>CM024682.1:525000-1125000 GCA_014182735.1 Corymbia maculata | reverse complement strand
TTTTTACTTCCGATGAGGTTTTGTTTTACACATAACCATGAAGCTAAGGGAGCAAGGGTCATGTTGCATCCCCAATGTAGTTTCAAGCAAATGCTTATTCTTCCTAAGCTGAGTTTGACCTGAAATGCTGTTGTTGTTTATGTCCATAGGAACACTTATGCAACGTGAGAACTCTCTTATAGACTTGGGAGCTTTAAACTTTCAACTCCACTTTAATTAGAGACTTTCATTTGCAAAAGTCCTTTAATGTCCTGCTATTACAGTTTTGCCTATCATTGTTACATACAGCGATATTTGGACAGGGAAAATGAAGAAAAACAGAAATTATAAGCAGGTGTTCTTGCAACCGCAAAATCTGCCGTTGATATATGTCCATGCTCTCTAATATTTATAAATAAGGTAATAAGTGATGGTGTTTTAACTAGGATGTAAAGAATAAGCATTTTTAATTCTTTATGAAGAAAATTTTGCCTCTTGAGAGGGTTTTATATATTTCTTGAGCCTTCGTTGTGATGTGGTATATGAATCCTAGGTTAAAAGAGTTATAGGCAGAGAATAGAAGAGAACCAGACGTTCGGCTTCAAATGTGTGGGATATACGTGTCACTATTCTGTAATTTGTTTCATATGAAACCTTTCCTACTAAAATCACTAAGAGCAAACAGAACCATAATAGGTCTTTTGCATGGTAATCTCAAGGGGACAAAATTTGCACGAAACCAGCGAATCACTGTCACACTTGTTTTTAAACTGCGAATGGAACGCAGCAAATCCATTTGAATTTCAATGTCAATATCAGTCCGCTCTCAAGCTGCAGCAAGAAAATGAACCACGAATCTGAATATTAGATACGCACTCTTCATAGTGAGATTCGGAAGTGTTGCGAAAGGATGAAAGGTGATATCAATCTCCAACGAGAAGTTAACCTGAGAATCGATACATTGTCTAATGTCTAAAAACGAAAGTGTTTCCGCCATTACAATCAAATGTTGAGGCGGTCTGAATGTTGAGCCTGTTACAGAGACATGTATGTACTCAAATCCACAAACGGTTCAAAAAACCGCCAAGGACACAATTGAACTGCATTAGCGGCAGCGGTGGCAGCAACCGCAGAACAAAAGCCAATATTTACTATACCCCACTCGCAAAAGTAAAGCAAGTCACAACTATTACAAGATGTACAGCGATGCAGATTAGCCTGTCAGGCAACAGAACAAGAAAGTACCCGATAAGATTAGAATAAACAGAGGGGCAATGTGAATTGAAATCTCCAAATTAAGAGCAAACTTACCTAGCACGTCAGCTTTCTTAGCAGTATAGAATTTTAGAAATCGCGTCATGGAGCCGAAAGAATCAACATGAGCCAACTTAAAAAGGAAGCTCATCCAATGGTTTTATCGCTGCAACACAACCAAGGTCTGACCTCATATACTTCTCATATGTGACCTTCAACTGCCCCAGTCTAGCAGCTTTATGGAATCTCAGTATCATCTCTGCACATACTCTGCAACAATAGGCCAAGCTCGTCAATAATGACCACAAAGCAAGAAGGTTCACACAAGAATGATCTTAAAAAATCCATGCCTGATTTGAGACACTTCATAGCGTGCATGTCTGATGAGCAGTGGCGTCCAAGCTGGAGACACCTGTAGTGTACACCTTGCAACGTATAAAGCTGATGCACACAGAAGTGAAGATTTGAACTCCAGTGCCTCGTATTCCACCAAGCAAAGCTCGATAAGATAAAATGCTAGGTGTTAAAGCTGGCAGGAGTGACCGAGTCAATGAGACGTGTTAGCAGGTTTAGAGCTTACAATATAAAAGCGAGACAAGATAAGCAAGATTTTGCAGGATATTGACATTCAAGTTTCTGCCATATCCAGGTAGGTTCTAACTATAGAGACCTCTGTAATCCTGAAATCCAACTAACGTCTACATTTTTAATGGTCTGAAGCTCTTCACAAGTAGACATGAACTTATTTCACATGCTAGTCTGACCAAACTCATTCATGAGCTACTGCATACCTTTTCGTCTGAATGAGCAGCTTTGAGAAACCTCAGCATGAAAACATAAGGGGTAGGCAAATTCAGGCGAAATTTCAGCTGCTTTAAGATAGATTTTTCCTGAAAACAAAACAAAAGAAGCCACTATATGTTGTCAATAGAGGCGAGTTTTTCCTGAGTTAGTACACTTAGCATGTATAAAAAATGTCATGAAGGTCTAACTTTTGCTTTTCCGTTCCTACCATTATTTTAATAGATGATTGAAGTTTAAGAGAATGAAAGCAATTATAACTTATGAGAAGAGGCCTTTTGTTTTCCTAATAAGAGAAAAGCAAGTTAGATGTTCTTTCTCTTTCTTTGACCAGAGCAAGTTATACATTCCACATTGCTATGCATTACAACAATCAAATAAGCTATCTCAACCACATAATACAAGAACACATACCATCCCAAGCATTTGCTCTCTTGTGTAGGACTCTGCTGAGATGCTGATGAGGTCTTTTATCTGTTGGAAGAGCAAGGACAAAAATAAGCATGTGTCAGAGACTTGCCCAAATATAGGATTACAGGACACAAGAGAAACTTCAACATACCCTAGGATGCCAAAAGTCTTCGTATTTAGATGACAGCAAAAGTGCAGTGAGACCAACCAACTGCATCTCTTTCTTCTGGATTGATACTTGAGATAGATATCGGTCTAGCAATGTCACCATGAGATAAAGTGTCTCATGCATTAAATCAAATTTCAAGTGTACCTACAATATTCACAGAGATGTCCAATAATTTTTAACTTGTGACAAGATTACAACCAATAACATAAAATTAAATTTTAGGCAGTGAACAGGAAAGGGGAAGATAAAATGTTGAGTTCATAAGTCAATACCTCAATGAGCCAATTTATCAATATGCCTCTCATTTTGGGCGTAATGTCTGTTTGAATTGACATGTAATTTGCCAAACATGCACTATATGCCTGCAAAAAGAGACATTTAGTAACATAAAGGATAGAACAAATTTACTGGGGGCACTACATCAATAACGTTAAATTTCAGGAACCCACATAGAGGCACCGAATGAATTAAAACCTATCTCATATGATCTGATAAAAATATTACAGTCTCTGAGTTTTCATGAAACCTAAATAGAATCAATATCTATATCCCTTTTATGTCCCTAAACAACAAAGGCTGTCATATCCCTAATTCTGACTAAGACATGTGAGACAAGAAATTCCTTAGGATGGTTCGTAAAAACCAAATGAAGAAGTGAACAAAAAAAGTACCTCACTATTCCAATAATACTCGTATATATCGTCAACATATTCAGCAACTTCAAGATGATTGCTGTAATCATCTATGCTTGGTAATTTTTCCAGCTTTAAGACTTCACCATTTTCGCCTAGGAACTGCAGAATAGACAGCCACCCTCAGAGTCATGCAACAGTCACATTACAAACTATACCAGTTCTTCTAACCTTTGATCTAGCCATCAAAAGACATGTATAGGATCTCCTGCGCTGTGGATTTTTCTTGGCAATGAAAGCTGATGTACTTCCACCAGAGTGGATGATATTACTTGATGATATCACTTCCTTATCCAATTGAAATGTATTCTCTGTAGGAGGAACTGACACTTCTGTCTGTTTTTCAGGTGATGCTCCACCAGCAGATTTGTCCACAACTTTTACGTCCTTGGATTTTGAGGTCCTTTGGGCATTTGAAGCCCCAAGTGTGTTGGCAACAACTCCCTGATTTATAGTGAGTTCAAGCTTAAGTTCATCACAGCACCAAGTTACTGTGACTGCATATTATTGCTTGACAAAATCTTTTACAGTGAGAATAGTATGCAAACAAAGAGTTGCTTGGATATAATTAAAATGATTACTAATGAAAAATTTGAATGGACTACCAATGCAATCACTTTGGCATCATTTGAATAATAGAGAATCTAAAATAAAATAACTGAAATACAGAGCAAATGAATTAGTGAGCCATTTAGATCTGATTGCCACTCATGCAATTGTGATACCATGCATAATAATTAGTTACAATCTCTGCTCAGTAGTATTAGCAAGAGAGGTGCATAATCTAATTACTGAGAGATCTGCTGTTAAGAATAAAAAACCAATGAATTCCACTTATTAAAACCCAAGTCTAGAGACAATTTGCTGGGCGAGATAGCTTTAAGACGTACAAACTTAGAGTGTGTGGGTTTGTGTATGTGTCTTTCTCTGTATTTAACGTGTAAAAAAAAAAATACGTCGCGTACTTAACAATTTAGCGTAGAAGTATCCAATGGTCATCTTATGAAGTATGAATTTTCTCTTGGCCAAAAAAAAGTATTAAAGTTTCTTACATCTATATATTTGATTATTACTCTTGATGTATCCCATTATTATGAATGTAGCTGACAACAATAAAATCCATGTTAACAAGTATGAATTAAGTTCTCTCTCTTGAATAGAATTGCAAAACAAACCTTCAGGGAAAGCTTACTCTTAACTGAAGAAGTTGAAGTTTTCAAAGACATTAACACTTAACCCAGTTATTAATAGAAGTAATGCAAATTATGACATTTATTATTATTTTTTAATGATTCCAACTTATGGAGATTTAAGAGTAAATATCAGTCACAATCAAGCATGAACCAGAATAATATCTACCCTTGAATGACTATGTTATCAGTAGCTACTCAAAAAGAGTTAGTGCACAAAAGGAACATCCATAGTTATATTTAGTGAATCTTAACTGACTGCTTGTAGGTTCAAACATTTACCAAAATGATGAGACACCAACCTTAGAATGTTTTCTTGAAGATGCATCAACAGTGGATCGAAACCTTGGACCCCTACAAAAATTGACAAATATGTCGTGAACATATATCAAAATTTTTATTGTAACAAAAATAATCCAATTCCAATCCAAAAGGTTGAGATTACAGAAGATATGCAGAGGTAAAAGGAAGCACAAGTACAGCACATGATCTTGGATTATTTTCAAGTTTCAGTATCATAAAGTTTGGCAACATCCATTCAGGAAGCTTCCTCTTGTCTCACCACTTACAAAAACTTAATAACATAAGTAGCACTTCATTTACCATTTACCAACTTTTATCACCAAGTGCAAAGATGAGAACATCAATATAGGCTGACGTGACTTCTGTTTCGCAATGAATACATTTGGGGGGACTAGCTATACCCACGAATTGCAAAAGCTGGTTGTCCACAGTTCATTTCTTACATTTGAAAAACCTGAGGTCACTGATTCATTGATACTTACATCATAGTGCAACCACTTGCTCTAGAACTTGCGACATGGCTTGTAAGATTGCTCAAACGTGGAAGTACTTTATGGCCACCTTTTATCTTGGCTGAAAAAAGTACAAAGTTAAAGTGATTCAATAACTTACTAAGAAAAAAGTCTCAGTGCATAGTGACTTACTGGGCATAACACTTCTGCCTTTTCTCTTAGCAGTAATCTCAGAATTTTCCTAACAGAAAAGCAACTTCTTTCAGGGAAATCCCAAGCAAAAGCCCATGCAATATACTGGAGTAAAATGCATGCCACAAAAAAGAAAATTGAGAAAAATAACTCATGTTCTTAGTTCATCATAGCAACGCAGTAACATCTTCATCATTAACATTTACATATATATATCAGCAATGATTTCCAATGATGGACTTCTTTAACACTAGCATTGTATTGCTCAATTTTACCTGGCTGTTCCTCCTCAACACTGGCAAAGACTTCCTTAAGACAGAAAAAGGGTAACCAAAGGAATGAATCAATGTAAAGATTTGTATATTTTTCTATAAGAAAATGCAAAAGTTAGCTCTCATACCTTGTTAACATAGTATTTATTTGAGTCCTGACAGAAAAGGCAAAATTATGTTACCCTAAAAAGTCCTAAAAAAGATTGACAAAACTGAGCCAAATAAGAGTTAAATTTGTTTTAAGGATCTTGGAATCAACATTAAAATGACATCATGATAGCACATACCTTTGTTCAGTGATATTATGATCATGAGATGGCCCCTTGTTTACAACCCTTTGAGAAGCACTAGCAGTATTAACTTCTTTCATACATAGTAATGACAGAACTAGTAAGTTCCAAAAGGCATTTCAAATGAGGTAGAAATCATGCCTAAAAAATTACTGCAGAATCATGTTTCACCTCTCTTCACTGTAGTAGGCTCTTCATTCCTTTGATTCATTTGTTCCCTCACTTTTCCCTGGTTCAATCAGATGATATATTTGTACCCCATTATGATCATGCAATATGTATTAAAAGATATCAAGAGATGCCCAAGTGCTAGTTTAGAAAATGGTATTATGCTGCCACATATTGTGGTAGATAAATAGGAGGGGCAGGGGTCATCTCAAATCATAAAAAGTAAGCCCATACGGCCATTCCTCTAATGAGTTTTAAAACCACTTATTGGAGTCCTTTAGGCTTAATGGATAATTTATTCATAAATGGAGCTTCAATCTCCCACAGCTTAAGGTGCTATTCTGTGCTTGTCTAAGGAACTTTAAAACTGGTTCAAGGCACTTCAATTACCCCATAATTTGTGATACCTGATGTTTCACAGAAAGGATTTTATCCAAGGAATGATCTGTTCAGACCTGACATATTCACTGTGATAAATGCAAGTTCCTTTCTGTTGCCCTTTTTCTTTTCCAGTTTTATCACTTCAAATAAAAATCTACTCCTCCTTTTAGTGCTTCAGTTGCTCTTTTCTTCACCAACTCCATCAAATTGTGACCACTTTCCTGTGTTTCTATTTCGTGAACTCCTGTTTGAGCTTTTATTGGGTACTCACTGGGGCTTTAAATACAACTACTCATTGTGTCGATAGTGACAACATTACTATCTAATTCAACATGACAGTCTGGACACCAATAACAAACACTTTGGTTTTCCAACCACTTACCAAGTCTTAGAAATATGAAATACAAAGGTATAAATAAACTACAATGCCCATCCTATTTATTGCTACTCACCAAATTTCAAAATGTAAGAGTTGGTTAATCTGATAAGTTCAGAAACAAAATGCTATGCTGCTTCAAGATAAGAAAATATACTATCACTTGTATATTAGATAGCCAAGAGCAAAAGAAGGGAAAAAAACGGAGCAGGAATGCAACTTACCACAACAAAAGATTTCTTTTTCGCAACTCCTACTTTCCTAATGCTTGGATCCACCGAAACACTGGGGCAAAGAAAAGTGTTGAGTGCTTTACCAAAAACAAAGTCAAAAGAAAAGTAGAAGTGCTGAATGCATTTCACTGTAGGCATCCAAAACAAAAACTTCCTTTTTTTACAACTAGGTATAACCCCTACAAATATGTGAAGTGGAAAAGATCTCTATGCAATACCGTTGCAAAGATGTGAAGCCCTCATTTTTGTACTTCCTGCAATAAATTGTGTTTACTGTGGTTAGGGCAACCCACATAATTAGGAAGCTAATGGAGAACCACAAAATTCCATAGTCATGTCAATTATCAAGTACCATGAAATCTTCAAATAATCTCCCAGAAACAGATAGGATAAAAACATAAACAGGATTAAGGAAGAAAGAAAACTCCCTATCAAAATATAGCGATACTCACATTGGTTTGGACCCATCACATACAACTTTATCAGAAATGTCACTTTTTTGAACATTGCTAACATCAGCCAAAGCTTTTCTTCTGCTATTTGCTTTACCTGAAGAAAACAAATTATAATCAGATGAATAGAAAGTCTCAAGAAAGCTTTCAATCTCAGCATAGTTTAATCATACCAGAAGCATCATTTTTACTAACGCTCTTCTTTTGGTTCTCAAAGCCAACCTGCAAGTGAAATGGCTAAGTATTTAATGTGTATATGGATTAAGTTCATAAGAAGTAACTTGAACACCAAAAGAACAAGAGGAGACTCATGTAAAATTTCCACTACGCAAGAGGAAGCAATCCTCCTTGCATCACTTACAGTGGTCCCACTGACACCTTTGTTAGCAGTCATTGATGTTTTTCTGCATGAACAAAGAAGACAAACTAGATAATAAAAAAAAAATTACTGCTAGAACAACCAAAACAACTCATTGAAGTAAAACAGTGGTTAATAGGGAGGTCTGAATTCGGTTCAGGCGCCACTTGATATCTGAACCTTTAAACAACTCACACTGTAAACATCAGGTAGAAAGATCTCAAGAACTGGATAAGTTTCTTCATATTACCCACGTGAAACTTTTATCTCCTAATAATGAAGCTGAACACTACCAAATAATCCATCGTATAAAAACATAAAAAATAAAAAAAACTGGACGTGTCTAAAACAAAAGGAGACTCATCAATATTCTCTAATGGTAGTAATCCCACAAGGGAAGTTCAGAAATGTCTCTTACCGTGGAGGCATGCTAAACCTTGAATTTGCTGGCGCTGATTTTCTTTAACCCACAAAAAGAAAAAAGAAATGCAGTGACTATCAGAAGGCAAGATTCGCACACCGCTAAGAGACTGAACAAATGAATCCAACAACTCACAATCTGTCCGCAGCCTTATCAGTACCGAGTTTCTCAGCATCCGTGTAAACCTTGAATTTGCTGGCGCAGACTGCTTCCATTGCAAAAACGACGGCGCGCATTAGCAACGCCGAAAAACAAAAAGATCCAAAGAAAATTCAAACTCCACGAAAAGAAAGAATCGAACTCCCACCGTTCTTCTTCTTGGAGGATTGAAATTCCTCCGCGAATGGATTCAGGCCTCCTTGATTCTTCGCCTGAGAGTTCCAACCAAGAAAACGCGAAGAAGATAGCAGCAATCAGAATCAAGAAAACAACGAAAGTCGCGCATGCTCTCGGCAGATTCGACATCCGTTAAAGAAACGCGAGAAGAAGCGAAGAAAACGAGGATCGGGGGAGCAGAATTAGGGTTCTTAAGGGGGCAAATCACCTTGGCGATCACCATTCCTACTTTGCTCGATCGCTGCTTTCGATCGCTGGGAATGCGACGATTTCATCCGAACTTGAAATGGCGAAATTTTACCCCCTGTGACAGATTTACCCTAAACTTTTTTTTGAAGAAAACTTTGCCATCTCGCGCTCTCCCTTTTTTTTCTCTCTGCGAATGCGAGTTTGAGTTTTGAGTTCGAGAAAGGGAAGCGCGTCTTTTTGGCGTTTTGAAAATGGGGGTGTGCATTGACATTAATACCCTCCAGCGGCTAGAGGGGGACTACACAAAAACTCTTTCGAACTTGAAATAATTAATTACACAAAAGGTCCCTAAATTTGGCCTACTCTATAATGGGATTTATAAAATTTTAATTTGTTTAATGTGACTTTTTAGCTTTAGCCCAATATATGATGTTATACATTAAATTTTAGTACATGAATGATAACCATTCTAGCTATAAATTGGAATGGAAATAGCTTTTTTTAAATGTATTTCTAAATGAGTTTATGAGCAAATATATATGTTTAATAATGACACAAAATTTATATTCTTAGAACATAAAATTTCTCCCTCCCATATGGTGAGAGTGGCAACGGTAAGCGGTAGCAAGTGGGTGGTCAATTAGTAATGAAAATAAGCAATGATAATGGTTTTAACTTCTCATTTTTGTTTTAAAAATAGAGAAGTAGATTTTTGCCAAATAGAACTATTTATGAATATAAAATTTTTTCAAAAATGGAATTATGTTACCAAATGAATTCATGTTACAAAAATAAGTGTGCAATAAAAAATAGTTTGAGATAGAAATAAAATGGTTGTTATGTGCTATAAATTATGTGAAAATATTTTATCCCTAAAATTGAATAAAATGAAAAGATAATATTGAATATTTTTATATAATTCATAAATTAAATTAGGGATCATATAGAACAATTTAGAATTTTATGGACTACATTATACAGTGATTAAAAGTTGATGAATTATTTGTATCAGTTTTTCTTCCGAGCTTAAGTCCAACAAAGAAATGACGAGGTTCAGACCAGTTTGAGAATCGAACCGGACCGCTCGCTCCCGTTGAACGAGCTCGGACCGGCTCTGGACGATCGAACCGGATTCCTGCTTTCCATTTCTTCCGAGCTCCGATGGAACGATGGGTTCAAAAAAAAATCAGACGACGCCGACGTTGAGCGCCTTCATCTCCGCCGTCTTAGAACTTCTCCGGCGAGCGAAGCCGAGAGTCGTCGTGATCAGCCACCGTAACACTCTTTCTCTGCACCCGCAGTGAACTTCCTGCTACTGGGAATTCTCTGCTCTGTGTGGACTACGGATTCGGCGACCAACGCAGCCGGGCAGTCGACAGTCGAGGTACGCGACGAGTTCGTGTCGGAATTTGGGACAAGCGACGAGGGGTTTTAGCGTGATAACCGCTAGCGATTTTGAAACTCCTGGGTTTTCCGCATTTCAGGTCGCGCGGACGATTCGGGGGGTTCGCTTTCAATGCCGTAGTTGCCCGAGTGTCATTGCGACGATCGCATGGCGTGCCATCAATCCGCGAGCGTCTACGTTCATTCCTTGTGGAGGAGTTTCATCTGCTCCAGGACTTACTGGACAAGAACCAGTTGCATTGGCAGATTGAATACCGTGACCCGTCTACCCATTTCATCGAGGAAGGTAACAATCGCGGCGTGTTTTTATAGGACTTTTTCTGGTCGACGTCGTGTGCATCTAATTTATTATCTTTAGTATTGTTGTGGTTGGTTGGTAGTGCTGTTTAGTGAGTGGAGTTGCCGGTATCACTTGTTGAAGCGTTGTTGAACTCAATCAAGGACATTGAGTTGCAAGCCCATAGAACGAGATTTTGGAAGTAACTGGAGGTGGTAGTAGAAATATCTATTCTTAGTGGAAGCGCTGGTTTACAGCGCAATGCTATATTGCTCTGAAAATCTTTTGAAGGGTAAGTAAGAAATTCATCTGTGAACAAGTATTCAAGAGACCTACAGTGATTGAAATTCTTAGAGACAAATCATCTTTCTAACCACAATGCGATTGGCATTGAAACATAAAAGTCTCAGAAGAAGTCCATTTGGAGGATTGCTGACAATAGTTCCAAACCACCCCCTCCTCCTCCTTCTCCTCTAGTATGTTAATCTAATGTCCACCCTCTCTTGCTTTCTCCTAGTTCATTATTTCATATGTGTAATATGGGACCATCTTCTTATTCTATCTTATAAACTGAGAAGTGGTACCAAAGCGGCAGCAATTAATCAGATTCTTTACTGGTTGTAGCTTCATGCAATGAACTTCTCCTGTATCTGAGGATTGAGTTACAACTTAGAAATGACGAATGCATGTTCACAAGGCAACAAGAGAATGATATGCTGTTTTTACTGCCTCCGTGCGTGCGAGCACAGATTTAGCAATCATCTATCAAATTCTCTTTTCTCTGATTTTCATTCAAAAGGATACTTCTTAATCCAGCTGTCCCTCCACACCACTGCAAAAAAGGGGACCAACTTGATGGGAACCTTTATGTTCAATATTTGTTTCCATGAAGGGCTGCTGCCTCCCAAAACTTAATGGAAATATATGGAAGAGGAGGAGAAATCTTTTGGTATCTAAATGGATCCAAATCAATGTCACTTGCCTCTTTTATTGAGTAAGGATTAACTGAATGTAACTACTAGCATGAAATCGAAAGATATTTGGTAGGGAATCAATGGCAACTGTTTAAAATGTATCTTTATAGAGGCATATGGAGTAGGGTCCATTTTGTAGCTTGAGCATTGTACAGTATAATGTTTGTGTTTTTTCATCATGCAGTCTCCATCTTATTATTAATAAAACTAACATTAAGATAAATGACAACATAATGAACTGTTGTTGAGAAAAAGTCTAGTGCTCGTTGATATGACCCTGTTTAGCAAGGCTGAGCTCTAGCCCCATCCATTCTACTTCACTGGATGGTTTCCAGTCTGTATGGAACACCATGGCTATGTCTTGCATTATTCTTTTGAGTTTCTCCTTGAAATCTGTTTTCAAGAATGAAGAATGAAGAAGTTTTCAGTTGTTTTTAGTTGTACATAAATTTTAGAAACATTTCCACCAAACCCTAAAGTTGAAGATACTTTCTATAGGTTTGTTAATGTATATCATCCTCTGTTTAGAGAATAAATTTGTTTCATGAACTGCAGAGGGACAATTAGAAGTTTCTGCAAATTTGAAATCAACATAAAACTTTTGTCCTTATGGAAATCTGCAATAAAATTTGAGAGAGTGAATTCAGGATCATGTTGGCAATCTAACGTCTTGTTTGCAGATTTCATTCATGGCACAAGACGTTTTACAGCTATACACATATTTAGCTACTCTTTTCTTGGATTAGCTTCTGGTAGCATTTCATTATCTCTCTCTTTTCCAGGGCCACTATGTGCTAGCAAAATGTTCATTTCAACTCTACATGGAGTTGCCACCAGAACTTCTCCTAGGAATATGGTGATTCCTTCAAAAACTAGTCCTTCAGTAGGCCAAGATGCACTTTTGGATCCAGTCGATCAGGAAGAAAGAGAAGCAAAGGCTGATCCTTCCGGTGGCAGGGTAATGCTAATTGATGGCACATCAGTCATATATAGAGCATACTACAAGCTTTTGGGTATGTCATGCTACACCTGCTGAATCCTTCTACTTTTTCTTCTGATTTTGTTCTGGGGCTGACTACACAGCAAATTTTGGTACTTCTCCATGTATCCCGCATTTCAAATATAAAACATCATAGAAACTAGATTAATATTAGACTACCAAAGAATGGTGTCTACTAAATAAAGATTCAATAAGCATTTTGACCAAACCTTTGTTTACTATGGGATGGATGTAAGGAAAGTTTAAAAGGGTATTGCAGTTCTGACACTTGATTTTGGTAAATAGCATGGACGGATTTTCTCAACTAAGTGAATTCTGAAATAGCAACTTCACTGTGCCTTTTAGCCCTTTGTAATAATTTAGAGTTTTATTGGAAAAACGCCCAAGGTGGTTTTATTGCCACTCCTGCTATAGGCTAAAGCATATCAACAAATGGATCAATCAAGTGTTATCCCCCTGTTTCTACAAGTAACTTCTTCCCATTTGGGAACTACCTCAGATCAACTGCTTTATGAATGGAATCTGCAACTATAGCTATAAGCTAATGAATTGCAAGATTACAGAACCTCCACAAGCGATAGATGCAGGCAATACAGTGGAGTTTCAACTTTGAAAATTTCAAAATATCTGTTTGAGATGTGGAGTAGCCCATTGCAGTGATCCCATGTTCCAACAGTCTCTGTTTCTAGGACCCAATCTAAATAATCTTGTGCTTACTTTTGTTTGACATGGGGCAATCCCAAAACAATTGGCTCGGTGATTCATCTTCCAGAACATGAAACACGTCCTTGAGACATTAGCATTCCGACAAACTTGTATCATAACCTGGCAGAAATACCGTGTCTTGGTATATGATTAGCAAACCGAAGCACCTTCTGCTGAGAAATGATCTTCCAAGAGGTGCACCAAGCATTTGCAAAAGGAAAATGCCATTCTTTGTTGGTATCCAAGTGACAGCAATATTAACTGAACCTCCACGAGCTTTGGATTACCTTTCTTAAATCTTTGTTGGCTGTTGTATTCTTTATACATGCAACTTGGAGATTTTGTGTTGAAACTTCTTTGAACTTCACTGTAGCTTGATGTCTTAAGAACTATTTTGACTCCTTGACCTGACACTCTGTTTGCACAAATCACTTTATTAGCTTTGTAACGTACAGCAGTGAATCATCTATATCTTTGTTAATTGTTCTCTTTCCCGTCTCCTTTATAGTGAATGCTTCTATTTATTGATAAACTTGTTTATTTTTTTTTTGGTTAAGAGTAGCCAGGTTGCATCATGGGCACTTACCACATGCAGATGGGAACGGAGACTGGGTGTTGACTATTGTTACAGCTTTATCTCTTGTAAGATGTTGTCAGTGTGTATAATCAATTGGTGTCTTCATTCATACAGTCCTTGATTAGTACTGAACTCATTATTGGACTTTGTATGTCTTTGTATGAGCTTTGGTGAAATGTCTACAGTATTCTCTTCTTTGTGAAGAATTTTATAGCCTTGCCTAAAAATGGTAAACCTTGGTGATATAATGGCAGTGCACAAGGACATTGTGCATATTGGATAAGACTTGAGAGTTAAGAGGAGACTTGCTCGATTTTTGTTTGTTCTGCTCAGGGATATCATATCATAGCTACAAATGTCGTACTGACTTACCCAAAGCACCAATAGTTATCCATGTTTTGGGTTGAGTAACTTACCTATGCAGCAGGAGATGCTAATTTTTTTCAGTCATGCTTGGATGGTTGGTATATCTTGTTTCATTGCATATCACTGCCTAAAGAATTTTCCTCTACTACGTATAATTTGACTTTTGCCCTTTTGTACTCATCATGCTTTGTTGATCTTAGTTGGTTTAGATAGTGGGACGGTTTTAGGATGCCTTCTAACTTATATCAGTATGATTGAGCATCATGGACTTAATACTCCTTTGGGTTTAATTTAATCTGCTGCAATGACTTAAAACTTGCAAGGAATTTCAAATTCTCATAGTGACTTGTTCACACCAATTCAATTCCTGTCTTATAATGAGTTTGCAGTTTACAAAGTTAATTCTATGCAGTCCAGTTGATGTACTTTCTGATGATTCATGATGTTTTATATAAAAGTGCTGATGGTGCGTCCATTTTTCAGCCACAAAAGATGGTGTCTCTTTGTTTGAAATGGGTAATAGGAGCCTTTTGGTAAAAGGTCTCAAGCATGATATTGAATCAACCACATTCACTAGTGCATACACATTTCTTTCCACTTTCAGTCGAAAGACAAAGTTTACTTTCATGCAATTGACCATTGATGACCCAACTAGCTCAGTAATGTGAGCTTGTAACCGAGTGGGGCAATAAAATGGTTGAATGTTATTGGTGGGTTGGACCAGTGAATGAGCTTAAGCCCTTTGATCTATATTGGCTTTGCGTTCCTGCTTCCGGGGTTAAAAGGGACCCCTAATCACCACATTTGGGTTGCAAAAATCAAACCTCTTATCAACCCATGAGATGTTGCTATCTAAAAGGTTCTTCTCTCCCTCGGCCATACTCCTAAAAGGATATTCTCTTCCTTGCAGCATCATCATGCTCTAATAATTTGATACTCTGAGATTGACTTGACCGCTCTAATCATAATGGCATCATTTTATGCCTAAAGCTCTCTTGTTCATGAAAGGAGAACTAAGGCGATCGACCTTTTATAATAATCTCCTATAATAAATATATAACTGAGCTGTTTTCCTAGTGAAGAAAATAAGTACTGATCTTCAAATGTTTTATTGAATTAGCAAGTGATGCTTAGATGTTACATGACAAGAAGGGTGTTCTTTTGGCCACTTATAGTTTCACGCTAGTTATTCTGCAAGTTGTGCATCACAATATAAAGTCCAGCTGGTTTCATCAGTTATTCCCATTGTTGCCTTATCCTCTGGATGTGTGGTTTATTATTGCTGTTTCACATGGTATAAAATTGTTTCAATGAAAAACAGACTCTTTTTTTATTTTTTTAATTGTCCTGAGTGTTCTGTGGCATTCGGTGCCTCTTCTCATGTAGGATTTTTCACCTTTGGAAGGACAGCGAACTTCATAACTTTTCACCTTTCCACCTAAGTTTTTCTCCTGGTTGTTTTGAACTTTTTCTTGTTTCTGCTGCAGATAATTGATGTCCTTGAATTCAGCCCTTCCCATGTGGCAGTAAGTCCTCATCTCCCTTTAGAGATCTATATTTGTATTCACAATTACTAGCTATTATGTTATTCCTCATTTTGTAAAACAATCTGTCAAACCAATATAGTTAAAGGCTTTGAGATGTTTTCTTAGCATTTGCCCCTCATTTGCACTTGTATCGAGCTAGAGATTTTTTTTTTCCTTTGGGGGTAGAACTTATGCTAGCATTTATTTGCTTAAACTTGTGAGACTTGGCATTTCATGTTCATCTTGGCAATATTTTATGGATACTGTGAGAAAGCCTACCAGTCTGTTTGTCTTTTGTCATTTGCTTCTTCTTTTTTAATTCCCCTAGCAAATATATGTTGCTTATCTTTTAGTATTGATTTCCCTGCAGGTGGTATTCGACCATGATGGTGAGAATTACCCTTTGGGCTTTCCTTTTCTTATGAAGTCTCTATTATCATGGTAGATGCATTTAATTATCATATATATTTTTCTTCGAACTGCGTGCTTTCTTTATATTCCCCGAATAGTAAAACATGAATAGAAAGAAAACTAGTGCACAAAAATTATTGTCATATTTGGCATGGTATAGTAAGCATCCAAATTCTCTTTAAGTGCTTCCTCTGCAATGAGCAAGTTTTAGTTGATGATGCATTTGAGAAACTATTATTTTGCCTGTCCTGAAATTAATCTTAAATGAAGAAATTTCTTTTAGGGATTTTCATGCTTTTTCTGAGGAGCTGCTCTTTTGTTCCTCTTTATAGATTAGTTAATCGGATGGTTTTAGTTGAGGGTGAACAATGAACTATATGCTTTAAGGTGAACAATGTTTCTTTCCCTGGGTTGTTGCATTTCCTGGAAATGCCAGGATCTTCAAATATTTATATAGCAAAATAATTTTATGATTTTGTTAATGTTCTGGACGAACAATTTCTTGCTTATTTATGTTTCCTTTTTATCGTTAATGGGTTGTGACTTTTGGTCTTTTGGACTGCCATGATCTTCAGATGCTTACGTCATGAAAAAGTTCTATGTTTTTGTCAATGACACATGATTGAATCAAAAAGAGAGTTAAGAAATCCATTTCTCTGCTTCTGAACTAGACATTTTGTTCTTTTCTGAGTTCTGCTTGTGAATTACTCCGAAGATCTTCATGCACAAACATAGTGTTCTCATAAATATTGTGAGCCACATGATCAAAACGTGGTAAACTTTGAATATTATTACCTTCTATTTCACCAATGTTCTGGTCAATCAATGAATGCATCTGCATTCAGGAAATTTCATTGACACTGCTATCCTGAAACTTTAAAAAATTTCAATAGTGAAGTATTATTAAAACTGGAATATTCACTAGGTATAGCAATTGGTGGGGTTGTTCACTAGCATTTTTAATGAGTCCCTGAAATTTTTGGGAACTTAGGTCCTTTGTGAATATATGCCAAAAGTTGCATCATTTTGAGCATTAGAACAATCTGTTGAGGAATTATTTGTCCATCACTTCGAGGAGCCCTTCGTGTTACTTTCCATTGTTGGGCTGGACTTTCATGAATTATGTTTGCTTCAATGAATGTGACAGAAGGGGAGAAGGTTAATGGAAGAGATTATGCTTTGTTCTTTTTTATAATTCAGATTATGAGTAATAAAGTGTTTGGTGGAAGAGTAGTTTCTTTGAATTTTTTTTCTTTACAAAGCTTGTGTTCTTTATTCAATGGTGAATAGGTGATTGTAACTAAATTTCCGTAGAGATTTTGTCCTAATCAGCGGCTCTTCCCGTTCTCTTATTGTCCCTTCTTCGAGGCTGTGGTTTCCTGTTAGAACCATCTGTTATGATCCTTTATCATTCTTTGCTTAAGTGCATAGCTGCCTCATACCATACCTTTTCTTGAGAGAGCACAATTTGTTTGATTCTGCATTTTTTTCTTAACTTGAAATGCTTAATGGAAATTATCAGTATGGTTTGGAAATAAATTAAATTGGATTAACTGATTTCTAGCTACAATTCAAAAATTCATTGAACTATTGAAAGCTGAAGCTTAGTGCACTAATTTCCTGGGAAAGCATCCAATGAAAGCTTCCATCTTGCCATGCATTCCTCTCTCTCTCTCTCTCTCTCTCTCTCTCTCTTTGTGCCATGTGTGAGGGGGTGGTGGTGTAGGTGAATCTTGCAGTTATTTTCTATTGCAACTTATTTTCTATTGCAACCAGACCTGACCTTTGAACTGGGTATTGCCCATGTACATCGGGAGAGTGCATGAGGACAAGAGACAATTCCTTGAAAGCTCTGGAAGTTCTGGACTATCTTTTGCTAATAAGTGATGTTATAATTTTTTTTGGTCTGCCTTATTTCTGAAAATTCACATCTTTGTTTCAGTCCTTGTGTAACCAGTGTGTCTTGCTTTGTGATTAACTTAAAGTGATTTGTTGGTGATTCTGAGATGCTTGGCTTGCACTAGTGGTTTTAAGCAAAATCATAATAAGGGGACCTTTTATTTTCAGGAATTCCATTTGGTCATACTTTTAATGCGTCCAAAGAAAGTTTCATGGCTAAAGGTATGCTTTTCAAAGTTCTTTTTTCAAGATTTGAGAATAGCTGGGCCATATTCAAGCAAAGGAAGCAATGTTTTCGTTTAGTATGACAAATAAGAGATTGTTTATACATGATCATGCAAGTCTATTACCTGCAGGGTGCATGCCCCTGTTTCATATGGAATTCTCTTATATGAGTATTGCCCTGTGGAAGATGATTGACATCTTCCTTCTCTCAAATATTATCTGATCCGAGTTGACTTACAGGTGTTCTGTAGGATTATGTTCTATCTTTAGAATCTAGCTTGATAAAGTTTCTTCTCTAGGTATATGCAATCTTTTCCTTCTAGTTTGGAACATCTTGTAGAATATGCCATCCTTTGTTTTTTGGGTCGGAAGTAGAATATGCCATCTAGAGTGAGGAATATTAGGGCAGTTCATTCCAATGTGGTTTTCATGCATATTTAATTGGAACAATATTGTGAAGTTATCCTTATTTATCTGGCTTGTTAAGCATGAGTAATTTTACTGATATCCTCTTTTAGCTACCAAATGTCAATTATGATATGTCTAATTTAATGGTTGAACAATGGAGTTGTGACAACAAGTTAGGGGGCTGCTTGTACTTGGAAAAATAGATTGCTGACAATCTAGCCTACTTATCTTTGCTGTCTAACTTCATCATTGTGGATCTGCTTCAAATTTGACTCTGATGTTTTGTAGTTCATGGCTGTGCCATTCAAATATCTGTTGGTTAGCTATGGGTGTACTCCAAACAAAGCGTCATAACATGAATTCTAAGTCACCCCAAAAGAGTTTTTTATATTGACGATTTTATTAGTGATACTTCACCTTTTCAAAGGCAAATTCAGATGGGGACTGTATGAATTTATATTGATGACAAGGAGTTGATGATTATTACTGAGCTGTAAAGAGTTGAATCATATTGGATTCTCATGGGACTGGATATAGTAGGTAAAGCACAATCTGTGTAAATGACGAGGAATTGATGATTGTTACCGAGTTGTAAAGAGTTGAATGGTTCTATTGGATTCTTATGGGACTGAATATAATGAGATGAAGCACATTTCCTGGTTAGGAAATTGAAGAGTTGAGATGACTAACTTCCCACCCTCGAAGGCATTGTGCTTTCTTCAAAAGATTGTTGTCTACGTCTAACTTTCCACAGATGGTGCTTGATCGATGGATAATCAAGTGATAGGTTAATTGGAAATAGAAGACTCGAGATGACTTTGGAGGATGATGAGCAATTTTGCAATGAGCTGTTGTTGATATTAAGACCAGCAGTTAGTGAAGGCTTTTCCACAAATGTATTTGTCTACTACATTGGGAATTAGTTAATGGGTGAAGAATGGTTTCTATCAACTTTTTTCCCATTGAGATCAAGCTTCAATTTGTATCATAAGTTCAGAGGTCATTGTTTAGAACAGGAGATATTGTTGTTAACTTGGGGTGACCTACTTATTTATCCATGGAAGGGAAATAACTTGATAACTTCATTAATATAATGTTGGAAGATGTTTCAAGAAACATGCCTCAGAGAGCATTGTCTTTTCAATTGCTGTAAATAGAAGCTGTTATGATATGGACTAGACTAAGCCACTGTCTGCAAGCTTAATTTTTTGGAACAATTGACTGCACACTCAATTCAACATACTATCAAGCCAAAAATTCTTCTATTTGATTTCTCATGCTAACCATTTATTGGTGACCTCTCTTTATATATGGGGTTTGGCCATTGTTTCACCCACATGCTAGGGTTTACAGGCTTCAGGCTTTTGTCATTCTTTTGGCCTTCATGTGAGGGAGTATTATTATGTTGAGACAATTTCAAGGAACATTCACAAACTTCAAACTTTGCCTGAAAGGTCTATTCCCTGTGTAATGGGAGGATTTCCCTCGATGTATTTGAGAAGAGAATGATTATCTTATATTTGGACAATGGAATGTGTTCAGATGCAAGGAAAATGTCTTTTTTAAGATATAGCTTATTATTACATGAATGTTTTTGTGCCTCTTTTACTTTTAGAGTACTTGTAACTAAGCATTCATATTTAAATTGAAGAGTAAAGTTAGATGTATTGACACTCTGTATGTTGAGTAAGACTCCATACACGTTAAAGGGTTTTTTTTTTTTTTCCTTTTTTCATATAGATTCCTCTAATGACTTTTCTCACATTAAACATTCGATAAGCAGGGCCTTGAATTGGCATTTTGACTTCTTTTTTGATCATCAAGCATGATAGCTGATTAAGATATTGCAGCAATTCCTTGTTCACATTCTTTACATCATTCTGCATTTATTTTTTGTACTTCACTTGTCCATTTAATTAAATTGTTTGAAATACCAGCAAAACCGATGATGCATTCTTGGATATATTGAAGGTCTGAATTTTCGGCATACTTTATACCCAACATACAAGAGCAACCGTCCCCCCACACCAGACACCATTGTCCAGGGACTCCAATACCTGAAAGCATCCATCAAGGCCATGTCCATCAAAGTAATTGAGGTATATGATTTATCTATTGCCTATTTCCTTAATGAATATACTAAAGAGTGAAAAAAGGAGTGGCAGGTGTGAGATCTACAGACAAAGAAAGGGTGGCCTTCCAATCCTCATCCTTGGATAAATTTTTCATCACTAATTTCTTTCACAAACTCTTGATATTTGTTCAAAGAGTGCAGCTTTGAATCGTTGAGGGGATTTGTGAGGGAGTGGTTATGGCAAATTGTCAATGTTTTGATGGTTTGGGCTGACCAGTGAGGAGCTACATCGATTGCAGGTGCCTGGTGTTGAAGCTGATGATGTGATTGGAACCTTGGCTGTGAGGAGTGTTGAGGCAGGCTACAAGGTATTTTCTGCTTCACTTAAAGAAGAGTTTTACTTCTGTGATATGATTCTCATGCTCCAGCTTGCTTTTGAGCAATGAGAGTGCTTTTATAGTTCATATGACAGACTCTTTCATCTTTCATTGACCAAATGGCGATGCAACAACTATGAACCAAATTCTTCCCTGAAAGTTTGTTAGTATTGGATCTTTCTGTCCCCATGCACTATTCCGTCCATGAACCATTTAAAATCTATACTTCTGTTATGCTCAAGGGTTCCCTTCCAACCCTTGTTTCTTAAGCCTATTCTTACATGTTCTGATGTGGACTCCATGCATGTAGTGCATCTTTCTACAGGAACTACTTGATGCTGTCAATCTTTTGTTCTTAATAGGGGTCCCACATTTTCTCAGGTGTACTCATTTTCAATTTCTCCTTTTATAATAAAGCCCACATATAAATCAAAGCACCTTCACTTTGACTATATACTTGCTTTATGTATTTGCTGATACTGGACCTGTTGACTGTGAAACAATCCATCTCAAGAAGCCTAGCTTATCTTTATTGCAATCCTGTGAATCTTATCTTTAGCCTAAGAAGCGTTCTTCAATCAATTATAGCTTTCATCATGATAATCCATTGCACCTGTCCCTATTATATCCATATTAATAACTCGACAGTCCTTCCATCTTTCTGCAAAGTGGACTTAAGATGCAGTGATAAATTCTTGGTCTTCAGCTCTCACTACTAATTCAGTTGGCCTCTTATATACTAAAGCTGCATCCTTTCTACTTTGATTAAAGTTCAATGGATTTTAATTTTTGCTCCTTCAATTCTTCTCTTGTGGTCAAGGTAAGGACTTGGGCAGGCCAATCTCCATAGTTTATGGCCTTTAGTCCCAACCTAATCTCATTCACCAGTATCATATCATTTATAAAAAGCATGCATCAAGCAATTCCCTTGTTCTTCTTGTTGTCAGTTTATCTTTTCATCAACCTCTTCAATCAGATTCTCAGATGATTTCAGTATTTCCATATCCATAATTGGTAATCCTAGCTGCACTCCTTTTGCCACAGGTTCGAGTCATCTCCCCAGACAAGGACTTTTTCCAGATTTTGTCTCCTGCATTACGTCTTCTGCGCATTGCTCCGCGTGGTCTTGAGTTAGTAGAAAGTCACTTGTTGCTTTGCCTAAAATTGGTTTTGCTTTTGTTAAAATCTCTATCTGGTGATAAAAAAAGAGGTCTCCATGTTAATTTTTTCTTTTGAATTTGACACTGAATGTGCTTTATATTATTTTTCTGTGCTACAATATATACAACATGAAGAGGGCGGTTGAGAAAAGACTTTGAATTTTAGCACTGAAAATGAAAATTTGGTTTTAGATGTTTTGCCATTCTGCTTGAGATCACTCATCCTAATATCTTGGGCCAATTTCAACAATTAGGAAATGTTGATGGATACATCTCATAAGGATTCAAGTGGGAGGGATGTAAAATTGTGCTATGCACTGATGTTCTCTGTAGTTGTCCAGTGTTGGTCAAAGGTAATTATTCATGAGAGGAATTCCTGGGTACACGAGAAAATAGGATCTCATCCCTCGACAAGGATGCTTTGTTAGATGTGTAAATGCTAAAAAAAAGACATGTTTGTCTAAGAAAGATGTGTTATTTATTTTTATGTACAATGTTGGGGTGGGACTTATTTTAGGTGGATATGGTACATGAAATGACCATTTTAGCGGGGGTGCAAGTCAGAAATGTATCAGATAGGATAGGCCTAATGGGACATGGGGCAAACATTAAAAAATGACCTTGAGTATGTAGATTGTACGGATCAATTGTACGGATCATTTAAAATGACCTGACTATTTTTATGTACAATGTGGGGGTGGGACTTATTTTTGGTGGATATGGTACATGAAATGACCATTTTAGCGTGGGTGCAAGTCAGAAATGTATCAGATAGGATAGGCCTAATGGGACATGGGGCAAACATTAAAAAATGACCTTGAGTATGTAGATTGTACGGATCATTTAATACTGACAACTGAGTAGAGTTTGATGGCTACACTTTTAAATTGCTGAAATGTCTAACACAGAAGCAGTATGAATAGAGATCTAAATTTTTTGTTCTTCCAGACCCAGATGTGCAATATATGGAAAAAATTTGACAGCTTATATGAATGTTTATTGATTGAATACATATGCCCCTCTTGCTAAAGTATACATCTTTCTTTCTTTACATAAATTAGAATTTTCATCTGTAAATATGGGCATTTTGATATTTTGACCTTGTCATACACATAATTAATATTTCTGTCATTCCTAAACAATTGAAGATTTTACATCAAACATCTTACTCCACTTTAAGATGATGAGACCTCTAGCTCGATTTCTTTTATAATGAATGGGTTTGTGTTCTTTATACATGTTGGGTTTCATCTATTCTTTTGCTTTAAACAAAGTGTTAAGATCTAAATATTGGTCGCTGTATTCTCTAACTTAAGTTTCTAGAATATACAGTTGCCCACTCAACTTTAGAAAGTCATATTGTAGTCATACAATTTCTTTGGGTATATTGTGATTATTCATTCCGTTGGGGTCTTCACAGTTCTCTCATTTTGGCAGTATGGTCTCCTTTGGGTTGGAGGATTTTGCTAAAAAATATGGAGCTCTAGATCCTTCTCAATTTGTTGATGTTGTGTCACTTGTAGGTGACAAATGCGACAATATCCCAGGTAATTTTTTAATTCTTGTTGGTGAATTGATCATATATGGTGGTTATATCACTGAACAACTTTTCTGAGGTGGATGATGGTGACCTTATAGTTTCATCTGGGCTTCCTTCATTATCCACTTTGGTTAACTGGTGGTTTAAAGACTGAAATTACATCCCCTTGATAGAGGTGGCGTTTTCTGACATGACATGAAAATACGACCGAGCATGACTGCTGTTAGCATTTTTGGCTTTATTGAATCTATCCTGACAATTATTTCACAGAGTTATGGCACAAACACTAAGAAGGGCCCTGTTTTGGAGTCATCCTTTCTTTGGATTAGAGCATAGAAGGAGATTGCTGATGTCGCATTTCAAAATGTTTTAAGCTTTCGCAATTTTTGGAAAAGACGTTGCATATATATATATTTTTTTAGATCCGCGATTGAGGCATTGTTAATATTAATGCAGGAGTTGAAGGGATTGGCAATGTGCATGCTGTGCAACTGATTACTAAATTTGGTAAGTTTGTTTTGGTCTGACATAGTTGTATGCATTTTGTGTCCAAGTGGACAAAGGTCAAAATTTGTTTCTTAAGTCTTTACATTAATAAACTTATAAAAGAGAGTTACATGTACATATTTTCCGTTTAAATTTATTTGGTATGGACCCCATGGCACCTTGTGAAGAGGATGCCTATCAGATATTAAGAGGGCATTTTCTGATGCTATTGTGATGGATAATAAGAAATTTTGCTAGTTCTGATTGTTGACCAATAGTTTGTTAGATTTGTGAAAATCACCAATGTGGTGCAAGTATTTGAAATTTAGCTATGAGCATACTATTAACATAGTTCACTGTAACATTTGCCTTCATTCTGAATCCCTTTATAGCTTATTCAGCATGGGTGTCATAATCATGTACCTGTAATTATACATTAATGTCAATTGATATGTTGTTAGCTGAGAATCAATGTTCTCTTCCTGCGCTCATTTAGCTGCAATTTTTCCCTTTGATACCAAGTACATTATTCAGCTTGATAACTTGGAAGTTATTTTATTGACTTGGCAGGCACACTGGAAAATTTGTTGCAATGTGTTGATCAAGTTGAAGAGGAACGGATAAGAAAGGTTTTTTTTTTTTTAACTCACAGCTTCATTGTTTAATGGAGTATCTGTGATCTCATAACTTTCTCTTTTTGGGGACACATGGTTCAATTGCTCACTTGCTGTTAATGGATAATTAATGTGTCTCTGATCAGATTGACAAGTAATGTCACCCTTTCTCCATGCAGGCTCTGATAGCGCAGGCTGATAATGCTATCCTCAGCAAGAACTTGGTATTATAACCTGCTTTTTCTCTAATGTGTTGATATTAATGCACTGAATAGAATTACAATTTTCATGTTAACTGCGTCTCCTTTGCAAAAATACATGTACCCTAAGGTGAATCCTTAGTTTTTTGCTTACTGATTTGTTTTTCCTTTTCCATTATTTTTCAGGCATTAATACGTATTGATCTTCCATTCTACATGGTACCGTTCACCACTGAAGATCTCGCATTTAAGAAACCTGAGGTTTGTGTAGTGATAAAACTCTCTCTCTCTCTGCGCGCACGCATATTGTGTATAAGGAGAATTCTTGCATCAGAATGCACTTGAGTCATCTTCTAACTGGTTGTGTGATGCATTAAAAGGGTTAAGGCATGAAGCTTGACTTGAACTTTGGCAATCAAGACACAACACCGTGCATGAAAGAGCAGATGAATTAGCAATGCATGTACTGTTTGGTTTAGTTAATTTCTTTTTTGTAAGCTCACAACTGGCACAGTTTTAACTCACAGGATTGACTAAAATCAAGGTTTTCTATTCTGATTCTTTTTGTGATTACTCTGTGCTGACTCCTGTGATTCCAAGCCCAAGGTTGAAGAAGGGGCAGGGGGATGGTCCATGAATACTACATCATTTGTTGAGGCCCTGTAGTTTTAGGTTGCTACTGGTCACTCATTCACCACATCGGTTGTGCTAGGGATGTTATCACTTATATCCCAACTCAAAAACAGAAGCCAGCACTTCAAATACTTTTTTTATTGAGTGAAGGAACCTAAGCTCATTTGATTTTTTCCCTGTAAAATTATGAAGCAGAAACACTTGATTTTGTTGTCAGCACCTGACTATCATATACAGCACCATAGATATCTTTGCACAGAATAAATATGTTCTCGATGTTCTTCGCAGCTGCATATAAGGAACTCACAAGCTTTACCTTTAACCTTGGCATGGTTACAGGATAATGGGGAGAAATTCACCAGCCTTCTAAAAGCCATTGGAGCATATGCCGAAGGATTTTCAGCTGATCCAATCATTCGAAGAGCACTTAAGTTGTGGAAGAAACTTGAAAGACGGTGATCAATTATACTTTTTGTATAGTCAATAGCCAACGATAGCATGGTATCCATGAGTGCATACTCTTTGGCAACATTGGTCGAAGATTACGGGTCACCTCCTTCTCACAATTATTTCTGCAGAGGCCAGGAACTGAAACCCATGGTTCAGTATGTGAAGTTAGTAAGGCTGGAGAACTGCATGGAAGAATAGCTACTTCAATAACAATATCTTAGGTCTATCGATATTCATTGTATTCTTGCCCGTTTTGCTGCACCGAGGCTCGCTGCACCATCACCTTTTTCATGGAAGGATGACAGAAAAATGATGATGATCTTTAGCATACAAGTTGCTGATTGATACTGTATTTGTGTCGATGGCTTGTGGATAAAATCTAATGAGATCGATCAGCTGCCAAAGCAAAGAAACATGGCGATACTTCTCTCCTGTTGATCAATCGTAATTGTGATTGTGTAAGTACTGAAGCAGTGCTATGAGATTTCTGCTGGTTTTGTAAGATCGCATTTCTCAAAATATAATCTGCAGAATTAGGATTTTTCTTACGGATTTTTTTGTGCTATGTGCTTAATTTCGTGCCTGTTTTAATTTTTAGACAAGCGCCGTCGACGCCTGCTCTGCCTCTGCGCTCTTTCTCTCGTACGAGCGTTCTCTTCTGCTCTCTGCAGCGAGCGTTAGAGGAAGCAGGGAAGGAGGAGGGAACGGCCGAGGGGAAGTAAAAAAAAGAAGAGAGGAAATGGGCTGGGCTGGGCCCAGTGGAAGGAGAAGTGAAGAAGGAAGGAGCTGGGCCGCCCTGCCCCAGGCCCGGTTTGGCCTTTAAAAAAAGACTAAATTTTAACAAATCCTATTACAATTATTGCAAATGCTTCTAATGTTTATATGCTATGCAAAATAATAAAAATTATTTTTTCTTAGGGGCTAAAGTTTAACCCCTAATTTTCTATGCAATTTATCACTAAATGAGTAGCTAAAGTTCGGGTGTAAACACTTGTTAGGATATAAATCTCTGCTATTTAAAGAAAATAATAATAATGCATTAATTCAAGGCTTATTGATAGGAGGTCCAATGAATGAAGAATAATGATTTTCATTATTGAGGAATTTGTCATACTTGAAGGTCAAGTTGGCAGATCTATCAATAGGCATAAACTTTGGCAACTATATAATCTTATTTAGCATATAAAAAGCAAATAAACAAATTTACAAGAGTCCATCATGAACAGAAGCCACCAAAAATAGATGAAGGCATCTATTTTTTGTCCCTCTTGTCCTCCTCACTGAGTAGGAACTTTTCCATCCTTAAAAAAAAAAAACGAAGAGGAAACTCTTGACTTGCATGAGAACTTATAACCCCATTAAAACCTCATAGTCATCTTCATTGTTCCCGACTTGCAGACTGTATTCTCCTTCTTCTTTTTTCTTCCATGTCAATGTTGTGCTGAATATTGAAATGGACTCCAACTTGTTGTGCTATATATACACACCATGCCACAAGAATAGATTCTCAGATTCTTTCATCTACATCAATCGCAATTTTAGTTTAGTACATTCGTAATGTATGATTGTATTCACATACCAGGTTTCGAGAAATAGTTCCAATGAGTGCCAGAAAAAAAGTTCATTGAACTTCCCTACGGTATACTCCAAGATTTTTGGTGTTTCATTTGTGTAGCCATCCTCTCAATTTAAGGAGGTAAAAGAAGATGGCAAATTAAGACCATAACTAACTATCTAAAAAAAACCTCAACAGCTTAAATTCTCAGTTTTGACTTGCTTCATAGTATTATAACATATCACAAGCACAATAATGTGTTATAATCTAAAGAAAACTCAAGGCCCAATTAAGGGCGCGTTTGTTTCACGGAAATCGTACAACTTTTGGAAAATATTTTTCAGGAAATCATTTTTCATGAAAATGATTAGTTTTCTTATGTTTGATGATATGTGATTGAAAATGTTTTTAGGCGTTTGGATCGCATTTGGAAAATGATTGAAAAGAAGATGATCTAATAAAAAGAGAATGACCTAAAGACCTGATAAAAGAGGGAAAGTGTTTTCTCCTTCTTATGCACAGGAATTCATTTTCATAAAATAATACATAATATTTATGTTGACTGGAAAGTATTTTGCATCGACCAAATCGTTTTTAGAAAAACAAACAGTGGAAAGCCGGAACACACTTTCTTGAAAACTACTTTCATTGAAACAAACATACCCTAAATCCTGTAATTGCATTCCATAGCCAAAAGTTCTTAATGTTATGACGTAAATCAAATCCAGCCGAACATACTTGTGACATGCTTATTTTGTTTTGATTAGAAGATTTGTACCTGATCAGACAAATTAGAAGTCAAATAACTTGATAAAAAAAAGCGTGAAGGTAGATGAAAAGTAAAATTTAGCCATCATAAACATCATGACACAAGTAAAAATTCAGCCTTAAATTCAGAAACCGTCCCTTTGTTACCATCCCAACCTAGAAACATAGAGCATCATCTCATAGCCTGATGAATTGACACGATCTAGCAGTTTTCTAAATGAAGGTTATGACCAATCCATGAAAACCTATCTTCAAAATTTAGGGTTTTTTTCAAATATTCTAAAATACTCTTGAAGGCAAAAGATATGATAATTATACACATATGTAATTATTATGGGTAGATGGTAGTTAGGAAGATGCAATCTCTACCATTGATCAAGAGGAGATCTATAGCTATGGTTAGCATTGTATTTGTATATATAGGGGTCTCCTCCCCCTTCATTTGTATCTCATTCATAAGTGATTTTTTTTTTTTAAGAGTTTCTCTCCTTGTCAAATGCCTGGAATTCTCCTAAGTTTTCACTTTATTGACGGAGACTCCCTCTCATTTATCGCTCCTTGAAAACTCTCAAGCTATCTTGATACGAATATTTTTCCAAATCTTTTTCATCTCTAAAAAATTCCTCAATTCACTTATGATAACTCCACCAATCTATTTAATTCTAGAATCAATAATATAAAATTATATACACTTTGGATTTAAAATTAAGAAAAGAAAGGATCTTTTCTCTGTTGTGCAGTTAAATCCATCCATGACATGCATTAAGACCAGTATTCGGAAGCAAAACAAAAACCCTATTAAAAACCCTAACGATAAGTGTGGGTCTGTATACGTAATTCTTGGTTTTGGCATGCACTTTTAATTTGCCAATCTAATTATATTCTAATTGTTTGTTGCAAATGATCATTAACTGGGCGCTCTTTGTTCCTAGTCTTTGTTCCTTGAATTATTTGCTATTGTTGTTAGTTTCTTGACACACGTAAATTTGTTTATGGAAGTTTTAGTATGAATTGAAATCGAATAAAATGTCCATTATGGTCAAGATTTATTTGATTAAGTTTATTTTGTGAATTTGAAATTTTAAAAGAAAAGGTAACATTGTATATGGGTAAAAAATTGAAATATTTAATTAATGATGATATTGTCAACCTTGCCAAATAAGCCATTAAATGTACGTCTTCCGCCAACACTACCGGCAAGCGCCACCACCGCCAACCTTCCAACGCTCAGGCAGATTTCGGCTCTGCTCTCTCCTCTCTTTCACTCTCGCTCTCAATCACTCCCTCCCCAATTTCTCTCCCTCTTGGACTCTCTGAATGTAATCTGCAGAATGCTGTTCTTGCTGAGAACACGACAATGTTCACCTTGTCAGAAATTTTCGGTCACTTCATCGACTTCGAAGTCTACCGCCAACACTACCAGCGAGCGCCGCCACCAGCCTTCCAATGCTCAGCCAAGGCGGATTTCGGCTCTCTCTTTCACTGCGCTAATGCCAGCCTGCCTTACCGGCCTGCCCATCGACCGTTAGCCCTGTCGACGCCTGCTCTGCCGCGGCGCTCTTTTTCCCCTACGAGCGTGCTCTGCTTTCTGCAGCGAGCGCGAGATGAACAATGGAGGAAGGAGGAGGGACGGACCGAGCTGGAAGTTAAAAAAGAATAAATGGGCTGGGCCGGGCCCAGTGGGAAGGAGAAGTAAAGTAGGAAGGAGCCGGGCTGGTCCAGCCCCGGGTCCGCTTTTGCTTCTTCTTCTTTTTTCTTTTTAATTTAACTAAATTTTAGTAAATCCTATTACAATTATTGCAAACGCTCCTTATTTCTATATGCTATCCAAAATAAAAATATATATATTTTTTCTGAAGGGATAAAGTTTAATCCCTAATTTTCTATGCAATTTATCACAAAATGAGTCAACTTTTGTTCGGATAGTAAATCGTTACTATTTAAAAATAATAATAATACATACATACATAAATTCAAGGCTTTTTTATAGGAGGTCCAATGTATGAAGAATAGTGATTTTCATCACGAGGAATTTGTTATGATTTAATGAGATCAAGTTGGCAACTATATCAATATGCATAAACTTTGACAACTACATAATCCTATTTAGCATGTAAAAAGAAAATAAACAAATTTACAAGAGTCCATCATCAACAGAAGCCACCAAAAATAGATGAAGGCATCCTTTTTCCTTTATTTTGCTTTTTTTATAAGTGACAAAGATATCTTTTTTTACAAAGCGATTATTTTATTTTATTTTCCTTTATTTTTTGGGGGTTTTTCTTTGATGGGTTTGATTACATATTTGGAGTTGTCTCTTTCCTTATCCTTCTCACTGAGTAGGAACTATTCAATCCTTTAATTCAAAAAAAAAAAAAAATAAAGAGGAAACTCTTGATTAGGGATAAGCATAATTTCAAGGTAGAATCTGTAACATGAGAATCGCATAGGTAGGAACTTGTAAGTTTTAGATTTCAAGATATGCATGGTAGGTTCTAAGTTTTAATTTGGTAGAACCTGGAACTTAGAATATGGAATCTAGAACCTAGAACCTAAAACAAGTTTTTGTATTTTTTTTCGTGTATGTCTTTACGCGATTACAAGGTATTCCATGATAGGTGTTTAATTTGGAATTAGTAGTCTGAATTTTCATTTTATAACGAGGAATTTTATTTTCTAACGGAAGTTCTTATTGTTTTTTTGATGTAGTTATGTTTAAACAATTACTTTTTTTAAGATAATGATTCTATATAATACAAGAATAATCGGTGCATTAAAAACCATAAAATTTCTCTAATACTATTCAACAGATGCATATGGACACTTGTTCTTAGGCAATCGATAATAAAATCCTTGTTCATTTTTATTATTGCATTCATTTTCGTTTTTGCTTAAATAAAAATGAAAAAAAAGAACATGTTAGAATTTAGAACTGACCATGGAACTTATAACAAGGTAAGTTCCAAGTTCCAAGTTTTAACAAATTGGTTCTAAGTTCCAAAAAATAAGGAATCTGTACCTGAATGTAGGTTTTAGGTTTCAAGCGAAACTGTACCAGATAAGTTTTAGGTTTCAAGCTTGGAACCTATAAAGAGCTTGAAACCGTTTACCCCTACTCTTGACTTGCATTAATACTTACTCCCCCGTTAAAACTCCTAATCATCTTCATCGATCCCAACTTGCAGGCTGTATTCACCTTCTTCTTTTTTCTTCCATGTCGATATTGTGCTAAATATCGAAATGCACTACAACTTGTTGGGCTAAATATACACACCATGCCACGAACATATTCTCGAATTCTTTCATCTACATTGAGCGATTTTAATTCAGTACATATGTAATGTATGATTGTATTTGCATACCAGTTTTAAGAAATAGTTCCACTGAGTGCCAAAAAAAAGTTCATTGACCTTTCCTACAGTATACTCGAAGATCTTTGATGTTTCGTTGTGTAGCCATCCTCTCAATTTTAGGAGGTAAAAGAAAATGGCAAATTAAATCCATAGAATATAACTAATTACCTAAAGAAAAACTCAACAGCTTAAGTTCTCAGTTTTGAATTGCATCTTGAGATTATGACATATCACAAGTACAATAATGTGTCAAGGCTGAATTCAATCCTGTAATTGTACTTGTGACAAGTTATTCCATAGCCAAAAGTTTTGAATATTATGATGCAAGTCAAATTCAACTGAACATGCTTGTGACATGGTTATTTTTGTTTTGATTAGAAGATTTATAAAATTAGAAGGATCTCATTAGATAAATTAAAATTCAAATAACTTGATTAAAAAAGGTTGAAAGTAAATGAAAGTATAATTTATTCATCGCAGCCCATAAATCAACATGATCCATAGGTTTTCTAAATGGAGGACATGACCAATCCATAAATGAGTGACCCTTAACCTATCTTCCAAAGGCCTAAGATTTTCTTGAGTGTTCTAGTATAGTCTTGGGGGTGGATAATATGGTAATTATACAATGGTAGTTGAAGAGATGGAATCTCTATCTTTATATTAAGGGCATCATCTCATTTACTTATATCTCATTCCCATTCAAATATATTTTATTCATAGTTAAATATGATTTCAAATCTTCTCTCTAGAGTTTCTTTATAAGATTGACTTTTGGTATGAATTACTAACAATATTTCACAAAATGGCTAAAAAATATTATAAATTAATCAACATTGACAAAAGTTACTAACAATATTTCACAAAAACTAAAAAAGATTATAAATTAATTAAGAGTGACAAGTTGCCACTTCATATTTTGTGACATGATTTACATTGGTAAAACATGATTTATATATATTTTGCCTCAAATTTTGAGACATAAAATCTTGATTTAGATGCAAATCATTCTGCGTGACACAACCACATTGATGGGGGCATTTTTTATTATTTTATTATTTTTATATTTTTTTTTTTATATTTTCTTTACTTTTCTATTCTTTACTCTTTTTTTTTTTTTTTTTTTCGGCTTAGTTATAGCCTTGCCCTACCTAGATCTGGCAAGGGCATCGCAGCCTTTGTCAGATTTGGGTAAAGGGGTTGCGTGCCCTTACTAACGGGGCATTGTGACCCTTACCGGGCAGTGGCCAACAAGAGCTGCCCCATCCTAGCCCTCAACCAAAATAAAGGAAGTAGATAAAATATTAAAAAAATTAAAAAAACCAAAAGAATATATTAAAAAGTTCATGGTAATTCTATTCATGTTGCGTATGAGTAAGAAGGTTAGCAATGTTAGCGATTTCCATCTAAATTGGCTAAATGGAATAAATTGATGTAAATGCAAAAAAATTAGAATTAAATTAGTCCAATTGAAAAGTTTAAAACTTTTATTTTATATTTTTTCCTATTGAATTCTACAGAATTGAGAAGAAGAGATCTAATAATTCCTTAATCTTTGTGGCTCACATACATTGATATACACTATGTCGCTTATGAGATAACCATCATTATGATAGTGCACGGTGGTGTATTTATCCTTGTTGTTTTAAATGACATCATGATGGATAAGCTGGGATGTGGCTAAATGAGTATATGGTTTTGCATTTGATTCCCATAAAGTTCAACAGTAAAATAGTGTTCATACGCCTTCCAAATCATTTTGCGGTTTCTTGTCACTGGATGCTACTCCATTTTCCTTTAGCAGATAAGCAACACGGATGACCCTGATTCTATTTCCAATATCCACGTGAGGGCTTTGGTGTCCCCTTTGGTCAAGATGAGTCAAATATGATTTTGCATTTGCCTTTCTTCATTCATGTTCAATATTCAGTGTACTAATATTGTCCCTAATAATAAATAAAAGGAAGAGTAATTCCAAATCATTTTGGTTATTCTTGTACAAATTGGATATATAATGTAATTTTACTCTAGCAGATAAGAATCAATTTCGATAATCCTTTGTGGCTTTGATGGAGACTAGATCAATGCGTTATACATTAAATGATCCTTCAAATTGGTTAAGGTTCTCCAGTTTATGGCCGCCCCTTTATGGTACTAGTTGTTGCCACCAGAATCCACCATGATAGCTAGAAGATCCAAAGGAGCTAAAAGAGTAAACTAACGTACTCTTCATGTCAAACTTCTCAAATATCTTTCAAAGGGATAATGAGCTTTGGCTCAATGTGTTATTTGGTCTTTAATTTGTTCAAAATGGTCCATGAACTTTAGCCCAATGAACTTTGATCCTTGAAAAGACCATATTGAACATTTTCATATGATTCAAGCACTAAACTAAACATGTACCAAAAGTTTAAGAACTGCAATGAATAAATTTAAAATTCAAAGATTATATTGCACATTGGATTGGACCACTTTAAACAAATTAAAAATTAATGGATCAAATTACACATTAAGCAAAGTTCAGTGAATGTTTGTATTATTTTCCCAATTCCAAACAGTAGAGACAAAACAAGCAATGACTATCTTCAAAGCCCAGGCTTGTGCAACTCTTCAGCCCCATAAGCATTGAGCAAAGTAGCACCTTTCTCCATATTTGCAAGGGCCGGTAGCAAGGTTATCACTGGGCTTTGTCTTGAAGTTGCTTCAGCGAGCAGAATGCGCAGCTGGGTTTTTCACGGTAGGTCTAGGGGCAGAGGCAACATTCGCAAGAAGCTCATGAACAATGGCACTAGCTTGTTTTGGGTCCGAGTCTCTCTCTTTTCAGAGAGTTCTGAATTTGCTTTGAGTTCACCCCATTTCTCCCAATGATTGGTCTGGCAAGTGATGCATCAATACTTATCTAGGCCATTGTGGAAGCCCCGAAGCTCGCCGCTGCTGCAAACACGGAGGAGGAGGTTCGTTGCGCCCACCGAATGTACCAGGTGCTGGAACCATGCCACAAGATCTTCATAGGACAGACCAGTTGGCTTGTCGATTTCCCACTTGCCATGTGCAAAATGGCATTTATCACCAAACTTGCAGCCCTCAGCAGTGTTGATGCACAACGGACCTGCAGTTTCGTTCTGTCCACAAGTCACCATCACAATGTCCTTAAAAAAAAAAAACCAAGCTTCAATCATCAATTTGCAGAACGAGCACCAAACGAAACGCATTACAGCTGCAATTTCAGCCTCTTTTGCCACCGTTCATAATCTCCACCTGAGATTTCCCTTTGAAATCACGGGCCGAACCCTCATCTTATCGAAGCCGCCAGACGCGACAACACAGCGAAAAAGCAATCAAACAAGAACAGAGCGGGCGAACTCCGATGAAAATAAGGAAGATTGACCGATGAAGTTGGTGGTGCGGATGTCCTACTCTTGAATTTGGTGGGAGGCGTTGGAACAGGCGAGGGATTGACAACGTCGTCATCATAGCCGCCATTGTTGTGCGTGCGTACTGCGGAGTTGTGCTGCTCAGAGAAGGTTTCATAGCTGATAATTGGTTTGAAATTTCTCCAGCCAAAAAGAAAAGGAAATGAAAGATAAATAAATAATAAAAATGGTTCAGTTTCTCTAATATGAAAAGAAAATGCTGTTGGAACCGGACCGGGATTGAACAGATAAGCCATTGGGACCAGAACTAAGTCGTCCGGACCAATCAGACCCTGGAATCGTCAGGTGACGAGGCAAAGAAGAATCTGGTATTGTTGGAGCCAAACAAGCACTGTATGGGGATTCAAGAGAGGCGAGAAGGGATGAAAGCGGGATGATGGGTGTGCACATGAAGGAGAGAAAGTAACTTAGAGTCGAGAGAACAATGGTAAAAGAGCGACGAAGAAGGTGTTGGCGCCCCCCTTCTGTGCAAATCTGGTTTGATGCTCCAATGGGAATGTGCAGAGAAGTCCTGGAAAGCCCGGGAAGCTTTCCTTTAGGTTTAAAAGGTGGGGATTTGGAGAAGCAGACAGCATCAACTTCTCTCTTTTACACTTTGGTAAAACAGTATCAAGATGTTAATCTAGGCTTGGTAGGCTTGGGAAGGTTCCAACAGTGGTGAATTTTTGGGCTTGGTTGATAGGTGTGGGTTGGGCCTGTTGCCTCTCAGGTCTTGAAAGTTGGGCTAGACCTTGTTTGGGTTAGATTGGCTCCTGAGCTTGCAAGGGGGTGTGGTGGGGTCTATCTTTATTTGTGGTTTTTATCCTCAGCCGTAAGTTTAGATGAGTAATGCAAAACATGGGGTAAGCATGCTTATTTCGTTTCACCATCAGCAGCTATCGAGAGGGAAATGTTTCCATTTTGTACAAAACTCTCTTCAAGTGCTCCAAAAATACTGTCAAAAGTCAATTTACTCGTTTGCCTTCCTTATTTGCAAAATAGAAAGTGCAAGGGCAATGCAATTTCCATGGGCGAATAAGCTGGGGAACTGACGTTGTCGTGATTATATCGCCTTCGGTTTTTAGAAAGAAAGACAAAGCGCTACACACAAGCATTGCTCAGTGCAAATATGCCAATTAATGCTGACCAGATGGTTCAATGGCAAATGAGAGAAAAATTGATAAGATATGCGAATGGTTCCAGATCTTTCATTGAGATTAATATTCCAAAGCAAAGATTCAAATCCATATGATATATGAAGTCAAAGAGTTCACTGACCACAGATAGTAACTGGGCCAAAACACAAATTTTCAGAAACAATGCTAGAAAAATACATCCATGCATAGAAAAAGAATGTCACAAATATACCAAGCGATACTAACTTCAATTTGGCAAAAAATTGTGACAAAGGAATAAACTAATACAGTAAAACAGAACTTATTGAGTATCTCCCTTTTCACTTAATAAAGAAAAAATTCTACAAGTCATTGGAGGTTGAACTCGATGTCTCAATTTCTGGACTTTCAAGTTCCACTACAGTGTTGAATCCAAAATTTTTACCAGGAGCAAATGTTGATTTGAGTTCTTCTGCTGTCTGGGTTGTGCTGATCTTGTTCTCTTTCACAGTCAGGTTCTCCTGAAGTCAAGATATTTTCCAGTGTTACTAGATCATTCCAATTCAGGTCAACATAAAATTACCAACTAAGACTTGCCCTTTTCACATAATCAGCCATTGTTGAAGTGACTATTTCTTGGATCACAAACTTGGTGACGCGGTCTTCACCCAGTATCTGTAAGAGAAAATCCCTGGGAACCTGTTGAATTGTGCCACCAGACCTCAAATGAGAACAAGCGTTGTATGTTTATCATGAGAGAAAGAGATAGATGCACTGAAATTTTAGCAAAGTCTGCAAACATGTGACGCATCAAACTAACAGCTAGAAGCAATGAAGGATGCAAACACACAACCTTCTCATGAAATCTCTTACTACAGTTATTTCAATTTCTTACAATTGCTTTGACTTCCTACATATGATGCTAGTACATTAGGTCTATTAAAAGGTGGTCCTCCTCATCCCCAGCATAAAGAAACAGCCAAGCCTTTTGTCACTAGCTCAGTGCATGGCATTGACTAGATGACTGGTTCCATGCTATCACTTCTTAGATGAAGGAGCTCCATAAGCTGTCTTTTTTTTCAACAACAGTCTCAAGAAGAAAGTTTAATCTCTAAAACAGAGCAGCTACCTAGTATAGCCTGTCAAAGAATCATAGCAGAATCTCCAGATTAATTTTCACAGCAGTCAGATAGATGGAAGAAATTTGTAATAGGCTTATCTGGCCAAAATGCATTGACCATAAATAGAAAGGTTAAATCACAGAAACCATATAAATAGAATATGGAGATCATTGGGTCACTCACCTTTGTTGTTTTTCCTGGATAAGCTCCCACGACAATGCCAAATGTAACATTGTCAGAATAATTAATTTCAAATAATGTGCACAGGGTAATGTAGACAAGGAAAAATACTTATGTAACTACACTATTTCTCACTCTTTCCTAAAGGAAGAGATATTTGCCGAGACAAATTGAAAGTTTGATAAATAGCTGTACACCAATCTTTTATAAATTCAGAGAAGGATGGACTGTAAACAGAAGTTACTCTTGACCAAGAACATGTGGAGGGTTCTATCCATGCAAAGAATATTTCAGTCTCTCACCTCCTTTTTGCCGACGAAAACCTGGAATTGGTGGTGCTGTTCGAGCAAGATTAGCCAAAACCTGATCAAATACTCTTTGTGTCTCATCGCCAGTCAAATCCACTCTCAGCTGGCAATTCAAATACTTGTTATAGTTTGCAGGTACTTCTTGGTTGAAAGTAATCAGTAAGCAAGACACTTCTCACAGATAAAGCCAAGATATGAAATCAGAATACCTACTTCCGAGAAACAGATGACATTTAGGGTCAAACCTAAATAACATACAGAACACTTCGGTTAAAATCTTTTCTTGGCTTTAAAGAGTTACATCCGCCACCAAAAAGCCCCAGCTGCCATTGAAATTGGTCAGCAGCAACTCAAATGGCATTTTGTCCAATTGCATGTGCTAACATTCTTATCCATCTACCCATTTTTGAAAAAAGAATCAGATGAGCTGTTCCCATCAGCTTGTTAAGCTGGAAAGCACAAAACTTTGCACTTAAATTTGGGCTTTTCAGTTAAAGATCATCAATAACACCATTGAGCCTTTCTAGCAACTCAAGGGATAAAGTTCAACAATTTATTGAATGAAACACAGCAATGTGCAATTATTTTTAGTTGCTCTTCATAGCTTCAGCTAGATTGAAGTAGAGGGGCATCAGAAGTTAGGTGAAATGAGTTGGAAACGGAAAGAGCAAAATAATAAACATGAAAATAAGTGCCCATCAGGTAAATATGACAATAAACCCCACAGTCTCAATAGATGCCAAAAGTTCAGCTACTTGCATGAAACATCAAGCTCTGACCTGACCATTACTATAACATATCAAGTCACTCAGCATAAGGGTCAAATGACCCACGGAAGTAGTCAAAATTTTCTTTAATTTTGCTCCAAATTAGTAGTATGAACACTTAATAAAATCTAGAGAGAAAGAAAGAGAAGGGCTCACTTGCATCTGACTTTCTTTCTGGGACTCTACAACAATCTTGGCATTTTTCACAGTTACTGCATCATCCTTTGGATCTGTAATCACTGCCTCTAAACCTGGAAAACTAAAGAAGCACGGCTAAGGCTTAAACATAAATTAAGCAAAATTGTATAACTGGTTAGAACTGAACTTCACCAGAGCCACTTGCACATATGGGTTTGGACAAGTATCTGAGACCCCTGGCAGACAAAGAACTTGATTGCCTGGAAACAAAAATAGGGGGCAAAAAAATTGTGCATCAACCCATTTAAAAGCATTCAGACTCAATAAGAGTGAGCTTTCAAAGAGCTATTACTGCTTGTAGAGAGAGAGAGAGAGAGAGAGAGAGATGTCTTTTCTTGCAGATCACACTACAACCAACCAAGCACAGCAGCATTCTAGTGGAAAATTGAGTGTCATTGCAATTGTAAACACACAAATTAGGCCAACCTTAGAGATTACAACAACAAAAATTCTGTCTCCTCTCCTTTGGTCAGGTTTGAACTTCACCAATACAGTTCCAACTACATGACAAACTAATGAAAATTTCTATACTTCTCTGCTTATCACAATTGCTGACATTCACAAGAATCAAAATTCTGATGTTCAGCGAGCATAACTAGAAAAACTGCTATTAGTGATGAGTCTTTTGTTCATAATCTATGTCTGAAGCCATTTTGTGTAATACCTTGGTATCTTTTTAGTAGAATTCTGTTTATCCTAAAAGAATGCAATAAATGTATGGACAAATGAATAGTCGTATATTAACTGGATGATCAAATGTCATTAAGGTATTATAATCTGGTTGGCAATATTTTTATGCTATCCTCCTGCAGACATCTGCACATATCTTATTTAAGGGCAATGATCATGCTAACATTTGATATAAACCATAGCCAACACGAAAATTACAATTGACCGGCACAAGGGGAAACCAAACTTTGAGACAATTTTTCATTTATTCATGATGCAAGAAAGTGAGGAATGCCGAGGGACTTGGGAAATGCACACGCACAAAGGTTCATTCGTCTCATGGATGCATCAAAGATGTAACAGTCTACCTATGATAAGTGTTCTGTCCGTAACAAAGCTTGATGCTTCTGGGTTTGTCAAGAGCGAGGATATAACCATGGAAGCTCCCAATGGTAATCTGTAGAAGAAATCAAGAACAAAAGGACTCACACATTTGAAGAACAATCTAGATACACGAAACTCCAGGTGCATACAACTCTTGATGAACTTCCAATTTTTTTTCCCAGTTTTATTTCTTACGATTTGATTTCCACAGTTACAGACTGCAGTTCAGTCCACAAGTCACCATCACAACGTCCTTAAAAAAGCAAGCTTGAACCACCATCAAAATCGCAGAACAAGCAACCAAACGGAATGCATTAACGGCCACAATTTTCAGCTCCTCTTTCGCCACCATTCATCATTTCCACCCGAAAACTTCCATTTGAAATCACGAGCTAAACCATCAAAATCTCATCGAAGCCACCAGACTCGACGACACAGAGCGAAAAACCAATCAAACGAGAACAGAGCGGGCGTAATTCGATGAAAATAAGGAAGATTGGCCGATGAAGTTGGTAGTGCGGATGTCTTACTCTCGAATTTGGTGGGAGGCGTTGGAACAGCCGAGGCATTGATGACGTCGTCGTCGCCATTGTTGCGCGTGCGTACTGCGGAGCCGTGCTGTTCGCAGAAAGCTTTGATAGCTGATAACTGGTTTGAAATTCTCTACCCAAAAAAAGAAAATTAATTAATAAATTATATATATATGGTAAGAGATAACAAGACAAATAATTCATAAAAGTTAATCTTACATGTAATTTGATATTTAAATTTTCAATTTATTTATGATTTTTTTTTAATTATTTATGATAAATTTTAAAATTCTGAAAGTTTTAATATATATTCAATATAATTATTGAACTATATTGAATCATACAGTTGAAGAACTATATTAAATATATATAAAAATTTAGGAATTACGTTAATCAAATCAAAAGTTGATGGATTGTTTATGTGTTGTTGAAACCGAACCGGGTTGAACAGGCAAGCCACTGGTAACGAACCGGATTGAACCGGGCCGATATATCATCTTCTTCCGTTTTGGTGGGACGGGACTTACACAGACAGAAAGAGAGAGAGAGCGCGAGAGCAGAGAGGGAGAAATGGAAGCAGCCATCGTCAGCAATCCTCCTCTTTTGGGTTCGAAGCATAAGGTTAGCCTCGTCGAAACGATAACCCTTCTTCGGATATTCTTCTGTTTGTGTTTCGAATTCTCGTTATTCGGCCATTCTTTTCCGTTGGGAGTGTGCTCTTTCCGCTTTAATTGCCTTCTTTCGTAGACTCTGCTGAAACACCAATTTGTTCCTTCGATTGGTCTTGTGTGTATATGCTCTTCTTTCTCAGTCAATGCCTTGCACGGAGGCTTTTCTTTGTTGTTTTCTTGAGGGAGATATCATCGCATATGAGCAAGAGACAGCCACTGGAGTAGCATCTTGATTATTCGCAATTGCCGAACTTTCGTGTTCTCTGAAAGGTGCTTCTTAGTTGTGAGTTTTATGCTCTGGTGATGTTGGCAATGTTGGGTTGTAAATAGATAAAAGTTCTTGTCTTTATTTGTGCGAAAGCACGGACGCTGAAGCAGCGAAGCGACCCTTGTGCCATTCTGTTTCTTTAGCCGAGCTAATCCTGTTTTTTAAGAGCTTCAACAATGAAAAGGTAAATCTTTTGTTGTGCGAGTCAACAAAATGGTAAAGTTTGAAAAAGAACGGGAGATTTCCTCACCCTCTAGAAAGAGAAAATGTAGCCCGGGATTGATGTTGCTGCAGAAATTGTGGACGTATCCAAAAAAAGAATCAGGCGGCATCAGAATGGCCTGCTTCTGGAATATCAAATTGCCTTTCTGTGCGAGTCTTAGAAGATTGTTATTGAGATCACGTCGTGTAGAGTTTTGTTACACTCAAGGTTGCATCACGTCCTTTTGAAGTTGTAATTTTCATTGCAATTGTGCAGATAATAAATGTGAAGCAAGCTGTGAATGTTTCAATCCCAAGTATGCCCTCAAAATTGGTTCACGTCTCCCTTCAAAGGAGATGCTCGCCTCAAGTATTTGGTGGAAGGTACTCTTTATCTTGTAACTATATATGTTAGGATAATCATGAACTCATAAGTTTCTACCACTGCTTGGACACAAAGTGCCATATATTAATATCCACCTCCCTCCATTATTAGGGATTATTGCCTTGAACATTGTTGTTTCTGATAATCATCTCGTGGTTATTCTTCAGATTTTGTCATTCCATTATATTAGCTAGGGTCTTTTTTTGCTGTTGTCAACTTTATATTGTTAGGTTAAGATGTTGAAGAGAATCTTGCCATAATTTTGCTTTATGCTTGGATCATCTTATAGCCTGTGAATTCCTTAAGTTCCCTCTTCTTGGATTCGTTTTACCATACTCTATGCTTCTGTAGGAATGGCTTGAACCAATTTAATGTAGTGGGTCTCAATCACCAAGAGTTTACGATCCGATATGGATTTTTAGAGATTTTTTTGGTTCATTTTTCAGGAGGAATGATAAAGGTTCCCGAGCTGTTTTTGCTGCAGGATCAGGTTAAAATAAGTTCTTTTTGGTCCATGTACCACTCTTAACTTTCTCTTTTATCATGTTTGTGGCTTCTTACACCTTATATATGTATGAATTAGGTGTTGAAATTGTTGAGGCTCCTTCTCAATTTGAAGACTTTTCGGTTACCAACACAACTAGCAGCAGTGATAGAGAACTAAAGGTGAGAAGCATCGTGACATTATACTGCATCTAGGAAATTTTTTCAGTTTGTAGTGTCTCAAAATCTTGATATGGGTGCATGTCAAACCTGTTAAATAAGTAATAATTAAAAAACAAGGCAAAAATAGCCTTTGTATTTCCTATATCTTTCCCTGTGGTTTAGACAATAGTATATTTTTGGCTCTTTTGGCACTTCAATACTCAACTTTTTGGCATGATGATATTTGTAATTCTTTGTCTAGATAAGGGTCGAGGTATCTGGTGCCAAAACCCGAGTGATTTTCAATGATGTGTTTGACAAGTTGGTTGCTGCTGCCCAGCCTATTCCAGGGTTTCGTAGAGAAAAAGGAGGTAAAATCACATACTGGAGAATGGCTACTACAGCAGTTCATGCTGTCTTAATATCATGACAGAGGACATTGTGTTCATGGCATTGGACGACTGTGGAATATGATGTTTTGAACCATGGATTCTATCATTTTCAAGGTCACAATAGTCATATATGGCTTTATCTCATTTCCTATCAGGCAACTTTTTGAAGCTTTCACTCGTGCAGTTGAAATGTTCCTTCTTTCCTAAATTATTCTCCCTTATTCTCCTCATCAATTGGTTGCAGCAGGAAGCCTCCCTGCAGCATGTTGAAATTGCATTTTGAAGTGAAACAAAGAAAATTTTTAAATGTGCTGTCAATTTTAGTGCCAAATAATGACTCATTGAAACACTGTGTGTGCAAGAGTATGATTTGCTGCTTGGTGAAATCTGTTTCTCTGTTCACTCGATAAATATGACTGTTCATTGTTATTATCATTTTGACCAAGCTAACCATTTTTTTCTTTGATCTTCTTCTGACCTTCGGTGACATTTGCAAATTGCTAGGGAAAACGCCAAACGTAAGTCTCCAAATCCTGCTATCAAGCTGCACATTCTTTGTTGGCATCACATCTTGGCTCTATAAATAGAAAATTTAGACCAAGGATGAGCTCTTATACTTAACAAATGAGCAGATGACAAATGAAAAGTAAATAATTGGTCAAAAATTAAACCATGCAAGTGGAATGCTAAGCATAATATGCCATGAAGTTTATTCGTCCTTTTCTGGGACTTCAATTTAGATGGATTTATTGACACATGTGTTCTCATGATAATTAACTTTCTATGAGCTTTTTTTTTTTTGGTTATTTTCCTTTCTTTAATTTAGTGATATTCAACAAAACCAGGGACTGTTGAAATATGTTATACAGTTTTTATTCAAGGGAACAGCTTATAATGATGCTATTGGGCTCATTCCTCCCCCAATTCTTTTAATGGAGGTGTTCCAGTTAAAAATTCACTGTTTGCTGGGTCCATCTGTTTGATCTCTGTTTTGGATATATCCTTTTTCAAGTGCATGATGATTGAATTCGAATCTTCCATTGTTTAATCTATATATGCTTGTTTTGACACTTGATTTTGCTTGTAATTTTTCCCCTCCTACCTATGGAGCATGTGAAGGTGTTGTGTCGATGCATAACCTCCTTTTATGGCATGCTTGTAATGCTAATATCCATGGCTTTTGTCTTAGTGCAGATACCCAAGGACATTTTGCTAGAAATCCTTGGACCTTCTAAAGTTTACAAGCAAGTGATCAAGAATGTCATAAACTCCACCATTGCTGAATATGTTCAGAAGGTAGATGTCTAACTCTTTGTCATAAATGCACCATTGTAGTAGTTTATAACGTCTTGACTCCTCTGTATATGCACTTATATTTGTGATCTGTGACCTTAGTGAAGCTGAGGATTCCTTCTCATTTAACGAAATTTTAAAATTTCTGCTGAGTTTACACAATGTTTCATTTGCAAGATATGTCCAAATGGCAGACTGTCCAATCTATTCCTCACAAGCATCAAAAAGACTGTCCTATACTGTAATGCCGCCAAATTCACTTGGTTTCCACTGAGCACTTCTATTCCAGGACCTTAATCTCCTCAATTTAGGCCAGCCTCCATGCTGAGTAAGCACATCACCGGCTGAGCAAGAAATTCTCCCCCTCTTCTAGGGATTGAAAATGCTAATTAGAATAGATCGCATACATGTTATTCAATGATGCATGTCATATCGCTATTCCCATCGATATACAGGGATGATCGCACAAGTAGGATTCTAGAGGTGGCTTCATGATTTCAAAAGGTGGCTCTCGCCTTGCAACATTTTGCCCTATACCCAAGGTCCAAGAGGTGGCTTCCAGGGTATAGCACTTTGTATAGCGCGACAATTAGTTCCCACTGTGCACAAACGTCAGTCCCTTTTTGATGCACACGATGTCACTCGGCCACATATCTTGTATTCGATATCATACACGACAAATACATATTAACATAACCTATCCAGTTTATGAATAGAACATAAGATTTACTGAGAACACCAGAGGGGGTGAACAACTTAAATATACATCAAAGTTAAGCCAAGATTCGAATCTTTCCTTCTTTTCAACCTCAGTTAAATCATCCTCTGTTCTCTCTATTCATGGTTTTTCCCTCTCATCACACCCTTCTCTCACATTAAGCTGAGCAACCACAATCAAAATTTGGGCATTATATAGAGCAAGGTGGTGACTTATTCATCACCACATGTAACCCAACATGGAGACACTTTCATTCATTCTCATGATACATAGGTATTTGCTGGCACTTCTGTTTCCCGAGTTTCACCAAATGGGAGAGCAAGGACAGATATTATTTCTTACCGCACTAAAGTGAAGATTTTATTTTTCTTAATGCACATGTGGGGAGATAAGGTGAAATTCGTGGGGAGGTCCGAACTCTCTAGATAATCTTTTCTTTCTAGTTGCATTTAGACAAAAGTTGACAAAACAATAGGGGGAGTAGCATTTAACCCCATCAATCACTGTTGCTCACCTCATAAAGAAACCACATTTCCTTCTTTTGGAGTATCCTCACATGTGGCAGCTCTGCATGGGGAACTATTATGATAATCTTCTAATTTCTTTTCTCTTTTGCAGAACGGCTTAAAAGTGGGGAAAGATTTGACAGTTGATCAAAGTTTTGAGGACCTAGAAGACAGTTTTGAACCGGGTGAAACCTTCAGTTTCAGTGCAGTTGTGCAGCTGCTGGAATGAAATGAGCCAGACAGGGTCTTGATTAGGATTTTCAGCATTCTTAGGAGAATCAAGAAGGGTATACATGAAGGGCATCCATGTAAAACAAGGAAAGGATGAATCAAATTTTTTTCATACGAGTGGCTGAGTAGCTCGTGAATGTTTTGCAGTTTTTCGAGTGAGCAGTCAAGTATGGGAAGAACACCCGAAGATATCATTTGAGTGGTGATACAGAACATCACAGGGAAGTAGAATGGCTACCTATTGGAAAGATATCGCTTCTCTTCTCAACTCATAGGCTACAAGATGGGACAGATACTGTGATCTGACAAATTCTTCTTAAATCATCGTCATCGTTAGTAATACCAAATTTACAGAATGTCAATGCGACCGGTCTCGTACCAAATTTGCAGACATTGTTGCTTTGATAGAGCTACTAGCCCAAACTTCCCCCTGCTATTCTCTTCGAGTGAAAACCAATTCCCTGTCCCAGGTGCATTTTTAGCACGAATGTAGCCATTTTTGAAACATTGTGATGGATACTTGCTCTAGTTAGTGTGCTATTTTTTGTCAATTTTTTTGACCTCTTTGACAGGCACTGATGGTCAGTATTTTGCCTTAAATGGTGAAGTGCAATCGCCTTCTAGATTTCGATGAGGATGAGATTAGAGAGAGATGCTTCTTAAATTATGCAAAAAGAAATTATTTTTAGGGGCAGTAGTTTGTTTATAATTTTCCATACCTAGAGAATGCAGGAATTCAGTAATTAACCTTAAATTGTCGTAATCAATCTCAACAATAGTAACTCTGAATAAGTTAGTAACCTGTGGGTAATTTGCCTTTGAAGTTGCATTTCATGGGTCGATGTTACTTCAGAGGTCAAAAGAGCAGTGTGTTTCATTGTAATTTACCTTTATTCCTCGTAATTAGCCTGAATTCATTGCAAAATTTTGGCTACACATTTCCTAACGTCACGGTACAAGCACCCAGTAAATCAATCTCAAATTATCATGACCATAACTGTTTTCTTATGTAATAATTTGCCATGAGCCAATAACTTGGCTTAGGAGAGGGTGAGTTACTTTCAAACCAAGTAATATTACATAATTTACCTTCAAGTTATTTCTATTTTTTTTTGGTAAGGTATCATTATTACTTTACACAAATATAATTTCTCTCAAATAAAATTTATGATTGGTAGCCATTAATTTTCCATATCATCCATAAATTTAAAACAAAATTTAATCGGAGTCATAAATGAAAATAAAGATTCTAACTCGATTTTTCTCTTTGTGAAAATCCATTTTGTTTCGTATATTGTTTGCATCGTTCGTAGACATTTTCCTTGGTATGGCAGATAATTTGCCACGAAAGCTCCCCCTCCAGCCAAGGCTCTTTCCTAGAACGCTCAGCTTTCTCAACGGCGTTCAAATTCACTCGCGCCTCTCCTGAGCGGAACTGAACTTCTTGTGATGACTGCACCGGCGAGTTCTCGCCATCGTTGCCATCGCCATCGCCATTCATCCCAATGCATTATCGTCATGCACTCAGAGCCTCCAAGAAGAAGCCGTCATCTGCACGGCCGCACCAGCTGGCGAACACTCTCCTCGTCGCCTCCATCGCCAAGACCCTCTCGCAGTCCGGGACCCGCAATCTCGACCCGGACGCATTCCCGGTCACCGACTCCCTCCTCCGCCAGATCCTCTCCCACAGGTCCCTCCACCCATCAAGAAAGCTCGAGTTCTTCACGTGGTCTCGCTCTCTCACGCATTTCGGCAAACACTCGGCGAGCGTGTACTCCCACCTGTTCTGGGTCATGTGCCGGGCCGACCAGCTCGAGGAGGTCCCTCCCTTGCTCCGTCTGATGAAGGAGGACGGCGTCGTCGCCGATTCTTGGACCTTCAAGCTCCTCCTCGATGCGTTCATCCGGTCGGGCAAGATCGACGCCGCGATCGAGATTCTTGATCACATGGAAGAGCTTGGTACAAGGCTGAATTCCCATATGTATACTTCAGTGCTCACTGCGCTTGTTAGGAAGGGCCAGGTTGGCCTTGCGCTTTCGATTTTCTATAAGCTTTTGGACAGTTCAAACGGGGCGGTTTCAGTCCCAAGCACGGTCGCGTGCAATGAGCTGCTTGTCGCGCTTAGGAAGGCGGATATGAGAGCGGAGTTCAGAGAGGTGTTTGACAAATTGAGAGGGAAGGATGGGTTTGAGTTGGATGCTTGGGGTTATAACATTTGCATTCACGCGTTTGGGTGTTGGGGCGATTTGCCAACTTCTCTGCACCTTTTCGAGGAGATGAAGGCGAGGAGTTTGGGTTCGGGATCATTTGGGCCCGATTTATGCACCTACAATAGCTTGATCCAGGCGCTCTACTTGGCCGGCAAGGTCAGAGATGCGCTGATCGTGTGGGAGGAAATGAAAGGGTCTGGCCATGACCCCGATGCCTTTACGTATCGAATTCTCATTCAAGGCTGCTCAAAATCGTACCTCATTGATGATGCCGCCAGAATTTTTGATGAAATGCAGTACAGTGGATTTAGACCAGATGTGATTGCTTACAATTCTCTCCTAGATGGACTTCTCAAGGCAAAGAGAGTGAATGAGGCATGCCAACTTTTTGATAAGATGGTTCAGGATGGAATAAGGGCAACATGCTGGACATACAACATCCTCATTGATGGACTGTTCAAGAATGGAAGGGCTGAGGGTGCATACACACTCTTCTGCGACTTGAAGAAAAAGGGTCCATTTGTGGACGGGGTTACTTATAGCATTGTCGCAGTGCAGCTCTGTAAGGAAGGTCAACTTGAGGACACTCTTAAACTGGTGCAGGAAATGGAAGTAAGAGGCTTCACCGTGGACCTGGTCACGATAACATCCCTCTTGATCGGATTTCACAAGCAGGGTTGGTGGGATGGAACGGAGATACTCATGAAGCACGTTAGGGACAGAAATCTGGTCCCAGTGTTCTCAAGTGGCAAGCCGACATGGAGGCCGTGATGAAGCATCATAAGAGCAAAAAAAAGGATTGCACACCAATGTTCCCATCTAGAGGCAGCTTCCACGAAATTATGAGTTTGGTGGGTTCTCCTCCTGACTTGCAGGCATCACCCGAGGAGGGTCCGGAAGAGACCGGGACGGGAGATGATAAGGCTTCATCTACAGATTTTGATGAGTGGTCATCATCCCCATACATGGATCAATTGGCTAGTCAAGTGAAGTCCAAGGATTATTCACCTCAGCTGTTTTCCCTTTCGAAAGGGCTGCGTGTTCAAGGCCGAGGGGCAGTCACATTAGATATGGACATGGTCAATACCTTCTTATCGATCTTTCTAGCGAAAGGAGAGTTGAGCTTGGCCTGCAAGTTGTTTGAGATGTTCAGTGACCTGGGCATTGACCCGACAAGCTACACGTATAACTCCGTGATGAGTTCCTTCGTCAAGAAAGGCTATTTTGACGAGGCAGTGGGCGTACTCAATGAGATGGGCGAGAGGGTCTGCCCTGCAGACATCGCGACGTACAACGTGATCATTCAGGGCCTCGGCAAGATGGGGAAAGCAGACCTAGCGAGTGCAGTCCTGGACAAGCTCATGAAGCACGGGGGTTACCTAGACGTAGTAATGTACAACACACTGATCAATGCCTTGGGGAAAGCTGGTAGGATTGATGAAGTGTGCAAGCTTTTTGAGCAGATGAGGACAAGTGGCATTTGCCCCGATGTTGTGACATTTAACACGCTCATCGAAGTGCACAGCAAGGCGGGGCGTTTGAAGGACGCATATAAGTTCCTGAAAATGATGCTTGATGCCGGGGTATCCCCTAACCATGTGACTGACACAACTTTGGATTTTCTCGGGAGGGAGATCGAAAAACTAAGGTATCAAAAGGCTTCAATGGTGCGTGTGGATACTGATGACTCTGGATAATGCAGAAATGTTCTCAGAGGCGTTGGTTGGCAGGTAATTGAACTATCTTCCTGATCTTTGCTCATGAAAATGGAAGGATCACCTGATGTTTCAGGCATTCATTTGAATTTAATGTTAGAGTGGATAGTGATGCAGATAAGTTCTAGTGTTGACATTGTTTGAATTAGACTAATGGTATAAGATTTTAGAGGTAAACTGTACTTCCAGTGTGATAGTTATGATTGTCCAATGGATCATTCTTTGGTGTAATCTCTTCCCTTTCCTGGATCACAGTTGATCTGGGTAGTCATACATTTTAAAATACTAAAGTTGGTTTTTGACTGTAAAGAGTTTTTCACAGTCTGTATACCCTTTTAGAGTTCATGCCTAAAAGGATCTTTGAAAGTAAACTTCTCCAAAAGGTTGGTAATTTTATTACTTTGATGGTAATATTGGGAGTAGCTTCTCAGTTGTTACATAGAAGATTATATATCTTTTAGCGGTATGCAAAACGGACTGCCCAATTTGAGAACCATCCGGATTGGACTGGCTGATTTGATCCGATTCCTGAAAGTGTCAATCTAGTTCCCAATTCCTAAAGTGGAACCGGTGTTTAGACAATTTGGTTCCCGACTCAGAACTAGACCAAATAAATATACTTTTTTATTTTATTATTTCTTCACAAAATCTGAACTAAATACTATTTTGATCTAAATTCAAGTAGTAGGAAAAAAAAGTGATCGGTTCCATTAGACCAAAGCCAGAATCGGATTGGATTGGTCTAGTCCCCTGTTCCCAATTTTGAGAACCGATCCTCCCGGTCCAGTTCCTATAGCTACCTTGGAACCAGACCGAACCGAAAACTGGTCACCCCCAATACCTTTGACAATATTACATTGTGCTTTCTATTTATTAAGTGAACATCTTTCAATCAAAGTAATGAACTACTAGCATCAACAAGTCAATCGATAAAACTTCAAAGTGAGAATTACGCACGGATAGAGATTAAAAAAAGATAAATAAAAGTTAAATTATGAGAGCCGTAGGTTTAAAAAAGTAAGTAAAAAGTGCAAAACATGATTTGCTCGACAGGCTTGCCCTGTTGGATAGTACAGGGAGTAAAATGTCTAGTTCTGAATCAATTAAATTGAACAACAACGCAAGTTTCTTCAACAAAAGCATCCTCTACTTTGGAGCTTCAGCCTCTTTGGTCTCAATTATTCTGACGAAATTGCGAACTATCATCTTGCCTTCATTGGTTATGATGCTTTCTGGATGAAATTGGACACCCTGAAATTCACATGTCAGCTCAATATGGTTTTCGCAGTTGTAGTAAAGAGTAACTAGCGTCATCAGGCACATTAACATAATTAATAATGGAATAACGCGACACAGCACAACTAAACAAAGAGAGAAATGTCCAAAAATTACATGATACAGATGAATAATATCGACCCCTTGCTGCACACAGACTACACTCAGTTGTAATCACAACACATACAGAAAGCAAAATGTTTAATATTTGACCAGGTGTTGTGGTCAAAAAACCAGAATCTCTGTTTACATCAACCACGAATTTAGTGCAGAGACATACTTATGAAGCCTCAGTGAAATGTACATAAATGGGCGCTATCTAAAAGCACAAGACTCACCCTAAAAATATCAAAGTGTGCATGTAGATTGTAAAGTAGGACATGTAATAATCCTGTGAAGCACACACACATGCAGAAAAAGGATAAATCATCAACAGACATATGTCAAAAATCCACCCACACTGACAAGATTGCACTACTTATTATTTGTTTATCCCCCATATCAGTTGTTATATGAGGTGGGGCCAAATGAGCATGAACCAAGAGAACATCATCTAAGTTCTGAAAGAAATCAGAAACCTTTTTAATGAAAGAGAGATGAGTAGAGACCTGGATATGCTTGTAAGTTTTGTGGCGAGTGGCCATAATCAGTCCATCTTCAGTCCATGCTGTGAACTCCGGAACTTCACCAAGAAAACTCTCCTCTTCAATTACAAGGGTGTGGTAGCTACCAGCAGTGAAAGGGCTGCAAAAGACAATAAGAATGAGTAGAGTTTCCAGATTTTCTTGCTATATGCCATTACAAGGATCTGTTATTGCAACTGAGAAGTTAAAATACAGAATGCCATCAACGTGGTGTTGGTGCAACTTTCTGTCAACAAGAGCTCAAGGCCTCAAGCACAATAGAGCTTGTCAGTACAAAAAAGGAAGCTGTTTTAAACACGATACATGAATAATGCACTGTGCTTTTTGTCAAGAAACTGGTAATAAAATGAAGATTTATGTATAATATCAGTTTGGAACACTGCTTTTGTTCAAAAAGCACAAACTTCTGTTCAAAAAGACACACCTCCAAATGCCTCCCCAAGGCATTGTAGACCCATGCATACTCCAAATAGTGGAACCAGCCCTAGTTCAAGAACAGTCTGCAAAGAAATTCCAGAATCCTGGGATGTGCCTTCAACAATAATGCTTTTGTTATAGGCCAGTACAATGGTGACAATAATTCTGGGGTGTGCCTAATGGAGTGTGGTCGCGGGCCCTGCCCTGCTCTCAGAACTTGGAAAGCGGGTACATGGTATTGTTGTAGTTCTTAGGTATGAATCCTGCTGTTTCGTAAGCAGTGTATTTATTGGTATATACACCGAGTGTGGCAGCATTCTTGGTGCAAAGAATATGTTCAATGGGAAGACATGCAGAGAAGAGACGTCTTGAACTTCAACTTCAGTCATGGTTGGTGCTAATCAGCATGGGAAAGCTAAGGAAGCGTTAGCAATTGTTTGATAAGATGGTTACTGCTAAATGCATTTACTTTGTGTAGCCGTCTCAGATTGGAGGAGAGAGATTGTCATTTTTTTTTTCTTAATTCTATGAACAAGGGCTATGTTATTAATCACCATACTGCTTATTTGATCTTTTGAGTCATTCAGAACATCATAACGAGGCCGAGAACCTCGCCAATCAGATGCTATTTCAACATGATGGACCTACATGGTTAACTTTTCTTAGTGCTTGCAAACAATATGGATGACCAAAATGGCAGTTGGAATTGCCAAACGACTATTAGCCTATAAGGAGAAGATTTTACAGTCCACACTTCTCTCCAATATCTATGCTCATGTTCGCAATGTGAATGGGATAAATGTAGCCAAAATGAGAAGTTGATAGTGTTACATTCCTTTTATAGATTAGTTTTTATTTTATTTTCTTAGCTTTATTTCCTTTTACATAATAAGGGCATTATTGTCATATACAATTTATGTTTAGTATAAATATATCACAATGGGTGTTAGGCTTCTGATACACAGAAACCTAGAGCCCCTTTTTGGCTTTACAATCTTTTTCTCTTCTCTTCTCTTCTCCTCTCTATTTCTTCTCTCTTTCTTCTTCTCTCTTGATTTTCATAGCGGGTTCTCTAATCAGCTTAGTGACATGGTATCAGAGCACTCTGACTACTTGATTCCTTGATCTGTTTGCTGATTTGAGAGTCCCCTAATAATCCTTTCCTTCTCTGGTGCGCAGCCACCTAAAGCTGCAATTTTTATCTATTTTCTCACAAAATCTCGTACATATAAGATCAATAGAAATCAGATTCTTCAGGTTCTATTTATGACTATGGGTTACAACACTTACTGATCTGCGGATTCAAGAATTAGACGACTACATCGATTGTGGCTGATTGGTATTACTGGATTTCCATCGAAGTTATGGTTAATTGAATCAAGATTTCTGGTCAGATATTTTCTTTTATACAGCAGTCTATATTTATGAGATTTCAGCATCCCTTTGTTTAATTGATGAAGCCAATCGCACCTGATTATATGTTAGTATTGCTGTCTTAATCATTGCATTGAAGTTTCAGCCCTCTTGATCTATGGTAGATATATATTTGTATTGAAATTATCACCATGAGTGATACTAAGTCTTCCATAGACAATCTCAATATTCAGATTACCACAATTAAATTAAATGGATCCTCCAATTACTTGTTATGGGCTCAAGCTGTGAAAGTCTATATTAATGCCAAAGGGAAACTCAATTATCTTACTTCAGACCCTCCTGAAAACTCTGACAATTATAATAGTTAGATGAGAGAGAATGATACACTTTTGGTGTGGTTATGGAATAGCATGGAACCATCTATTGCTGCTAATGTCATATTCCACAAAACTATTAAGGGAGTGTGGGATGATCTCAAGGAGAGTTATTCACAAGACAGAAATATGTCTAGAATCTATGAATTATATGAGAAGATCTTTAATTTTAAACAAGAGGAAAAGTCTCTTGGAGGGTATTATAGTGCTTTGAAAGGCATGTGGGAAGAACTCAATCTTTATCAGCCCATCACTACTAATCTTGAGACACTGAAGACACAACGCACTGAATTTCAAGTGGCTAAGTTTTTATTCGGCTTGAATGCTGACTTGCAGCCTATGAAAAGTCAACTTCTTGTTGGAGAGAGAGTTCCTTCTATGAATGAAGCATTTTGTCGGATTCAGCGCATTGTCCCTCCGTCTTCTACATCATCTAAAGACAATTCAGCATTTGTGGCTAGTAGTGGTGGTCGTGGTCGCGGTGGATTTTCTAATAGAGGCCGTGGTGTAGAGGGAGTTCGTGGTCGTGGTGGTGGACGTAGTGGACAAAGTTTTGATCGAGATAGCCGTCAGTGTATATATTGCGGCAAATCTGGTCATATTGTTGACACTTGTTGGGCCAAGCATGGCAAGCCTGAGTGGGCTCAGCGATTAGTTACTGCAAATACTACTATATCTGAAGGAAGTGCTGGAAATATCTCTTTTGGCAACACAAATCCATCTATCCCAACCGGGGTAGTTCTTCAAGGCTCGGGATGATATGGTTACACAACTCATCAAGCGTGTCCAACAACTAGAGGCTTCCAATTTTTCATCCACCGCCACTCTTGCACATACGGCATGGCTCTTCTTTCTACCTTGTCTCCTCACACTTCTTGGGTCATTGACTCAGGAGCTTCTAATCATATGACGAGTAAGCAAAACCTATTCTCTTCTCACAATAACTTTAGTCCTTCATCTGAAGTTATTTTAGCTAATGGTTCCTCTACTCAAGTCATTGGATCAACTTACATCTTCCTTGTCTTTGTCCTCTCGCATGTTCCCCAACTTCCTTTGAATTTGTTATCTGTTAGTCAAACTAAAACTCTTGGTTGTTCTACGTTTTACCCCTATTATTGCATCTTTCAGGGACCTTCGGACAAAGAAGAAGATTGGTGGAGGGCATGAACGTGATGGACTTTACTATCCGGATGGTGTCTCCACCGTTGACGCTAATGGTTTAGCTGCTAGGATTACTCCCCTATTATGGCATTCTCGTTTAGGGGATTTATCTTTATTTAAGTTACAACAAATAATTCCTGAGTGTAAATCAATTTCTACTCTTGAGTGTGAAGCTTGTGAACTTGGGAAACATCATCGTAGTTCTTTTCCCGGTCATAGTGATTCCCGTGCATCTACTTTACTTGAACTTGTCCATTCGGATATTTGGGGACCTTCCCGTATTGTTAGTCGAAATGGTTTTAAGTATTTTGTTACTTTTGTGGATGATTATTCTCGTCTAACATGGCTCTACATGCTTCATGGCCGTTCTGAATTTTTACATGTTTTTCAATTATTTCATCGTGAGGTTACTAATCAATTTAATACATCCCTTAAAATTTTGCGAACAGATAATGCTCTAGAATATTCACAAAAATTTTCTTTATTTTGTTCAAATAACTTATACATCAAACAAGTTGTCCTTATACTCCTCGCAATGGTGTGGCCGAGAGAAAGAACCGTCACCTTTTAGAAGTTGCTCTCCACTCTTGTTTCATATGCATGTTCCAAAATCTTTTTGGGGTTATGCTATTCTTACTGCTTGTTACCTCATAAATCGCATCTTCCACTTTGTCCTAAATCATCAATCACCAATAAGTATTTTATTTCCTCTTACCCCTCGTGTCTTTGGGTGTATTTGTTTTGTCCATGTTCCCGGCGCTGATAAACTATCCCCCCGTGCCACTTGTGTGTTTCTTGGATATTCACGTACTAAAAAAACCGATCTGTTACTATTAGCCTATAAGGAGAAGATTTTACAGTCTACTTTATTTAAGTTACAACAAATAATTCCCTGAGTGTAAATCAATTTCTACTCTTGAGTGTGAAGCTTGTGACACTTCTCTCCAATATCTATGCTCATGTTCGTCCACTCTTGTTTCATATGTCAATTATCCCAATATATACCATTAGATTTTGTTAGTCCTTCTCCCGCAACTTGATCAACGACGGCACCACCAGTCTCCACCACTTCCATGCCCTCCATTCAATCTCCCTCATTGTCTCCTGGTTCGGACGATTTAAAAGGTACTCGTTCTTGTACACAAAAATCCTTTTTTGCTTACCCTATTGAGCGTTATGTGTCTCTTTCACATCTTCCTTCTCCAATACCTGACTTCGCTCTATCATTACATACACACACAATTCCTACTTCTACCACTGAGGCTTTGTCCCACCTTAAGTGGAAGAGAGCTATGGATGAAGAAATGGAAAGTGTCTCGGCAAACGTGGTCTTTGGTTGATCTTCCTCTTGGAAAAGATGTGGTGAGGTGTCGTTGGGTGTACACTATCAAGTACAACCCGGATGGCTCAATTGAACGTCTTAAAGCTCGGCTAAAGGTTTTACTCAAACTTATGGAGTGGATTATTTTGAGACATTTTCCCCTGTAGTCTAAATTTTGTTCGCGTAGTTATTTCTCTTGCTGTGAATTTTGATTGGTCATTATATCAATTGGATGTCAAGAATGCTTTTCTTTATGGTGATTTGTCTGGCAACCTTATGTTGCTCAAGAATAAAGTTAGATGGCCATTTATGGGTTGAAGTCTCCAAGAGCATGGTTTGAAAAATTCAGTAGGCTAAGTGTGGTTTCCACCAATGTTATTTTGATCATTCTATTTTTGTTCGCAAGAAGGAGTCAGGAGTGGTCTTTCTTGTTGTATATGTGGATGATATCATTGTTTCTAGCAGTGATGTAACCGGCATTTCTAAGGTTAAATCTTTTCTTCAACAACATTTTCAAATTAAAGACTTGGGAGCTCTTAGATATTTTCTTGGTATTGAAGTTTTAAGAAGTAAAAAAGGCATCAATTTGTCTCAGCGAAAGTATGTTCTTGATCTTTTGTCTGAGACTGGTACTTCCAAGCCAATTGATACTCCTATGGATCCAAATCAGAAGTTTGGAGTTGATGATGGAGATGATATTGAAGACAAGCATCAATATCGACGTCTAGTTGGGAAACTAATTTATTTTACTGCTACACGTCCTGATATTTCTTTTGTTGTTGGGGTGGTTAGTTAGTTTATGGAATCACCCAAGAAGGCTCATTGAGATGCTGTTTGTCGCATCCTTCGCTACCTAAAAAGCTCTCCCGGTAAGGGATTCTTCCACTCTAATTGGCTATTCTGATGCTGATTGGGCTGGTTCAACGTATGACCGGCGGTTTACAACTGGGTATTGCACCTTTCTTGGTGGTAATCTGGTTACTTGGAGTGCTAAGGCACATACGTGGCTGAATTACAAGTCTCTTCTCCGGGAGCTTGGATTTTCTATTAATCAACCTATTGATATGATGTGTGATAATCAGGCAGCTATTTATATTGCTGGGAATCCTGTTTTTCAAGAATATAGAAGTTGATTGTAACTTTGTTCGTGATGCTGTGAAGCAGAAGTTGAAATGTTGCCTCTAGAGATCATATGTTTAAAGCACTAATAAGCTGGGCATGGGTGACCTATATGCTCCAGCTGTCATTTTTTATAGATTAATTTTTATTTTATTTTCTTAGCTTTATTTCCTTTTACATAATAAGGGCATTATTGTCATATACAATTTATGTTTAGTATAAATATATCACAATGGGTGTTAGGCTTCGATGACCTCCCCTTTTTTGGCTTTACAATCTTTTTCTCTTCTCTTCTCTTCTCCTCTCTATTTCTTCTCTCTTTCTTCTTCTCTCTTGATTTTCATAGCGGGTTCTCTAATCAGCTTAGTGACATATAGCATTAATGGAAGTAAGAAAGTCACTTCTATATGGTTGCATTAGCATTGAGAAGGAAAACCAACTATTGTACGTGGGGGGACAAGTCATCAATGAAACCTGATGTTTGGCTTGCTCAAGATATTAGATGGATAGAAGAGAAGAAGAGGCTATGCTTCTGGACACTGGCTCAGTTTTGCATGATATGGAGAAGCAAGTGAAGGAAAAACAGTTTATATAATATGATTCAAGTTGTCATTTTTGTTTTCTCACGTTGGGTTATCTTTGCTCGTGACTCTAGTTGTAAAATGAGGCTTATTGGTTTCACTTTACTTCTTAGAATGGTTGGCTTTTAGGATTTATTCATTTTATTGGATGCTCTATCTGGTGTCAATGTTGCCTCTTGTAACATGGATATCTGGCTTAGTCAAGATGGATTTACTTCTCATATCCCAGTATCTTATTCCACTTTTGAATTAATTTAGAATAAAGATGATGAGGAGCGAATGTTGGATGAGAATGATGCTGACTGTTTTGTGTGAGTTACATTTAAAATGAAGAACTATATAAGGCAGTGTAATAAAAGGAAAGAACTATATTAGGCACAAAATTAGAGAAGACATTTGTCCTTTGAGGTTTTTCCTTGTATGTTTAGAAAAAAAGGAGCAATGAAGAACCATACAAGGCAGTGTTAAAAAGAAAGAACTGTATTACCCAAAATCAGACATGACATATGTTCTTTAAGGTTTTTCCTTGTATGTTTAATAAAAAGGGAGTGATTTGCAAGGTCAATAGTATTTGCTTCCCTATCTCAATTAGAACTATACAGGCTCTCTACTGTGCAGTGTGCGCATAATACACTCACTGCTCAACTCCATTTCCATCAAGATGGTTGCTGCTGGGATGCCTCTCTGCTCTCTCAAGTACCCGAGACCTTCCTTCTCTCATAAAACCCTTCAAAATCCTCATTTAAATTGCCTCTTTAGGACTACCCTAACCTCAAGTATGTAATCTTTGATCGCACTGTTTCATCCTCTGCTTTTCTCTGTTATTTTATAAAAGAAGCTAAGTTTTCCTTTCCATTTGCAGACCTGAGTTTTGTGGCACAAAGTAAAAGAGAATTTGTCGCAAAGGCCAGATCTTTATCTAATTGTAAGTTGAATTCCAGGTCTCCATTGTCCATTAGAAAGAGTGATGAACCAATCATTGTCATTGACAATTATGACGGTTTCACTTACAACCTTTGCCAGGTAATTTCATTTTTCTCTGGTTTTGCTTGAACAGAGAAAACAATAAATAGTATTTGGTGGTGATGTCAATTGCCAGGTTTTTTTATTCACGTCTAACATTTTAGAGGAAAGTCTTTTTTATTTTTTATTGTTTTTTAAATAATTTCCTTTTCATTGTGAGATTGGGGTATAGCTTCATTTGAAGGGGCCTAGTTGGTGAAACTGGATGCATGTGTGTGCACGCATGTATGCTTGTGTGAGGTGGGGTTTACAGGCCTTCTGATAGCACCCGATTTCTCTCAACATGTTGGGAATATTCCTCCTCTCCCATCTCAATCGTGTAATTATCAAAAAGAAAAGGCCACTGAATCTGGGCCCTAAGGGATTTGCTTTCGCTAGGACTCAATCTTACAAGTATGCGTTTTTGCTTTGTAGTTGGATATTGAGTCTTGACTCTTGACCACTTCAGTCATTCTTGGGTGACATTGTGGATACTTGATGGTCTAATTCATCTATTATATGGTTTAGTTGAAGAGACCCAAAATGGCAAAACCTGGAGTTAATTGCAGTCGCTATGCGGAATCTGCATAGATGTTGTTCTTGTCAGTGTTGAACTGATGCTAGTAGAGTATGTGCATATGGTAGTCCATTCTCTATGACATTCCTGAAACTCACATCCACCTTTTGCAGGGTCAATCATAGAAAAAAATTTATTTGTTAAAAAAAGATGCTTCACTGAAATGAGAAACATGCTAAAGTAGAAATCTGGAACTTTTCCACTTGTAAGGTGATTTTGATGTAATATGAGGTCTGTCCCAAGCAAAAGAAGCGCTCTATAAGTCTTAACAACGAATTGCTATTGAACACAAGCATCAGCCTCATATTTCTCTCTCTCTCTCTCTCTCTGTGCACACGCATGCAAAGAATCCATTTGCACGCAAGCACTTAGCTGCATTTAGAAGGTCATCTTTGCAATTGCAGAGTCTATGGACTGTGCAGCTACATACTTGTGATGCAAATGTACAGCAATACTTATGACCTTCTATTATCATTTTTCAGTATTTGGGAGAGCTGGAATGTAAGTTGGAGGTTTACCGGAATGATGAATTGACTGTGGAGGAATTGAAAAGGTAAGAAATTCCCTTTTCTTCTTTCTAGTCAAGACATAATAGCATACCAGTTGTCTATGGCACAACAGAAATTTCCGGTCATTTGTCACTTGAAATGGACCACCTCAATTAATGTGCTTCACTTGAGAGGAGCACTCCATTAACTGATTGCTTCCATGTATTGTAGCAAAAAGCCAAGAGGAGTGCTTATATCCCCAGGACCAGGTTAGAGCGTCTATGATATGATTCCTTATGATCAAAATGCTGGCTTTTTCTTGAAGGAAAATCGAAGGAAATATCATACCTATGCCATAGCATTATTGTTGTAGGCACGCCCCAGAATTCTGGAATTTCTTTGCAGACTGTTTTTGAACTGGGGCCTGTGGTTCCACTCTTTGGAGTATGCATGGGTCTACAATGCATTGCGGAGGCCTTTGGAGGTGTCTTTTTGAACAAAAGCACGTGCTTGTAGCATATCTATTGGATTTTTGTTTTATAATTGCTTGTTACATGTAACCAAGAAATATTTTGTATAGATAAATTCTGATTTTGTGTAGTAAAGCACATGTTCGGAGCCTCTAAAAAGCAACTTCTAGTGGCACAAACTATTAGTTGTGCAGTATGTTTAATTACCTTGCTCAAGTCAATCTCAAGTAAAATTAAACAAATTATTATCCTGCTTTATGCTTTCTCTGCACAGAATTTGGTGTTTGTTACCATTGCACTGGCCTCTACTTCTTTTGATGGAGAGGTTGGTTCTTGGTGGCATCTGAACTTTTTGTTATGTTCATGGGCGATATGAAGCATTTACACTGTAGCATGCGGTGCATCAGGGAAGACTGTGCGTTCTCCTTATGGCATGGTGCACGGAAAAGGTTCTCGTGTATTATGACAAGAGGGGACAAGATGGCTTATTTTTTGGATTATCAAAGTATGTCTGCATTCCTTTTCTAGCATTTTTATTCTACAAGTATAGCTGGACCTTTTCTTCTTTCAAGCTCTGAGATGGATACTTGTTGGTCAAATGCAACTCTGTGTCTAGTTAGAATCAGTGTTTTTGATGTCCTTTTGTGGCAGAATCACTTTCTTGTCGGTGTTCAAAACTGATATAAATAAATCTTCATTTTATTACCAGTTTCTTGACATAAAGCACAGTGCATTATTCAATTTTTGGGTGCAAAACAGCTTCCTTTAGCTAGAATCAGTACTTTTGTGTAAAACAGCTCTGAGATGGATATTTGTTGGTCAATGCAACTCTCCATAGCTAGAATCAGTGCTTTTGATGTCCTTTTGTGTCAGAATCACTTTCTTGTCAGTGTTCCAAACTGATATTAGAATTCTTCATTTTGTTACCAGTTTCTTGACATGACGCACAGTGCATTATACATGTATCGTGTTTGAAAACAGCTTCCTTTTGGGTACCGACCTGCCCTATTGTGCTTGAGGCCTTGAGCTCTTGCTGATGGAAAAGTTGCTCTAACACCACGTTGATGGCATTCTGTATTTATCTCAGTTGCAATGAATGATCCTTGTAATGGTGTATAGCAAGAAAATCCTGGAACCTCTACTCATTCCCATTGTCTTTTGCAGCCCTTTCACTGCTGGTAGGTACCATAGCCTTGTGACTGAAAAGGAGAGTTTTCCTGGTGAAGTTCTGGAGGTCACTGCCTGGACTGAAGATGGACTGATTATGGCCGTTCGTCACAAAACTTACAAGCATATCCAGGTCTCTACTCATCTCTCTTTCATTAAAAAGGTTTCTGATTTCTTTCAGAACTTAGATGATGTTCTCTTGGTTCATGCTCATTTGGCCCCACCTCATAATAACAACTGCTATGGGGGATAAACGATTAATAAGTAGTGCAATCTTGTCAGTGTGGGTGGATTTTTGACATATGTTTGCTAATGATTTATCCTTTTTCTGCATGCGTGTGCTTCACAGGATTATTAAATGTCCTACTTTACAATCTATATGCACACTTTGATATTTTTAGTGTGAGTCTTGTGCTTTTAGATAGCACCCATTTGTGTACATTTCACTGAGGCTTCATAAGTATGTCTTTGCATTCAATTCGTGGTTAATGTAAACAGAGATTCTGGTTTTTTTACCACAACACCACGTCAAATATTAAACATCTTGCTTTCTGTACTTGTTGCAACTACATCTGATGTCTAGTCTTAGTGCAGCGAGGGGTCGACATAATTCATCGGTGTCATGTAATTTTTTGGACACTTCTCTTTTCATTTGGTTGTGCTGTGTCATGCTATTCCATTATTAATTATGTTAATAGGCCCGATGATGCTAGTTACTCTTTACTACAACTGTGAAAACCATATCAAGCTGACGTGTAAAATTTCAGGGTGTCCAATTTCATCCAGAAAGCATCTTAACCGATGAAGGCAAGACGATTGTTCACAATTTCGTCAGAATAATCGAGACCAAAGAGGCTGAAGCTCAGAAGTAGAGGATGCTTCTGTTGAAGAAATTTGCAAAATGTTGTTCAATATAGTTGACTCAGAACTAGACATTCTACTCTTTGTACTATCCAACAGGGTTAGCCTGTCGAACCAATCCTGTTTTGAACTTTTTACTTTCTTTTTCTAAACCTGTTGCTCTCGTAATTTAACTTTTATTTATCCTTGTCTTTTATATCTTCATCCGTGCATAGCTCTTGTTCTTAACTTCTATTGATCAACTTGTCGATACTAGTAATTCGTCACTTTTATTGAAAGATGTTCACTTGATACATAGAAAGCACAACGTTATATTGTCAAAGGTATTTAAATCTCCCATCTAACGACTGAGAAGCTACTCTCAATATTATCATCTAAGTAATAAACTTACTAACATTTTGGAGAAGTTTAGGGTGTGTTTAATAACATTTCTACTCCCGAAAACAATTTCTTTTGAGAAATAGTTCTTTTTTATTTCTACTCTCTAGAACAATTTCTGAATAAAATAAGGCGTTTGGTAACATTTCTACTCCTGGGAATAGTTTTTTTTGAGAAATAATTTTTTTCTATTTCTACTCCCTGAAACAATTTCTGGGTAAAATATGACATTTGGTAATTACAAAAATTTCTTATTTTCATAATAGAAAATGAATATAAATGCGTTTGGAATCGACAAAAAGTTTTTATTTCTTTTTTCCCCAATGGCGGCGGCGACCAATGGGCAGCGGGCGGTGATCGATTGGTGGTCAACTAGTGGCAAGCAAGTGGAGGCGGCGACCGGCGACCAGAATCATCCGTATCCACGCACACCATGATCCTTTTAGGCATGGACTCTAAAAGGGTATATAGATTGCGAAACGTAACATCGATACAAAAACCAATTTTCACAGCTTCAAATGTATAATTAGCTAAATCAATTTGCAAATCCAGGGAAAAGAAAGAGATTACACCAAAGAATGATCCTTCGGACAATCATAACCATCACACTAGAAGTACAGTTTACCTCGAGAATCTTATACCATTAGTCTAATTCAAACAATGTGTCAACACTAGAACTTATCTGCATCACTATCAACGTTAAAACTAAATTCAAACTATGCTTGAAAAATCAGGTGATTCTCCATTTTCATGAGCAAAGATCAGGAAAATAATTCAATTAAGTTTCCACATTAACCAGAATCATCCGTATCCACGCACACCATTAACCAGTTTTTCGATCTCCCTTCCGAGAAAATCCAAAGTCGTGTAGGTCACATGGTTGGGGAGACCCCGGCCCCGAGCATCATCTTCAGGAACTTGTATGCATCCTTCAGACGCCCCCGGCCTTGCTGTGCACTTTGATGAGCGTGTTAAAAGTCGCGACATCGGGGTCAATCACACTCAGCCTCATCTGCTCGAAAAGCTCGCACGCCCCGTCGTTCCTACCAGCTTTGCCCAAGGCGTTGATCAGCGTGTTATACATTACTGCGTCTAGGTAACCCCCGTGCTTCATGAGCTTTTCCAGGACCACACTCGCTAGGTCCGGTTTCCCCACCTTGCCGAGCCCCTGAATGATCACGTTGTACGTTGCAATGTCTGCAGGGCAGACCCTCTCGCCCATCTCATCGAGTTCGCCCATTTCCTCGTTGAAATAGCCTTTCTTGACGAAGGAGCTCATCACGGAGTTGGACGTGTAGCTTGTCAGGTCAACTCCCGGGTCACTGAACATCTCAAACAACTTGCTATAATATTAATATGTGATCCCACATTTTGGGGTATAATTTTTTAAATAAAACTTATCATTAATATTGACCCACCTTTTTTTATTTTTGACGAACGGTTATTCCACGTGCGGTTTTTTCCACGCTTCGTACCTTTTCGTGACAACCGCCCATTCAGTAACCGTCTTGATGGGAGATGGTTTATAAAGACGAATGTTCAACTTTTGGGGTGAACACAAGGTCTAACACAAACCTCTTTTTTGGAATACACCATCAGTGCGTGAGGGGATTGGGTTAGTAGAGTGCGCCCTAATCGCGGTCGGATTGCCGTGAAGTTCCCGTGGATTTCCAACGAACGCAAAATTGAACAATGACTGGAGGTTAGTTTTATTTTTATCCTGTTTCCGCATAAAATTCTATTGTGCTTGAATTTTTGTTTATCAAGCATGAGAATAACATTCTGTTCGATTATCTTACATTTGGTATCAGAGCATGTTAGTGCCTCTGCCTTCTTTTTTGCGAATATTTTTGGTGCATTTTTCGGATTGAAATGAACAGTAAATCGGAATTGGGGTTTAGAGAGAAATTTGTTGTTTCCGGCGAAATTCCGGCGACCCATCGCCTGACTTCGGACCAGTACGGTCGCACCGCCATGGGGTAGAATGCCTGTAAGTTTTCCGGCATATCAGTGACCGCCGAAGGCTAATCGCGTGGCAAAAGTCGTGGTGGCCAAGGGTTTGCATAAAGGGAATTTTTCTTGATTCAAACCAATTTCTTGATCATTTCCGCCAATGTTTGGGTCTATATGGTCGCACTGATGTGTTCTTCAACACCCACTAATTATTTTGGTCTAAAATTGGCTGTCGGAGGAGACCCATTCGACGAAAGCATGGCGGAGACGGGGAAAATCGGCGGAGAAGCGCGATGGGAAGAAGGCGTGTGGCCCCACGCGCAGGAACTGCATGCGCGTGAGATCCACGCGCGCATGCAACCACAGGCGCGTGAGGTCCACGCGCACAGCAGTTGCCGAGCGCGTGCGGAACACGCTGTTGACTTCCATAATTTGCGTTTCTACCCCTCCTTTTCCCCGTTATTACAAAGTTGCCCCTAACCCGATTATTTTACAATTTTGCCCCTTAGCTGAATTAATTTATTACTGTTCTGCCCTTGTGATGTTAAATTACCATTCTGCCCTTGATGCACTTTGTGAGTATTTTATGTATGAAATTAATTGTGATCCATATATTTTAATTAATTAGAGAGTAGCCACATCATCTTTAATTAGTTAAGTTATATATTAAGAGCCTTCGGATCACATTTAGAAATGGACATTGATTGTAACTAATATTATTAATATAATGAATTTTATCCCACAGGAATTTTCATTATATTAATATGATTAATTAGGTTGAAATATCATATTATTTTTCTTAATTTACCCACAGGGATTAAGGAAATGAATATAATATGATAGTTTCTTCATAAAGTTATTATGAATTGTTTAAATTAAAAACTTAGCCCACGGCGTTTTTATGTTATGTGATTCATATTTTGTGCCATGTTTTACATTGGTAAAGTATGATTTATGTAAATTTTGCCTCATATTTTGTGACATAAGCATGATTATTTGATATGCAGTTTTGCAACCCGTGAATTTCTCTGAATTTAAGTGTGATGTTCCCACGCTGAATAGTGAAAACTATAAAGTTTGAAATGAGTTAATTCTTCTTCAATTGGGGTGCATGGACATTGACTATGCTATAAAGAAAGACGAACCACCTGCTCCTACTGATTCGAGCACTGCAGCTGAGAAATCTCTTTATGAACAATGGGAGCGGTCCAACCGCCTTAGTGTGATGTTCATAAGGGCAAGATTGTCTTCTAGTATTCGTGGTTCGGTTGCTTAGCATAGCAATGCTAAGGCCTTATTGAAAGCCATTGATGCGCAGTTTGAGAGTTCTAAAAAGGCACATGCTATGACCCTGATTATGAAGTTTTCATCTATGAAGCTCACTATGTTAGAGGTGTGCGTGAGCACATCATGAAGATGAGGGATATTGCAACTCAATTGAAGAACCTTGAGGTTGAGATATCTGAGTCTTTTCTTGTGTACTACATCATGAACACTCTTCCACAGTAGTATGCACCTTTCAAGATCTCTTACAACACACATAAGAATAAATGGTCAATTAATGAACTTATGACCATGTGTGTTCAAGAGGAAGAAAGGCTTATTATGGAATCGGGAGAAAGTGTTCATTTGGCAACACAAGGAAAAAGTATGGGTCATGGCAAGAATAAGGGAAAAGGTAAAATGACATTAAGAAAAAATCCAAATGTTTCTTCTGTAGAAAGAAGGGGCATATGAAGAAGGATTGCGTCAGATTTCAAGCCTGGCTCGAGAAGAAAGGTAATCCAATCTCTTGTGTTTGTTATGAATCTAATATGGCTGATGTGAGTCGCAACAATTGGTGGATTGATTCTGGTTCTACAATCCATATTTCAAATTCCTTGTAGGGTTTTCAAAACCAAAGGAAGCCAGTGGGAAGTAAACAATGCATCTATTCGAGAAACAAAATGCGTTCGCATGTGGAAGCTATTGAGACATGCAGTTTAGTTCTCGATAGTGGCTTTGTTTTGAATTTGGAAAGGACCTTTTATGTACCTAGTTTCTCTAGACACTTAATTTCAGTTTCAAGACTTGTACCTTTAGGTTACTCTTTTCACTTTTCAAGTTCAAACTTCAGTTTGTTGTTTAAATCTGAAATTGTTGGGAGTGGTACTTTGTCTGATGGTCTTTTTTGAATTAATTTGCAAGACAATGCCTATTTTGATGCGATGCATGTTCATGATAATGCTGGTGTGAAACGATGTGTTGTGAATGAAGATTCATCTATGTTGTGGCACCGGAGATTGGGATATATCTCCATAGAAAGAATTAAACGACTAGTAAATGATTGAGTACTTAGTACTTTGGATTTTACTGATTTTGACACTTGTGTGGACTGCATAGAGGGAAAGCAGACCAACAAGACAAAGAAATGTGCCAAGAGGAGTATAAACATATTAGAAATCATACATATTGATATTTGTAGTCTTGATATGGACTCATATGATCATAAATACTTTATCTCATTCATTGATGATTACTCACGTTACATGTATCTCTACTTACTTCATAATAAAAATGAAGCATTATATGCCTTTAAGGTGTTTAAGGCGAAAGTAGAGAAACAATGCGGTAAGCAAATTAAGATCGTGAGGTCAGATAGAGGTGGAGAATTCTATGGTAGATACATTGAGAATGGATAAGCACATGGTCCATTTGCGAGGTTTCTTCAAGAGAATGGGATAGTTTCCCAATACACTATGCCTGGTTCTCCGGACCAAAATGGTGTAGCAGAAAGAAGAAACCGAACTTTATTGGACATGGTGCGAAGTATGCATTGTAGCTCTAAACTTCCTAAATCCTTGTGGACTGAAGCTTTTAAGACGGCAATGCACATATTGAACTGAGTTCCAACCAAGGCTGTCCCAAGGACGCCTTTTGAGTTATTTAAGAGTTGGAAGCCGAGTTTGAGACATGTACGCATTTGGGGATGCCCGTCTGAAGTGAGAGTTTATAATCCACAAGAAAATAAGTTAGACCCAATGACTATAAGTGGGTATTTCATTGGATGTGCCGAAAAGTCCAAGGGGTACAGGTTCTATTGTCTATCTCACACTACTAGGATTGTAGAATCAAGAAATGCTAAGTTTCTTGAAAATGACTTGATAAGTGGGAGCGATCATTTGAAGGAACTTATTCTTGAAAATGATCATTCAGATACTCAATCTATCACTTTAAGTATTAAGTTGGTTGTTGTTAATAATGCCCTTACAGTTCAACCGGCTATTGAACAACAAACCATTGAAGTTCCACAACCTGCTTATATTGGTCTAGTAGATCTTGTTGTTCAGCAAGTACCAGAAACTGTTGAACAACCAGTTGATACAACATTAAGAAAATTTACTAGAATGAGGAAAGCAACAGTTCCTAGTGATTATATTGTATATCTACAAGAATCTGATAATAGTATTGGAGCTGAGAATGACCCTGAAACGTTTTCACAAGCCATGAGTAGTGATGAATCCAATTTGTGGTACAATGCCATGAAAGAATAGATGAGTTCTATGGCATCAAATGAAGTTTGGGATTTAGTTGAGTTGCCTAATGGTGTGAAGGCCATTGGTTGTAAATGGGTCTTCAAAACTAAGAAAGACTCATTAGGCAACATTGAGAGATACAAAGCTAGACTTGTTGCCAAATGATTCACTCAAAAGGAAGGAATTGATTACACGGAGACATTTTCTCCTGTATCCAAATTATTTTGGTATTGATCGCCCATTTTGATATGAAATTATATCAAATGGATGTGAAAACGGCATTCCTCAATGGGAACTAGAGGAGGAGGTGTACATGAAACAACCTGAAGGATTCCTCTCTAGTAAAGGTGAGCATTTGGTGTACAAGCTTAAGAAGTCTATATATGGCTTGAAACAAGCATCCCGCCAATGGTACTTAAGGTTCCATGATGTGATTTCTTCATTCGATTTTGTAAAAAATGTTATGGATCAATGTATATACCAGAAGGTTAGTGGGAGCAAAATTTGTTTTCTTGTGCTATATGTGAATGATATTCTACTTGCGACCAATGATAAGGGGTTGCTACATGAGGTGAAACAATTTATTTCTAAGAGTTTTGACATGAAAGATATGTGTGAGGCATCTTATGTCATTGGCATTAAGATCCATAGAGATAGATCTCAAGGAATTTTAGGACTATCTCAAGAAACCTATATCAATAAGGTCTTAGAAAGATTTCAGATGAAAGATTGTTCACCAAGTATAGCACCCATTGTGAAGGGTGATAGGTTCAATTTGAACCAGTGCCCGAAGAATGATCTAGAAAGGGAACAAATGAAAAACATTATATATGCTTCTGCTGTCAGAAGCCTGATGTATGCCCAGGTTTGCACTCAACCTGACATTGCTTTTGCTGTCGGAACGTTAGGAAGATATCAAAAAAACCCGGGTATGGACCACTGGAAAGCTGCAAAGAAAGTGATGAGATACCTTCAAAGTACCAAAGGTCACATGCTTATATATAGACGGACTGACAACTTGGAAGTAGTTGGTTATTCAGATGCAGACTTTGCCAATTGCGTTGATTCTCGAAAATCAACATTTGGATACATCTTTATGTTAGTTGGCGAAGCCGTGTCATGGACAAGTGCAAAGCAGACTTTGACTGCTACTTCCATTATGGAGGCTGAGTTCGTTTCTTGTTTTGAGGCTACCTCGTATGGTGTATGGTTGAAGAGTTTCATTTCTAGGCTTAGAATTGTTGATTCTATTTCTAGGCCATTAATGATATATTGTGACAATTCAGCTGCGGTTTTTATGGCTAAAAATGCCAAAAGTGGCAGTCGAAGCAAGCACATCGACATAAAGTATTTAGCCATAAGGGAACGTGTTAAGGAAAATAAAGTGGTCATTGAGCACGTTCGCACTGAATTAATGATAACTGATCATTTGACTAAAGGCATGCCACCAATGAAGTATAAGGATCATGTAGCTAGTATGGGACTATGTCCTATTATGTAATCTATCGTCATGTGAACGATCTTTATTATATGAAACTCTTATTTAGTTGTAATGTTATTCTCAACTTTTGGTATACACATTCAGTTCTTTATGAGAATAACAACTATCCTTGGTTTTGGAATAAACATAGGGTTTATTCATTAAGATATGTTGTCACATATGGGCTAATATAAAAGGAATAATATGTATTGTGATATATGGAAGATATTACTCGCTTTAAGAGGACATGTCGCCATGATTCATGCGTTTTGTTTCTTTTCTTAAGCATAAGGTTTCGTGGATTGGTTGGATAATCCGTTCATGAAAATGTTGGGATCAAGTGGGAGAATGTAATATTAATATGTGATCCCACATTTTGGGGTATAGTTTTTTAAATAAAACTTACCATTAATATTGACCCACATTTTTTTATTTTTGACGAACGGTTATTCCACGTGCAGTTTTTTCCACGCTTCGTACCTTTTCGTGACAATCGCCCATTCAGTAACCGTCTTGATGGGAGATAGTTTATAAGGACGAACGTTCAACTTTTGAGGTGAACACAAGATCTAACACAAACCCTCTCTTTTGGAATACACCATCAGTGCGTGAGGGGATTGGATTAGTAGAGTGCGCCCTAATCGCGGTCGGATTGCCGTGAAGTCCCCGTGGATTTCCAACAAATGCAAACTTGAACAATGGCTGGAGGTTAGTTTTATTTTTATCCTGTTTCCGCATAAAATTCTATTGTGCTTGAATTTTTGTTTATCAAGCATGAGAAGAATATTCTGTTCGATTATCTTACACTTGCAAGCCAAGCTCAACTCTCCTTTCGCTAGAAAGATCGATAAGAAGGTATTGACCATGTCCATATCCAACGTGCCCGCCCCTCGGCCTTGAACACCACAGCCCTTTCGATAGTGAAAACAGCTGAGGAGAACCATCCTGGGCTTCACTTGACTAGCCAACCGATCCATGTATGGGGACGATGACAACGCATCAGAATCTGTAGGTGAAGCCTTATCATCTGCCGTCCCGCTCTCTTCCGTACCCTCCTCGGGCGATGTCTGCAAGTCAGGAGGAGAACCCACCAAACTCATAATTTCGTGGAAGCCGCCACTAGATGGAAAACATTGGTGTGCGATCCTTTCTTTTGCTCTTATTATGCTTCATCTTGGCCTCCATGTCGGCTTGCCACTCGAGAACGCTCGGGACCAGATTTTGGTCCCTGACGTTCTTCATGAGCATCTCTGTCCCGTCTTACCGACCCTGCTTGTGGAATCCAATCAAGAGGGACGTCATTGTCATCAGGTCCACGACGAAGCCTCTGACTTCCATTTCTTGCACCCGTTTAAGAGCTTCCTCGAGCTGACCTTCCTCGCAGAGCTGCACCGCGACAATGCTATAAGTAACGCCATCCACAAACTGACCCTTTTTCTTCAAGTCGCAGAAGAGCGGGTATGCACCCTCGGTCCTTCCGTTCTTGAATAGTCCATCAATGAGGATGTTGTACGTATCTGGTCGAAATCCACGGTACTGCATTTCATCGAAAATTCTGGCGGCATCATCAATGAGGTACGATTTTGAGCTGTCTTGAATGAGAATTCGATACGTAAAGGCATCGGGGTCATGGCCAGACCCTTTCATTTCCTCCCACAAGGTCATGCGATATGTGGACACCAAATTTGAAAGTTGGGTTTTACATGTACCAGCAAATGTGCACACTCATGGCACGTGGGTGAATTTATTTATTTATTTTTTGGATATTCTAGTTTAGTAAAATCCATTCACTAGGAAATAATTAAACAATTAATAAGGAGACATATCATTGGTAAACCACACAATCTAAAGAAATTGTATCTACAGTTGCCCATGGATACAACATTTATAAGATAAGACACTCAGAAGAAATTTGAGGGGAAAAAAAAAAAAAAAAGATTTGAGGTCCCTAAAATTACAAAGCATTGTTCGTACTTCATCACGTGATGTTATAAAAACATGCATAAAACGATCGATGAATTATTCTGTTGCGTCCAATAATTGGGCGAATGCTTTTATATTGTTGTCTTCAACAATTAAACTTAGCATGTAACTAAATTATGTTAACTTGGGAGGGAGAGATTTTTTAGAGAGAGAGAGAGAGAGAGAGAGTTTTGTGAGGCTCGGTGGAGAAGAACAAAAACATGCATAATATGAGGATCAGTTGGCTAGTCAAGTGAAGTCCAGGGATTATTCTCCTCAGCTGTTTTCACTTTCGAAAGGGCTGCGTGTTCAAGGCCGAGGGGTGGGCACGTTAGATATGGACATGGTCAATACCCTCTTATCGATCTTTCCAGCGAAAGGAGAGTTGAGCTTGGCCTGCAAGTCGTTTGAGATGTTCAGTGACCTGGGAGTTGACCCAACAAGCTACACGTCCAACTCCGTGATGAGCTCCTTCGTCAAGAAAGGCTATTTCGAGGAGGCAATGAGCGTACTCGATGAGATGGGCAAGAGGGTCTGCCCCGCAGACATCGAGACGTACAACGTGATCATTCAGGGTCTTGGCAAGATGGGGAAAACGGACCTAGCGAGTGCGGTCCTGGAAAAGCTCGTGACGCACGGGGGTTACCTAGACGCAGTAATGTACAACGCGTTGATCAACACCTTGGGGAAAGCTGGTAGGATCGATGAAGCGTGCAAGCATTTCGAGCAGATGAGGACGAGTGGGATTTGCCCCAATGCCGTGATGTTTAACACGCTCATTGAAGTTCACAGCAAGGCGGGGCATCTGAAGGACGCATATAAGTTCCTGAAAATGATGCTCGGTGCCGGGGTGTCCCCTAACCATGGGACCAATACGACTTTGGATCTTCTCAAGAGGGAGATCGAAAAACTAAGGTATCAGAAGGCTCCCATGGTGCGCATGGATAGGGATGACTCTGGTTAATGCGGAAACTCAATTGAATTATCTTCCTGATCTTTGCTCATGAAAAATGGAAGGATCACCTAATGTTTCAAGCATCTAAGGAAGACTTTTCATAAATCCACCCAGTGGTCAACTCCCTTACCGCTTTTACGACTAGGTAATCCACGTAGCATTTGAACTAAGTGTTAGATGTTGATAGTGATGCAATTTAGTTCTAGTGTTGACATATTGTTTGAATTAGACTAATGGTATAAGATTCTAGAGGTAAATTGTACCTCTACTGTGATGGTTATGATTGTCCGTAGGATCATTCTTTGGCAATCTCTTTCTTTTCCCTGGATCACAATATGATCTGTCTAGTCATACATTTGAAACTACGAAAGTTGGTTTTTGTATCGACTTTACGTTTTGCAATCTGTGTACCCTTTTAGAGTCCATGCCTGAGGATCATTGCAAGTAAACTTCTCCAAAATATTGATAAGTTTATTACTTTGATGATAATATTGGGAGTAGCTTCTCAGTCGTTAGATAGGAGATCATATTACCTTTGACAATATAACATAGTGCTTTCTATGTATTAAGTGAACATACTTTCAATCAAAGTGATGAACTACTAGTATCGCCAAGTTGATCAATAGAACTTCAGAGCGAGAGCTATGCACGGATGGAGACAAAAAGAAAAAATAAAAATAAAAGTTAACTTACGAGAGCAGCAGGTTTAAAAAAGAAGGTAAAAAGTTCAAAACAGGATTGGTTCAACAGGCTAGCCCTGTTGGATAGTACAGAGAGTAGAACGTCTAGTTCTGAGTCAACTTTATTGAACAACATTGCAAATCTCTTCAACAGAGGCATCCTCTACTTCTGAGCTTCAGCCTCTTTGGTCTCAATTATTCTGACGAAATTGCGAACAATCGTCTTGCCTTCATCGGTTATGATGCTTTCCGGATGAAATTGGACACCCTGAAATTTTACATGTCAGCTCAATATGGTTTTCACAGTTGCAGTAAAGAGTAACTAGCATCATTAGGCATATTAACATAATTAATAATGGAAAAACACAACACAGCACAACTGGACCGAAAGAGAAATGTCCAAAAATTACATGACATGGATGAATAATATTGACCCTCACTGCATACAGACTAGACATCAGATATGGTCACAAGACTCACAAAAATCCAGAAAGCATAATGTTTAATCTTCGAGCAGATATTGTGGTCAAAAAACTAAAATATCTGTTTACATTAACCACAAATTGAGTACAGAGACATAACAGTGAATACAAATGGATGCTATCTAAAAGCACAAGACTGACACTAAAAATATCAAAGTGTGCATGTAGATTGTACAGTAGGACATCTAATAGTCCTGTGAAGAACACACATGCAGAAAAAGGATAAATCATTAACAAACATATGTCAAAAATCCACCCACACGGACAAGATTGCACTACTTATTAATCGTTTATTCCCCATAGCAGTTGTTACTATGAGGTGGGGCCAAATGAGCATGAACCAAAAGAACATCATCCAAGTTCTGAAAGAAATCAGAAACCTTTTTAGTAAAGAGAGATGAGTAGAGACCTGGATATGCTTGTAAGTTTTGTGACGAGCGGCCATAACCAGTCCATCTTCAGTCCAGGCTGTGACCTCCAGAACTTCACTAGGAAAACTCTCCTTTTGAATTACAAGGCTGTGGTACCTACCAGCAGTGAAAGGGCTGCAAAAGACAATGTGGATGAGTAGAGGTTCCAGGATTTTCTTGCTATACACCATTACAAGAATCTGCCATTGCAACTGAGAAGTTAAAAATACAGAATGCCATCAACGTGGTCTTAGAGCAACTTTCCGTCAACAAGAGCTCAAGGCCTCAAGCACAGTAGAGCAGGTCGGTACCCAAAAGGATGCTGTTTTACACACAATACATGAATAATGCACTGTGCTTTATGTCAAGAATCTGGTAATTAAACGAAGATTTCTAATATCAGTTTGGAACACTGACAAGAAAGTGATTCCACCACAAAAGGACATCAGAAGCATTGATTCTAGCTATAGAAAGAGTTGCATTTGACCAACAAATATCCATCTCAGAGCTGTTTTACACAAAAGGAAGCTGTTTTACACACAATACACGAATAATGCACTGTGCTTTATGTCAAGAAACTGGTAAAAAAATGAAGATTTATGTATAATATCAGTTTGGAACACTGACAAGAAAGTGATTCTGCCACAAAAGGACATCAAAAGCACTGATTCTAGTTAAACAGAGAGTTGCATTTGACCAACAAATATCCACCTCAGAGCTGTTTTACACAAAAGGAAGCTGTTTTACACACAATACATGAATAATGCACCGTGCTTTACGTCAAGAAACTGGTAATAAAATGAAGATTTATGTACAATATCAGTTTGGAACACTGACAAGAAAGTGATTCCGCCACAAAAGGACATCAAGAGCACTGATTCTAGTTATACACAGAGTTGCATTTGACCAACAAATATCCATCTCAGAGATGTTTTACACAAAAGTACTGATTCTAGCTATACACAAAAGGAAGCTGTTTTACACACAATACATGAATAATGCACTCTGCTTTATGTCAAGAAACTGGCAATAAAATGAAGATTTATCGGTTTGGAACACTGACAAGAAAGTGATTCTGCCACAAAAGGACATCAAAAACACTGATTCTAGATATACACAGAGTTGCATTTGACCAACAAATATTTATCTCAGAGCTTGACAGAAGAATAGGTCCCAGCTATACTAGTGGAATAAAAATGCTAGAAAAGGAATGCAGACATACTTGGATAGTCCAAAAAATAAGCCATCTTCTCCCTTCTCATCATAATATACAAGAGAACTTTTTCCGTGCACCACACCATAAGGAGAACGCACAATCTTCCCTGATGCACCACATGCTACAGTGTAAATGCTTCATATCGCCAATGAATATAACAAAAAGTTCAGATGCCACCAAGAACCAATCTCTCCATCAAAAGAAGTAGAGGCCAGTACAATGGTAACAAACACCAAATTCTGTGCAGAGAAAGCATAAAGCAGGATAATAATTTGTTTAATTTTAATTGATATTGACTTGAGCAAGGTAATTAAACATACTGCACAAATAATAGTTTGTGCCACTAGAAGTTGCTTTTTAGAGGCTCCGAACATGTGCTTTACTACACAAAATCAGAATTTATCTATACAAAATATTTCTCGGTTACATGAAACAAAAATCCGATAGATATGCCACAAGCACACGCTTTTGTTCAAAAAGACACACCTCCAAAGGCCTCCCCAATGCATTGCAGACCCATGCATACTCCAAAGAGTGGAACCACAGGCCCTAGTTCAAGAACAGTCTGCAAAGAAATTCCAGAATCCTGGGGTGTGCCTACAACAATAATGCTATGGCATAGGTATGACATTCCCTTTGATTTTCCTTCATGAAATAGCCAGCATTTTGATCATACGGAATCATATCATAAAAGCTCTAACCTGGTCCTGGGGATATAAGCACTCCTCTTGGCTTTTTGCTACAATACATGGAAGCTATCAGTTAATAGAGTGCTCCTTTCAAGTGAGGCACATTAATTGAGGTGGTCCATTTCAAGTGACAAATGATAGGAAAGGTCTGTTGTGCCATAGAAAGTGGTACGCTGTTATGTCTTTACTAAAAAGAAGAAAAGGAAATTTCTTACCTTTTCAATTCCTCCACAGTCAATTCATCATTCCGGTAAACCTCAAACTTACATTCCAGCTCTCCCAAATACTGAAAAATGACAATAGAAGGTCATAAGTATTGCTGTACATTTGCATAACAAGTATGCACCTGCACAGCCCATAGACTCTGCAATTGCATGGATGACCCTATAAACATAGCTAATTGCTTGCATGCAGATGGATTCTTTGTGTGCGCGTGCGCGCCGAGAGAGAGAGAGAGAGAAGAGAATATGAGGCTGATGCATGTGTCCAATAGCAACTTGTTGTTAAGACTCATAGAGTGCTTCTTTTGCTTGGGATGAGCCTCATATTACATCAAAATCACCTTACAAGTGGAAAAGTTCCAGATTTCTACTTTAACATGTCAAACATTTCAGTGAAGCATCTTATTTTAACAAATAAAAAATTTTGCCAGATTGACCCTGCAAAAGGCGGATGTGAGTTTGAGGAATGTCACAGAGAATGGACTACCATATGCTTATACTGTATTGGCATCAGTTCAATACTGACAAGAACAACATCTATGCAGATTCCGTGTAGCAACTGCAATTAACTCCAGGTTTTGTCATTTTGGGTCTCTTCAACTAAACCATATGATAGATGAATTAGACCATCCAGAATCCACAATGTCACCCAAGAATGACTGAAGTGGTCAAGAGTCAAGACTCAATATCAAACTAGAGTAAAAAAGCATACTTGTAAGATTGAATCCTAGCGAAAGCAAATCCCTTATGGCCCACCCTCAGTGGCCTCTTCTTTTGATAATTACCCAATTGAGAGGATGCATATTCACAACTTGATGAGAGAAATCAGGAGCTATCAGAAGGCCTGAAAACCCTACCTCACACAAGCACGCGCACGTGGACACACATGCATCCAGTTTCACTAACTAGGCTCCTTCAAATGAAGCTACACCCCAATCTCACAATGAAAAGGAAAAAAAAAAAAAAAAAAAAAAAGACTCTCCCACAAAATGTTAGATGTGAATAAGAAACCTGGCAATTGACATCAAAGGATGCCACCAAATACTGTTCTCTCTGTTCAAGCAAAACCAGAGAAAAACGAAAATACCTGGCAAAGGTTGTAAGTGAAACTGTCATAATTGTCAATGACAATGATTGGTTCATCACTCTTTCTAATGGACACTGGAGACCTGGAATTCAACTTAGAATTAGATAAAGATCTGGCCTTTGTGACACATTTTCCTTCATTTTGTGCCACAAAATTTGGGTCTGCAAATGAAAAGGAAATTTTAGCTTCATTTATAAAATAACAGAGAAAAGCAGAGGATGAAAGAATGTGATCAAGGATTACATACTTGAGGTGAGGGTGGTCCTAAAGAGGCAATTTAAATGAGGATTTTGCAAGGTTTTGTGAGAGAAGGAAGGTTTTGGGTACTTGAGAGAGCAATGAGGCATCCCAATAGCAGCCATCTTGATGAAAATGGAGCTCGGTGGTGAGCGTATTATGTGTGCACTGCACAGTAGAGAAAGCCTGTACAGTTCTAATTGAGATAGGGAACCAATGCTATTTACACTGCAAATCACTCCCTTTTTATTAAACATACAAGGAAAAACTTCAAAGAACAGATGTCATGTCCGATTTCACTGCCTTATTAAACAGTTCTAATTGAGATAGGGAACCAATGCTATTGACACTGCAAATCACTCCCTTTTTATTAAACATACAAGGAAAAACTTTAAAGAACAGATGTCATATGCAATTTCACTGCCTTATTAAACAGTTCTAATTGAGATAGGGAACCAATGCTATTTACACTGCAAATCACTCCCTTTTTATTAAAGATACAAGGAAAAACTTTAAAGAACAGATGTCATGTCCGATTTCACTGCCTTATTAAACAGTTCTAATTGAGATAGGGAACCAATGCTATTTACACTGCAAATCACTCCCTTTTTATTAAACATACAAGGAAAAACTTTAAAGAACAGATGTCATGTCCGATTTCACTGCCTTATATGGTTCTTCGTTGCTCTTTTTTTCTAAACATATAAAAAAAAAAAAAAATCTTAAAGGACAAATATCTTCTCTGATTTTGTGCTAATATAGTTCTTTCCTTATATAACACTGCCTTATATGGTTCTTCATTTTAAAGGTAAATCACACAAAACAGTCAGCATTGTTCTCGTCCAACATTCGCTCCTCATTATCTTTATTCTAAATAAATTCAAAAGTAGAATAAGATACTGGGATATGAGAAGCAAATCCATCTTGACTAAGCCAGATATCCACGTTACAAGAGGCAACATAGACACCGAATAGAGCATACAATAAAATAAATAAATCCTACAAACCAACCATACTAAGAAGTAAAGTGAAACCAATAAGCCTCATTTTACAACTAGAGTCACAAGCAAAGATAACCCAACATGAGAAAACAAAAACGACAACTTGAATAATATTATCTAAATTGTTTATCATTCACTTGATGCTCCATATCATGCAAAACTGAGCTAGTGTCCAGAGCAAAGCCTCTTCTTCTCTTCTATCCATCTAAGATCTTGAGCAAGCCAAACATCAGATTTCATTGATGAGTTGTCTCCCCACATATAATAGTTGGTTTTCCTTCACAATGCTAATGCAACCATATAGATTGTCTTTCTTACTTCCATTAACGCCATCAACTTTCTCATTTTGGCTGCATTTATCCCGTTGACATTGCAAACAGGAGCATAGATATTGAAGAGAAGTGTGTAGACTGAAAAATCTTCTCCTTATAGGCTAATAGTCGTTTGGCAACTCCGATTGCCATTTTGGTTATCCATATTGTTCGCAAGCACTGAGAAAAGTTACCCATGTAGGTCCATCATGTTGAAATGGCATCTGATTGGCGAGGTTCTCGGCCTTGTCAAGATGTTCTGAATGACTCAAAAAATCCAATAAGCAAGTATAGTGATAAATACCATAGCCCTTGTTCATAGAATTGAGAAGGGAAAAAAAGAGAGAACCTCTCTTCTCCAATCCAAGATAGCTACACAAAGTAAATGCATTTAGCGACAACCATCTTATCAAACAATTGCTAACACTTCCTCAGCTTTCCCATGCTGATCAGCACCAACCATGACAGAAGTTCAAGATGTCTCTTCACTGCATGTCTTCCCATCAAACATATTCTCTGCACCAAGAATGCTGCCACACTCGGCATACATACCGATAAATACATTGCTTATGAACAGGCAGGATTCATAACCTAGAACTAGAATAAGACCATGTACCCGCTTCCCAAGTTCTGAGACGTCCACACTAGCACCAGAACCGACAATGCAAGAACAGAGTGAAATGCATTAACCTTATCCCCAGTTTGAACCAACCCAGAAATCAATGCCGCCATTTAGATAGCCAAGAAGCGGGACAGTGCCCACGACCACATTCCCTATCCCGGAAAAAAATAAAAATTAAAAAAAGCTTCCACGTATCGAACCCACTGCGCGGCCCCCACAGGCATTAGGCGCTCCACAAAACAGAGACCTCTCCTTTATCATAACATGGCATGCGAATCCTTCGGCTCGAATAATCCCCATAAATGCATAACTAATTTTTTTGCCTATGCCTGAACTGAAGAAATTAAAGCAACAAATCCAGTTCCCAAACACATCAAACAACCGACCACGAAAGCTTCACAGAGCATGTCACAGCCAGAGAGAGAGAGAGAGAGGCAACCTGAGATGGTGGCACGAGCGGGGGCGCGGCTGCGATGGGTCGCCGGGGACAGGTCGCCGGCAGAGTCGCCGAGGCGGGATGGCGGCGGAGGAGTGGTCGTGGGTGGCGGCTGGGAGTGACGGCTATGGGGTGGCTTTGTCATTGAAGGGTGTGATTAACTGCGCGGCTCTTTGAGTCGATCGTTGAGTTCTTTTTCTCGATTTGATTGAAAGTCCGCCGTGATTAGTGGGATCCCTCTACATGTCGTGTCCAAATCTTTTTTATTAAAAAAATAAAAATTGTAAAATAGAAAATAAGTCAATTGACTGAATTATGCTGGATGTGTGATTTCGAGTTGAAAAAAGAAAGAAAGAAAAGGTGATGGAAATGAAATTTGAAAAGAAAATTTCATGTGAATAAAAAACCCCAAATATTTCTTTTGGCGAACTTACTAAACTTGAATAATATAATTATAATTATCCCACGCTCCGCATGAATTTTCATACATAATATTTTTTTGGAACAATTTATGTTTACTACGCTTGCTCTTTCTACTCTTGCATATGCAACTTCTATGAAAAAAAGGCTATGCTATCACTTGGAAATGTATAATTCAAAAGTGACCATACTAATAAAATTGGAAAAGATACATATTGCTTGGAAATGATATAATATCTATTGGAAATAATCGAACGTTGTGGGCTCATTTTACGTTATTTATAAATTCTCTTACACTTATCAAATAACAATTATGTCATATTTCGTGAAAATTTTAATATATCATGAACTAATTCTATTTACCAACATTTAACTACAATATTGTATTCTACAACATCCTGTATTCGATGGAATGAAAGTATATCTAATCTATTTTACTCTCATCATTATGCTATAGATATATGAGCAAAATTTCTCTATGAATATATCATATCATATATTGGGGATAATAGAGTTAATTTTACATGAAATTATATACATATATATTTTCTCATTTTTGTCGAGTTAGTTATACAACTTACTACCTAACTCATATATTACTAAAAATGCAATATCTATATGTTTGTAATATCTCATTCTAGGTTAGTTTCACTAGTCCCGTTAAGAGATTTTATTTATAAACTTTCCTTTTTCTTGAAAAAATGACCTATATAACAAAATTTAATGTATTTAGAGTGCGTTTGTTTTAGGAAAACTAAATCATTTGAAAAAAAAAAAATCATTCACATCCCTTATTAAAAGAATCGAATGAAAACTTTTTTTATCATCTAATGTGTCAATAAAAGTGTTTTTTCCTGCCAAAAAAAGTGTTTTTTTTCATATTACTCCGTTTTCTAATAGGAAATAAATATTTTAAAAAATATTTTCCTAAAGGTAATTATTTAATGCAACTTCCCTAAGAGTCATATGTACAAAATTTAATGCATTTATGGTGCATTTATTTTGCAAAAATAAATAATTTGAAGAATATTTTCTTAAGAATAATTTTTTATATTGCTTACGATTTTTTTTATAATATGAAAAAATGTTTAAATATAAATTATTATGAATAGTAAAATTTCTTTATCGAATAATTATTTTAAACAAAATTTTAAAATAAAAATATTTTCTCTTCTGCTAAACAAACTAGTAACATAAAAAAAAAAAAAAAAAAAAAAAAGGGAAAATTCCAAATCATGACTCAAATATATTTCATTTTATCAAATAATGGCTTGAAGTGGTATATCAATTTTAAAAAATGACTTAAAGTAGTTATGATTATTTTAAAAAAAATCTAACTTTATCAGCTTGTCAGCTCGCAAAAATTCCTATAAATCAAAAATATTTTCATCCAAATATAATTTAAATAGATTAATAATTATAAAAAGAAAAAATATAGATGATTGCCTCATCGTCAATGGGGTGGAGAGACTCTTACTTCTAGTTGGTAAGGGTCACTGGCCCTTGCCCAAATATCACTGACCCTACAACCATTGCTGCAGGAGCAGCCACTTGTAAGGGGGAGCCCTTTTGCTACACTTTTCCTTTTTAATTTTTTTTTTGAGGTTTTTATGAAAATAAAAAATCATAAATAAGAAAAAATTAGAAAAACGAAATTATCAGTTCACTAGTCAATGAGTTCCGGTCATTTTTTGAGAATGAAATGATTATTTTGAACTTTTTATTTGAAACAATATATGTTTTTATTTGAAAAAATAAGTGCACTTCACATCCATATTTAAATTAATGTTCACTCTACCTCACTATTTGAAATTTTCTAAAAAAACATATTTTGCCCTAAAAAAAATAAGAAGAAAAAAAACATTTTCGCTATAACACGTTGGGCGAGATTAAATTAGACGCACGCGATTTGAGTCACGCTCGAAAAGAGTCGGAGTTGGGGAACGAGAGAGCGAAGGAGAAAGCAAAATCGTTGCCCCAATCCGCGGCGGCGAAGAAGACGAAGTTAGGGTTTTTCTCCCCGGAGAATTCGCCATGGTACCGCCCGCCTCCCCTCTCTCTCTCTCTTCGGGATTTGCCTGCCGAGTCGCGAATCGAGAATGCGATCGTCGATTTCGTTACGTCTCTTGTGTGCGACGCTTCGATTCGTGTCCTTCGCGTGTTTGGTTGGGATCGCTTCGCTATGATATTCTGCTTCTAGGCAACCGATCTGTCTGGGAATTGTCACCGATCGATTCGAAGCTGCCTCGGGAAATCGCGGGGATTCCTTTTCCGATGGGAGTAAATTACTCGTCGCTGGTTCGATCGGTTTTGGGTTTGTGCCGAATGAGCTCCGGAGAGCAGTTGAATGCTTTTTGTGTCGCAATGCGTATCTTTTTAGTAGCCTATAGGTCTGCCGCGTAGGGCGTGCTGGGTTTTGTTTGTGATATAATGTGCTCTTTTGGGTTTTCTTTGGTTCTCTAATTTTATGTCTGCTTCCTGTTTCAGGTTCTTCTGCAGCCGGACCCGTTTTTGAATGAGCTCACTAGCATGTACGAGAGAAGTACGGAACAGGGCTCCGTTTGGGTTACTCTCAAACGATGTATGAATTGCTTCTGTAACTTTGGATGATTCCACATTTTTTTGGTTTGTCGATTAATCTTGCAATTGGGGTGACAAGCTGTCTAATTTGACTGCGACGATTGCCGTGTTTTAGCTTCCTTGAAGTCTAAGGTTCAAAATAATAAGTTGAAAACCGCTGGTGACCCGATTGAGTACAGATGCCTCATTCGTGCAACTGATGGGAAAAAGACTATCTCTACCTCAGTATGTTCTCTCTCTCTCTCTCTCTCTCTCTCTCTCTTTCTCTCTCTCTCTTGCAGAGATACGGGTGTGTGTACATGTGCATGTGATTTGATCCTTGCTATGATTGTTTCCTTGTTGCAATCTGTAAGTTCAACCAAATGGAATCTCTGGCATTTCTCTGGGTCAGAAAAGATAGGCTGCATCGGGCATGGAATGTGGACGTATCTTATATATACAGATGTACATAGACGCACTCATCTGCACCTGCTCCGTTTTGACCACCTGGTTGAAAACTACTTAAGAACTAAGTTACATTGGATTGGAGGACTTTTCTAGGCATGTAATGTGGTTTTAAGCTTTTGTCCTGAGATAAAAATTGTTTGTTCCTCTCAGTGTGATTACTCAGAAGGAGCAAATTCTATTTAGTTTGTTCTATCTGGTATACTTATTTTCAGATCACTGAATTTGGTTAGTAAGTTCCTATAAAATGTTAGGAATAACTGAATTTTAAAGAAATGGCACACAAGAGATCAGAACTATTTCATGATATCAATGCACTGAGGTAATAGAAAATTCTTTGGCTAATATGATTAATCCTCTCAGAATATTATGTAATGAGGCTCTGCATATTTCAGATAACATAGGAGCAAAATTCTGATCGAGGATCATATCATAAACAAAACAAAGAGTATTAGAGCAGGAAATGCTTGATGGTTTATAGTGACCTCTTGGAAGAGTACTCTCAATTTCCATTCATCAACTCTGTGTGTGTGTGTGTGTGTGTGTGTGTTTTTTTGTTTTTTTTTGTTTTTTTTGGGGGGGGGGGGAACCAGTATCTATTGAGTTTCCTGCAATTCTGGATGACATTTTCAGTTCTCCAAAGAGTAGTTAGTTGTTCAAGTTGTGTTATCTTTTCTATTTCTATTTAAGAGTTGATGGCTCAGTTTGCTGTTATTGTTGCTATTGTAATGTATAAATAGGTAGGAGCTAAAGATCATCAGCGTTTTCAAGCTTCTTATGCTACGATTCTCAAGGCCCACATGACTGCTCTAAAGAAGAGGGAGAGGAAGGACAAGAAAAAAGCCACTGAAGGAGCAGGGTCGAAGAAGGCACGCCAAGGGTCATGAAAGCCAATTTTTCATCAAGGCAACATATGACTGCTCCCAAAAAAAGGGAGAGGAAGGACGAGACATAAGCTGCAGAAGTAGGGGGTCAAAGAAGATGTCATGAGGTTTGCGAAAGCCGTCTTTTCAATCAAGTTTTGTCAATACAAGTACATTATCCATTGATATACAAATGCTTGAAGCCTCTGGGGATTTTTTGGTCAGGCGGCCTTTTGATTACAATATTTCAGTAGCGAGAGTTTGTGAACATCTCATCTTCTGAGTGACTGCGTACTTCTTTTTGATGCATCTTTCTTCGGTTCAGAAAATTGTACATTATGCACTTTGATTGCTTTTTTGACCTTTTACAATCAGCTGCATCTCTTGAAGTAGGCTGTCTTGGTGGCTTCTTTTTGCGCTGCAATGATTGTCGTGCAGGCCCTTTTTAATCTTGCATGCCGGTGTCTGTGGCTATTCAGTTCGGCTTTGGCCCCGACCTCACTTCCTAACCCCTAGATGCCCAACCCATTGTTTACTCTTGTAAACATCACTCTGTTTTCTACTCTTTTCCATTTTATTTGCGTGTTTATGGAAATCGAACAATCGCCTCCTTTATCACTTTTGACACTTACAAAATGATTTATGGAAATTAAGGATGCGCATGATAAAATTTCTACTCCGGAAATTGATTTTTCCATTTCATTCCCCGGACGAGCTTGTAAGGCAAAATAGACGTTTGATATTAATATAAAATTTATGTTCTTGGAATAGAATTCATTTAATAACAACACAAAATTTCTCACTCTTGAGTGGTGGTCTTGAGTGGTGGTGGGGCTGATGAGGGGGCCAATGGTGGGCAACAACTGGGGAGCCGACGGTTGACGAGTGAGTGGGAGGCGAGCAATGACGAAAGCGATGAGAAGAATTTTTATTTCTCATTTTTTTCTAGAAATTGATAAGTAAAAAAATTTAATTTCTAATTTATATTTCAGAAACAGAATTTATTTTAAAAGTAGAAAAATGAAATTACAATATCAAATAAATTCTGTTCCAAATTTGTTTTTGAGAATAGAAAAATAGAAAAACAAATTTACAGAAATATTTTTATGCAGACCCAGGCTAGCAATCTTTTTAATCTTTTCATATCTCCAGATGATTGAGCTTAGCCAGCATAGAATCCGTGATAATTTTTCCTTAGTCGGATATTATATATGAAAAGTAATAATAGTCGTTAGTCAGATACAAGAAAATTTACAACTTCCAACATTATGGATCAGTTGTTTCATCTTCTCCCTATTATTCATATTCATACTTTGAAAAACTGATACTTGCAATTTAACCTTAATACTACCCGCAGCTGCAGCAGCACTGGGACAGTGAGAGATTTACTTATCATATATTAGTGTGCACCATCTGTGTACATACTAAAATTCAAACTAGTATTTCCTGTTCAAGTTTTGGCATTTTGCCAATATTGTCGACCTTCTTTTCAAATTTACCTGTACAAAATTACATTCCGAGAAAGCATGTTGAACAATGGTTGCAAAAGAATTTCTGAAGTATCAACAAGGAATGTCAAAATTCCTTAGCTTTTTGTCTTAGTTCGTTCAGCTCCCTCTCTATGTCCGAATCTTGAAGAGACCTACTTGCACTGGCAGGAACTGTTCTGCCTGGTGGGAGCTCTCCTTTCTGATGGAGAATGGTTAAAAACACAACATTTAAAGACGTCCCTATTGAAGATTGACATTTCATGAGACATTCGAAAAATGAATAGCCGATTTTCCTTTCTTTCCCCACTTCCTTGGCAAAGAGAAACAGGTAGAAAGGGCAGAACTTCTTTCATTGGTATTTAAACATGAAACTATTAGTTTCTGGGAGTATCCAAAGGTCCTAGACATAAAACTGCGCAATATCTCTCATAATTAGAGTATTCCTGAAAGTCCGGCCTTGAAATGTGAAAATACTAAACAAAGCCTCTACATGTTTGAAGCATCAGTTCCAAAACTACGAAGTGCAATCGGGAAGGAAAAATTCACCTTTTAAACCATGAATTGGTTATGCTATTTCATCATCTAAACTTTCAATAGTTTTATCATGAGAAAGTGCTGCGGATCACTTGAGCTATTGAGTTGCTGTATGTGCCATCATGACGATAGTGCATAGTTTCTTGTCCTAAAAGAAAGCTGGTTGAAAAATCAAGAGCTGTACTGATGGGGAGCTACAAATAGTCTTTTGACAAAACACCAAGCATGTTGAAAGGAAGCTTGTACGTTATGAGACTTCTAAAGCTTCAGTCTAGACAATCAACAGACTTGACATTTTTTTCTTCTTTATTCCCTCTTTCTTTTCTCCCAGCTCTTCACAATATCAATATTTATTTCTCATAGCCCAATAAGTTTGTTATGCATGTTAACCGGATCATAATTATTAAGGCATGGTCTCTTTATTCCTCCGGTGGGAAAATAAGTGATAAAAACATTTACTGCAACTCTCTCCCACTTTAACATTAAGGAGAAATAATAAACCAAACCAGTAGTATCTTCTTAGGGGGCAGAAGACCTACCTTTGAGCTACCAGAGAGTTCCTTCTTCAAGTTCTCAAGATCATCATCAACTGATGAGCCCTCTAGCAATGCAAACTGCCATGAAGAAAAAGACTGAGTTAGAATCTGGAGGCAATGTCATTTTTTATAAGCATCATTGGCCTTGTTAAAGTCTCCCTATCTCTTATTTATAGGTTCATATAATAGGTTCGTATAGGTCTTATTACATGCACTCTATTTCCTCTTAACAGCTTAAGCTTTTAGGATGAACTTTCTAAATAGCTTACAGGCATATTTCAGTTGTTCATACCCCATATAGTATGGTTTGTTCATGTGTGGTTCTTGTTTTTTCTTATCCTTGTTCTTCAAACCCATGTTTTTCTATTCATTCGCTTTGCATGTAACATGTTAAGAGTATCTGACATCACTTGGCTATGGGGTTCATCACAACCTTAAATTCATATAGTCTCTCTCCACCGAATGGCTTAAACTTTTAGGTTAGACCTTCTTACTAGTCTAAAAACAAATGGTTGGCCTGTTGTCAAATGATGCTGTCAGGATCAGAAGTGCTACTTGTACCCCCATTTTAATAATGAACCTGACATGTTTAGACCCAAAATGGATGCATTGCAGTTGAAACATGTACATGATTGACCTCAAAGAAAATGAAGCTGCTGCTGTGTTTGAATGGAAAAGCCCCAGGCCATGGGTTCTTTACTTTTTCTCAAGAAAATTGGGAAGTTTGGTAACATGCTATAACCAGACCAAACGCAAAAGAACATTTAATATAAAAAAGGTTTAATGAGGAAAAGAAACCTCAAACGCCCAAAAAGGACTCATTGTAAGCAAGAAGTGAAAATAAACTTCAGGCTTTCAGCCACAGGTTATAGTTCGAACTTTTGACACAACATACCGAAGTTTACAGGATAGCTTCACCAATTTTTAATTCTCCTTTTATCATAGTGTTAACAAAATCTATTCTAAGGACAATTGCTTCACTCTAGTAGTTTCTAAGGAGCAAAAATCTGCAAAGATAACTAAATGGGGGAAGAAATGGAACCATTTTACTAGTAAGGAGGATTATATGTAAAAATAAACCTAAGGAATCGAGAATGCAGGGATAAACCAGTTACCTTTCCTTCAAGATCATCCGTTGTCAACTGGCTTACAGCCTCTGCTTGAGATTCCATTACCATTACTATCAAATGAACAAACAGAAAGTTTGAGATGCTAGTTTCTTCTGACAACTTCACAGGTGCCACTATGTTAATGCAGAAATTTGAGCTATCCTACTTTATTGCCCTAGTAGACACATGGCATTTCAACAGGCAGCAAGACATAATTTAAGAATATTTTAGAATTGTCATAAAAACCATCTCAATTATCATCAAATTATCTGTTTTTATCGTTCTTCAATTGAAATATAATACATCATAAATGAATCCATCACTTGCAAAACCTCACTGCCCCCAGTTTCTTTTTCCTTCAATTTAAACTCTTAATTTCAAATTAGATCTTCTTTAAATATAAGAAATTGGCTACCAAACTTTCATCAAAGTTTTGGTTCAAAGGTCCAAGAGTCGGATTAAATTGCAACTGGTTAAGTTGTATAGCAATTTTTTGCCTTGCAACAACTATGTTATATTACATGACCTTAAATGTACTCTAGCATGCACCAATGAAAAATAGCCCGAATGACTTAATTTGGAGGATCAGAAATCCAAAACTGTGTATTTGACAGCAGGAAACGAAATTAGAAAATGCAAAAAAAGGAGAAACCTTAAAAGAAGGTGTCAGTCCAATGTTTTAGTTTGAACCACTTAACTTAGGCACAATGCAGGTTCTACTTTTACAAGCACAGCTAAAATGTTTGACATTCAATATGCATGTTCTATCTTTACCGATTATAACTAATGTTCCCAAACCTAACAAGAAGACATTGATAGCTTTATGTGAAGATTGCTGTAATATATGCATCATAGATGATTAAGCCGGACTCATTTACCAATTTCGTTTCAGTGTAGAGAAAATATGAAACCTAAACACAATATAATCCTCTTTCACTTTCTTCCCAATTAAATATAAAAAAAGAATTTGCTATGGTTCTGTTCAGTATGAGTCTATTTTTATTCTGCTAGCTTTCTTTCCTTATCTTTTCCTTTTCAGACACCTCTAGGCCATGGCATTCTTCTTCAAAGGATGAATGAACATGTACAAAGTAACTGATGACCCAGGAATTGTAGAGCACTAGTAGGAAGAAAACAAGCTTAATTCAAATCCTTATTCTCTTGTCCCATAAATCTACTCATTGGTGAAATCTGTACAGGAAAAATAGAAAGTAACAATTTTGAGTTTGTCATTCTGTTTAATTCTTTATTTTAAATTCAGACAAGATGAATAACAGTCATGGTCTGACACAATAAGAATATATGCAGACTGCCCATCAAGCAAGCAAACAATAAATTCGATTCAGTAGAAATTTTACCTTTCTCTTCCATCTTTTCAAATGCTGAAAGGGCATTACTTGTGTTAACATTTCCTAACATTTCGTTAACTTTGGTTGCAGTCCTAAGAGAGGAAAAGAAAAGGGAATAGATCAGCATCTAATATGAGTGACAGAGCAAAACAAGGAGGGATATAGCTATGGGAAATTATGACAGAGACAAACTTTGCAGACTGAGCACGGGCTTTCAGAGTATCCTTTTTGGACTTTGCCTCTTGTATTTTGCTCTCCAAAAGCTACACAAAAATGGATTTCATGGAATGCAACTGTGACAAAATCAGTATCTTTATATGATTATACTCCTCAAGGAAATAAAATAACCAGCAAAAGAGTATGGCCAATTTTCTCTTTAAATTCAGAGGCATATACATAATAATACCCTTGGTAATTTTAAACAATCATATTAAGCTACTCTTTGCTAGCATCGATACCTTTAAGGGTACAAAATGCTGACCTTTACCTAGAACCACCCATGCAATGAGTACATTCAGCTATTACGAAGTTTTGATCAAGTAGCTGGTGGCTAAAGTGCAGCACAAGTTACTCCAAGCCCATCGTTTTTGTTATGCTTCTGAAAAACTGCTTGTGCTAACTATGAAAGAAAGCAACAATTGATCACAGGTAACACTGAAGGGAGAAGTCGAGTTTATTTCATTACATATTGCACTGCTTCTATAAAAAAGGGCTCTAAGTGACCTTTTTCTCCACTTGTTTATTTTCAAACCCACCTCCTTTAAAACTGTTGTTTCAAAGTTAGTATAAAGACATAATTTTGTCAAAAGAGTCTTCCCATTCCAATGGATTACCAGAGGTCATTTCTCACCTAAAGACAACTGGTGACTGAGTTACAAAAGTATAATGCCAAAATATGCCTTCACTGCTCATTTAGGGTGAAGAAACCTTGACAAGATGAGGACTTGACATACCCTGGTATTTGAGACCAAATTATCGACCACATTCTTCTGTTGATCATACTGTGCTTTTAAAGCACTGGCATTGTCCTGAAAAAGAATATATTGCATTGAAAAAGATATTAGATGCCAGCTATCTCTTACTAATACCTCAAGGAAAAGTACCATTTCTATATCTAGCCATGAGTAAAGGAAAACCATCTCAAGTTGCATCATAATGGACTATGCATGCTTTTACCAAAAAGTAATGATGACATTTGGCAATAAATATGAAATTATCGAGAATTAAAGAAAAAGGACATATTCATATATCACATTGTAATGAATTCAGTTATAAAGTCAAAGGTAAGATTATAAAAAGGTAAACGTTTGACCATGTTGAGAAACCTAACCATTGAACTCTACCAGTTTCTGTAGCTACCAGACAAAATTAACAAGAATTATTTGATGAAAAATTAGACTGGCTTGGATGAATAGTGATGTGTATATATGACAGACCTTTTACGTAATAGACAGAAGATCAGAACTTTGCCTAATATGTAGCAAAGAAAAGGACTTCATGTGAGTCAAAGCTTAAGCAATTTAGAAGAAAATAAAAAAAGAATAAATTATGTGCATCCATTGTTCTTTCCTACTGAAAAGGACTCAAAAACCTTCCAGATCATGGAAGCTTGTTGCAAGCTATGCATCAAGATGTCTACCCCAGTTATTTTATTAGTGCAGACTCAAAGAGCACAGGATAAAGCAGTCAAATGTGACCGTAATAGCTTGTAAAGAAGGTAATGTCTGATATTTCCTTGTGTTTAGAATGACAAGCACTACGAATAAAAGGAAAGAACTCATACAAAACGCAGTACTGGTATAGTATATGCAAGGGCTAATGACATTGACCTGAACATTTCTTTAATTTTCAATGTGGCCCTCAAGTTTCTTTTTTTTTTTTGTTCTATCTAGTCCTTGAACTCTTGAAAATCTCTGCAATATAGTCTTCCCATAAGAATTCTTAACATTGTTAGCTGAGTTGACATTAGATTTGCCATACTGGTGTCCATGTGGCTTCCCTGTAATTTCTCTCGACATGATAGTCCAAATCATTGTTTTAGCCCAATAAATGTTGACATGACAATCCACATTAGAAAAATGCATGCGATGTGGTGGTACACTTAAATGAAGGAACACATTGAGCTGATTTTGAAAGTTCAGGAATTAGATTGAAAAAAGATAAGAAGTTCAGGGAACACATTGAATATGAAGAAAAGTTCAAGGGCCACCCATGTCAATACCCCTGTATTCCGGGAAAATGAATATCTTGCCAGCAATCTCATCATAATCAGAAGTAAAAAAGAGCAAGATAAGAGAACACTGGTTTTAGTTAAGTAATAGTCCACAACTCCAAAGAAGAATCTTATGAAAAAAACCCTTGCAAAATGAAAATACAACTTACGGCATAAGATTTTCTTCTTTTAAGAGCCTCACGTGCAAGATCTTCCTCACCCTTCTGAATAGCCAGTTGAGCCTTGCGATACCTAAGACAGAGAATTAGTAATGTCCAACAATAACATCATGAAAATTAGCAGGAAATTAGTCTAATCCCATATACCACTCCTCCGAGGCCTGCTCTGCGGCTTTATATTTGTTCTCCAACCGCTTTTGAGATGCAATTACCTGTAAAGAACACGTGGGATCTATTCAGAACAACATTTCGAAGTAATTAGAGACAAACTATGGTTAGTAAACTAGACAACTTTATAACAGAGATCATTTTGAAGCTTCGAGGAGTAGGTATTTTCAAACTATACTACTCTTCACCAAGCTCAAATCACTTGCTGCTCACCTTTCCACATTTAAGAAGACAGATAAATATATACTGAAGAAGCGAAGGGAGTAAGGGGAAGCAAAAAAACACAGGACTGAAAGAGAAGGAAAACATGCAGCAAGAATTGAAAGCTTACTTGAGCTGTTGCTTGCCTCATTTTTATCAAGTCATCATTCATTTCAAGCACTGTCTGTTCTAAAATCTTCTCTGGATCTTCAAAAGAACTTATGACTGCATTGGCATAAGACTGCAGTTGGGAAGAAGTGAATCAGGATATATACTTTAACCGAAAGTAAAACAAGGTACTGTGGTGTGCATATGTGAACAGCTTTATGAACTCAACCTTGACCACTCGAGCAAATCGATCAAAAAGATTCATACGAGCACCGAGAGCACCACCACCTCTTCTTTGACAGTCCGATCCTTTGCAACGAGCAATTCTGAGTTTTGTAACTCTTAAAGCCCCGACTGTATGAACATTTATGTAACTGTTCCATCAGAAAGATATAGGGTCGAATTGCACTATATATATAAGTATTAGGACTTTTGGTAACCTTATCCCATTTCTAATAGGTATTGCAAATGAACTACTATGCTTTCAACACTGGTATAGGCATAGTAAAGGTACATCTCGACTTTTAGTTTTAACCATAAAAGATTTGGATGATGTCGAACAGAGGGTCGTGCATTGATTAACTGTAAGCAAGAACATCTAACTGCATGCTAAAAGCCACTCAAACTTGGCCAAACGCGTTGCCTCATGGTAAGAACCTCTTCCATGGATCTTTGCAAGGATGCATGCATATCCTTTTTCACTTAAGGTCCAGCAGTTGTATCATTTACCGCAGACGTGGAAGCATAAGGTAAATAAACTATCTCTCAAATCTATCTCTACACACATAAAGCCATCTTAGATATCTTCCAATGTCTCCGAAAATGCTTAACTTCTATCTAAACTCTCTCCTGGACAATAAAGGATATTGTTCACTTATTGCCTCACGGTTTTCTCACAGTGCTATCAAAGGCTCTCTTTTTTTCCAATCCCTTTCCTTTCTTTTCAGAAAAATCTACCAGGAATTCATACCTTCCTCGCGAAATATTCCAAGGGAACCAATCTCTACCTCTGGTTTACTCATAGCTATACTCGCCAAGGTTCGGTTGAAGTGGATAGAAACTAATGCCAGAGGAAACATTTCCTCTTATCAGCAACACCATTCCGCTCGAACACAGTTCTAATAGGTACCACGCTTTGATTCCCTTTTCTCTTTCCCTCAATCGCATTCAAGACTACCAATCAGGAAACTCCCGTAACAATGCAATCACTTCAGACCCACTGCCTGTCCATTCGCTTTCGCCCAGAATCTTCCAAACCCAATACTCCAACACGCAATTCATTTCACAGGGAACAGCAAACTTCACTACAATCAAGCACTCCAGCTCGGGGAAAACCCGGTAAAAAACATTAGCGAGAGAAGACGCACCTCCGCCGTTGAAAAAGGAGGTCGCGAGAGGCTTCTTGACGATGCAGAGGCCATCGCCAGAGCTTGAGGAGGAAGAGGGCAACGTGGGCGGAGCCAAACCTGCGAAAGTTTGCAACTTCGCGGCCATCGAGTTCGTTCGTTCTCGGACTGAGCTCGCTCCGAAGTTCAAATGTTGCGGGTGAAGAACATGTAGGAGAAGGAGGAGGAGGACTCGGGTGGGACGAATGCGCTCTCTTTGGAGATAATATTTAATTTTTTCTTAGTCTCAGATAAAATTTCCATTTTCTGGAAAAGGAAAAAATCAGAAAATAAATAACATCCGTAATAAAGGTGTGCAAAATGAATTGCCCGAACCAAGAACCGCCTCTATCAGACCGAACCGGCCGGTTAGGTCCTATTTCCAAAAGTGCGAATTCGGTTCTCAATTTCTAAAAATAGAACTAGTGGAATTTACTATAATTAATAAAATATGAATTAAATATTATCATAATCCAATTTCAAGTAGTGAGCAAAAAGATAATGAGAAAAAATGTAGTGAAGAAAAAAGTGGCCAATTCTATTAGATCATACTGGCCCTTGATAAACTGATTTCTCTCGATTTGATTTTAGGTTCCACCTTGGAACTAGATATAACTGAGAACCAATCAATCTCAACAAATTATGAGAAATATAATAAGATAAGTATATAAATAGTTTATGAATTTTGATTCAATATATAATATAGTTTTTGCACTTTTAATTTGTTTAATATAGTCTCTTAACTTTTGATAGATAGTCATTCTACTCTTAAGATAAATTTTACTTAATGGAATGATAATATTTATATTTTCATATGATTTGAGGAACATATATAAAAAATTGAGAAAATTCCAAAAAAGGGCCCCAAGTGCCTTTAATTTCTCAAATAAGGGATTGAAGTTGAATTTGTTTCAAATAAGAGTATGAAGTGTCATCACTTTTTTCAAATAAGAGCATGAAGTGAATCTTGTTTCAAATAATGGTTTAAAATGATTATATTTGTTTTAAATAAGAGCTTCACTTTTCGGTAATCAAGGGCATTTTTGTCATTTACTATTTTCATTTCTTTTTTTTGGTCATCTTCTTCTCCATCACCAGTGCCCGGCCAGCCAAAGGTGAAACACACAGGGCTGGGTTGGGCGAGGGTCGCCCTTGCCAGTGGCCGACGAGGGATGGCCCTGCATGGTCACATGGGTGAGGCGACCCTTGTCTTGGGGGAGGACAACCGTTTGTGAGGTTGGCCTCACCTATAGCTGACGAGGGTTGATCTCACTAGATCTGGTGAGGTTGCCCTTGTTTGCAATTGACAAGGGCCGACCTCATTGACCTCAAGCGAGGGATGGGTGCGAGGTCGTCTCTCGCCCTAAGGGAGGCCGCCCTCATGGTCATCCGTGAGATGACCTCCTTAGGGCGAGAGACGGCCTCGTGGCCGACAAGGGTGGCCCTTGCTGGATTAAGCAAGGGCGACCCTCGCCAACCCCCTGTGGGCATCACCGATAGTCGATTGGCCACGGCGATGATGAATAAGATGAAACAGAATAAAAAAAAAAAAAAAAAAGGAAAAGTGGCAAATGACAAAAAATACCTTTGATTGGTCGGAAAATTTAGCTGGCTAGTGATCAACAAGGTTAGGCCTTCATTTGAAATAATCATGGCCACTTCGGGCCTTTATTTGAAATAATGTCAACTTCAAGCCATTATTTGAGAAACTGATGATACTTGAAATTCTTTTTTGAATTTTCCTTAAAAACTTTAGAAATTATATTGAATAAATTAAAAATAAAAAACAACATTATACGTTTGGTATAAATTGAGGGGTGGAAAACCACATTGTACGTCGAATCAAATTTATGACTATTTGTGTCATTTTCTAAAAGATAATGATTAAACGTCACTCACCCGCCAAGGGCCTTCCGGTCCTATGCCCGACCCGCTTTGTGCAGGCCCGCCAATCGATCATATAACAGCGGACGTGGACGGCCACCATTCGCCGCCGGCGCCGAAACGAGACCTTCCTTCTCCGCTCCTCGTTGTCGTCGTCGTCGTCGTCTCTCTCCCTTTCCCGGAATAAAGGCGTCTTCGGAGGCATGGATTTGGAATCATATTACGAGATCGATCGCACGGCGGAGTTCATCCTGAGTCGGAACTTCGCCAGAGTTGCTCTGCAGGTGAAAATCCGCCTCCACCTCTTCGGTCGATTCTGTCGATCTCTCTGCTGCTCTTGAACTCGCGAAAGAGATTGATTTGCAACTGAAGTTGCTCTCGTTTCGTTTGGTTGCCGCCCTTTTTGAAGCTTCAGCTCGCTTACGGCTGGATGATATGAATAGCACGCTTCTCTTAAGTGACAGCTTAATATTAGCGAGAAAGGAAATTTGAAACTGTGATCTTGACTAAATCCTGATTGCAGAAGTTCCGCAGCAGCGAATAGAGATTCGCTGCTGCAACATAGGTAATTGGATAGTGGAGCATGTAGGGTAGAAGTTGATGGTGGCATGTCGAGTATGTACTGGCGCTGTAACCATGACAATGGGGTGTTGTTTTCATGTTCATGGTTCGATGAGCTTATGGTTATTGGCTTAGCCTTCAATTCTATAATCCGTGCTGATCCATTTATTCCTTTTTTTGTTTAAGAATACTATTCTATTTTGATATGATGAATTGAGGGAATTCATTTCTTGCAAGGTCCAATTTTGCTTGTTTTTTCGGACAGTTTCCAGATGACCTTTTAAAGGATTCAACAAAGGTGGTGAGAGCTTTATATACAAAACTTGCTTCTCTGAAAGCATCTTCTGATGAGGAAATCAGAGGAGACGGTGATGTTGGACTATTTGTGATGGCAGACACCACCTTTGGTAGTTGTTGCGTGGATGAGGTTGGGGCTTCACATATTAATGCTGACTGTGTCATACATTATGGGCATACTTGCCTTACTCCGTGAGTATTCTAATTGAGTTGTTGCTCATCTGACATTGTTGGTTCATTTGGAGTAGTTTATGGATTTGATTGGTTGCAGTATCATTTCATCTGTGTCAGTTGGCCTAATTCCTATTATTTAGAAAGCCAATGAAGATATCAATTAAGACATGTCTATATTGCCCTGGACATTGACGTCTTTCTTGCTTCCTCTGCAGCACATCAACCCTTCCAGCATTCTTTGTTTTTGGAAAGGCTCCTATAAATGTATCAAATTGTGTGAACAACTTATTGCACACTGCTGATACAGCTGGTAAACCTGTTATGGTAAGAGATTTTTCTTACTGCTTCATGTTGGATTACTGAATGACATAGTCTATCCTTTTGTAATTTTAAAAACTTGGCAAGATTACAGATATTTCCCACCTTTTCTTTGTTCCAACTTAGTTGTCCGCAAGATTTTGATTAGTAATTTGATACCTGTCCATGTGCTTTCCATTACAACCTGATTAACAATTCTATTGGGACATCCTAATAATTCTCTGTGCCTAGGCACAACTGTGATTTGTAAATATATATCCATATATGGCTTGATGAAATAAGGACATTACTAAAGAAGCCTCCATTTACTTGATTTATGTTGCCTTTTAGCCTTTTTCGTTTTGCTTAATCTAAATTTGCGACTCACACACTTTGACTTTTTTAAATCCAGAACTCCAGAAACTTTTAAAACACTAAATGTTGACGCGTAGATTCCCATACAATTATCTCATAATTTTTGGTGGGAAAGTGAAAAGGTACCTTTAGCTTTTGCTTAAGTGTACACCGACAGCCCCTCAAGTTTATATTAGATATAGAGGTTTCAAGAATCGAGACTATGGCCATTTTAAGGTTGGTGTTCATTTGATTTGCTTAAACTTGGAGGGAGGGGGTTTGGCTTTTAGCCTTTTTCTTTAGCTTAAGCTTTTAGTAATTGGATGCTGAATTTTTTTATTTTTGATAATGAACTCCTGAAATCTTTTAAAATATTGATTAAATGCACCCTGCCCTCCCCTTAAAAAACAAAGAAGGCACTTAGCTGTTTGCAAGAATTTGTAATGTCACATGGTTCATTCTCATCTGCAGGTTCTTTTTGGGCTGGAATATGCCTATGCTATGCTGGATTTGAAAAAGGCAGTGTTGGAAGCATTAGTATCCTATGAATCTCAAGCTGAACTGGAAATCCAATTTTCTGATGTTGTCTGTTCAGTGCTAGAGCCATCAGGGAAGTCTGGTGACTTTGGCGGAATCATGGAATTGGTTGGTGTATCTCATGCCAATGATGCTGCTGATGTACAATCTGGTACTAGGCACAGCACCGGAGGTCTAGTCTGGAATGTGCCTCAAGGGCGCAAAGTGGAGGAATACTCAATGTTTTGGATAGGATCAGAGAATGCTGCATTTGCAAACTTGGTTTTGACATTCAATGGGTGTGAAATAGGTATGTAGATTTGAGATATATTGTATTCTTTCAAGCGTTCGTTGTAAAGGTCCTCAAGCTGATGAGGAGAAGAGGCTAGGCCTTCCTTAAATCTATGGTTTATGTGGCATGATTTGGACTCTATCCTTGCTCAAGAGATTATTCCTTGAATCTCTACTTGCTGCATTTGAATCCAATTTTGCCACTATCTGCAAAATTGATTTGATAATAATACTCTCCTACAAAGACAGCTGTTGACAATGACCTGCTGTTTGTACAGTCTAGCTAAGTGGGATCATACTTGACATAAATTCTTCAGCACCACTGTACTTTTCTTACATTCTGCCCTGTCTCTGTCATACATTTCCTGTGTATGGAGTGGGAATTTTATATTTGTTGTACTTGGGGTGGTACTGAGGTTGGGGGAGGGTGAGGGTGAGGGCTAGAATGAGGGGCAGTGTCAATGTCAAACAGGGTCCAACCTCTAATTCGAAGATTAAGTAGGAAAGAACTTCCTGAGTCAGCAAATGTTCTGTATCCAATGCTTGCCATTGGCTCATTGACCACTGCAATAATCTCCATCATACATCAGTAGATCATGTAGAAACTATTCAAATTCTTGCAGCTATAGCTTACTAAGAGTCTGGTCTATGTAAAGCTTCATCTGGAGGTATGCTGGTGCATTAATAGGTCTTCTTAACTATTGTAACTATGCAAATGTGATCCAATTTCGAGTTTTTAATTTTGATAGATTACATGCGAGTGGGATCCATTGAACTCATTTCATAGGTTAGATTCGTGGTGCTTATTGCCGTTCTTCTCAGAAAGTTCTCTAGATGTACCATTTATTGGCATGTTGTTGATTCTGATAAATATAACGATAGCCTTTGTGTTTTCATGTGTGTAAAATAAGTGAAAGTATAATGCGTCCATAATTCTTTCACTAATGAGAAAACTCATTAACCAAGGGAGAGCCTTCCATGTACAAAACTACATTCACAAGACAGAATATATCAAATCTAAATGAGTCTGAATGTGATTCTATGATATTGGGTGAACACCAAAACTTAATAGCTGTAGGCATCTATTTTTTTCTGAAATCAACCATAGAATCTATGTTATGGAATGCTTTTTCTCAGATTCTTGCAGCTTCAACCTAGTATAGACCCACGATTTCTGATGCAGAGATCGTATTCTATGTTGTATTATTCTTTGTTATCTTGGTCATGGTTATTGCAAAGTCATGAAGATGACAGGGGCTGGATCAAGGGCGGCTGTAATATAGTGTCAATATCTGGTCATGACAGCAATAACATTGTGGCCTAGGACGTCCTGTGGCAATTTGTGATGACCAAAGTCAAGTGCTGAAAGTTTCTTATTCCCGCTAACATTCCTCCTCAATAAAGCCCTCTACCTCTTACCTCAGCGCCTCGGTGTAAAATTGCTTACGCAGGGCTTGATGTACCTGATGTTGGATATCTTGCTATACAATCTTTATTTATGATTTTGTCTAAACTTCAGCCCTTTTAGTTGACCTTCAGTCATATAGGTCTAATCATCTTACTGAGTACTTCTGCCTGAGCTTAATTTCTGATCAATCTATCATGTCTACCTTCTTATTGGTCTAATCATCTTAATAAGTACTTGTGGCCTGAGCTTGAGTGAGGTACGTGCAGCTTTTAAAGGAAATTATGGATAAAGTCAACATCTGCTGGATCAAAGAAGTTTTGCATTTAAATCTTCCATTTGCCTTAAAATAACAAGGATAAATGAGATGTGTATAATTAGATGTTTCATCTTAGACCGGTCTTATCATTGTTTTGCATTTCCATTTGAGCAAACTTCATTTTAGACTAATGATGATTGGTTTCAGTCAGATATGATGCGACAGAAGATCGCTTGGTGACAGATTTATCACAACAGAGAAGAATAATTAAGCGAAGGTATTATTTCAACAAAATTGTTGCTTCTGTCTCTCCCCTGGGGCCCCAATGCTTCTACTCTTCTTAATAGAAACAATGAAAGTTTGTAATTTGTTTCTGGAATCGGCTGTGTATTAACTTCACATTAATATCATGCAGATACTTCCTGGTGGAGAAAGCAAAAGATGCTAATATTGTTGGGATTTTGGTGGGGACCCTTGGCGTTGGTATGTCGTGCTCATAATTTCTGGTGGAGTGCTCGAGTTTAAGTAGTCATTCTTCCATTTTCTGGGAATACTAAACTTGTCCTTCTAGCAGAAGGATTATGTGCTTTCTGAAAGGGTTGAAAGTGCTCATAATATGTTAGTCTTGTGCAACTTTGAACTAGCCCTAAAACGTAGATCTCTGCCCAATCTCACACTTTCCAGTATTTCATGATTCATAAGTTGCATTGATTTTGGGGGTAGGGTGGTCTAATTTAAGTGATGCACATTGTTTACATTATTGGTGATTCGAAATAATCATATCATATTCTGTAATCAGACGTTGTCAATATGTATTTTTGAAATGATCTGAGGGATATATAAATATACTTGGGATAGAGTTGAATGTGACGGGGCTAATAAAAGAGAGCTTATGAAGATTTGATCAATTTGTGGCTAGAAAAAGATAAGATGTGACAGATTCAGCTGTTATCTTGACATGTTGTTGATCTCTGGTTGTCTTGCACTATGAAAAAGTTTCGTATCTTACATTTGCTGCTAGGAGAAAGGCTTTGCAATCATTATACTTGTGCTTTTGTTGGGACATTTCTCTAACTCTCAAATTATGTTAAAGCCGGCTACCTTCATATGATACATCAAATGAAAGAGCTGGTCACAGGAGCTGGGAAAAAGGCATATACTCTTGCCATGGGGAGACCAAATCCTGCAAAGCTTGCCAACTTCCCTGAGGTACACTCTGATGCGTGAAATATTATTTCTCTTGACCTTATGAGCAAGAGTAGCTCAGAATCTCTGATGACTATTTCATCCTTGCTGCAGTGTGATGTTTTCATCTATGTCTCCTGTGCCCAAACGGCTCTGCTGGACAGCAAAGAGTTTTTGGCTCCTGTAATCACACCATTTGAAGCCATGATAGCTTTCAAGAGGTATCAAGTGGTTGACATCTAACTGCTGTCATGGTCTAGTTATGTCTAGCTTTTAAACTTCTAAGATTCTCAATCTCTCTGCCCTCCCTTCATTGAGTTCTTTCCATCTTTGATGTCCTCTGGTTGCTGTGTTCCCCTCTTGCCATGATCAAGAAAACTCTTCAAGTAGTTATGGTATTATGATCACAATTGGTTTCTGGATATGAGGAACAGTTTTCAGACAGCATCTTTGTTGTCAGTCTCCTCATGTCTATGTTTACTCTGGCTGATAATAATGCATGGTTGTAGGCTGGTATGTTCATGGTTGAGTTTTGTTTGGTCACAGTTGAATTATAGGAAAATGAAGAAGAGCATTGTTAGTTGCCACTATAAGAAACAAATTAAAATCCTTACGAAAATTTGACACTGTAAATTACCCGTGAATTTTGAAAATTAAAATGGATAGGAGATGAGCAATAAAGACCGAAATTCCTGACCTACATCATGAGATTGTATAGTGGAAAAGGCTTTGCTATAGCCATGGTTGGTTTTTAGTAGAATTGGAAACCATGCAAATCATAAAATGGCTAAATGATGTGTCAAAACTGATCTCGTGGGAAACTCTGAATTTGATTCATATAAAAACATCCACTTTTATGTTGGTGAAATTACAGTGCTACCATTGTGTCTTGCGCAGGCTTTTCCATCTTATATTCTGAAAATCCGAACATGTGAAATTTGACATCTTCAAGAGGCTTTGGTAACCTTGGAAGGCTCTTTGCCATGTCTCACCTCTTTCATTTTGCAAAGTGTGACCATCCCCACTTAGTTTTACTGTTTTGAGTTATCCTTGTTGTTCTCATGGCTTTCAAGTTAGCATGTTTTGTTCGTTTTCCATTCTCAAATCAGCTTAAACTTGACGTTGCCTTCTACCTAGATTCTGGCCATGTGATTGAAGGAATGTGATAAATGGCCAAAAAGTGCTTTATAGTATGTCCGCTCCTCCAGGTTAGCCAAAAAAAAAGAAAAATAAAGAAAATGAAAAAGAGTTCCTGTCTGCACACAACCCGAGTAGAAGTAAATCCTAGGGATTATCCAATAAAGCATCAGTTATGGGTGGCTCTGTCATTATCCCTTGGTATATTTGCTATATATGGTTGCTAATGCATCTATATTTCACTGCACTAGTGGAAGTCAGTGGACAGGAGAGTATGTTATGGAATTTCGGGATTTGATTAAATTATCCCCAGAAGAAGTTGGGAAACCATCAGAAGAAGCTCGTTTTTCCTTCCTTCAGGGTGGATATATAGAAGACCAAAATCTGGATGGTATTTTTTCTTTCTCCCCATATTTGTGTTTGACATGCAGAGAAATGTCCCCTGGTTATGATCATTAGCTACTAACTTCTTCTGCTCAATTTTTGGCTCCACTAGGGATTGATGCGGAAGATGATGAAGGAGATCTTGCATTGGCTCATGCCACAGAGAAGGCTCTTTCATTGCGTGACAGGCATCCCAATTCTATTGTCAAAGGAATGGCTAAATCTGGGGCTGAGTTTCTCGCAGCTAGAACCTATCACGGTCTTGACATGGATAGCTACAGTTCTTCCCCAGAGCCATTTATAGTTGGCAGGAGTGGCAAGGCGTCTGGGTATGAGGATGAGAAAAGCTGTGAGAAGGAATAGATGGCTGAAAAAAGTTGAGCCACATTGGAATTCCTGGGTTCAAGTTACTGACCATCTTGATCAATCAAGTTGGTGTAGTTCAGTTGATGGGCAAATTCAAGTGGCCCCTCATTTGATACTCTTCTCATCAATTTTGATCGAGTCTCAATACCTTTCATGTGGCGGGGGCAGGAGGCAGTGACACCGCGTGCGTCACTTGGGATTGAAGGGTGCCTCTTTTCGTCATCTCGAGCTCATAAAATGGCGAACTTTGATTGTATCATATGATGATTGGTCTCTAGCAAATTAGTTTAAGAGAGGGCTTATTTTTAGGGGGATTGCCATAAAGTACTGGACAAAATTCTGTTGTAATTACATGATAGTGAGGTGCTTTGGGTTCGTGTTTACTCTTTTCTTTTCCCCTTTTTCAATGTGGCTTTCGGGCTTTAGTTCTTGCTTTGTCATGGCTTTAGCTTTACTGTTGTTCTGTAAATTACATTTGCGGTTGCACAGCAACTTTTTGATATTGTGTTGTGGTTGTTCCTTTCACCCAAGAAAGCACACCAAAGCATGCGCAATAACAGCTGCCTGTACAGCATTTGGATGATGACTTGTGACTTACTTTTCATGGGAAAAGAAAAACGTGTAAACGCTCTTCGGAGTTCATACGAGGCTGTAGATCATTTTCAACGACGGGGAAAGACGGAACACAAGTCAACAACCGCTTCGTCCCCAAAGGTAATGATGATGGCTCTGAGAATCGGTCAGAATGAATCTAGAAACAAAGTGGTGGTCAACTTTGGAGTTTTGCAGTGAGGATGTTTCGTAGGACTTTTGAGTCTGGGATGATAATGTGAGAAGAAGCTTCATTTATGATTTGGTCTCTTTTGAATTCAACTGCCCACGTTTGAAAATGAGCGTAGCTCATCAAAGGTTGCGGTTTTGACCTTCATGAAACCCTTGAAGCATTCCCATCGGATTAGCTTAATGATCCTTCTTTCTCTCAGTCTAATTTCATTAGCACGATCACCATGTAGTAAAGGGTGAGATAACAGGTCCATTAGACCAACCAGCAGGCGTTCACCCTAGCAAGCAATAGTGTCAACAGTTCGATTCAATTCGGATTTTCAGGAAATTCAAACCAATAGAGTGTGAATCCGACCCGACCCGAATTTGAATTCAAACCAAACCTAAAACTTGATTTGGTTCGTTTTTTTGGTTTTTTTTTGTATTTGGGCCTTGCTTATTGGAACTCAATAGGATAAGGGATGAGAAAGAAGAGATATTTTAAATTGGGCGTTTAACTTTTGTTGAGAATTACTCGATGTCCCGAATCGAATAATAGTTATTTTTCGGTTATCCGAACTGAAATTGAATTGAATTGAAAATATATAAAATTTCGGTTCGATTCGATTTTGACTCCCCTACTAACGGCAATTGATCCCTCGAAACCCGACTCAAGAACATGAATTGAAGTAGCGATTCCACAAGGTGTGATTAGCAAAATACACTTGCTCATATTCTAATTAAGCCTCTTTGAGTAACTAGGCTAAGCAAATTAAGCATTTTGAAGAAGAAAAACACAAAGTTTGACTGATTCAAGTCCAGGCCCGCCGCTCATTTATGTCTAGAATGATGACCCCAAGTCAAACACTAAAAAGTCAACGCCACTATCAAAGTCCTCATTTTCAACGAATCTACATTTTTATTCTCTCTCCGTATTGCATGGTCCAAATTTGCCGAATTTGAAGCTCATGCAACTTGCAAATTGCCCTCATCCATCAATATAAATATCTAAGCCTCACCTTATCAAAACTACACCTCAAGCCTTCATCATTCCTCCCTTCCAAAAAGATGACAACCCTCAAGCTCAGGAAGCTCCTCCTGACCGCCGTCGCGGTTGCTGGGATCGTCATCTCTGCCCTGCCCGACACCACCTCGGCCCAGAACTGCGGGTGCGCGGCCGACCAGTGCTGCAGCCAGTGGGGCTACTGTGGCACAGGGGACGACTACTGTGGGACGGGTTGCCAGGCGGGCCCGTGCAACGCGCCGCCTCCGACGAACGATGTGGTGGTGGCGGACGTGGTGACGGAGGCCTTCTTTGACGGGATAATCGGACAGGCCGCTGAGAGCTGCGAAGGGAAGGGCTTCTACTCGAGACAAACGTTCCTTGAGGCCACGGGGAGTTATCCTCAGTTCGGCAGGGTCGGGAGCGTCGACGATTCGAAACGGGAGATCGCTGCATTTTTCGCTCATGCCACTCACGAAACTGGACGTAAGTTATCTCTTTTAATCACCTGATGAATCAAATTTGGAGTAGAACGTGATCAGAAAACTGTAAGCTAAAGGGAAAAATTTGCTGCTTGTGGCTGTGCAGATTTCTGCTACATAAACGAGATAGATGGAGCTTCAAAGGACTACTGTGACGAGACGAACACCCAGTACCCATGCAACCCCAACAAGGGTTACTACGGCCGTGGCCCCATCCAACTCTCCTGGAACTTCAACTACGGCCCGGCTGGGGAGAGCATCGGGTTCGACGGGCTCAACTCCCCCGACACTGTGGCCACCGACCCGCTCATCTCCTTCAAGACCGCTCTGTGGTACTGGATGAACTTCGTTCGGCCGGTCATAAACCAAGGGTTCGGAGCCACCATCAGAGCCATCAATGGCGCCCTCGAGTGCGACGGCGGGAACCCCGCCACCGTCCAGGCCCGGGTTCAGTATTACACCGAGTACTGCAACCAGCTCGGGGTCGCTCCCGGAGATAATCTCACTTGCTAGCCGGAGTAGACTGTTTGTGAAACCAAGTTGTGCTCGAGGAACGCCAAGTAAAAGTAGTTTTCTGGTGTATTCATTCTATCAATAATGCGCACAGCACATGAAAAATGGAGAAAAATGGAAATAAAGTAGGAAGTTCAATATACTGTTCAATTCATGAGAAATTCATACATGTCTGCTTATTTAGGGACTCCATATTTTGTTCGATTATGACATGGACATGACTAAGCTTAAGGCAAATGCAATTAGTTGAAAGGGAAATTTCAAATAAGGGCATGAATTGGAGTCGTTTTATGAAAAGAGCGCTGAAAGTGAAAATTATTTTAAATAAAGGCGTGAAATGAACAAATTGGTCTCGAGTAAAAGCCCCAATTCGTCTAGGAGAGCGTCGATCCCATCTAAATTTCAGCACCCCTCTAATTGACGCAGTTGATCTTTCGCTCGCTCAAGAGAAGGCAATTGCAGCTTGTTGAAGCTAACACATTGACAAGGAGTTGGCATATAATCATGGAAGACCATGCCGATGGCAATGACGACAGTGATGATAGGAGGAAAAAAATTTCTAGTGTTGCTTTGGATTGTTTGGTTGAATTTGCGGACGCATTCTAATCTCATTTTGTGCAAGTCGATGCATGTGAGTTGCATTTTTTCTTTTTTAATGCGAAGTGGTATCCACCGTGCATTTTCTAATTGGACCGTTGCCACAGTCCTTGTTTTCAAGTTTTTCATTTTCGTGCCAATCGATGTGATATTTTTCTTTTTCGATTTGTTTTTTCCCCCTTTCTAACTGGACCTTGTTTCTTGATGGTCGCCTTCACCGAAGTTCTAGCCATAAACTCTTGGGCATGCTAGGCCGGCGCCATGGAGGACTGCAACTCAAGGCTGGACCGTCCATCCTAGGCTAATAACTTATATCAAGATTTGGGCATAAGTACACTAGGAGTGCCATTACTTTCGTACGGCGCTCACTTTGGTGCCAAAACTTTTTTTTCGTTCACTTGAGTGCCACATCGGAGTAAAATCGATCACTTGAGTATCACATCACCGAAAAAGGCGCGTGGCCGCGGAATGCGACGTGGCGTAGAAAAAATATTATTTTAATGTTTTAATTAATTTTTTTGATTTTTTTCTTTTTTTTTTAAGGCCAGCGAGGGCCACTGTTGACCCTTGCTAGCCGTGGAACCTCGCCCAATTTGGGCGAGGGGGCCCTCACCATTGGCTGCAAAGGCCTTGGGTGAGGCTGTCGCGGCCTCCCTATGGTTGCTGATGGCCATTGCAGCCTTGCCCAGGGCCAGATCTGGGCAAGGGCCGCCTGGCCTTCACCATCGCCGCCACGGGTGAGGCCGTCGACGGCCTCACCGGCCTCACCCAAGGCCTTCACGGCTGACGGCGAGGGGGCCCTCGCCCAATTTGGGCGAGAGTTCGGCGGCCGGCGAGGGTCAATGGTGGCCCTCGCTGGCCTTAAAAAAAAGAAAAAAATCAAAAATAAAATCAAAAAAAAATCAATTAAAATATTAAAATAATGTTTTCGGTTGCCGTCGTCAACATTTGAGTTTGATAACTTATATGAATAATTCATTCGTGTGATGTTGCACGTTTTTTTTGTCCCAACCCCCAAGATTTGAGTTTGATAACTTATATGAATAATTCACGTGTGATGTCACATTTTTTTTTATTAATATCACGAAAAATCTCAAACTAGTATACCCATAATAAATTTACTCTAAACTAATTTTTTGACCACCAAATACACTTTTGATAAATTTATCCAAAATTGGTATATCTATGACAAATTTACCCCTCGGTTAATTTTCATTAAATTTTATTGTCAAATTAATGACTTAGATAACATGTGATAGTTGCATGTTGTACCAACTTTAGATTTTACTCTCTGTTTGTCATAATTTTACTAGTTGTGTGATTTTTTATGGTATTAATCCAATTTAATGGAGGATATATAATCACAAACAAACCAATTTGGGGTTTTTTTGGGATTAAAAAAATTAATTTGGGTAAATTTATTACAAATATACTGATTTGGGATTTTTTTGATCACTTGAGGTCAATTTGTCACAAGTATATCAGTTTGGAGTTTTTCGTAATCAAAAAATTAATCTGGAGTAACTTTGTCACAAATGTACCAGTTTGGGATATTTCATGATATTAATTCTTTTATTTTGTCCAAAGTTCAAAGTTCTTGGATTAAAAGATAGATCGACATATTCCATTAACTTGAATAAATGAAAGGATGGCAATAGATATTTTCATATACTTTGGGGACTCAATTGAACATATACCAAAAATTCATAAATTACATTGGACAATTAAAAATTCAGGAATGCCATTACACATTGAGCTAAAATTCAGAGACGGCAATGCATAATAGGCCAAAGTTTAGGGACCATTGTGTAATTATCCTAAAATTAAAATAGTGAAAACTCATCAATATGTCGAAACTAGAAAGCCTTTAAATATTAAAATCTAGGCATAGGTAAAGGTTTATTTTTCTTCTTATGATTCTGTCCGATAAGTTCGGGGCATTGTTTGAAGAGTTCATAATTTGATTTGAGACTAAATCAGCCATTTTGAGGTCTTATTTGAGACGAGATCTAACATAAGTCTTCTATTTTTTTGAAAGAAAAACAGCTCGATTTCATGACCTTATTTGAAATATATTCCATAATTACAATCTTGCCATGAGCTTGAGCATAATACTCTACTTTCTTTTATTTTATTTATGAAATGCTCATTTTGTTTTGGCAGAAAAGTTTTGTCTAGGCATGTAGAGTGGTTGGATTCACTTCACCTTTTGATCACGTGGTACCCATATGATCAATAATTGTGATTAGGGGCATGCAAAAGAACCGGTGCTGAAACAGCCATGCTAGACATAAAGAGTTTTTGGCTCCTGTAATCACACCATTTGAAGTCATGATTGCTTTCAAGAGGTATCAAGTGATTGACATCTAACTGTCGTCATAGTCTAGTTATTTCTAGCTTTTAAACTTTTAAGATTCTCAATCTCTCCGCCCTCCCTTCATTAAGTCCTTTCCACATTGGATGTCCTCTAGTTGCTGTTCCCCTCTTGCAGTGATCGAGAAAAATCTTCAAGTAGTTATGGTATTATGACCACAATTGGTTTCATGATATGAGGAACGGTTTTCAGATGGCATCTTTCTTGTCAGTCTCCTTATGGCTACGTTTACTCTGGCTGATCATAGTGCATGGTTGCATGCTAGCATGTTCATGGTTGAGTTTTCTTGTTGCAATTTAATAATAGGAAAATGAAGAAGAGCATTGTTAGTTGCTACTATAAGAAACAAATTAAATCCTTACGAAAATTTGACACCATAAATTTTGAAAATTAAAATGGATAGGAGGTGAGCAATGGAGATCAAAATTCCTGACCCACATCATGAGATTGTATAGTGGAAAAGACTTTGCTACAGCCACGGTCGGTTTTAAGTGGGAATTGAAAACAATGAAAATCATAAAAATCTAAAAGATGTGTCAAACAGATCTCGTGGAAATCTTTGAATTCGATACATACAAAACCATCCAAGTTTATGTTGGTGAAATCACAATGCTACCATTGTGGCTTGCGTAGGCTTTTCCACTTCATATTCTGAAAATCCAAACATGCCAAATTTGACATATTCTAGAGGCTTTGATAAATTTAGAAGGCTCTTTTCCACGTCTCACCTCTTTAATTTTGCAAAGTGTGACCATCCCCCTTAGTTTTACTGTTTTGAGTTATCCTTGTTCTTCTCATTGCTTTCAATTTAGCACGTTTTGTTTGTTTTCCATTTTCAAACCAGCTTAAACTTGACGTTGCCTTCTACCTAGATTCTGGCCATGTCATTGAAAAAATGTGGTAAGTGGCCACAAAGTTCTTTATAGCACGAATATTGAGTAATCAACATGTGTCTGCTCCTCCTGGTAAGCCAAAAAAAAAAAAGGGAAAACGAAAAAGAGTTCCTGTCTGCACGAGCCAAGTACAAGTAAATTCTAGGGTCATCCACTAAAGCATCAGTCAGGTGTGGTTCTGTCATTATCCCGTGGTATATTTGCTATTTATGGCTACTAATGCATCTATATTTCACTGCACTAGTGGAAGTAAGTGGACAGGAGAGTATGTGATGGAACTTCGGGATTTGATTAAATCATCCCAAAAAGAAGTCAGGAAACCATCAGAAGAACCTCGTTTTTCCTTCCTTCAGGGTGGATATGTAGAAGACCAAAACCTGGATGGTATTCTTTCTTTCTCACCATATTTATGTTTGACATGCAGAGAAGACCAAAACCTGGATAGTAGAAGACCAAAACCTGGGGGCTCGACGGGCGCAACTCCCCCGAGACCGTGCCCACCGACCCGCTGATCTCCTTCAAGACCGCTCTGTGGTACTGGATGCACTTCGTCCATCCAGTCTTGAACCAAGGGTTCAGAGCCACCATCAGAGCCATCAACAGCGCCCTCGAGTGCAATGGCGGGAACCCCGCAGCCGTGCAGGCCTGGGTTCGGTATTACGCCGAGTACTGCAACCAGCTTGGGGTCGCTCCTGGAGATCATCTCACTTGCTGGCCGGAGTAGGCTGTACGTGAATTAAAGTTGTGCATGCGGAAAGCCTTCGGGTGTATTCATTATATAAATAATGCGCACGGCACATTTGAATAATGGAGAAAAATCGAAATAAATGGACATTCATATATGTCTGCTTATTTAGGTGCTCTATATTTGGTTCGATTATGAAATGGACATGACTAAGCTTAAGGAAAACTCAATTAATTAAAAGAGAAGTTTCTTATAAGAGCCCGAAGTTGAGTCGTTTCGTGAAAAAAGGGTCGAGAGCAAATCTTATTTCAAATAAAAATATGAAGTGGATAAGTTAGTCTCGAATAAGAACCCGAGATCAGTTGGAGCAGCGTTGATTCCATCTAAATCTAATTTATTTCATTTCGACCAAGGCCAGCTTACTAAATTGACTCAGTTAGTCCTTTGCTCACCCAAGAGAAGGAGATTGCAGCTTGTTGAAACTAACACATATACGTTAAATATGTGTGTGTATAATCAATTTCAAATTGAAGTATACGCGAGGTTTTGGCACTTGCATATTTTGGAGGACGAGAGAATTTGAAGATTTGATTGGGCAATTGGTATTTTCGTACTTGAGTGCTGCTGCTACCAATTTAGCTAGCAAGTATCTATATGGTTGGCCCCAAGTGGTAGCTCGGGCAGCAAGTATGTTCATTTTCTTCGCTCAAAGTCTGAATTCAAATAACCACATATTCATGTTCTCTCGAGCAATATGTGGAGTATAGAGATGTGGTTTTCAATAATTACTCCGAATATGTTTGATAAGGACCTGACGTGTCATGTAAACATTAAGAAATGACTCTAGACATTTCATTCATATAAGGAAAAAAAAAGAAGCATCGATAAATGCTAACACTATTTCATTAATGCAACAGTGTTTGATTGAGTAAGCCTACGCGTGAAAAAAAAAAAAATGTCGAAAAATCCATCAGAAAAAATATAAAAATAAAAAAGAATATTACATCCCACCTCTTCTAGGAGGCAGGAAATTCAAAAAAGAAAAGGAAAAGAAAAGAAGAAGAGGAGGAGGAGAGAGCACGCCTGCCTCTTGCTAGAAATCAAGGCTGGGGCCTAATCAGCGGATATGGACAAAAATCGCATGGGCCCCACCATGGCGGTAAGGCCAAGCCCAGCTCAGGCCCATGTGCATAGTCTGCATATCCCATCTCGCAAGCGTACTAGGTAATTCTAAATATATTTCGGGACTAACATTGGTGGAGAAAATACCAATTGGTGGAAAAATACCAAAAAAGAAAAGAAATTAATGGAAGCTTGGATAATTTCACAAGATGCAATAAATTCGTTATCATTAATTATTATTTTCTATCTGATAAAATGTTCAGGAAATACACAAATCAAAGTTAATTCACCTCAATTAATATAATAAGAAATGTGAAAATTTGATATGCGATACATACAAAACATTAAAATTCCTAATAATTCAAGGTATTTTCAAACTCCAACATCAAATCTAAACCACATCCACGCATCCGTTCATTCCTTAAAAATATGAGTCGATGCGCCGCGGTACAAACACGTTGTTTGCATTTTTTTGGGGGAGGGGATAGGGCGGCTTATCGCTTTCGAATGGTCCACGCTTGACGTGTCAAGTCTTTTGGCGTTTTTCATCTTCGTTTGCTTTGATGATGATGATGATGATGATGATTAATTGAACCGAAAAAACGTGTTGTATCTCCGATAATCAATATTTGATGAAAATCTTTGTGGCCATATTTTTTCGCAAATTATAAATCGAGAGAGATTAGACAATAATAATATGACGCTTTAGTTCGTCAAAAATGAGGTTATCGAATTTTGATCAAGATCAATAAAGAGAAAATTGATTGAATTAGTATAAGCATATGAGTGGCGTATTGTATACGAGGCATGCCAAATAAGATGTGGGACACAAAGCAGATAATTTCATAGAATGAGTGGATGATGCGTAGAAAAGTACATTCGCAAGTATCCCCTTTGAAATTTGGCAATAAAAAAAAAAAAGAAAAGCAAAAAGAAAGAGCAATTTATTCTCAATCCACACTTCATTTTCCCGGGCCTCTCCGTCTCCGCCTCTCTTGGGCCAAATAAATGCACTCGGGACTATTTTGAGTGTGCTGTTTGTTTATTCCCCTCCACGTTTAGATGCTTCCTATACAGGTCGACCGACCCACGCCGCTGACTAGGCCTTATTAAATAACTGCATCGACGAAGTCCCGTGCACCTGGCGAATCATCATAGAACATGCCCCATCCAGGTTTGAATAAACAACCAAAATGAGCGAGCAACAGCCAAACAAAGGCAAGAAGCTCTCCACCGTTGCTCAGCACCTGCACATGCGCCTCTCCCTTAATATGACCCGCTGCATATGACAGCATCTCTACCCACACTCCGCTCATCACCTCCCACTTCTTTTCCTCCAGGCTTTCCATCTCTGGCCAATCGGATCCCCCTGCCAAGCGCGGAATAAGTGATGGTGACTGAGTATCGTACAATCTCTTGCATAGCTCCTTTATATCCTCGGTGGGATTGCAGAAGTAAATAAAAAGCTGGTTCAGTGCATTTCCTGATGTCATTTGGGCAACGCCTGCTACAACGGACACCACATTATGCTGATTCAATAAAAGATACAGCATATAATCGGAAAGAATCTTACTGAATTCTCTTTTCTCATTGTTGACTGTCGGTTCCTCTTTATTGTACCAGATTTCAGTAGCAATATGCCAATTTATAATACTGTTGTCGTAATTAATATTGGTGAAATCAAAAGTTATACCCGAACTTTTCTCAATTGGTGTATTCCGAAGAAACCAATCTCCTCTAGCCTCAAATATCTCCTTCACCTTTAATCCAACTTCCAAATACTTTTCCACATGCTCGGATTTACGTTTAACCTCCTTAAAGATAAAGATCCACAGCTTCTTAATAAAGGGATTCTTGGACACGTAGTTCGTATACGCAATCATCAATTCTTGCCTCAAACCATAAAGTCCAGCGATTGTCTCATTAGCTTGCTGGAAGTAAGAGATGATCTTCTTGGCCATACGCAACAAAAAACAACGTTTATTAGAAAAAGTGCCGATGCCCCAACTCTGATTGTGCTTATACATCTTTCTCGGACTCTCCTTTAAGAACTTAGATAAAAGGTTGCAAGCAGAGATCGATTCTGACCACCTTCGAAATATAAATCATGTATCTAAGACCACATACATAGCATTGCCATTCGGCTCCACTTCACATTTGGAGAATTGGGGCTTCCTCAGGTCATCCATGGCTGATATCAACTTGTGGAGAAATGAAGCTAGTTTAGATGATCTTGTATTGAAAAACTTGATTCCACCGACGGTCCAATCGGAGAAAACGAGCATGAATAGAGCTATCACATCAAGGGCCATCCCTCCGAAAAGAAGGGAATAAGTAATTTCCACATCGAGTTTAGGGATCCCATGCTTCTTCAAGCGATTAAACAAGATGAAAGCCAACGCAACATCAATAAAGGCTATGAAGCGGAAAATGTAGCTCCACATGGTACGTATTGACAACGCTTTCGTGTGGAGAACCTCGTAAATGAATTGGAGCTCAACAGATATAATTCTCAATGCATCCATCGCAGAAACTTTATTGAAATACCTGCGGCTCACTTCGCGTTCGAGATAATTAAACATGAGATCCCCAACAAAGACCTTAAAGATTTGAAAGAAGAGATAAGCATGCTCCACTACAGTGCTCTCGGCATGCTTTGCTTCTTCTTCACCAGGATGTCCATGCGGCCCTAGAGCTTCAACTTCTTTTTGCAACTTCAAACGTGCATCACTTCTTAGTTTGTGCCGATAGGCCATCGATTCCTTGAGCCTGGGGAGGCTCGAGAGATTAAGTGCCAGCGTCCTCTCTGCATTTTTTATGACCCCAGCAAGAAACACCAGCATTGTTGGGATTACCAGTGACTTGTCACTCGGAAATATTTGCACAAAGAGATAGATGGCGGCACCAACTTGGAAGATGAGATTGAGCAGGTGCCGTTTCCAAAGCGAACTATCCTCTAGAGAGAAGGCAGTGATGGTATCCGGACCGCCAAGATGTAACAAAAGAAATGAGGCCCAAAATGCCTGAAGTGCTCCATTTACTTCAGCTACACTTGCATACGAATTGCCTTGGTGGTGAGAGATGAGCCCGATCCCGTATATAGCTATCGAGTCAGCCATCAAATAGGCCAACCACAAGAGGAAAACAATGCTGCGGTTTGCTATTTTCTTTCTACATGGTGCAAATAGAATGAGAAAGACCTGAAACGAGAGGCTTAGCAAGATGGAGCCATGAATGTTCCATTTATTCCAAAGATCTGAAATGGAGCTATATGTCATGTTTTTACTTAGTGTGAGCTCTGTCACTCTTCTCTATATAATTTCGGCTTATATAGGAGAAAATGGTGGGATATGTGTATACACATGTTGAGATGATTCGTTGTTTGTTTGTCAAAAAAAAAAAATCTATTCAAAAGCTCAAAAAAGTAAAAGAATAGTGAATCAACCATTTCATGAATGAACACAAGCAAAGTATTTTATGCATTAAGTGGTAGAAAAAAAATCTCATTCATCATTTGTTTAGTGAAATGTTTGGTCATACCTCATCTGACAAGGCACTTGATAGTACTAATGAATTATATACCATCAAAGGAGTCATATCTATACTTGTACATGATGTGTGGGACAAAGAGGAGATAATTACATAGAATGAATGGGTAAAGCATTCGTGACGGCTCAAAAACGGCGAATAGCGATGGAACAAAAGAGGTGGGAGAAGATAAATGTACATTCACACCTCCTCTTTCAAGTTTGGAATCGAAGAATAAAGAAGAAAGGAGAGCATATTGTTCTCATGCAAGAGAAAATTCCCAAATAGAAATTCTCTCATGGGACTTTCCATCTTTGGCTGATGATTAGTGACTACTTTTAAGAACAGAGTAGATTCATAGTTGGGATCTCTCGTTGCGGGCATTGTACTCTTTCTCTGAAAATAATTAAATAATTTAGAATATAAATTATATATGTGTGTGTAGAGAGAGGCTTTCCAAATTGTTCGCTGATGGTCTGACGTTTGCTAATTTGTGGAGAGTGACTAATGTTGGACTATTTTGAGGATCATAATCGATTTTGGAAATTTTCCAAAACTTCTTGGATTCGTCTCTCAAAGTTCTTTCGGGTTTACGTTTTGTTTCAAAATACCTTGAATTTGATCATTTTTAGAATCGGGCTCACTGCAGGATCATTTTTTATATTTTTGTTGATTATGGGGAACGAGTTGATGGGTAGTAGTTTTGATGATGCCCAATTTTATATATGCCTAAAAAATAATTATAAGAGAAAGGGTTAATATCATAGAAAACCCTCAAACTGTTACACTTGCGACAATCACCAAAAACCTAACAAATTGACCTTAAACTGATATACTTGTGACAAACTTACCCTCTGGTATACTTTTGCTGAGTTGATGACATACGACAGCTGACTGGTATACCAATTTAAGATTTGACATCGCAATTATACCAATTTTGTGATTTTTTGGTGGTACTAATCCAATTAGCGGAAGGTATATTTATTACAAATATACTAGTTTGAGGTTTTTGTGTCAAAAAATTAATTTGGGGATAAATTTCTTATAAATGTACCGGTTTTTTTTTTTTGTCATTTGAGATAAATTGTCACCAATGTACTAATTTTGAGTTTTTTATGGTCAAAAAATTAATTTAGGGTAAATTTATCACCAATGTACAATTTGAGTTTTTTACAATATTAATCTTAAGAAAAAAATAGTGAAATAGTGTTTATTTAGAGTTACCTTAAATTTTAGCTTTAAGATATTAAAACCTAGCAACTTTCCCAAACTAAAAATTTTTGTATCATACCAATTAAATATATATCGACACATTTTGACGCTTTTTAGGGTACGTACTTTTTTAAAATGAAATAGTTCTCATCTTTACAAGTTGGAAAGCGTAATGTCCTCCATGTTTAGTAAAACATGTTACTAACATATGTAGAAAAAAATACTGAGAACAGAATCACCATCCATGTACTTCTCCTATGTTACCATGCGGCCGTATTCAATGCGTGGGGTTAAAATTTGTGTAACATTTGAGAAACACACCCCAGGAAAACATAACAAAATTATTTTAATCAGCATTGGGCTCAAACCAAGAAGATCCACCATATAAATAACTAGAAATCCTGAACCTATCGAGAAAACTCTTACCATCACTAGAAGGTGTCAAAGTACACAATGAAGTTCCATCGTGTCTATTTTATTCAATAATGGTCAGTCCTCATTCATCCTCGAGCCCTTTTTAGGCACCGTGCCATTGGCAGTCTCGCCCTTCTTTTTTGAGTCCTGCTCGTCAACCTCATTTTCACTATACTCACTCTCGAGTGTTCCATTTGTTCCAGAGATTTGGAATGGAGTTAAATATCATTTTTTTGCTTAGTGTGAACTCTACCCCTCTTCTCCATATGGGATATGTGTATATAGATGCTTTTTTTTTTCCAGTGTATATATATGTTGAGATGGTTACTTATTTGTTTGTTAGAAGAAAGAATCTATTCAAAAATTTAAGAAGGTAAAAGAATCATGAATCAATCATTTTGCGAATGATCACAAGCAAGGTATCCCATATATTTAATAACTGAAGAAAAGTATCTTATTTATAATTAATTTAGTGAAGAGTAAAAGGAGGTGGAGAAGAGAAAAGTACATTCGCGTCTGTCCTCTTTCAAGTTTGGAATCAAAGAATAAAAAAGAGAGAGAGCGTATTTCCCTTGCGCAAGAATTCCTAAATTGAAATTCCCTCTTTGAGCGATGATTAGTGACTACTTTGAAGAATAAAGCAGATTCATAGTAGGAGTTTGACATTGCAGCCATTGTACTCTTTCTCTGAAAATACTCTAACAATTAAATATTTAGAGAGAGAAACTAATGTTGGACTTATTTGAAGATCATAATCGATTCTGAAAAATTTCCAAAAAATCGCCGAGTTTGTCTCTCAAAGTTCTTTTGGAATTTCTTGAATTTGATCATTTTGAATCGATTATGTCTCCTCTCAGCTCATCTTCGTTAATATTGATTGCTGTCCAACAATAATCACGTGCTCATCATTCACACATTTCACGCGTTTTCTAGGGGCATTTTCGTTTGAATAAAACATGCTTCTTCCACTCACTCCTGTGCACAATCAAAAACTCTTTTAAAAAATAAAACCCCCAATTTTTAGATCGGAAATAAAAGTTAAGGGTTTTACAAGCAAAATTTCAAAAATTAGGGATGATGGACTCCTACAAATGTAAGAGGGTAATGAGAACGTCACGGATTGAAGGGAACATAATTTGACGCTTCTTGCGCGTGAGAAGTTCGGGATAAGGTCAATCTTTCACATCATTCCAAAACTAAAACTTTTCAAATCATTCTAAAATAAACATATATTAACATGTCGTTTTTTTTTTAATTAGAACTCATCTTTGCAAGAAATGTCCTAAATAGGAAAAAGTGAGTTCCTCCGTACTTGTATATGATGCGTGGGACATGGTTAGATAGAATGAATGGATAAAGCATTCACAACGGCTCAATGTCATGAATAGCGATGGACCAAAGGGAGTTGGGAGAAGAGAAAAGTACATTCGCATCTGCCCTCTTTCAAGTTTGAAATAAAAGCATGAGAGAGAGAGAGCATATTTCCCTTGCGTGAGAGAAAATTCCCATATTGAAATTCTGTCTTTGGGTGATGATTAGTGACTACTTTGAAGAATAAAGCAGATTCACGGTCGGGATCTATGATTGCGGCCATTGTACTCTCTCTGAAAATACTTTAACAATTTAATATTTAGAGAGAGAGAGAAATCTTTCTAAATTGTTGTTGCATAGGATCTGACAATGGCTAATTTGTGGATTGTACCTACTGTTGGACTCATTTGAAGATTATAATCAATTCTAAAAAAATTCAAAAAATTGCCAGGTTTGTCTCTTAGAGTTCTTTTGGAATTTCTTGAACTTGATCATTTTGAATCGATTATCTCTCTCAGCTCATCTTCGGCAATATTGATTGCTGTCCGACAATAATCACGTGCTCATCATTCACACATTTCACGCCTTTTCTAGGGGCATTTTCGTTTGACTAAAACATACTTCTTCCACCCACTCTTGTGCACAATCAAAAACTCTTATTAAAACCACCCCCCCTTTAGATCAGCAATAAAAGATAAGGGTATTACAAAAATTTCAAAAATTGGGGATGATGGACTCCTACAAATGTAAGACGGTAATGAGAACATTTTGGATTGAAGTGAACACAATTTGACACTTCTTGCGCGTGAAAAGTTCAGGATAAGGTCAGTTTCTCAGATCATTCCAAAATAAACATATATTGACATGTTTTTTTCCATATTTTTTTTTTATTAAAACTCATCTTTGAAAGAAATGTCCTAAATATGAAAAAGTGATTTACTCCATGTAGGAAAACAGGCTACTAACATATGTAGAGAAAAATACTGAGAATGGACTCCATCCTCGTACTTCTATGTTACCATGCCGTTGTATCAAATGCATGTTGTTAAAATTTGGTGTAACACTTGAGAAAAACGCCTCAGGAAAACATAACAAAATTCCTTTTAATCATCATTTGGCTCGAACCAAGATCCACGGTATAAATAACTATCAATCCTGAACCTATCGGGAACTCTTGCCGTAACTAGAAGGGGTCAAAGTACACAATGAAGTTCCACCCTGTCTCTTCTATTCAACTGTGGTCAGTCCTCATCCGTCCCTGATCCTTCGAAGCTCGCGCCCTTCTTAGACACCGTGCCATTCGCAGTCTTGCCCTTCTTTTTTGAGTCCTGCTCGTCAGCCTCATCTTCGCTGTACTCACTCTCGTAATCATACTCCTCATCATCATCCTCCTCTTCCTCTTCAATCCCATCCTCCACAACAGCCTCTTCCAGTGCAGCGCCACCCCTAGTGCCCGCACGTGTCCTTTTGAGAACTTTCACCTTCGAGTTCACTTTTTTGTCGCAGCCAATCCACGAATCACACGAGCAATAACACATCAAATTGTAGTTCCCTTCCACGGGGGCCAAAAACTTGCCCATGACCAGCCTTGAGCCACTCCTCACCTTCTCCACTGCTTCTCTGATAGCCTTACTTTTTTCCTTTGCATCTGCTCCCAACCCCTCCATAGTCTCCTCAATTGCCTTAGAGGCAGCACTTACAGCAGCCGCTTCATCCATGAAACTCAACTTCTGAGAAAACCAAACGTCATTGGAGTTGGGGTCTGCCAGAAGAAACCAGAAACTTTCTTCTTTGTGAAAAGGATACCGCGGAGCGTGAGGTAGGGCACCGACAAGTCCATTATCTCTTTTGAGTGTAACCCAAGCCTGAATCGTGACCACGTCACCCTCTTGTATGCCTTCTTCACCTTCAGTCTCGCATGTAACGTCTATTGATAGAGAAGGCATCATCTCTAGAACTCTCTCTATGTCTTGTACTTCTGTGCTGGAGAGGCCTGCTGCCTGAAGCAGTTCAGCACGGTCCTCAAGAGACATGTCCCGGAGCTCCTGAAATGTTCTCACTTTCTGCAAAAGATAATGACTGAAGATCTTAGAAAGATGGAGCTTAGGAGGAAGAAAAAATCCGCAATGCCGTGGTTCCCATTGCTCAGGGCAGGGCTGACTCAGTAATATTTACTTGCACAGTGTAATGCATCATGAAGTGCCAAGTTTCATTGAAAATCATATTACAAACAAATCCCAGCAATACAAAAGATACAGGGATGCGGCTCACAGTCACTCCACTAGGTGCAACAATTGGCTAACATTTGATTTTAATTAACACAAGCTACGAATAGCGACAGAGCGAGAGAGGTGGGAGGAGAAAAAACACATTTGCATCTCCTCTTTCAAGTGGTGTTTCTACTATTGATTTTCACTATCATATCTATCATGATCGATTTTTCCTATTGTTCCGATCTGACGCCACTTCTTTGTCTCGCTTTGATAGCTTGACACGATCTTCATCCGCTGCGCAATATCCATTTTGTTCTCACAGGCCATTCAACATTGTACTGTATCTTGTATGAATTACTTGAAATATAGCTTCCATCATAAAATACAACAGAATTTACATCATATCAAACATTAAACATACAAGAAATGTGACTTGATTGAATCGATCATTCGTAAACTCACTAATAAATGCTTGGAATTTAGAAGATTTCATCATTTACTCAGATCGGTAATAGTCTGGAGAATACATGCCCCATGGAGGTTTGTAGAAACAACTAAAATGAGCCATTAACAGCCAAACGAAAGCAAGAAGCTCTCCACCTTTCCTCAGCACCTGCACATGTGCCTCTCCCCTAATATGAGTTGCTGCATATGTCAACATCTCAACCCACACTCCGCTTTATCACCTTCCACTTCATTTTCCCAAGCCATTTCAACAATGTGGCCAAAGAGAACCCTCCACCGAGAGGAGGTGGCGGACTTTTTCGCCGAAACTGCGTCCATTTCTTCTTCTTCCCAACCTTGGTTCCCCCAGTTTCGGCATACATAATTTTCCGATACGTGATTTGATGTGATTTGAGCACCCACTACAGCGAACATCACATTAGACTGATTAAATACAAGATACAGAATGTAGTCAGAGAGAATTTTGCTGAATTCCCTTTCCTCATTTCTTTCTTCGACTTTCTCTCTATTGAACCATAAGTCAGTAGCAATATGCCAATGTAAAATATTAGTGTCGAAATTTTCCTTGGTGACATAATCTAGAAGATAGTCGCAATGTTTCCCGTTTAGTTTACTCTTAAGAGATAAATTACCTCTAGCCTCAAATATCTCACTGATTTTTGTCGAATCATTCGCATCCTTGGATTTATGTCTCACCTCCTTAAAGATAAAGATCCATAACTTCTTAATAAAAGGATTCTTGGACACATATTTTGTTTGCACAAACATTGATGTTTTCCTCGAAGAGTAGCCTTCAACGATTGTCTCACAAGCTTGATGGAAACAAGAGATGATCTTTTCAGCCATATGGAATGGAAAGCTGCAGATATTAGAAAAGGCAATGAAGCACCAGCCTCGATTGCACTTATACATATTTCTTGGACTTTCTTTCCATGTCTCGGAGAAAAGGTTGGCTCACATGGCGTTGGTCCAATGGGAAGATGAGATCTGCGAGAAAGACCTTAATGATTTGAAAGAAATTGTAAGCATACGTCACCACAATGCTCTTAGCAAGTTTTGCTTCTTCTTCATTAGAATATTTATACTTGTCGATTGCTTTATGTAACAAATGCCATTTCCCCTCTAAATGATGTGGGTCCATGGATTCCCTGATTCTCAGGAAGCTCGAGCGATGAAGTGCTGATATCCTCTCAGGATTTTTTATGACCCCCATAAAAAACACTAGCATTATTGGGATCGCTAGTGACTTGTCGCTAGGAAAAATCTACACAAAGACATAGATGGTGGCATTGACTTGGAAGATAAGGCTAAGTAGGTGCCATCGCCAAAGCAAACTATCCTCCAGAGAGAAGGCAGTGATGGTGTCCGGATCGCCAAGATGTAACAATAGAAATGAGGCCCATAATGCTTGAACTGCTCGATTTACTTTAGCTCCAAGATCTAATGAATTGCCTTGGTTGTGAGAGATGAGCCTGATAGCAAATGCAGCTACCCAATCAGCCATCAAATAGGCCAACCACAAGAGGGAAATAGTGCAGTCATTGGCTATTTTTTTTCTGAGGGGTGCAAATAGAATGAGAATTACCTAAAGTAAAAGGCTCAATATGACGAAGCTTCAAATGTTCCATGTGTTTCACAAATTTGAAATGGAGATAAATGCCATGTTTCTACTTTGTTGAAATTTTATCCTCATCTCTGGTATAATTTCATTTACAACAAAATATATAGGATGTTGAAATGATTACTTATCGGTCTGTCGAAAGATAGTATTTATTTAAAAATTCAAGAATGAACACATAAAATATCTCATACATTGAGTGTAGAAGAAAAACATCTCATCCATGAATGGATGAATAGACAGGACATTCACGGCAGCACAAATTGCGAATGGTGACGGAGCACAGGAGGTGGGAGGAGAAAAGTGCAGTCGCATCTCTCCTCTTTCAAGTTCGGTATCAAAGAATGGAAACGAGACAACGTGTTCTTCTAATAATGAATTAACCAGTTGTCAAATAATCAACAAATCTAGTCGTCAAAAGAAACAAGACGTGGAGATAAAAATACTAGTAATAGTTGGGGGCGGATGTAGCCAGTGGATCAAGGCAGTGGATTAAGCAGTGGATTGTGAATCCACCATGCGCGGGTTCAATTCCCATTATTTGCCCATAAAAGGATTTCTTTTTTTTCAGTGAACATGTCACAATTAATAACTCCTATTTTTTTTACACAATTAATTACTCCTATTTTTTGTAAAGACAAATAATGAAATTAGATTTTCTCCCCTATTTACTATGGCGACAAAGAATCAAATTATCACTATATTTCTTCCTTTTTCTACTTCTTCTTTCAAGTGCAAGATAATTCCAGGGGGTTGTAGGTTTTTTTCTATCAATTAGGGCTCTCCCTTCACCACCCCATGGGGATCGTTTCCTTGCATTTTCGAGCAGTATGGCGCTTAAACAAAGAGCCCACGGAGCGGTAGCTACAATAAATTGTGAGGTAGCATCCAATTCAGATCTACAAAGAGAAAATAAACCAAATCGATTCAAATCAAAGAGCACAAGGATCAATTTGGCTCATCTTTCCATTTATTGGTATAAAATTCGGTTTCTATTTTCTTTTCAAAATGAATTTTGTACTGAAAATGCAAGTTAAATAGAAAATTCATCATATTTGCAAAATGGAGTGATTTAAGGCTTGTTCGTCTGCACTCAATAACAAGAAATAAGGTTTTTCTTTGTTAAACTAAATTATTATCAATATTTCGAAAAAAAAAATGAAAAGAAGAGTGTGAATTTTGAAGGATTTTGGGTTGAAAGTGTGACATAAATCAGAAGAAGCAGAATATGAACTTATAAAATGCGAAAGATCTAACATAATGAACAAGATTTTATCAAGGACAATTTTATTGTATTTCTATAATACTGATTCTAAGGAATAAACCGAGGATAACAACACAACTTGAAAAGCTCAACTAGTTGATCTCATTGATCGAAAGTTCAATCGAGAAAATTTTGTCTTGACTAGTCATTTTTTTGGTTCTAGGAATAGCTCCATTTCCAATTTTATTCTTCAAAGAACAAAGATGTAATCTACATGGCACCTTGGGTGGTATTTCCAATGAGCCAATCGATACGCTATAGGAAAATCTTCTTTGCACTATTTTTCACTAATTATAAATTGGGAGATTAAACGATAATAATTCGATGCTTTAGTTAGTCTAAAATAGCATGATCCATCTTATCAAGATTAATGGAATTATTCTGAGCGTATGAGGCACTGACATTGGTGGTCTTGTCCTCATAAGCATAAAAATCATCTTCATTGGCATGACCGATGGGTCAAATGATGTGTGGGACAAAGAGGAGATGGCTTCATAGAATGAATGGATAAGGCATTCACGGCGGTTTGAAGCTAAGAATAGCCATGGAGCAAAGGAGTGGGAGAAGTGGAAAAGTACATTCGCATCTCTCTCTTTCAAGTTTGGCATCAAAGAATAAGAGGGAGATAGCATATTCTCCTCACGCAAGAGAAAATTTTCTCAAATTGAAATTCTCTTGTGGGACTTTTTGATGATGACTAGGCACTGTTTTGAGGAATTGAGTAGAAGAATAATTTTTGCATTTGTTGGGGAAAATCGTCCAAAAAGGCTTAAACTTATAGCATTTTTGCTAATTCTATTCTAAACCTTTCAATTTTGTTAATTGAATTTTAAATTTTTTTCAAATTTTCTTGGATTGAGTCTATCTAGCCAATTTTCGCCAATGCTGACATATATAAATTTTAATAATATTTTTCATTTTAAAAATATTCCTGTCTTTTTTTTTTTCCCTTTCTTTTTTTTTTTTTTTTTTTTTATTTTTATTTTTTTATTTTTACCATGACAAGTGAAGGTAGCTGGGCGCTCTCTGCCACAAGGCAAGGGTCACTAGGCCCTTGCCCTGCCTTGCCCAAATCTGGGCGAGGGATGCGACGGCCTTCTGGGACCCGGGGTTCTTCGACTTCGCTTTATGCATTCAAATTACGCGAAGCCCAAGGCCGAGCTCTGAAGGAAGTGAAAATTTATGAGGGAGTGCGTGAGAAAGAGGAAGGAATTTCATCGGAGGTCGCGTGAGATCTGCGAGGTTGGGGCCTTATAATGCTGAAGAGGCTTCCATTTCGATTTGCGCGTCGTTTGATGCTGCTTTCTGCCGTGAAGTCTTTTGATCGTTGGCTATGTCCACCGTCAGACGAAGCGTGTTTTTTACCTCCTCCTCCATCTCTCTTCATGGGCGAGAAATGCCCAAAATCTGCAACGAAAAGAAGTCAGTCGTCAATTTGATTCAGTGTGATCCTTTTGAATTCCTTTTCTAAGCAAAACGAAGTCACAGCAGGGTAAAAGCTCCGAGGAACAGAGTGAGAGAAGAGCATCGGGATGGAAGACTCGAGGGGAAGAGGTCGAGCTGCTCGACGGATGGTGCACCAGGCCGCCTCTCTGGTCCTGCTCGAACGAACTCCACCGACGAGCTCGAGGCCCTGCGGATGGCGGAGCCACCCCACCACAATCAATTTCGGAGCGACAAAACCAAGCTCCACAAGCACGAGGCCAAGAAACCAGTGCCCTCAATTCGAAGGATGAGCCCAACGACGAAATGGGAGCGCGCGTGCAATCTGGAAGGATACGGGAGGAGATTGAGCGATTAGGGTTTCTCAGTGGCTGAGAGGGTGAGAAAGAAGAGAGATCACGGCTAGTGGGCGTTCTGTTTTTTTTTTTTTTTTTTATAAATATTTTTAGAGTTAAAAGCTAGTTCGATTAACTGAACCGAAGGAAAAAAAAAGTGATAATCATTATCTGATGAAAATCTTTGTGGCCATGTTTTTTCGCAAATTATAAATCGAGAGATTAGACAATATTAATACAACGCTTTATTTCGTCGAAAATGGGGTTATCGAATTTGATCAAGATCAACAAGGGGAAAATTGATTGAATTAGGATAAGCGTATGAGTGGCGTATTGGATACGAGGCATGACTAATTTTTTTGGATCATGTCTTTATACCCGTATACGCCTGTTACCATAAAGATTATCTGCATGTGCATGATTGATGGATCAAATGAGATGTGGGACAAAGAGCAGATAATTTCATAGAATGAGTGGATACGTAGAAAAGTACATTCGCAGGTCTCCCCTTTGAAATTTGGCAATAAAAAAAAATAGAAAAGCAAAAGATAGAGCAACAATTTATTCTCAATCCACACTTCATTTTCCCGGGCCTCTCCGTCTCTCTTGGGCCAAATAAATCCACTCGGGACTATTTTGAGCGTGCTGTTTATTCCCCCTCCACGTTTAGATGCTTCGTATACAGGTCGACGGACCCACGCCGCTGACTAGGCCTTATTAAGCAAGAGTATTTAGGAAGTACCGTGCATCTGACAAATCCGTCCCACAGTAGGCGCCCCATCCAGGTTTGTATAAAAGACCAAAATGAGCGAGCAACAGCCAAACAAAGGCAAGAAGCTCTCCACCGTTGCTCAGCACCTGCACATGCGCCTCTCCCTTAATATGACCCGCTGCATATGACAGCATCTCTACCCACACTCCGCTCATCACCTCCCACTTCCATTCCCCCAGCCTTTCCATCTCATGGGCCAATCCGAGCCCCCTGCTAAGCACGGAAAAAGGCAGGATGCCTTCGAAACGAATAGCGTACAATCTCTCGCATAGCTCCTTTATATCCTTGGGGACACCCTTGATGTGATCAAAAATCTCAACCAACGTATTTGCTGATGTCGTTTGGGCTACGCCTGCCACAACGGACATCACATTATGCTGATTTAGTAAAAGATATAACATATAATCGGAAAGGATCTTGCTGAATTCCCTTTTCTCATTGTTGACTATCGATTCCCCTTTGTTGTACCAGATTTCAGTAGCAATATGCCAACTTATAATACTGCTGTCGTAATTAATATTGGTAAAATCAACAGTTATATCCGAAATTTTCTCAATTGGTGTATTCCGAAGAAACCAATCACCTCTAGCCTCAAATATCTCCTTCACATCTGGTAAAGCTTCCGCATACTTGGATTTATGTCTAATCTCCTTAAAGATAAAAATCCACAGCTCCTTAATAAAGGGATTCTTGGACATGTAGTTCGTATTCGCAATCATTAATCTTGGCCTCAAACCGCAAAGTCCAGCAATTGTCTCATTAGCTTGATGGAAATAAGAGATGATCTTCTCGACCTTATGCAACAAAAAACGACATTTATTAGAAAAAGTGATGATGCCCCAACTCCGATTGTGCTTATACATCTTTCTCGGACTCTCCTTTAAGAACTCAGATAAAAGGTTGCAAGCAGAGATTGATTCTGACCACCTTCGAAATATAAATGGTGTATCTAAGACTTCATACATAGCGTTGGCATTTGGCTCCACTTTGCATGTGGTGAATTGGGGCTTCCTCAGGTCGTCCGTGGCTGATATCAACTTGTGGAGAAATGAAGCTAGTTTAGATGATCTTGTATTGAAACACTTGATTCCACCGACAGTCCAATCGGAGAAAACGAGCATGAATAGAGCTATCACATCAAGGGCCATCCCTCCGAAAAGAAGGGAATAAGTAATTTCCACATCGAGTTTAGGGATCCCATGCTTCTTCAAGAGATTAAACAAGACGAAAGCCACCGCAACGTCAATGAAGGCTACGAAGCGGAAAATGTAGCTCCACATGGTACGTATTGACAACGCTTTCGTGTGGAGAACCTCGTAAATGAATTGGAGCTCAACAGATATAATTCTCAACGCATTCATCGCAGAAACTTTATAGAAATACCTGCAGCTCATTTCGCGTTCGTCATAATTAAACATGAGATCCCCCACAAAGACCTTAAAGATTTGAAAGAAGAGATAAGCATGCTCCACTACAGTGCTCTCGGCATGCTTTGCTTCTTCTTCACCAGGATGTCCATGCTGCCGTGGAGCTTCAACTTCATTTGCCAACTTCGAAAGTGCATCACTTCTTAGTTTGTGCCGATGGGCCATCGATTCTTTGAGCCTCGGGAGGCTCGAGAGATTAAGTGCCAGCGTCCTCTCTGCGTTTTTTATGACCCCAGCAAGAAACACCAGCATCGTTGGGATTACCAGCGACTTGTCACTCGGAAATATTCGCACAAAGAAATAGATGGCGACACCAACTTGGAAGATGAGATTGAGTAGGTGCCGTTTCCAAAGCGAACTGTCCTCTAGAGAGAAGGCAGTGATGGTATCCGGACCGCCAAGATGTAACAAAAGAAATGAGGCCCAAAATGCCTGAAGTGCTCCATTTACTTCAGCTACACTTGCATACGAATTGCCTTGGTGGTGAGAGATAAGCCCGATCCCGTATATAGCTACCGAGTCAGCCATCAAATAGGCCAACCACAAGAGGAAAACAATGCTGTGGTTTGCTATTTTCTTTCTATATGGTGCAAATAGAATGAGAAAGACCTGAAGAAAGAGGCTCAACAAGACAGAGCCACGAATGTTCCATTTATTCCAGACATTTGAAATGGAGCTATATGTCATGTTTTTACTTAGTGTGAACTCTATCACTCTTCTCCATATAATTATGGCTTATATAGGAGAAAATGGTGTGATATGTGTATACAAATGTTGAGATGATTCGTTGCTTGTTTGTCAAAAGAAAGAATCTATTCAAAAACTCAAGAAAGTAAAAGAATCATGAATCAACCATTTCATGAATGAACACAAGCAAAGTATTTTTGCATTAAGTGGTAGAAAAAAATTATCATTCATCATTTGTTTAGTGAAATGTTTGGTCATACTTCATCTGACAAGGCACTTGATAGTACTAATGAATTATATACCATCAAAGGAGTCATATCTATACTTGTACATGATGTGTGGGACAAAGAGGAGATAATTACATAGAATGAATGGGTAAAGCATTCGTGACGGCTCAAAGCGGCGAATAGCGATAGAACAAAAGAGGTGGGAGAAGATAAATGTACATTCACACCTCCTCTTTCAAGTTTGGAATCGAATAATAAAGAAGAAAGGAGAGCATATTGTTCTCATGCAAGAGAAAATTCCCAAATAGAAATTCTCTCATGGGACTTTCCATCTTTGGCTGATGATTAGTGACTACTTTTAAGAACAAAGCAGATTCATAGTTGGGATCTCTCGTTGCGGGCATTGTACTCTTTCTCTGAAAATAATTAAATAATTTAGAATATAAATTATATATGTGTGTGTAGAGAGAGGCTTTCCAAATTGTTCGCCGATGGTCCGACGTTTGCTAATTTGTGGAGAGTGACTAATGTTGGACTATTTTGAGGATCATAATCGATTTTGGAAATTTTCCAAAACTTCTTGGATTCGTCTCTCAAAGTTCTTTCGGATTTACGTTTTGTTTCAAAGTACCTTGAATTTGATCATTTTTAGAATCGGGCTCACTGCAGGATCATTTTTTATATTTTTGTTGATTATGGGGAACGAGTTGATGGGTAGTAGTTTTGATGATGCCCAATTTTATATATGCCTAAAAAATAATTATAAGAGAAAGGGTTAATATCATAGAAAACCCTCAAACTGTTACACTTGCGACAATCACCAAAAACCTAACAAATTGACCTTAAACTGATATACTTGTGACAAACTTACCCTTTGGTATACTTTTGCTGAGTTGATGACATACGACAGCTAACTGGTATACCAATTTAAGATTTGACGTTGCAATTATACCAATTTTGTGATTTTTTGGTGGTACTAATCCAATTAGCGGAAGGTATATTTATCACAAATATACTAGTTTGAGGTTTTTGTGTCAAAAAATTAATTTGGGGATAAATTTCTTATAAATGTACCGGTTTTGTTTTTTTTTTTTTTTTTTTTTATGTCATTTGAGATAAATTGTCACCAATGTACTAATTTTGAGTTTTTTATGGTCAAAAAATTAATTTAGGGTAAATTTATCACAAATGTACAATTTGATTTTTTTACAATATTAATCTTAAGAAAAAATAGTGAAATAGTGTTTATTTAGAGTTACCTTAAATTTTAGCTTTAAGATATTAAAACCTAGCAACTTTCCCAAACTAAAACTTTTCGTATCATACCAATTAAATATATATCGACACATCGCTTTTTACGTACTTTTTAAAATGAAATAGTTCTCATCTTTACAAGTTGGAAAGCGTAATGTCCTCCATGTTTAGTAAAACATGTTACTAACATATGTAGAAAAAAATACTGAGAACATAATCTCCATCCACGTACTTCTCCTATGTTACCATGCGGCCGTGTTCAATGCGTGGGGTTAAAATTTGTGTAACATTTGAGAAAAACACCCTAGGAAAACATAACAAAATTATTTTAATCGGCATTGGGCTTAAACCAAGAAGATCCACCATATAAATAACTAGAAATCCTGAACCTATCGAGAAAACTCTTACCATCACTAGAAGGTGTCAAAGTACACAATGAAGTTCCATCGTGTCTATTTTATTCAATAATGGTCAGTCCTCATCCATCCTCGAGCCCTTTTTAGGCACCGTGCCATTGGCAGTCTTGCCCTTCTTTTTTGAGTCCTGCTCATCAACCTCATTTTCACTATACTCACTCTCGAGTGTTCCATTTGTTCCAGAGATTTGGAATGGAGTTAAATATCATTTTTTTGCTTAGTGTGAACTCTACCCCTCTTCTCCATATGGGATATGTGTATATAGATGCTTTTTTTTTCCAGTGTATATATATGTTGAGATGGTTACTTATTTGTTTGTTAGAAGAAAGAATCTATTCAAAAATTTAAGAAGGTAAAAGAATCATGAATCAATCATTTTGCGAATGATCACAAGCAAGGTATCCCATATATTTAATGACCGAAGAAAAGTATCTTATTTATAATTAATTTAGTGAAGAGCAAAAGGAGGTGGAGAAGAGAAAAGTACATTCGCGTCTGTCCTCTTTCAAGTTTGGAATCAAAGAATAAAAGAGAGAGAGAGAGAGCGTATTTCCCTTGCACAAGAATTCCTAAATTGAAATTCTCTCTTTGAGCGATGATTAGTGACTACTTTGAAGAGTAAAGCAGATTCATAGTAGGAGTTTGACATTGCAGCCATTGTACTCTTTCTCTGAAAATACTTTAACAATTAAATATTTAGAGAGAAACTAATGTTGGACTTATTTGAAGATCATAATCGATTCTGGAAAATTTCCAAAAATCGCCGAGTTTGTCTCTCAGAGTTCTTTTGGAATTTCTTGAATTTGATCATTTTGAATCGATTATGTCTCCTCTCAGCTCATCTTCGTTAATATTGATTGCTGTCCAACAATAATCACGTGCTCATCATTCACACATTTCACGCCTTTTCTAGGGCCATTTTCGTTTGACTAAAACATACTTCTTCCACCCACTCCTGTGCACAATAAAAACTCTTATTAAAACCACCCCCCTTTTTAGATCAGCAATAAAAGATAAGGGTATTACAAAAATTTCAAAAATTGGGGACGATGGACTCCTACAAATGTAAGACGGTAACGAGAACGTCTCGGATTGAAGTGAACACAATTTGACACTTCTTGCGCGTGAAAAGTTCAGGAGAAGGTCAATTTCTCAGATCATTCCAAAATAAACATATATTGACATGTTTTTTTTCATATATTTTTTTTTATTAAAACTCATTTTTGAAAGAAATGTCCTAAATATGAAAAAGTGATTTACTCCATGTAGGAAAACAGGCTAGTAACATATGTAGAGAAAAATACTGAGAATGGACTCCATCCTCGTACTTCTATGTTACCATGCTGTCGTATCAAATGCATGGAGTTAAAATTTGGTGTAACGCTTGAGAAAAATGCCTCAGGAAAACATAACAAAATTCTTTTTAACCATCATTTGGCTCGAACCAAGATCCATGGTATAAATAACTATCAATCCTGAACCTAACCTATCGAGAACTCTTGCCGTAACTAGAAGGGGTCAAATTACACAATGAAGTTCCACCCTGTCTCTTCTATTCAACTGTGGTCAGTCCTCATCTGTCCCTGATCCTTCGGAGCTCGAGCCCTTCTTAGGCACCGTGCCATTCGCAGTCTTGCCCTTCTTTTTCGAGTCCTGCTCGTCAGCCTCATCTTCGCTGTACTCGCTCTCGTAATCATACTCCTCATCATCATCCTCCTCTTCCTCTTCAATCCCATCCTCCACAACAGCCTCTTCCAGTGCAGCGCCACCCCTACTGCCCGCACGTGTCCTTTTGAGAACTTTCACCTTCAAGTTCACTTTTTTGTCGCAGCCAATCCACGAATCACACAAGCTATAACACATCAAATTGTAGTTCCCTTCCACGGGGGCCAAAAACTTGCCCATGACCAGCCTTGAGCCACTCCTCACCTTCTCCACTGCTTCTCTGATAGCCTTACTTTTTTCCTTTGCATCTGCTCCCAACCCCTCCATAGTCTCCTCAATTGCCTTAGAGGCAGCACTTACAGCAGCCGCTTCATCCATGAAACTTAACTTCTGAGAAAACCAAACGTCATTGGAGTTGGGGTCTGCCGGAAGAAACCAGAAACTTTCTTCTTTGTGAAAAGGATACCGCGGAACGTGAGGTAGGGCACCAACGAGTCCATTATCTCTTTTGAGTGTAACCCAAGCCTGAATCGTGACCACGTCGCCCTCTTGTATGCCTTCTTCACCTTCAGTCTCGCATGTAACGTCTATTGATTGAGAAGGCATCATCTCTAGAACTCTCTCTATGTCTTGTACTTCTGTGCTGGAGAGGCCTGCTGCCTGAAGCAGTTCAGCACGGTCCTCAAGAGACATGTCCCGAAGCTCCTGAAATGTTCTCACTTTCTGCAAAAGATAATGAGTGAAGATCTTAGAAAGAGGGAGCTTAGGAGGAAGAAAAAATCTGCAATGCCGTGGTTCCCACTGTTCAGGGCAGGGCTGACTCAGTAATATTTACTTGCCCAGTGTAATGCATCATGAAGTGCCAAGTTTCATTGAAAATCTTATTACAAACAAATCCGAGCAATACAAAAGATACAGGGATGTGGCTCACAGTCACTCCACTGGGTGCAACAATTGGTTAACATTTAATTTTAATTAACAGAAAAAAGGATAGCCTTAAGCTCAAACTAACAGGCATATCATGAACACCCTTGAGATAGTAGAGAAAAGCTCTCTGACCAGAGACAACGAATGTAGCAACCATTTACTCGCCTTGCGAGCAATCCTCTTAATAACAGATTCGCTGATGTGCGGTAGCTGCAGAAAAGGTGCAATGCCTTCACTAGATCCTCCCGTTGTCTTCTTTGCACTGAGAGGAACAGCCTACAGTACATTCATAAAATACCCACATGGTCCCCCGGATTAGTTATAATTTTGTATCTTGTAGCGATAATGTACATTAAAATTTATTGCAGCTCCACATCCCTCCACATTACAGATATATTGCGAAAAGAAGACAATGGCAAGTGAGCATAAAAATAAAAAGAAATAAAAATGGCCAATTGACCTCCAAATTAGAGAAGAGTGCACGTCAGACCTTTAACATCGTAAATATTGGCTTAAGGCCTGTTTGATAACCTCAATCAAGAGCTGAAAACTAGAAATTCAGCATTCAATGAGATTATATTTTTTTTGGCCAAAATAAAATGTTATTAAGTTTGTTTCACATGTTGAACTAGCATTTACAGTCGGAAATCACTTAATCTGATAATTAGGGCTTTCTAACTTCCTTCCATAGAAAATGATTGATTGTTAGTAGAATCTAGCCTATTAATTGTTAAAACTTACCAATACTAATCATAATTTTGTATTTGGTAAGAAATTAGTAATATCCTAGCCACCGATTTTCAGTTTATATCAAATAGCTTTTTATTTTTATTTTCAGCACTTGAATTGGTTAACAAATAAACTTTGGTGCTTAAATTTTCAGCACTTATTTTTCTGCCAAACAAGCCATTAGTATCACTTTTCAGATCATCAGGTATTTGTCATCTTGCTCATCATACCGTCGATGTATCCATCTGTACTTCATACAACTCTTGGCTATTAGCTAATACTCAACTTTCAATGAACTAATGTAACTACGTATTTTGTGTTTGGTTCTCCACGATGTTAGACATCGTGAGATCATGGCAGACGATTCCAAGTAACACGGAACCTCTGCGCAACAAACACACGCATACATCTACATGCACATAGACAGAGAGAGAGAGAGAGAGAGAGAGAGAGAGAGAGAGAGAGAGCATTTGTTCAGTAGATTGAAAATCAATCTCCTTGACTCCTAATGGCTTACTTATGAATCAGAACTATTAAAGCATAAATAGCAAAAGTGTCTTTCCTTGACAACCCAAATCTATGGAATTAGTCAATAACAACAAAAAAGATTTAGTTCTCAGCTTCAGCACCTGAATAATGCATTGAGAAAGCTCCACAACCCCAATGGCAAGCCTCAGCCAACCATGTCATTGGGCAGTGCGTGGAATGACAGCCATCTGAATGAAAAGTTAAAACATTACCGTGAGGAAGAGGATACTAAAGCTAGCTAAATAGTTTCCCAATATGTCAACAAAGAACACCAACACAATCAAAAAGGTTTTCATATAGCAAAAATACTAGTATTTCAGTTCTTGTGCCACTAGTTGAGCAGTATGAAACACACATGTCAAGCAAAGAGCTATATAGATTCAATTATTTCTGCATGGAACTGCATGAAAAATAACTGCCACGATACAGACCGATACAAAAAGAACAAGAATGAAGGAGGACACGAGACATGGTTTCTATATAGAAAGCATGCAAATTATATGTAGAATAAACCCTTCCCCCCACTAATCATCACTAAGAAACTAAACAGCACCTTCATTAATTCTTCAAGTAGCAGAGGTGCGAGTTCCAAAACACGTCTGAAATCTCCAACCAAAGCTGGAGATAAGAATCTGATTCTCTTGTTAATTGAGCCTGAATCAACAATTCTGTCTGAAAGAAATGAAAGCACCAAGCACAACTTTAGTAAGTGCCAAATTACTTGAAATTTAAAGTAAAAAAATTGATCAGAAAGCTTCTTATGACCATATTGTTGCGTATTACCTTAACGAATGGGGGATGTTGCTTCCAAAACTTAGCTTGTTCTTTGCACTATTTTTCACTAATTATTAACTGGGAGATTAAACGATAATAATTCGATGCTTTAGTTAGTCTAAAATAGCATGATCCATCTTATCAAGATTAACAAAGGGAAAACTAGTGGAATCATTCCGAGTGTATGAGGCACTGACGTTGGTGGTCTTGTCCTAACAAACATAAAAATCATCTTCATTGGCATGACTGATGGGTCAAATGATGTGTGGGACGAAGAGGAGATGGCTTCATAGAATGAATGGATAAGGCATTCATGGCGATTTGAAGCTGAGAATAACCACGGAACAAAGGAGTGGGAGAAGAGGAAAAGTACATTCGCATCTCTCCTCTTTCAAGTTTGGCATCAAAGAATAAGATGGAGATAGCATATTCTTCTTACGCAAGAGAAAATCTTCCCAAATTGAAATTCTCTCATGGGACTTCCATCTTTTGGTGATGACTAGGCACTGCTTTGAGGAATTGAGTAGAAGAATAATTTTTGCATTTGACGTGGGGAAAATCGTCCAAAAAGGCTTAAAATTATAGCACTTTTGCCAATTCTATTCTAAACTTTTCAATTTTGTTAATTGAGTCCTAAATTTTTTCTCATTTTGCCAATTGAATCTGTCCAACCAATTTTCGCCGAAAATCACGGACATGGATGTCGGCCATCCTACATGGCACAACCGATACTCACGTAGACAAATTTTAATAATATTTTTTCAATTCTTAAAAAAAAATCTTTATCTTTTTCCTTTCGCCTCTTTTCTTTATTTATTTATTTATTTATTTTTACCATGACAAGTGAAGGTAGCCGGGCGCAGCCAATTTGGGCGAGGGCCGCGACAGCCTGCTAGGGCTACGAGGTTCTTCGACTTCGCTCTCTCCATTCAAATTACGCAAAGCCCAAGGCCAAGCTCTGAAGGAAGTGAAAATTTCTGAGGGAGTGCGCGAGAAAAAAGGAAGGTATTTCATAATAGGTCTCGTGATATCTGCGAGGTCGGGGCCTTGCGATGCTGAAGAGGCTTCAATTTCGATTTTTTATTTTATTTTTTTATTTTATTTTGGTTGGTCGAAACGATTTGCGCGTCGTCTGTTGTTGCTTTCTGCCGTGAATTCTTTTGATTGTTGACCATTCCGTGAGGATCGTTCGAAGGACGCGAGTGGATCGAGTCGAGTTGGACGCAGAGAGAAGGAGTGATGCAGACAGAGGCGAGGATCGGGGTTGCAGTGGAAGGAGGTCAGAGAGGGATTAGCTCGGGGCATGGAAGCCTCGCGGCGGCGTTGGACAAAGCTGCAAGCAAATGCTCGCAGAAGCGCCAGCCACCAGCCGCAGCATGCAGCTGTTCTCCGGTGGCAAAGAAAAAACGGCAAACCAAAAGGAAAAAGAAAAGAAAAGAAGAAAAAGTTAAAAATATAAAATAATTCGAATTTTTTTAAATATTATTTAAAATTATTCATGTTAGCGTTAGTCGTGCCATATAAAGTAGCTGACGATCATGTCAGCAATTTCTAATCAAAGTTGGTTTAATAGACTCAATTAGTGAATTGTGAAAAGATTTATGACTCAATTGACAAATTGTGAAAATGTTTATGACTCAATTAACATAATTAAAATGTTTATGACTGAATTAGTAAAAACATAATAAATTTAGCACTTTTTGGACAATTTTTCCACAAAAAGAAGAACTTAGCGTTTTCATAATAGAGATCTCTCATTGCGGCCGTTGTATTATTTCTCTTAAAATACTTTGATAATAGAAAATTTAGAGAGAAAGAGAGAGCTTTCTGAATTGTAGCAGATAGTCGGACATTGGCTAGAGCCCAACTAACTTTGGGCCCATTTGCGGATCATATCCATTTTGGAAAATTTCCAAAAATTCTCATTAAAGTGGATTTGTTTCTCAAAGTTCCTCCAAATTTCATCTTGTTCTAAAATATCTTAGATTTTGATCGCGACGACCCAATTTTCTCATTTGAATTATTAAAAATGAATGGCCACTGCAATGGGAGAGGAAATCTGTATCGAGAAAGTCATGGAGAAATGTAAACATAATTGGGCGTTTCTTGCATGCAAGAAGCTCGGGGTAACGTCATCTCATGCCTAAGCAAATCACTGCTAGGTGCGAAATGTATGTGTGACAAGCCTGTATTCGCCGGTCGGCAATTATTCATCAGCGATGAATACAAGGGAATTGTTGAGTTAAAAGTGATTAAAATCGATGTATTTTTAAGTCTAAGTCTACTGCAGGAGAATTTTACAGGTTATTTTTTATTATTACGGAGAGCTAAGATTTACGGCAAAGGTAGTGGTCTTGATGATGCCGTCTGCTTAAAAGATTGTTCAGAACAAAAGAGTGAGCACCAACGGACCACCACCCACAACGAGCCCCCACCAAATTTTGGGGCCGTCACCAGGCCATTGCCCAGCGTCATTCGCTCAATCCAACCGATGCCGATCACCATGGCCACTAGTTGGCCGATAATTTCTAGCATCGCTGGTGAACGCCGTAAACAAGAACACAAGGAAAGGGCCGACAATTTCTAGCATCGCTGGTGAACACCGTAAATAAGAACACAAGGAAAGCCGATGTTGCTTTCGGCCAAGCACTCGCAAACCGGGCAACCAGATGCTGTACGAACACCATCATGAGGCTAGACAACCAATGACGACTTGGTTTCTACCAAAAAAAACGTCGGATCTCACTCTGGCATTTCGTCGAACAGCTGGGGTGTGCTACAAAATGCTAAGGTTTCTAGCTTAACCGAGACTTCAACGTGCACCGGAGGTATCGATGCCCGACGTACGGGGACTATGGAAACGAAATGCGAGTACCACGAGGGCTGGAGCTTGCACGACCCTGATGGCCACGAGTTCCAGCCCTGCACGCCCGAAATAGAACACCGAAGAGAGCTGAGCCTACCTATTCGGCTTGAGGACATCGTTGGGAAGTTCGTCGGACGGGTCCGCACGCAGCTGAGGCTCCTTCTTTCACTCTCTCAGTTCGCCGTCTATCTCCTCCTCTCGGTCTCCCTCTCCGAACCGAGCCCCAGACCCCCCTCGGGCGGGAGAATCAGCCCCCTCCTCTCTTTTAAGCCCGGCCGGTAGGCGCGGATGGCCCCTGCCACCACCAGCTGTCTTGCCGGCCAGGCCCCCCTCCGCCAGCCTTGGTCATCGCTGAAGTTCTGCCTCTGTATGCGGTCTCTCCTTCGTTCTCTTTCTGCAGGACGCGTGAAGAGAGGAAAGGAAAAGGAGAGGCTGGCTCGGCCTCAAAATTAAAAAAAAAAGTGGGTTGGGCCAGGCCCATGTGGAAGAGAAAAAGGAGAAGAAAAGAAGAAGGCCGGGCCGGCCTGCCCCCGGCCTGGTCTCGCTTTTCCCTTTTTCTTTTTTAAAAAAATAAATTTTAATACTAGACATGCAAATGTTCCTAATGTCTACGTGCAATGCAAATTTAATGAAAATTTTTTGTTTAGGGATTATTTTAATATGATAGAATTTTGAACATTTCATTTGTTCCACGGATCCAAAATAGGGCTAAATGCCATGTTTTTGCTAAGTTTCAATGTTATTGCTCATCTTTATATAATTTAAATTCGTATATAAGGAATAATGGTGAATATATATGTATAAATGTTGAAATGGTTTTGTCAGAAAAAAGAATCTATCGAAAAATCCAAGAAGAGCAAAGAATCATGAACCAATACTTTTGCAAATGAACACAAGCATGATATCTCATGCATTAAATGGCTAAAGAAAAGTAGTTTTTTTATGGTTAGTTTAGTGAAATGTTTGGCAATATCGCATATAACAAAACTTTTGATATTATTATTGAATTAGATACTAATTAACAAGTCATATGAGTGTAGTCCTATGTTACCATGCAATCCCATCCAATGCATGGAGTTATAATTTGGTGTAACACTTAAGAAAAATGCCTCAGGAAAGCATAACAAAATTCTTTTAAATCATCATTTGGCTCGAACCAAGAAGATCCACGGTATAAATAACTATCAATCCTGAACCTATCGAGAACTAGAAGGGGTCAAAGTACACAATGAAGTTCCACCGTCTCTTCTATTCAACTGTAGTCAGTCCTCATCTGTCCCCGATCCTTCGGAGCTCAAGCCCTTCTTAGGCACCGTGCCGTTCGCAGTCTTGCCCTTCTTTTTCGAGTCCTGCTCATTGGCCTCATCTTCACTGTACTCATTACCCCATCCAATGCATGGAGTTATAATTTGGTGTAACACTCAAGAAAAATGCCTCAGGAAAGCATAACAAAATTCTTTTAAATCATCATTTGGCTCGAACCAAGAAGATCCACGGTATAAATAACTATCGATCCTGAACCTATCGAGAACTAGAAGGGGTCAAAGTACACAATGAAGTTCCACCCTGTCTCTTCTATTCAACTGTAGTCAGTCCTCATCTGTCCCCGATCCTTCGGAGCTCGAGCCTTCTTAGGCACCGTGCTGTTCGCAGTCTTGCCCTTCTTTTTCGAGTCCTGCTCATTGGCCTCATCTTCACTGTACTCGCTCTCGTAATTGTACTCCTCTTCATCATTCTCTTCTTCCATGACGGCCTCTTCTAGTGCAGCACCACCCCTAGTGCCTGCACGAGTCCTCTTGAGAACTTTCACCTTCAAGTTCACTCTTTTCTCGCAGCCAATCCACGAATCACACAAGCAGTAACACATCAAACTGTAGTTCCCTTCCACGGGGGCCAAAAACTTGCCCATGACCAGCCTCGAGCCACTCCTCACCTTCCCCACTGCTTCTCTGATGACCTTACTCTTTTCCTTTGCATCTTCTCCCAATCCCTCCATAGTCTCCTCAATCGCCTTAGAGGCAGCACTTACAGCAGCCGCTTCATCCATGAAGCTTAACCTCTGAGAAAACCAATCGTTGTTGGAGTTGGGATCTGCCAGAAGAAACCAGATACTTTCTTCTTTGTGAAAAGGATACTGCGGAGTGTGAGGTAGGGCGCCAACGAGTCCATTATCTATTTTGAGTGTAACCCAAGCCTGAATTGTGACCACATCGCCCTCTTGTATGCCTTCTTCACCTTCTTCACCTTCAGTCTCGCACGTAACGTCCATTGATAGGGAAGGCATCATCTCTTGAACTCTCTCTATGTCTTGTACTTCTGTGATGGAGAGGCCTGCTGCCTGGAGGAGTTCAGCTTGCGGTCCTCAACAGACATGTCGCGGAGCTCCTGGAATGTTCTCATTTCTGCAAAAGATAATGAGCGAAGATCTTAGAAAGAGGGAGCTTAGGAGGGGGAAAAATCTGCCATGCCGTGGTTCCCATTGCTCAGGGCAGGCCCGATTCAGTAATATCCACTTGCACAGTGTAATGCATCATGAAGTGCCAAGTTTCATTGAAAATCATATTATAAATCCCAGCAATACAAAAGATTCAGGCATGGGGCTGACAGTCACTCCACTGGGTGCAACAATTGGTCAATATTTGATTTTAATAAAACTAAAAAAATGGATAGCTTTAAGCTCAAACCATCAGGCATATCATGACCTTGAGAATATTAGAGAAAAGATTTCTGACCAGAGACAATGCATGTAGCAATCATATACTCACCTTGCGAGCAATCCTCTTAATGACAGATTCGCTGATATGCGTTAGCTGCAGAAAAGGTGCAATTCCTTCACTGGATCCTCCAGTTGTCTTCTTTGCACAGAGAGGAACAGCCTACGGTACATTCATAGAACACCCACGTGCTTCCCCGGATTAGTTATAATTTTGTATCTAGTAGCGATGATGTAAGCTGAAATTTGGTGCTACTCTACATCCCTCCACATCTCAGATATATCCCGAAAACAAGACAAAGGCAAGTAAGCATAAAAAATAAATAAAAGCGGCAAATGGCAAATCGGCCTCCAAATTAGAGAAGAGTGCACACCAGACCTTTAACATCATGAACATTGGCTTAAGGCCTGTTTGATAGCCCCAATCAAGTGCTGAAAACTAAACAATTCGGCACTTGATGAGATTAAGTTTGTTTCATATGCTGAATTAGTATTTACAGTCATAATTCACTTAATCTCTTCCATAGAAAATGATTAATTGTTTTTGGAATCTGGCCAATTATATTTTTAAAACTTGCCGGTACTAATCATAATTTCGTATTTGGTAAGAAATTAGTAATATTTCAGCCACCAATTTTCAGTTAATATCAAACAGCTATTCAATTTTATTTTCAGCACTTGAAATGGTTAACACATAAACATTGGTGCTTAAATTTTCAGCCCTTAATTTTCACTTCTACCAAACAAGCCTTTAGTATCACTATTCAGATCATCAGGTATTTGTCATTTTGCTCGTCATACCGTCAATGGATCCATCTGTACTTCACACAACTCTCAGCTACTAGCTTTGAGTTCAGTAGTCCACAATATTAGACATCATGAGATCACGGCAGAAAATTCCAAGTAATGCAAAACCTTAGTACAACAAACACACACGTGCGTGCGTGCATATACACCAGTTGAGTCATAGACCTTTAATTGAAATGGACGTCGATCATTCTACATGATACAACCAGCACTAATGTGGATAATTCTTAATAATATATTCAAATTCAAAAAAAGAAAATCTTTTCTTTTCCCCTTTTTCCTTTTCTTCTGTTTTCCTCCTTCATTTTTTTATTATTACTTTTACTATGACCGCGAGGGTCGCCGAGCACTTGCCAACTAGTAGGTGAGGGTCACTGGGCCCTCGCTGTCCACAGGCAAGGGCTGCAACCCTGGCTCAGCCTTGCCTAAATCTGGGTGAGGCCAATCGCAGCGACAACGGCCTTCTGGGACCCGGGGTTCTTCGACTTCGCTTTATACATTCAAAATTACGCGAAGCCCAAGGTCGAGCTCTGAAGGAAGTGAAAATTTCTGAGGGAGTGCGTGAAAAAGAGGAAGGAATTTCATCGGAGGTCGCGTGAGATCTGCGAGGTTGGGGCCTTACAATGCTGAAGAGGCTTCCATTTCGATTTGCGCATCGTTCGATGCTACTTTCTGCCGTGAAGTCTTCTGATCGTTGGCTATGTCGTGAGGATCGTTCGAGGGCCGCGAGTGGACTGAATCGAGTTGGACGCAGAGAGAGGGAGTCATGCAGACAGAGGGGAGGGTCGGGCTTGCGGAGGAAGGAGGTCGGAGAGGGATTAGCTCGGGGCATGAAAGTCTCGCGGCGGCAGTGTACGAAAATGCGTGCAAATGCTCGCAGAGGCGCCACCACCAGCAGCGGCAGTCGCAGATAGAGACGGTGTTCCAACTGCTCGCCTGTGGCAAAGGTAAAACAGAAAAACAAAAGGACAAAAGGAAAAAGAAAAGAAGAAAAAAATTAAAAATACTAAAAAATTCGAATATTTTTTAAAATATCATCATAAATTATCTACGTCAACACCAACCGTATTACGTAAGATAGTCACCGTCCACTTCAATGATTTATAGTGAAAATTAGCTTAATGAATTCAATTAGCAAATTATAAAAAGGATTATGACTCAATAGGCAAATTGTGAAAATGTTTATAACTCAATTAGCAAAATTAAATACTTTTGAACTAAATTAGTAAAATCGTAATAGATTTAACACTTTTTTGGAAAAAATTTCCCAATAAAATAAACATTGTAGCATTTTCACACTAGAGAGATCTCTCATTGCATGCATAGTCTACTAGCTACGAGGACGGACCTGTTGACAAAAGAATTTCATTCCCCGAAGAGAAGCGCATTAAGTGAGGATTACTGCATCTGCAAGACGGTGCCATTGCGTCCATGTTTAAGCTTTTTCAAGTTTCACGTCAATCAAAAGAGTAATATTAGTAAGTATACTAAACTGACATTCGGATGTTGGCGTACGGATTCTTAGAGTGTCAAAACTTAGCAAAGATGGACATTTAAAGTGCCAAAAGTTCATAAAAGTACACTTAAGTACCAAAATCGGAGAAAAAGAATCAGTTAAGTGCCAACGGAGAAGAATTCGGCCAAAATACACACGTGTCATTTTCTGGCAACTTTATTTGTTAACATGGCAATTCTTTTCAAAACAAAATATCCACGTGACAATTTAAAAAACAAATACCATTCTGCGTATTAATATGAACAAGGTATTGTATTTTAGGATGAAGGAAAGTATTTCATTCATGAGTAGTTCAATATGATGAAATCTTGGACATTCCATATGTTCCACATATTCAAAATAGAGCTAAATATTATATTTGCTTAGTTTGAACTTTACCGCTCGTGTCTGTATAATTTTGATTCGTATAGGAGGAATAGTGGGAAATGTATATATACATGTTGAGATGGTTTATTGCTTGTTATTCGAAAGAAAGAATATATTCAAAACCCAGGAAGGAGAGAAATTGAGAACCAATTGCGAATAAACACAAGTAAGGTATCCCGTTCATTAAATAACTAAAGAAATGTATCTTATCCATGATTAGTTCAATATGACAAAACCCCAGATGTTCCGTTTGTTCTACATATCCAAAATGGAGTTAAATGTCATGTTTTTACGTAGTTTGATCACTCCTCTCTATATAATTTTGATTTGTATAGAAGGAAAAGTGGGGAATGTACATGTGTACATGTTGAATTGGTTTCTTGTTTATTTGTCTAAGAAACAATATATTCAAATGCACAAGAAGATAAAAGAATCATGAACAAATCATTCTTTGAATGAACACACGATATCTCATACATTAAATTTGCTAAGGAAAAAAATCTTGGACTCATTTGAGGATCATTATGGATCCTTAGAAAAATTTCAAAATTCCCATTGAAGTGGGGTTGGTTTTTAGAAGTTGCTCGACACTTGATTTTGTTTTAAAATATCTCTGAATTTGATCACTTTGACACGATTATGCGTCCATGAACTTATCTTTGGGTGAAATTGATTGTTGGCCAATGATCACTTGCTCATCATGCATACATTTTGCGCCCTTCTAGGGCCTAGAAAGAAACGCTTCCTCAAAACTTCTAAAAAACCTCAATTATGCCCCAAAAATCAGAAAGGAAGGGTCATGATTTTCCATAAATTAAAAGATTGAAGTGAAGGACCACTTTAGATTTTCGACCAAAAAAAAAAAGTCCACTGTAGATGTGCAAGGAGAGCTGCAACATAGCTAGTCCTTCCCGCGTGCGAGAAGTTGGGGGTAAGGTATATTCAAAGGTAAGCGAATGCCTGCTGGGTGCGAAATGTACGTATGATGAGCAGATGTTTGTGGGCCGACAAAGAGAAGTTATAAAATCTTGGGGAACAGTGAAAATCAGGCTCACTGTAGGAATACTTTTTTATATATTTTTTATATTACGGGGAACTTTGATTTGCGGGGAGGTGTCGGTTTTGATGATGCCATTATATCATCCGCTTAAAAAATTATCAATAACAAAAAGTAGTAAGCACTGAGGGTGTATGTAGAGTTTAGTTGAATTTTAAGTTTCAAAATTTTAAACCCTTACATCTTTCCCAAACTAATACCATTCATAATAACCTAAAATATATACAATATTGACATGAGGATTTGTTCATATTCTTTGAGGTTGAAACATTCTCATCTTTACAAGAAAAGCTTAAAATATGAAAAAGTAAATTTCTCTTGTTTGGCCACAAGGACTAGGGACAATGAAATAAGTTCGAGGATGGAGATTTCATTCTCGTCTATTTTTGTAAAGTCACTAAAAATGAAAACTAAAAACATCACGAAACAGAGCTCTTATTTTCTATGTATGGTGATATGGCGTATATTTCCAGGTTTTACATTTAAATAGAGAATTTACGATATTTGCAAAATGGAGAAATTTAGGGCTGGTTTTTCTGCACTCAAGAACAGGAAAAAAAGTCTTTTTTTTTTTATCACGAAAATTAAAATATATCAGAATTTCACGAAGATTCCATTTGATTGTTCCTTTTTCCCATGCAAGATGTTCCTAAAGTACTTATTGTGTAGTACAAACCGAGAAGACCAACACAAATTTAGAAGTTGAACTTGTTAATCTTTTCGATTAAAATTTTCATTCGAGAAAATTCTGTCTTGACTTAGTCATGCTTTTCGTTTTAAGACTAGTTCCACGTTGTCACAAGAGCAATTGGAAGAAAGAGAGAAAATGGTTTTTCTTGTATATATGCTTACAAATACATCGATGTATTTATAATGTAAGATTGAAAAAAATAAAAAAGGAAAATAAAATATATGCATCGCTATTTTCCTATTTACTGTACTAATTTGCGATTGACTAAATCAATTACAATCGGAATCGGTCTCGAGATCTTCGACCATATTTCCAACACTCCCCCTCAAGCTAGTGGCCTATATATGTCGAGGACACCTAGCTTGCTTAATAAATACTTGTGCTGTCTCTGGCATAATGGCTTAGTAAAAATGTCTGCAGGTTGTTCCACTGTTCCGATTCCCTTTGTCACTAAGACTCCTTCTTTGATTTTGTCTCAAGTGAAATGACAATCAACTTTTATGTGTTTTGTTCTCTCATGAAAAATTGGGTTTGCTGCCAATTTTAGTGCAACGTCATTGTCACAGAACAATTCACTTGGTCCATTGACTTGTATTCCGAGGTCTGAGAGTAATCTTCGTATCTAGACAATTTCACAAGTAGTTTTCGTCATGGCTCGATATTCTAATTCAGCTGATGATAATGACATAGTGGACTACTTCTTTGTCTTCCAAGAAATCAATGATTTACCCAATTTTATACAAAACCCAATAATTGATCTTCTAGTCATTGGGCAAGTGGCATAATCTATATCACAAAACACCGTCATCTTCATATTGCAGTCACGAGATAGAAAAATACTGAGTCCTGGACATCCTTTCAAATATTTTACAACTTTCAAGGCTGCATCCATATGCGACTGTTTTGGCATGTGCATGAACTGGCTGAGTATTTGTATTGCATAACTTATGTCGGGTTTTGTCATGGTAATATATATCAACTTTCCAACAAGTTGATGCTATCCTGATGGATCTCTGAGCAATACATCCTTGCTAGGTGAAGAGGAATTCACATCATACTCATATGTCGTTAATTTGACATTCTGTTCATTCGGGATTACTGACGGTTTGCAACCTGATAAACCTGTTTCGGAAATAATTTCCAAGATAAATTTCCTTTGACTAAGAGAAATTCCTTTATCAGATCGAGCAATCTCAATGCCAAGAAAATATTTGAGAGGTCCCAAATCCTTGATGCGAAAATTGAAATGCAGATATTCTTTGAATCTTGCAACGTCAGAGTCATTACTTCTCATAATTAGTATGTCATCGAGTGCGAACTCCCGAGAGGTGTTTCGCATTATGGGCCCTTGCAACCCAATCAGCGGCGCGATTTTGGTCCTTGGTTCACGTGAACAAGGCATAATCATGCTTTGAATACTGAAAACCTGCATTGGTTAATGCAGTGGTAAATTTGGCATACCATTGTCTTGATGCCTCTTTTAATCCATACAAGGATTTACAAAGACAACATACCCGATACTCCCCCTATCTGCGAAGTCCTTGAGGTAAGTCCATGTAAATTTCTTCATCCAGGTCACCATGGAGAAATGCATTGTTCACATCCATCTGATGTAAAGACCAATTTTGTATAACAGCGACAAATAAGAAGGAACGTACCATGACTTCCTTTGCCATTGGAGAAAACGTCTCATGGTAATCAAAGCCTTCCTTTTGAGTAAACCCTTTAGCTACTAACCGAACCTTATATCGCTCAATGGAACCATCTGCCTTAAACTTGATTTTGTAGACCCATTTGCATCTGATCGGTTTTCAATATGGAGGTAGTGAGACAATGTCCCAAGTATGATTCTCCGTAAGTGCAGTAAGTTTTGTCTCCATTGCATGTCTCCACCTAGGATCTTTGACTACCTCAGCGAAGGAGGATGGTTCATGTTCGTCTGATATGTGACTGATACAGCACATATGTTGTGGCAATAATTTGCTAAAGGAAACATATGAAGAAACAGGATACAAAGTACCTGAGGAACTTGCAGCAGAACATATATAATCCTTTGTCCACGTAGGTGGGCAAGTTTGTCGTCTAGAACGTCGAGGTTGTTCATTTATATCAGGAATTATTGATGGTTCAGAACCAATCCCGAACGTATTCATTGAAGAGGAGGATGAAATATCTTCAAATGAAACAGGTGATCCTACCTCAGGATATGAAGATTCAATTGGTGCCGACATCAATGGATCTGATGTCAAACGTGGTCCTGGTGCAACAAGAAATCCTGGTTCCATAGATAAATACTCATCAGATAGAAAAGTCTGTTTGTTTTCTAATAGACCCTCTTGTGATGAAGACAGTGTTTCTACAAATGGAAAGATATCTTCATGGAATATGACATCCCTGCTTGTAAAAAAATTCCCTATTGAAATCTCCATAACTTGATAGCCCTTTTGAAGAGGAGGATATCCCATGAAAAAACATTTTGTTGCACGTGGACTCATTTTATCCCGAGGACCCATATTTGTTGTATAACACAAACAACCAAATACTTTAAGATTTGTTGGCCAGAGCAGGCTGTACGTGAAATAAAGTTGTGCAGGCGAAAAGCCTTCAAGTGTATTCATTATATAAATAATGCACACGACACATTTGAATAATGGAGAAAAATCGAAATAAAGTAGCAAGTTCAATACATTTTTCAATTCGTGGGACATTCATATATGTCTGCTTATTTGGGTACTCTATATTTGGTTCGATTATGAAATGGAAATGACTAAGCTTAAGGAAAACTCAATTAATTAAAAGAGAAGTTTCTTATAAGAGCCTAAAGTTGAGTCGTTTCGTGAAAAAAGGGTCAAGAGCAAATCTTATTTCAAATAAAAATATGAAGTGGATAAGTTAGTCTCGAATAAAGACCCAAGCCAAAATGGAGTAGAGTCGATTCCATCTAAATCTAATTTATTTAATTTCGACCAAGGCCAGTTTACTAAATTGACGTAGTTAGTCTTTTGCTCACCCAAGAGAAGGAGATTGCAACCTATTGAAACTAACATGTATACGTTAAATATATATATATATATATATAATCATATATATATATATATGTATATAATCAATTTCAAATTGAAGTATATACGAGGTTTTGGCACTTGCATATTTCGGAGGACGAGAGAATTTGAAGATTTGGTCGGGCAATTGGTATTTTCGTACTTGAGTGCTGCTGCTACCAATTTAGCCAGCAAGTATCTATACGGTTCGCCCCAAGTGGTTGTTCGGTCGGCAAGTATGTTCATTTTCTTCGCTCAAAGTCTGAATTCAAATAACCACATATTCATGTTCTCTCAAGCAATCTGTGGAGTATAGAGATGTGGTTTTCAATAATTACTCCGAATATGTTTGATGAGGACTTGACGTGTCATGTAAACATTAGGAAATGACTCTAGACATTACATTCGTATAAGGAAAAAAGAAGAAGCATCGATAAATGCTAACATTATTCCATTAACGCAACAGTGTTTGATTGAGTAAGCCCACGTGTCATTGAAAAAAAAAGAAATGTCGAAAAATCCATCAGAAAAAAACATAAAAATAAAAAAGAATATTACATCCCACCTCTTCCAGGCGGCAGGTAATTCAAAAAAGAAAAGAAAAAGAAAAGAAAAGAATAAGAAGAGAGCACGCCTGCCTCTTGCTAGAAATCAAGGCTGGGGCCTAACCAGCGGAAATGGACAAAAATCGCATGGGCCCCACCATGGCAGTAAGGCCGAGCCCAGCTCAGGCCCATGTGCATAGTCTGCATATCCCATCTCGCAATCGTACTAGGTAATTCTAAATATATTTCGGGACTAACATTGGTGGAGAGAATACCAAAAAAGAAAAGAAATTAATGGAAGCTTGGATAATTTCACAAGATGCAATAAATTTGTTATCATTAATTATTATTTTCTATCTAGTAAAATGTTCAGGTAATACACAAATCAAAGTTTATTCACCTCAATTAATATAATAAAAAATGTGAAAATTTGATATGTGATACATACGTAACATTAAAATTCCTAATAATTCAAGGTATTTTCAAACTCCAACATCAAATCTAAACCACATCCACGCATCCATTCATTCCTTAAAAATATGAGTCGATGCGCCGCGGTACAAACACGTTGTTTGCATTTTTTTTTTTTTTGGGAGGGGATAGGGCGGCTTATCGCTTTCGAATGGCCCACGCTCGACGTGTCGAGTCTTTTGGCGTTTTTCATCTTCGTTTGCTTTGATGATGATGATGAAGATGGGAATACTTCGGGATTGCCATGAATGAAGTGATGGAGAATATTCTATCGTAATTGCATGGTACGGAGAGATAAAGCTCGGGGCTCTTGTTTTCTCTTATCCTTTTCTTTTAGAAAGTGGCTTTTGGGCTTTAGTTCTTGCTGTGTCATGGCTCTTGTTCTCTCTTATCTTTTTACTGTTGTCCTTGTTATTACATTAAAGGTTCCAAGGCCCCCTTTTCATATTGTGTTGGGTTTGCTCCTTTCACCAAAGAAAACACAGCAAGCATGTGTAATCATAAATACCGGATTTGGATAGGAAAAATTATCTAAAATGTCATAAATTTATTACATTTTTATCAATTCAGTTTTAAGTTTTTTAATTTTACCAATCGAGTCATTAATATTTACACTTTTTGTCAATTAAGTCCTTACGATCAATTTTAATCAAAAATCACTGGCATAAATTGTTGTTATTTTTTTTATGACCCAGGGAACCCCGCACCCCGCCGACAATGGGAGTAAACCCTAGGGACCACACGTCTTGCCACCCACACACGTAAAACCAGTTGTTGTTAATATAGCACTTTTTATAATATTTTAATAAATGTTTTTATGATTTTTTTTTTTTTTTTCTTTTTATAGATTTTGTAATTAGGGTCAAGAGGGCGGTTGGCAGACCCTTACTATCCTTGGGCGAGGGTGTTGCACCCCTCGCCAACTTTGAGTGAGGGCCATGACACCCTTACCAGTGAAAGTGAGGGCGCACGAGCCCTCGCCTAAGGCCAATGAGGGTCGACTGGCAAGGGTTACCGACCTCCCTAGTGGTTGACGAGGGTTGACCAACCACCCTCGCTGGACCTACGTGCAAAACTTTTAAAAAAAAGTAAAAAAGAAAAAACCATAAATATAAAATATTTTTAAATTATTATTAAAAAGTACCACGTTAGCTCCGTCCATTCACATCAGCAATTTCCAATCAAAATTTATTGGATGGATTTCATTAACAAAAATGTAATAGATTTATGACTTTTTAACAAATTCTCTTGAATTTGGATGATAACGTTTGACTTCTTTTCATGCAAAAAGAAAAAACGTGTAAACGCTCTTTGGAGGTTCAGGCACGGTTGTAGATCACATTTTCAACGAGGAGGAAAGACGGAACACAAGTCACCGGCCCCTTCGTTACGAAACAAAGGGATGAAGGGTATGGTGGTCCGCTTTGGGATTTTTGCAGAGAGTGTTCCCTAGAACTTGAGTCTGGGACGATAATGTGGGAAGCTTCATCTATGAAATGGTCTCTCTTGAATTCGAATGCCCACGTTCGACAATGAGCATAGCTCATCAAAGATTGCGGTTTGATCTTCCGAAACCCTTTAAGCTTTCCCATCTGATCAGATTAATGATCCTCCTTTCCCTCGGTCTAATTTCAGTAGCACCATCGCCATGTAAAGGCCGAGATAACTGTTGAATTTATATGGATATGGATCAAGTGAATCGGATAAAATTAGTCCGAATGAATGAAAGGAAATCGGACATTGGATTTACGTAGTTCGGTCCGAATATCAGAACCTACGTTCACGGGGAGAGCAGCACGGAATTCCATTATAAATACCAAACGATACAATGGAAATTACACCCACTCGAGCACTCACTCAGTGTTTCCCAGCCTCCAATTACACCTAATAACTCATACAATGTTTAATCCCTCATAATTCCCAGTGAAATTCTCATTCAAGGAATTAAACAAATTCTACTAACAAGAAGTTAACTAGCTAAAATACTCAAATGTAATTACAACAACTAAATCCTCACAAGAAGAACTCTCTCGGACTCTTCTTTTGCCTTTTATGAAGGGCATAACTTGCCTAAAGACAAATGAAGCCGCAACTTGGGCGCCTCACATTTACTTCCTGAAGCATGCATGCATTTATGAAGGGAAAGAAAAATTGGTCATGCATGGACTTCTCTTTCCTTTCTGTTTTGCGTGCTCTTCATGTACATTCGCATTCCTTTGGCAGAAGACAAGAAGGAAGGAACCCATTCATTTAATACAAATCAGCAGCAACTTTTGGACTTTCCCTCTTCTCGCCTCATGCTTCCTTCTGGCTGCACGCTTCCTTCTAACGCATTCTTCAATTATTTCGTAGATCTTCTTTCAGCATCAAACACTCATGCAGAAGGCAACAAGATCACGTACAATTAATTCTTCTTCACGCATGTTGAATTATGGCTAACTATTTTCGTACCCCAATTTTTAATTCGCACGTGATCAAGTTCACATATCTTTGTTAGTTTGATTTTATTCACTCAACTCAAACTCGAGACATATTTTTAACAATAACAATCTCATTTGACCAGCTATCGGGCGTTCATCCTAGCTACGATCGATCCCTCGAAACCCAACTCAAGAACGGGAACCAAAGTAATTATTCCACAGGGTGTGATTTGCGAAATGCATTTGCTCATATACAATTTAAGCCCCATTGGTTGATTAAGCATTTTGAAGAACAAAAACACAAAGTTTGATGGACTCAATTCAAGGGTGGATGAGGAGTTCAAATCCCTACCTTTTCAAGAAGTAGAACTGAAGACGATTCGATTTCAAGTATGGATTTATGAGAGTTAGAGCAGGAGTACAATATAATTCATAAAATAACATAAAAAATCCGGGCACGCCACTTATTTATATTTAAAATGATTCCCCAGTAAAATAAACGCTGCAATCAAAGTCCTCATTTTCCAAGTATCTACGTTTTTAATTCTCTTTCCGCTTTGCATGGTCCAAATTGCTGAACGTGAAGCTCATGCAAAATGATGACAAGAAAAAGAATAAAAAAAAGCTTATGTAAAATGCAAGTTGCCTTCCTCCATCACTATAAATATCCAAGCCTCACCCCATCGAAACTACACCTTCAAGCCATCATCATTCCTCCCTTTCAAAAAAGATGACAACCCTCAAGCTCAGGAAGCTCCTCCTGACCGCCATCGCGGTCGCTGGGATCGTTGTCTCTGCTCTGCCCGACACCGCCTCGGCCCAGAACTGCGGGTGTGCAGCCAACCTGTGCTGCAGCGAGTATGGCTACTGCGGCACGGGGTCCGACTACTGCGGGCCGGGTTGCCAGGAGGGCCCGTGCTATACGCCACCGCCGCCGCCGCCAACGAATGATGTGGTGGTGGCGGATGTGGTGACGGAGGCCTTCTTCGACGCAATAATCGGGCAGGCCGCCGAGAGCTGTGAAGGGAAGCACTTCTACACGAGAGGAACGTTCCTTGAGGCCACGGGGGGTTACCCTCAATTCGGCAGGGTCGGGAGCGTCGACGATTCGAAACGGGAGATTGCTGCATTTTTCGCTCATGTCACTCATGAAACTGGACGTAAGTAATCTCTCTTAATCACTCGATGAATCAAATTAGGAGTAGAACTTGATCAGAAAACTGTAAGCTGAAGGGACAAATTGCTGCTCGTGTTTGTGCAGATTTCTGCTACATAAACGAGATAGATGGAGCTTCAAAGAACTACTGTGATGCGACAAGCGCCCGGTACCCATGCAACCCGAGCAAGAGTTACCACGGCCGCGGCCCCCTCCAACTCTCCTGGAACTTCAACTATGGCCCGGCCGGAGACAGCATCGGGTTCGACGGGCTTAACGACCCCGACAAGGTGGCCACCGACCCGCTGACCTCCTTCCAGACCGCTCTGTGGTACTGGATGGATTTCGTCAACCCGGTCATGAACCAAGGGTTTGGAGCCACCATCAGAGCCATCAATGGCGCCCTCGAGTGCGACGGCGCAAACCCCGCCACCGTGCAGGCCCGGGTTCGGTATTACACCGAGTACTGCAACCAGCTCGGGGTCACTCCCGGAGATAATCTCACTTGCTAGCCGGAGCAGGCTGTACGTGAAATAAAGTTGTGCCTGTGGAACGCCTTCGGGTATATTCACTATATAAAGAATGCGCACAACACATTTGAATAATGGGGAAAAGTGGAAATAAAGTATCGAGTTCAATAAATTGTTCAATTCATGAGACGTTCATTCATGTCTGCTGATTTAGGCACCCTATATTTGGTTCGATTTGGCGTGGACATGATTAAGCTTAAGGCAAACGCAATTAATTAAAAGAGAAGTTTCTTATAAGTGCCTAAAGTTGAGTCGTATCATGAAAAAAGGATCGAGAGAAAATCTTATTTCAAATAAAGACGTGAAATAGACAAATTAATCTCAAATAAGGATCCGAACTCAGTTGAAAAAGTGTCGATTCCATCTAAATTTTAGAGTCCCTCTAATTTATTTCATTTCGATCAAGGCCAATTTTCTAAATTGACGCAATTAGTCCTTCACTTGCCCAAGACAAGGAGATTGCAGCTTGTTGAAACTAACATGGATATTTAAAAAAAATTAAGAAACTAACACGTCAGTAAGGTGTGGTCATATATAATCCTGGAATACCTCACCGATGGCGGCGGTGACGGTGATGGTAGGAGGATAAGTTTTAAAGTGTTGCTTTGGATTGTTTAGATGAATATGTTGGCGCATTTTGTCTCCTTTTGTGCGAGTCGATGAACATCAGTTGCATTTTTTAATGGCAAGTGATATCCATTGCACATTTTCTAATTGGATTTTTGACGTGGTCCTTAAGTTTTCATTTTCATGCCGACCGATGCGATCTTTTTCTTTTTCAATTCATTTTTTTTGTTTGGTTCCTTTTCTAATTGGACCTCTTTGGTCTTTGTAGCTTTACCAGTCATGTGCTGGGGCTCGGTCTTGCGAAACTGAGGATGATTAATCCTTGCTGTTTTGGCTGCTTTGTACGACTGCAATCCTTTTGATGGATTACTTAGGATTAGCCAGACGAGGGTTTCTTGAAATGGGCATGGTCATTACATGAAATTTTCATTCCTACACAAGCCGGTCGACGTAAACTAGCTATGTGAATTGGGGTTATGAGTCTCCTGTGTTGGGGACGCGAATATGCGACGAAAAATAAAGTAGGGAAGAAAGAGAGGGCAAGTAGGAATTTTTATGTGGAAAACCCTTCCAAAATCAAGGAGGGAAAAACTACGGTGCCGCACTAGGCAATCTCTTCACTATTAGTATTAGCGTTACAAGCTCAGGGTTACAAAACTTCGGCATTACAACTATAAAAGAAATTGCCCCTATTTATAATAGGAGTCTAGAGCATACATATTAAAAGAAATTACATGTATGCTATTAGCAGTAATATCAAATATATTTCCTTTAATATATCAGGATGGGTGACCTATTGAGAAGTGCCTATTCACAATAATATTTTTCTTCATCAGACTCCACAATTCTATCAATCTCCCACTTGGAGGCTGATCTTCAAAAAAACAGCAATAATCTTTTGTAGTCTTCATCTTTTTAACCCAAATTGTCCTAGTGCGGTGGCCCTCCTCATCACTTATCGTGGAGGCCAACTAAGGCAATGCACAGCTTCAATTTTCAGTGGTGACAACCTTTGTTAACATATCTGCTGGATTTTCTGCACCAAGAATCTTCTTTAATGACAATGCCCCGTCATCTATTAATTGACGAATTTGATGATATTTTAATTCAATGTGTTTTGTCCTTGAGTGAAATACCGGATTTTTTGCAAGACAAATAGCACTTTGACTATCATTGAAAAGAACACTATTATCTTGCTCCTTGCCTATCTCCTTCAGAAAATTTTTCAACCAAATCATCTCTTTACCGGCTTCAGATATAGCCGCATACTCTACTTCAGTGGTTGAGAGAAATACACAAGTCTGAAGTCTAGACATCCAACTGATTGCAATGCCTACCTAACCCGAGGTGCCCTTCCTATGATCCAAGTCACCACCAAGATCTGCATCAACAAAGCCTTGTAAAGTTGCACTATTTTTCATAAAACATAATGACATACCTGAAGTGCCTTTCAGGTATCTTAATAACCACTTTACAGCTTCCCAATGTTTTATTCCTGGATTTGCCATGTATCTACTCACAACTCCCACTGCATAAGCTATGTTTGGTCTAGTACACACCGTTGCATACATTAAACTACCAATAGCTGATGCATAAGGCACTTTAGCCATATACTCCTACTCTTCATTCGTCTTTAGTGACTGCTCCTTTGAGAGCTTGAAGTGACTTCCTAAAGGAGTACTTTTGGACTTTGCATTATGAACTCCAAATCTGTTAAGCACTTTTTCAACGTACTTTTCTTGAGATAACCTTAGAATTCCTTTAGATCCCTCATCCTAAGAATCTAATTCGCTACGCCCAAGTCCTTCATCTCAAACTCTTTTGACAATTATTGCTTTAGTATGTTGATCTCTCTCATGCTAGATCCTGCAATGAGCATATCATCCACATACAACAGTAAAATAATATAACAGTCATCAAATTTTTTGAAATAATAACAGTGATCCATGTCACTTCTAGTAAACCCGTTACCATACATAAATGTGTCAAATTTTTGTACCACTGTCGAGGAGCTTGTTTTAAGCCATACAGACTTTTATTCAATTTGCAGACATAATTTTCTTTATCAGGATCTTGAAAACCTTCCGGTTGTACCATATAAATATCCTCATCTAAATTACCATGAAGGAATGCAGTCTTAACATCTAGCTGTTCTAGATGTAAATTCTCTGCAGCAACAATACTCAATACTGACCTAACGGTAGTCAATTTCACAACTGGAGAAAAAAATCTCTGTATAGTCAATTCCTTCTTTTTGCTGAAACCCTTTTACTACTAATCTTGCTTTGTACCTCTTGCTGCCATCCGGTTCTTCTTTGACTTGATACACCCACTTGTTCTGCAATGCATTTTTCCCTTCTGGTAACCAAGTTAACACTCAAGTTTTATTTTTCTCGAGTGAATCCAACTCATCATGCATTGCTAACTCCCACTTAACAGAATCTTCAACCTGCACTACTTCTGAAAATTTTTCTTGTTCACTACTAGATCTTCTCAAAGTGGGATCAAGTCAAAAGCAAATAATGCAATGACTAGAGAATATCTTTGTACATCGGTTTTAGGTGTTCTACTAGATCTTCTCAAAGTGGGATCAAATCAATTAGTGTACGTGACTCTTGTTCAGCACATGATTACGCTTTTAGGAATTTCAAAAATATATTTTTTGCAAGCAATCTTGGTTGATTTTAACACTTTTAGAATTCTCTTCCAATTCAATTTCTAAAGTATTCTCCACTAAATTTTCCTTCACACTAGATTCTCTATTTAAATATGCCACAAATTTGTCCTTGTACAACATATTCTCATTGAACATAACATTGGAAATGCATTAATCTACCCTATTATGTTTTTTTTATGCTTTTTCGTTATTTTTCTATTTTGTTCATCCCAAAACCGATAGCCAAAATAATCATCGACACTTTCCTTGAAAATTGAAAGAATAATGCGAACCTTATCCGATGAAAAAACACTTTTTAGCTTTTGCATCAATTTTATCTCTATTTTCAGAATCTACTTGGACATATGGAACACAACCAAATACTTTCAGATGCGAGAGACTTACCTTCTTTCCACTCCATTTTTCTTCTAGTAACTTAAAATCAAGTGGAATTGAAGGTCCCCTATTAATTAGATATGCTGCCGTATTAATTGCATCTGCCCAAAATATTTTGGGTAATCCTGCACGCAGTCTCATACTTCTTGCACGCTCATTCAGAGTTCTGTTCATCCTCTTAGCAACTCAGTTTTGTTGCGGTCTATTAAGAACAGTTCTTGTCATTCTGATTCCGTTCTCTACACAAAATTGCTTGAATTCCTTACTATCATATTCACTGCCATTATCATACCTTAAATATTTAATTTTCAGGCTAGTCTCATTCTCCACTTCAGCTTTCCATCTTTAAAAGTAGCAAACACGTTAGATTTATTTTTTAGAAAATAAACCCATACCTTTCTGGTGGAGTCATCAATAAACGTGACATAATAGCGTGAGCCTCCAAGGGGTTGCACAGGAGCTAGGCCCCACACATCTGTATGCACTAACTCTAATTTTTCTTTGTTTGGTTCTTTTCCAATCTTCAAAAAACTAACACGTTTATGCTTACTCATAACACAATCTTCACATAGACCAATATGTACAGACTTCAAATTAGGCAATTTTCCCTTAGATGCTAATATCTTCATTCATTTTTCGCTCATATGTCCAAGCCTACAGTGCTATAATTTAGAATCAATTTCCAATTCAACAATTGCTGCAGTCTCTCTATTGATTTCAGTTACGTAGAGCGTTCCTGACTTTGTTCCATGTGCTACAACCAGAGCACCTTTAACAATTTTCCAAGAGCCATCCCCAAAAATAGTCCTGTAATCTGTGTTGTCTAGTTGACTTATAGAGATCAGATTTCTCTTAAGTCCTGGAACATATCTGACATCATGCAACTTCCATTGATATCCATTAGTAGATTTTATATAAATATCACCATTTCCCATAATATCCAAAGGTTCATCATCAGCAAGATAAACCTTTCTAAATTTTCCAGCAATAAAATTGTGCATTAATTTTTTGCATGAAAATGACGCACCTGAGTCAAGAATTCACAACTCAATTGGACTATCAATGCTCAAAATTAAGGCATCACTATTTTGAGTCTCTTCAAAAGTTACATTCACAGATTTTTCTTCATCTTGATTTCGATCTCAATAGTGAATTTTCTTCTTTAGGGCTCTACAATCTCGTTTCAGATGTCCCTTCTTTACGCAATTCTAGCAAATAATTTTACCACAAGGTCTCGATTTACTTCTCCCTCTGGACTTAGATCTACCATGGTACTGGTTTCGCCCCCGTTGATTGTTTCTCCCTCTGCCTTCAATATTTAAGGCAACACCCGAAAATTCACCCGATTCTCTTCTACGAATATCCTTGCTAAGAATCAAATCTCGGATTGGTTAAAGCTTCAACTTTCTCTTACCAGACGAATTGCTCATTGCAGTCACAGTTGCACTCCAACTTTCAAGTAGAGAAGATAATAAAATTAAAGCATTTACCTCGTTATCAAATTTGATATCCACCGAACTCAACTGAGTCGTAATCACGTTGAATTCGTTGATGTGATCTGTCATAGAAGCACCCTCGTCCATCTTCAGATTGAAAAAACGACGCATCAAATATACCTTGTTTGATGCAGAAGGCTTCTCGTACACGTCAGACAACGCCGCCATCAAATCCACCGTTGTTGCCTCATTGGCAATGTTGAAAGCAATGTTCCGCGCCAATGTAAGACGAATCAAACCTAGAGCTTGTCGATCTAATAATTCCCACTCTGCTTGCTTCATGGATTCTGGTTTCTCTCCAGACAGAGGTTGATGCAAATTCTTATGATACAACATATCCTCGATCTGCATCTTCCAGAAACTAAAATCCTTGCCATCGAACTGATCAATCTTCACCTTTCCTTCGTCCATATTCACTCCCACTATTTCGCCAAAACCTGGCTTTGATACTAGTTGTTGGGGACGCGAATATGCGACAAAAAATAAAGTAGGGAAGAAAGAGAGGGCGAGCAGGAATTTTTACGTGGAAAACCCTTCCAAAATCAAGAAGGGAAAAACCACGGTGCCGCACTAGGTAATCTCTTCACTATCAGTATCAACGTTACAAGCTCAGGGTTACAAAGCTTCAGCGTTACAATTATAAAAGAAATTGCCCCTATTTATAATAGGAGTCTAGGGCATACATATTAAAGAAAATTATATAAACTCTATTTCCTTTAATATATCAGGATGGGTGACCTACTGGGAAGTGCCTACCCACAATAATATTTTTCTCCATCAGACTCCACAATTCTATCATCCTACCAACACCTCATTGCGGCCATCGCTATCCATGATCTTTCTTTTGGTCCGATGATGGAATGACTGGATATGCATTTTGGTGTATCCCCAAACTCTCCTTAGTCATCGTTGCTTATTTTTCGACTGTCAACACTCCCTGCCTGAGCTCCCTTTACCTTTATATCGAGAGAGAGATTGAAGGCGAGCAATGGCTACGAGCAATGTCAACACATGCTTGCCTGAGTTATTATTATCATTAAATAAGCTACATCAACTTTTGAACTTGTCACTTGCATGCATTTCACGTTCATTCAAGTAAATACGAGCGGTCGATGCAATTGATGCTACCCTTGTTAGATCTTTAGAGAGAGAGGACAAAATCCGCTGGGAGCAAAGAAGCAATCCAGAGTAAAAGGACAACTATGGTGAGAAAATTGATGGTTAAGAGCAAAGAGGAACTAAGCTTAGATACCCATGCCAAGAGCAAAATAAAAAGAATGTGGAGCGTAAGAAGACATAACTCTCAGGTTCATAACATTACTTCGGACCGAAAATTTGAGGTTAGAGCGGGCCGGTTCACTTGAACACTTACAATGTAAATTTTTTTTTATATGGAATTATTATTGGAACTAGGGCGCAGCGACCGCCACCTGCCACCGTAGGTCTGCCATTCTGGCCATAGTTCCGCCATTCCGGGACACCTTATAAAGAGACATGAACGTTCAATCCTGAAAATCATAATTCCCCCATATCGACGAATTAGAAACCAAAAATCCCATTTGATGAGTCCTGTGGGTGATTGATCCCTCCATACCCAACTCAAGAGCACAGAACCAAGTAGTAATTCCACAAGGTGTGATCGGCGAAATGCACTTGCTCAGATAATCAAACTCTGCCAAAGCAACGTAATCCTCTTTGGCTGATTAGGGTAATGATATTTATGACAGGATAATTGTCCAAAAAGTTTTAAACATATTTTATTGTGATCACGTCAGCTTTAAACTTTTTAATTATGTCAATTTAATTATAAACCCATTATACGACGACTAAATTGATCCTAAACATATTTTAATGCAACTGGAGGTTGGGCCGTCCATCCTAGGGGCCGGAATGCTGGCAACTGGTCACTTCATTTATCAACCATCCGGAACACGTATGTTCCGCTGGTTATCAGAATCGAACCCTGACTATACCGCTTTGGTGTTTGTAGCTTTACTGGTCACACGCTAGGCTCGCTCTTGCAAAACCGAGGATGATTGGTCTTTGTTGCTGCAGGTGCTTTGCACGAGTGAAATCCTTTTGATGGATTACTTAGGATTAATCACAAGTAAGTTTCCTGAAATGGGCATGATCATTAAATGAAATTTCATTCCTACACACGCCAGCCGAAGTGAGCTAGCTGTGTGAATTGGTGTTATGAATGTCCCGCTAGTACCTCGTCACGGCCATTGCTGTCCATGATCTCCCTTTAGTCCGATGATGGAAAGACTAGATTTGCATTTCGGTATAGCCCCAATCTCTTCTTAGTCATCGTCGCTCATTTGTTGACTGTAGAGACTCCTTGTTTGAGCTCCCTTTATCTTCATAGAGAGAGAGAGAGAGATCGAAGACGAGCAATGGCTACAACAATCACATACAAGGATAAGTATCCTTTGCATTGCTATATCAAGATTTGAGTTTAATAACTTACACGACTAATTCACGTGTGATGTCACATTTTTTTTAATATTACGAAAAACCCCAAACTAGTACACTCATAATAAATTTACTCTAAACTAATTTTTTGACCATCCAAAAACCCAATACACCTTTGATAAATTTATCCAAAACTGGTATATTTGTGACAACTTTACCCTCGGTTAATTTTTGTTAAATTTTACTATCAAATTATTGACTTAGATGACACGTAACAGTTGACTGTCATACCGATAGGGATTTTACTCTCTATTTGTCATAATTCTACTAGTTATATGATTTTTTGTGGTATCAATCCAATTTAATGAACAATATATTTATCACAAACAAACCAATTTTGGTTTTTTTGGGATTAAAAAAATTAATTTGTTCTAAATTTGATACAAATCTACTGATTTGAGGTTTTTTTGATCATTTCATGTCAATTTATCACAGGTATATCGGTTTGCAGTTTTTGTGATCAAAAGATTAGTTTGTGGTAAATTTGTCACATGTGTACCAGTTTGGGATTTTTCATAGTATTAATCCTTTTATTTTGTCCAAAGTTCAAAGTTCTCGGATTTGAAAGATAGATCAACATATTCCATTAACTTGAATAAATGAAAGGATGGCAATAGATATTTTCATATACTTCGAGGACTCAATTGAACATGTACCAAAAATTTATAGATTACATTGGACAAATTAAAAATTCAATGATGCCATTGCACATTGAACTAAAATTCAGATATGGCATTGCATAATAGGCCAAAGTTTAGGGATCGTTTGTGTAATTATCCCAAAATTAAAATAGTGAAAATTCAATAATATGTCAAAACCGGAAAGCCTATAAATATTAAAATCTAGACATCAGTAAAAGTTCATTTCTCTTCTTATGATTTTGTCATATACGTTCGGGGCGTTTTTGAAGAGTTCATAATCTTATTTGAGAAATCAGCCATTTTGAGGTCTTATTTGAGACAAGATCTAACATAAGTCTTCTTTTTCTTTTTTAAAAGAACAACTATCCAATTTCATGACCTTATTTGAAATATATTCCATAATTACAATCTTGCGATGAGCTTGAGCATAATACTCTACTTTCTTTTCTTTTATTTATGAAATGCTCCTTTTGTTTTGGAAGAAATTTTTTGTCTGGGTATGTAGAGTGGTTGGATCCACTTCACCTTTTGAACATGTGGTACCCACATGATTAATGATTGTGATTAGGGGCGTGCAAAAGAACTGGTGCTCAAACAGCTGTGTTGGACCGTAAAGAGTTTTTGGCTCATATAATCACACCATTTGAAGCCACGATAGCTTTCAAGAGGTATCAAGTGATTGACATCTAACTGCCGTCATGGTCTAGTTATTTCTAGCTTTTAAACTTTTAAGATTCTCAATCTCTCCGCCCTCCCTTCATTAAGTCCTTTCCACCTTGGATGTCCTCTAGTTGCTGTTCCCCTTTTGCAGAGGTCGAGAAAAATCTTCAAGTAGTTATGGTATTATGGCCACAATTGGTTTCAGGATATGAGGAACAGTTTTCAAACAGCATCTTTCTTGTCAGTCTCCTTATGCCTACATTTACTCTGGCTGATCATAATGCATGGTTGCATGGCAGCATGTTCATGGTTGAGTTTTCTTGTGCAATTTAATAATAGGAAAATGAAGAAGAGCATTGTTAGTTGCTACTATAAGAAACAAATTAAATCCTAATGAAAATTTGACACCATAAATTTAGAAAATTAAATTGGATAGGAGGTGAGCAATGAAGACCGAAATTCCTAACCCACATCATGAGATTGTATAGTGGAAAAGGCTTTGCTACAGCCACGGTCGGTTTTAGGTGGGAATTGGAAACCATGCAAATCATAAAAATCTAAAAGATGTGTCAAAACAGATCTTGTGGGAATCTTTGAATTTGATACATATAAAACCATCCAAGTTTATGTTGGTGAAATCACAATGCTACCATTGTGTCTTACGCAGGCTTTTCCACTTCATATTCTGAAAATCCAAACATGCTAAATTTGACATATTCAAGAGGCTTTGATAACTTTAGAAGGCTCTTTTCCACGTCTCACCTCTTTAATTTTGCAAAGTGTGACCATCCCCCTTAGTTTTACTGTTTTGAGTTATCCTTGTTCTTCTCATTGCTTTCAATTTAGCACGTTTTGTTTGTTTTCCATTCTCAAACCAGCTTAAACTTGACGTTGCCTTCTACCTAGATTCTGGCCATGTCATTGAAAAAATGTGATAAGTGGCCACAAAGTTCTTTATAGCACGAATATTGAGTTACCAACATGTGTCTGCTCCTCCTGGTAAGCCTAAAAAAAGGGAAAACGAAAAAGAGTTCCTGTCTGCACATGAGCCAAGTACAAGTAAATTCTAGGGTTGTCCACTAAAGCATCAGTTAGGTGTGGCTCTGTCATTATCCTGTGGTATATTTGCTATTTATGGTTGCTAATGCATCTATATTTCACTGCACATGTGGAAGTCAGTGGACAGGAGAGTATGTCATGGAACTTCGGGATTTGATTAAATCATCCCCAAAAGAAGTCAGGAAACCATCAGAAGAAGCTCGTTTTTTCCTTCCTTCAGGGTGGATAGTAGAAGACCAAAACCTGGATGGTATTCTTTCTTTCTCACCATATTTATGTTTGACATGCAGAGAAAAGTGCCCCGGTTATGATCATTAGCTACTTATTTCTTCTGCTCAATTTTTTGCTCCACTAGGGATTGACGAGGAACATATTGAAGGAGATCTCGCATTGGCTCATGCCACAGAGAAGGCTCTTTCACTGCGCGTCAGGCATCCCGCTAAATCTGGGACCAAGTTTCTCGCAATTAGAACCTATCACGGTCTTGACATGGATGGCTACACTTCTTCCCCAGAGCCGTTTACATTTGGCAGGAGTGGCAAGGTGTCGGGGTATGAGGATGAGAAAAGCCGTGAGGAGGAGTAGATGCGTCTGATAAAAGTTTAGCTGCGGTGGAATTCCTGGGCGAAAGTTACTGACCATCTTGACCGATCAAGTAGGTATGGTTCAGTTGATGGGCAAATTCAAGTGGCCCCTCATTTGGTACTCTTCTCATCAATTTTGATCGAGTCTCAATACCTTTCATGGCAGTGACACCGGGTGCGTCGCTTGGGATTGAAGGGTGCCTCTTTTCGTCAGATGACTCATCAAACGGCGAACATGGATTGTATCATATAATGATTGGTCTCTAGCAAATTAGTTTAAGAGAGCATCGGGTTCGATGGGCTCAACTCCCCCGAGTCCGTGCCAACCGACCCGCTAATCTCCTTCAAGACCGCTCTGTGGTACTGGATGCATTTCGTCCATCCGGTCATGAACCAAGGGTTCGGAGCCACCATCAGAGCCATCAACGGCGCCCTCGAGTGCAAGGCAGGAACCCCCCCCCGCCATACAGGCCTGGGTTCAGTATTACACCGAGTACTACAACCAGCTTGGGGTCGCTCCCGGAGATAATCTCACTTGCTAGCCAGAGTAGGCTGTATGGGAAATAAAGTTATGCATGTGGAACGCCTTCGGGTGTATTCATTATGTAAAAAATGCGCACAATACACTTGAATAATGGAGAAAAATCGACATAAAGTAGCAAGTTCAATATGTTATTCAAATCATGGGACATTCATATATGTCTACTTATTTAGATACTCTATATTTGACTCGATTATGACATGGACATGACTAAGTTTGAGGAAAACCCAATTAATTAAAGGAGATGTTTCTTATAAGAGCGTAAAGTTGAGTGTTTCATGAAAAAAGGGTTGAGAGCAAATCTTATTTCGAATAAAGGCATGAATTTGACAAGTTAGTCTCGAACAAGGACTCGAATTCAGCTGGAGGAGCGTCAATTCCATCTAAATCTAATTTATTTCAACCAAGGCCAGTTTCCTAAACTGATGCAGCTAGTCCTTCGCTCGCCCAAGAGAAGGAGATTGCAGCCTGTTCAAATATATATAAACTAACACATCGACAAGGTGTGGGCATATAATCGTGGAATACCTCATCGATGGCAGCGGCAATAGTGATGGTAGGAGGACAATTGTTTCTAATGTTGTTTTGGATTGTTTGGTCGAATTTGTGGGCGCATTCTGTCTCCTTTTGTGCGAGTTGATGCATGTGAGTTGCATTTTCCTAATGGCAAGTGGTATCCAGTGTGCATTTTCTAATTGGATTGTTGCCATGGTCCTTGTTTTTGAGTTTTCATTTTTCATGCCGATCGATGCAACCTTTTACTTTTTTGATTCGTTTTTTTTTGTTGTTCCTTTTTTAATTGGACCTCGTTTCTTGATGGTCGCCTTCACCAAAGTTGTAGCCATGAACTCTTGGGCATGTTGGGTTGGCGCTCCGGAGGATTGCAACCGGAGGTTGGACCGTCCGTCCTCGAGGCCAGAGGGTTGATGATGGGTCTGCTATTTATACGAATCGAGCCCTGACTATGTCGCTTTGGTCTTTGTAGCTTTACCGGTCATAAGCCGGGCTCGCCCTTGCGAAACCAGGGATTATTGATCCTTGCCATCGTGGCCCCTTTGTACAAGTGCACTTAGGATTAACCAAAAGGAGGGTTTCTGAAATGGGCACGATCATTCCATTAATTCAAGCTGACCACTTGCAAGGTACACAAACCGCCCTTTTTCTTTGGCAATTAAAAAACTCTCAACCATTCATGATTCTAACACTGGCCATTTCCCAACTCTCGTTCCACTTCCAAACTTCTTCACCCTACCTACAGCATCTCTACTTTTGAATTGTCATGTGTGCTTGAAATTAACAATATATATATATATATATATATATATATATATATCATCAATTTCGTTAGATTGGAGTATACACGAGGTTTTGACACTTGCATATTTTGGAGGACGAGAGAATTTGAAGATTTGATCGGGCAATTGGTATTTTCGTACTCGAGTACTACTGCTGCCAAATTAGCTAGCAAATAACTATACGGTTGGCCCCAAGTGGGTTCTCAGGCGGCTAGTAGTTTCGTTTTCCTCACTTAGGGTGTGAATGATAACCATTCTGGCCAGAAATTAATTTCTGGAACAGAAGTAGATTTTTCTATTTCTACTTCTAGATGAGTTTCTGGACAAAAAAACGCGTTTGATAATGACAAAAATTTTCTATTCTTGGAATAGAAATTCGTTTGATAATAATAAAAAAAAAAATTTACTTTTCTAAGTGGTGGCGATAATGGGAGGAGTGGCGACCGGCGGACGACGGACGGCGAACGGCGATCGAACGGTAGTGGCGGCGGCGGCCGGCAGTGGGCGGGGGGTGGTGGTGGTGGTGGTGAGCGGCGGATGGAAATAAACTTCTTTGGGTGAGAAGTAAGAAAGAGAGAAACAATTTCTGATTTCTATTTTAGAAATAGAAAAGTAAAAATTTTTGTTTCGATTTCTCCAAACCTATTTACGGAATAGAAATTTGTTCCGAAAATAGAAATGAAATTTTTTTTACCAAACGGATTTCTATTCCGAAATAGGTTTGGAATAGAAATCTATTCCAGAAACAGAAATAGAATGGTTACCATGCGCAACCTTAAAATCTGAATTCAAATGACTACATATTCATGTTCTCTCGAGAAACCCATGCAGTATAGAGATGTGGTCTTCCATAATTATTCAGAATATGTGGGATGGGAACCTAACATGTCATGTAAACATTAGGAAAGAACTACAGACATTTCATTTGTAAAAGGGAAAAAAAGAAGCATTGTAAATGCTAATACTATTCCATTAATGCAACAGTGTTTGATTGAGTAAGCCTGCGCGTCATTGAAAAAAAAAAGAAATGTCAAAAAATCCATCCTAAAAAACATATAAATGAAAAAGCATATCCCACCTCTTCTAGGAGGCAAGAAATTTCACAAAAAAAAACAAAGAAAAGAAGAAGAGAGAGCGCACCTACCTCTTGCTAAAAATCAAGGCTGGGGCCTAATCAATGGAAATGGACAACAATCTCATGGGCCCCACCATGTTGGTAAGGCCGAGCCCAGCTCAGGCCCATGTGCATAAGGCATATTTGGTAACTCTTCCAAGAACAACTAATTATATTATTTTGTTCGCCGAAACAGATTTAAAACAAAAATCCGTTTGGTAAATTTTTTGTTTCCGATAACAAATTTGTACCTAGAAATAAATTTGGAATATAATAAAAAATAAAAAAAAGTTACTTTTTACTCTCGGAATAATTTTGAAAATCAATTTTCACTCTTTCTCTTTTTTTTCCTCTCTTCTCTTTTTTTCTCTTCCCTTTCTTCCTCTTCTTTAGGCTAGGGTGAGGCTCCAACGAACGTCCGGGTGAGGTCCGGCAAGCTCATTGGAGCCTCGGTAGGCCAAGGCGAGCCTCGGCGAGCTTGTCGGACCTCCCCTTGGCCTAGCGAGGCTTCGGTGAGCTAGCCGAACCTCACCTAGCTGTTCGTCGGCCACCGTCGGTGGCGACAATCGCCCACTAAAAGAGGAAGAAGGAGAGAAAGGGGAAAAGGAAAAAAGAGAAATATAAGAAAATTATTTAAAAAATATTAAAAAATTAAAAGAATCAAAAAAATTGAACACATCTACAAATACATTTCTATTCCGAGAATAAAAATTTTGAACATTTTACTAAATACAGTTAAATGCTCAGAAATTGTTCTCGGAAGCATAATAAAAAAGAATCATTTCTGATTAGAAATTGTTTCCATCAGTATAATGGTTACCAAGCAGGCCCATAGACTGCATTTCCCGTCTTGCAAGTGTACTAGGTAGTTCCAAATATAATTCAAGACTAACATTGGTAGGGAAAATACAAAAAAAGAAAAAAAAATTAATGGAAGCTTGGATAATTTCACAAGATGCAATCAATCCATCATCGTGAATTATTATTTTCTGCCTGGTAATGCTCAGATAATACACAAGTCAGTTTCCGTCCACCTCGATTAATAATGAGAAACATGAAAATTTAATATGTGATACATACGTAACATTAAAAATCCTAATAATTCCAGGTTTTTTCAAACTCTAACATTGAATTTAAGTCTCATCCATTCATTCTAGAAGCATTTGAGTCTACGCGCCGCGGTACAAACACGTTGTTTGTAATTTTTTTGTTTTGGGTTGGGGGCGGCTTTCTGTCGAGCCATCGCTTTCGAATGGCCTACGCTCGACATGTCAAGTCTTTTCGCGTTTTTCATCTTCCTTTGCTTCAATGATATGAAGATGGGAATACTTTGGGATTGCCATGAAGTGATGGAGAAAATTCTGTTGTAATTGCTTGGTACGAAGAGCATATACTTTGGACTATTGTTTTCTCTTATCTTTTTCTTTTTCAAAGTGGCTTTTGGGCTTAAGTTCTTGCTAATGTCATGGCTTTAGCTTTTACTGTTGTCCTTGCAATTACATTAAAGGTTCCAAAGCCACCTGTTGATATTGTGTTTTGGTTGCTCCTATCACCAAAGAAAACATTGCACGCATGTGCAATCACATCTACCAGTACAACATTTGGATGGAAAAATTATCTAAAAAGTCATAAATCTATTATAATTTTATCAATTCAGTTTTAAATCTTTTAATTTTGTTAATTGAGTCAATCTGGTCAATTTTGATTAGAAATTATTAATATAGACTATCGTGCTAATGTGGCACTTCTTAATAATTTTTATATTTTTTATGGTTTTTTTCCTTTTTTACTTTTCTTTTTATAGGTTTTGCACTTAGGGTTGGCGAGGGCGATTGGCCGACCCTTGCCGGCCTTGGGCGAGGGTGTCGCACCCCTCGCCAACTCTGAGCAAGGGCCGTGATGCTCTTGCTGGCGAAAGCAAGGGTCGATTGGCAAGGGTTAGTGGCCATTGAGGGTCGGCTGGCCACCCTTACTGGCCCTAAGAAAAAAAGAAAAAAAAATCATAAAAACTAAAACATATATATTAAAAATATTATTAAAAAGTGCCATGTCAACTCCGCCATCTAGATCGGCAATTTCCATTCAAAATTGGCTGGATAAATTTCATTGGCAAAAAGTGCAACGGTTTAGGACTCAATTGATAAAATTGAAAGATTTATGACTGAATTGACAAAAATACAATAGGTTTATGACTTTTTGGATAATTCTCTCGAATTTGGATGGTAACTTTTGACTTCTTTTCATGCGAAAAGATAAATGTGTAAACGCTCTTTGGAGGTTCATGCATGGTTGTAGATCACATTTTCATTGACGGGGAAAGACAGAACACAAGTCACCGGCCACTTCGTTACGAAACAAACGGATGAAGGGCATGGTGATCCGCTTTGGGATTTTTACAGAGAGGGTGTTTCCTAGAACTTGAGTCTGGAACGATAATGTGGGAAGCTTCATCTATGAAATGGTCTCTCTTGAATTCGAATGCCCACGTTCGACAATGAGCATAGCTCATCAAAGATTGCGGTTTGATCTTCCGAAACCCTTGAAGCTTTCCCATCTGATCAGATTAATGATCCTCCTTTCCCTCGGTCTAATTTCAGTAGCACGATCGCCATGTAAAAGCCGAGATAACAATCCCATTTGACCAGCTATCAGGCGTTCATCCTAGCTGCGATCGATCCCTCGAAACCCGACTCAAGAATGGGAACCAAGGTAATTATTCCACAGGGTGTGATTAGCGAAATGCATTTGCTCAGATACGATTTAAGCCTCTTTGTCTGATTAAATGGCTAATAATTGAACTAGTCTTAGCAAGTAAAGCATTTTGAAGAACAAAAACACAAAGTTTGATGGACTCAATTCGAGGCCCGTCACCCTGTGGCCACCATTTCTATATAGGAATGGGAGATGAGAAGTTCGAATTCCTACCTTTTCAAGAAGTACGGATAAAGACAATTTGGTTTCAAGTATGAATTTACGAGAGTTAGAGTAAGAATAGAGTATAATTAATAAAAAATATAAAAAAATCCAGGCACGCCACTTATTTATACCTAGAATGATGGCCCCCAGTAAAACAAACGCTGCAATCAAAGTCCTCATTTTCCAAGTATCTACGTTTTTAATTCTCTTTCCGCTTTGCATGGTCCAAATTGCTGAACGTGGAGCTCATGCAATTCAGCAAAATGCAAAATGATGACAAGAAAAAGAATAAAAAAAAGCTCATGCAAAATGCAAGTTGCCTTCCTCCATCACTATAAATATCCAAGCCTCACCCTATCGAAACTACACCTTCAAGCCATCATCATTCCTCCCTTTCAAAAAGATGACAGCCCTCAAGCTCAGGAAGCTCCTCCTGACCGCCATCGCGGTCGCTGGGATCGTTGTCTCTGCTCTGCCCGACGCTGCCTCGGCTGAGAACTGCGGGTGTGCGGCCAACCTGTGCTGCAGCCAGTGGGGATACTGTGGCACCGGGGTCGAATACTGCGGGCCAGGTTGCCAGGAGGGCCCGTGCTATGCGTCACCACCACCACCGCCGACAAATGACGTGGTGGTGGCGGATGTGGTGACAGAGGCCTTCTTCGACGCGATAATTGGGCAGGCCGCCGAGAGCTGTGAAGGGAAGCACTTCTACTCGAGAGGAACGTTCCTCGAGGCCACGGGGGGTTACCCTCAATTCGGTAGGGTCGGGAGCGTCGAAGATTCGAAACGGGAGATTGCTGCATTTTTCGCCCATGTCACTCATGAAACTGGACGTAAGTTATCTCTCTTAATCACTTGATGAATCAAATTAGGAGTAGAACGTGATCAGAAAACTGTAAGCTAAAGGGAAAAATTGCTGCTCGTGGTTTTGCAGATTTCTGCTACATAAACGAGATAGATGGAGCTTCAAAGAATTACTGTGATACGACAAGCACCCGGTACCCATGCAACCCGAGCAAGAGTTACCACGGCCGTGGCCCCATCCAACTATCCTGGAACTTCAACTATGGCCCGGCCGGAGACAGCATCGGGTTCGACGGGCTTAACGACCCCGACAAGGTGGCCACCAACCCGCTGACCTCCTTCCAGACCGCTCTGTGGTACTGGATGGATTTCGTCCACCCGGTCATGAACCAAGGCTTTGGAGCCACCATCAGAGCCATCAATGGCGCCCTCGAGTGCGATGGCGCAAACCCCGCCACTGTGCAGGCCCGGGTTCGGTATTACACCCAGTACTGCAGCCAGCTCGGGGTCGCTCCTGGAGATAATCTCACCTGCTAGCCGGAGCAGGCTGTATGTGAAATAAAGTTGTGCATGTGTAACCCCCTCGGGTATATTCACTATATAAAGAATGCGCATAACACATTTGAATAATGGAGAAAAATCGAAATAAAATAGGAAGTTCAATATATTGTTCAATTCATGAGGCGTTGATTCATGTCTGCTGATTTAGGCACCCTATATTTGGTTCGATTATGCCGTGGACATGATTAAGCTTAAGGAAAACGCAATTAATTAAAAGAGAAGTTTCTTATAAGTGCCTAAAGTTGAGTCGTATCATGAAAAAAAGATCGAGAGGAAATCTTATTTCAAATAAAGACATAAAATAAACAAATTAATCTCAAATAAGGACCCGAACTCAGTTGAAAAAGTGTCGATTTCATCTAAATTTTAGGGTCCCTCTAATTTATTTCATTTCGACCAAGGCCAATTTCCTAAATTGACGCAACTAGTCCTTCGCTCGCCCAAGAGGAGACTATAGCCTGTTGATGTAGAAATTTTCTGCATAAACAACGAATTAATCAAGAATAATTAAATCCATATATGAATGTAAAACACCAAAATCAATATGCACAGCGGAATTAAAACGTACCTATTTGAGCCATAGTCTCGCTTGATGAAAAACAGATCAAACTGACGGTGTCAATGATTTATCGGAATGCCAGATCTTCCTTTCTATGACCTATTTCGGTATAGCAGTTTTAATAGGATTCAAGCAACTAATAGGTATAACTTATCATTTTATAGGCTAGAGAGGGGACCTAGCAAATCTTAATCAATAGTGTGTCAACTGGGCTCCTCCCATTACGGGCTTCAGTTAAATACAATTGCCTACACTTTGCTGCTCAATTAGGCCCGTTATTAATAAATGCCAAAACCTAATTCAATAAGATCACTTTAGGATTTAAAATATATTGGAATATCCATTAACCCGATTATATAAAATAGAAAATTAATTAATTAACGTAAGCCCATTATAGGAAATTTCCAACATTCTCCCACTTGGACTACATTAATTAATTTGTTTTATTTTTGAAAAAGATTTTATTTGAAAACGACACTCTCAGGTTAATAACTGAAAATTTGTTTTATGTGGCCACAATTTTGAAAAATAATATTACAATAACGGCATCTCAAAACAAATCCAATCCTATATAATCTCATTATAGGACTATGGCGATCAACGTGTTAAGAAAATACCGTAACACATGACCTTCCATAATCATAAATAATAAGCATTATATTTTCATAGATTATGGGCCTAGTAGTGTAGTAAGAAATAATGCCAACATGTACACTATTTCTTATCGGTCCTCAATGCAATTTCTCAACGACATGAAACTGCATTAGCGCAATTTCTAAACAACATGAAATTGCCTCAGTGCGATTTCTAAACAACTTGAAATTGCACAACTATGTCACGATCCAACATGAGATCTCATAATTAGTGACATCCAGTCGTCTTTAAACTAAAATTTGTTTAAAGATACTATTTCATATTTCCATTTCTCAGTTGACAGGAGAAAGGATAACAATAAAATGATGATCATCAAAAGTAAATGCTTTCATAAACATTATAAAAGCATTATAAGTTTCCATATAACTATAATAGCTAGAAATACAAACTATATAGCTCCCACTAACAAAAGAGATCAAAAGACTCTAAAACACCCATATTCCTGACATGATCTTTAAATAAAATGGGTTGTAAATCTTTTGTTAGATGATCAGTTAACATGGACTCAGTTCTGATATTCTCAATCACAATGTCTCCCTTTTTGACTAAGTCTTTTTCAGTATAATATTTGATCTAGTTAACAACTCAACCGTGGCATTGTTATTGTTCATAACAAAAGTAATTGTTTGACACACATAATGCAATATAATCAATTATGGGCAATAAGTAATTCCACAAAATAATTAGTACATTATAAACTCCCCTTTGGGCAGAGCGTATAATGCACGATAAACAACATACCGGATTGGTGATAAACACGATTGGATGTCACTAATTATGAGATCTCATGTTGGATTGTGACATAGTTGTGTAATTTCATATTGTTTAGAAATCGCACTGAGGTAATTTCATGTTATTTAGAAATTGCGCTAATGCAGTTTCATATCGTTGAGAAATTGTATTGAGAACCGATAATAAATAGTGTATATTTTTGATCACATGTTGACACTATTTCTTACTACACTACTAGGCCCATAATCCATGAAAATATAATGCTTATTATTTGTGATTATGGAAGGTCATGTGTTACGGTATTTTCTTAACACGTTGATCGCCATAGTCCTATAATAAGATTATATAGGATTGGATTGGTTTTGAGATGCTGTTATTGGAATATTATTTTTCAAAATTATGGCCACATAAAATAAATTTTCAGTTATTAACCAGAGTGTGTCGTTTTCAAATAAAATCGTTTTCAAAAATAAAACAAATTAATTAATGTAGCCCAAGTGGGAGAATGTTGGAAATTTCCTATAATGGGCTTACATTAATTAATTAATTTTCTATGACCTACTCTGATATCACATGTAGAAATTTTCTACATAAACAACTAATTAATCAAGAATAATTAGATCCATATATGAATGTAAAACACCAAAATCAATATGCACAGCGGAATTAAAACGTACCTATTTGAGCCATAGTCTCGCTTGATGAAAAACAGATCAAACTGACGGTGTCAGTGATCTATCGGAATACCAGATCTTCCTCTCTATGACCTATTTCGGTATAGCAGCTTTAATGAGATTCAAGCAATTGATAGGTATAACCTACCTTTTTATAGGCTAGAGATGGGACCTAGTAAACCCTAATCAATAGTGAGTCAATTGGGCCCCTCTTATTATAGGTTTCAGTTAAACATAATTACCTGCACTTTGCTGCTCAACTAGGCCCGTTATTAATAGATGTCAAAACCTAATTCAATAAGATCACTTTAGGGTTTAAAATATATTGGAATATCTATTAATCCGATTATATAAAATAAAAAATTAATTAATTAATGTAAGTCCATTATAGAAAATTTTCAATAGTTGAAACTAACATGTATACGTAAAAAAAAAATTAAGAAGCTAACACGTCAATAAGGTGTGGCCATATAATCATGGAATACCTCACAGGTGGCGGCGGCGACGGTGATGGTAGTAGGACAATTTTTCTAGTGTTGCTTTGGATTGTTTGGATGAATTTGTGGGCGCATTTTGTCTCCTTTTGTGCGAGTCGATGCACATCAGTTGCATTTTTTTAATGGCAAGTGATATCCATTACACATTTTCTAATTGGATTTTTGCCGTGGTCCTTGTTTTTTAAGTTTTCATTTTTTATGCCGATCGATGCAAACTTTTTTTTTTTCAATTCATTTTTTTTGTTTGGTTCCTTTTCTATTGGACCTTGTTTCTTGATGGTTGCCTTCACTAAAGCTCTAGCCATGAACTCTTAGGCATGCTGGGTCGGCCTCCGGAGGATTGCAACCGGAGGTTGGACTATCCGTCCTTGGGGCTAGAATGTTGGTGACGAGTCTGTTGTTTATCCGAATCGAGCCCCGACCTCTTTGGTCTTTGTAGCTTTACCAGTCATGTGCCGGGCTCGCCCTTGCAAAACCAAGGATGATTAATACTTGCTGTTTCGGCTGCTTTGTACCAGTGCAATCCTTTTGATGGATTACTAAAGATTAGACAGATGAGGGTTTCCTGAAATGGGCATGATCATTACATGAAATTTTCATTCCTGCACATGCCGGCTGACGTGAACTAGCTATGTTAATTGGGGTTACGAGTGTCCTGCCAACACCTCATCGCAGCCATCGCTGTCCATGATCTTCCTTTTGGTCCAATGATGGAATTATTGGATTTGCATTTTGGGTGGCACAGCCCCAACCGCTCCTTAGTGGTCGTCGCTCATTTGTTGATTGTCAAGGGTGTAAAATAATTGGATCGGGTCAAAAATGGCTCAATCCATATTGACCAAATTAATCCGTTTTCACTTATTTTTATATAATGTAAATTTGATGACTTTTACCCAACTTGACCCATACCCAACACGTACCCGACCCGATCCATATTAACGAAACACATAATATTTAACTTAATAAAGAAAAATCCACTTCCACCCGTTTAATCGACTCTAAGCTTTTTATTTATAAGTTACTTGAATAAAAACTTCACATCAAATTTAAAAAGTAAATTAAATAATAAAAAAATTAGTAAATGAAATAAAAAAAAATGTGAATACCTTTAAATTGAAATACTTTTGGAAAATAAATTTTAAAAATTTGAATTAATAATTATTTTTTTATTTTTCATAATCAAATTTTAATTATTCTTATTTTTTTTAAATCTAATTTTTATATTTTTCTTTTTTCCTTTTTCTTTTTCTTCTTCTTCAACCGGTTGCCAACCATGACGACAACTAGCAGCGGCCACAAGCAAGCTCAAGTCTCATAAGATTCAACGAGATTGAGCTTGCCTAACGCTAACGAGCTCTAGTCTCACCAAACTGGTGAGGCTCAAGCCTTGCCAAATCCAGCTTGCTTGAGCTCGTTGACACCGACGAGCTCAAACTTCGCTTGGCCAAGCCCTAGCCATTGCCATGCTTGCCACCGGCTCAAGAAGGAGTAAGAAGCTAAAAAAAAAGAAAATATAAAAAATAATTATAATTTCGATTTTTATAAAAATTTACTTTTATAAAGTTAAAGAGGGAAAGAGAGAGTGAATGGCTTGGATTGGAAATGGGTTTTAATTACAACTCATTTAGATTTTTACTTTACTTTTTAAGACCCATTTATTAGGGGTGTGCATGGTCCGGGTGGGCGGTTCCCATCTCAAAACTGGGAACTACCCGCTAAGGACCAGTTCTGATAAATTGGACCAGACCGCCGGTCCGATTCCCGGGTGGGTCCATGGAACCGGCTGAGAGAGGTGAAGCGGTAGGGAGGGGTGGAGGAGGGGAAGGGTGGGCACGGATTGTCAGCTAGGGTGGACAAGCAATGGGAGAGGACAAAGATGGTTCGGTGATGACGAGGTGGAGCGGAGGAGGGTGAGGGGAGAAAGGGGGAGCGAGAGGTGGGATGAGACACCGAAGATGGTGGAGAGAAGATCCACGTCTCTTTAGAGAGAGAATGGACACAAACATAGTTCGAGGTAACTCGATCCAATGAGGCAGTGAAAGATAATAGACACAAATGGTGAAGTATAGTAAAAAATCAAGAATAGAGAACAAAAGAATAATGACGGACAATTTCTTTGAAGGTTGAGTGAAGAAATTACTATAAATGTTTAAAGATGGTGTTGATTGTACAAAGGATGTAGAAGAAAGAGAAAAGAGAGTGTCGTCCTTATGGGAACTGCCGATTCTAGGTCGGTTCGATTGGTTCGGGGTGGTTTTCGGTTCTTTTGCACATCCCTACCATTTATAACCCATATTTAACTTTCAATTGACTATATTTGACTAATTTAACTAAAAGTGAGTTATAATATACGTTCATGACCCATTTTGACACCTCTTGTCAAGACTCCCTGCCTAAGCTCCCTTTTTCTTTATATATATATATATATATATATATAGAGAGAGAGAGAGAGAGAGAGAGAGAGAGAGAGAGAGAGAGAGAGAGAGAGAGAGAGAGAGAGAGAGAGAGAGATCAAAGATGAGCAATCACATGCAAGGATAAGTATCCTTTGCATTGCTATATTAGGATTTGAGTTTAATATCTTACGTGAATAATTCTCATGTAATGTCACATTTTTTTTTTTTGGTTTAGAGTCAAACTTCTCAAATTAAAATTTTAGATCAATAGATTCTGTTAACTTGAATTAATGAAAGGATTATATTAAATATTTTCATATAATTCGGGAATTCAATTGATCATGTACCAAAGTTCAAGAACCACACTGAACAAATTAAAAATTCAAGGATGCCATTACATATTTGGTTTAAATTTAAAGACGGCATTGCATAGTAGGCCAAAGTCAAACCATTTGTGTAATTATCCCAAAATTAAAATAGTGAAGACGCATCGATCAATTGAAACTCTAGAAAAGCCTATAAATATTAAAATCCAAAATGGATAATGATACAAACAGTTCATGAACTTTGGCCAAATGTGTAATTTGATCTCTAAATTTTCAATTTGTTTAATGATCTCTGAACTTTAACTCAATGTGTAATGTGACCCATGAACTTTTAATTTGTTCAATATAGTGCTTGAACATTTGATACATGTTTAATATAATTCATAAATTATATAAAATATTCAATGTAGTTCCTAGTTTTGAATTAATTGAAACAGACTGCCTTGAATTTTTTTTCATATTGTTCAAGGACTATATTGAATATGTACCAAAAGTTCATAAACTACATTAAACAAATTAAAAGTTTAGAGACCACATTACACTTTGGGCTAAAGTTCAAGAACCAAATTGAACAAATAAAAAGTTTAGGAATGAAATTACACATTGAGCCAAAATTCATAGACTATTTGTGTCATTTTCCCAATCTAGAAGTTGGTAAAGATTCATTTTTACTTCTTTGATTTTGTACAATGAGCTCAGGACATTGTTTGATGAGTTCAGGGTCTCTTTGAAACTAAATTAGCCATTTTGAGGCCTTATTCTAGATGAGACCTATTATGAGTCTTCTTTTGAGAAAACTATCCCATTTCATAATCTTATTTGAAATATATCCTTAATTATGAGTCTTGCAGTGAGTTTGAGCATAATACTCTACGTTCTTTTCTTTTATTTATGAAATGCTCTTTATATTTTGGTGGGAAAGTTTTGTATGCATAGAGTAGTTGAATCCACTTCACCTTTTGATCACGTGGTACCTACATGATTAATGATTGCGATGAGTATAATTCATATGAACCCAGGTCCAAATAGAAAATCTCCCTTTTGAGCAAGAGGGTTTTAACTTCTAATGCATTTTGCAACTTTGAAATCATCAATCGAATCAAAATCGACATCTCATCACATGCTTGCCTAAGTTATTATTATCATTAAATAAACAACATCAACTTTTGAACTTATCTCACTTGCATATATTTCACATTTAATTTTGTCAATTCAGTCCTAAATTTTTCAATTTTGCCAATTGAGTCATAAACCTTTGCACTTTTTTGTCAATTAAGTCCATCCGGCTAATTTTGGCCAGAAATTGCTTAAATGGATGACCAGCACTAATGTGGCACTTTTTAATAATATTTTAATTGATATTTTTAATTTTTTCTGAATTTTTATGTTTTTTTTTTAAGGTTTTGCACTTAGGACCAGCAAGGGTGGCTGGCCCTAGGCGAGTGCTGCGATGCCATCGCTAGCGAAAGTGAGGCCTTCTTCGATGTGATAATCGGGCATGCTGCCGAGAGCTGCGAAGGGAAGCACTTCTACTCGAGAGGAACGTTCCTTGAGGCCGCGGGCAGTTCTCCTCAATTCGGCAGCATCGGGAGCGTCGACGGTTCGAAACGGGAGATTGCTGCATTTTTCGCTCATGTCACTCATGAAACTGGACGTAAGTGTTCTCTCCTAATCACTTAATGAATCAAATTAGGAGTAGAACGTGATCAGAAAACTCTAAGCTACAGGGAAAATTTTCTGCTTGAGGTTCTGCAGATATGTGCTACATTAACGAGATAGATGGAGCTTTAAAGGACTACTGTGATGAGACAAAGGACTACTGTGATGAGACAAACACCCAGTACCAATGCAATCCGAACAAGGGTTACTACGGCCGTGGCCCCATCCAACTCTCCTGGAGCTTCAACTACGGCCCAGCCGGAGAGAGCATCGGGTTCGACGGGCTCAACTTCCCCGAGACCATGGCCACCAATCCGCTGATCTCCTTCGAGATAGCTCTGTGGTTCTGGATGGACTTCGTCCATCCGGTCATGAACCGAGGGTTCGAAGCCATAGACATTTCATTTGTAAAAGGGAAAAAAAGAAGCATCCATAAATGCTAACTCTATTCCATTAATGCAACAATGTTTGATCGAGTAAGTTTGTGCGTCATTGAAAAAAAAGAAGAAATGTCGAAAAGTCCATCCTAAAAAACATATAAATGAAAAAGAATATTACATCCTACCTCTTCTAGGAGGCAAGAAATTTCCAAAAAAAAAAAAAACAAGAAGAAGAAGAGAGAGCGCACCTACCTCTTGCTAAAAATCAAGGCTGAGGCCTAATAAGTGGACATGGACAACAATCGCATGGGCCCCACCATGTCGGTAAGGCCGAGCCCAGCTCAAGCCCATGTGCATAGGGCATATTTGGTAACCCTTCCAAGAACAACTAATTATATTATTTTGTTCGCGGAAACAGATTTGGAATAGAAAATCTGTTTGGTAAATTTTTTGTTTCCGAGAACAAATTTGTTCCTTGAAATAGATTTGGAATATAATCAAGAATAAAAAAAGTTACTTCTTACGCTCAAGAATAATTTTGAGAATCAATTTTCACTCTTTCTCTTTTTTCCTCTCCTCTTTTTTCTCTTCCCTTTCTTCTTCTTCAGGCCAGGGCAAGGCTCTGGCGAGCATCCGGGCGAGGTCTGGCGAGCTCGTTGGAGCCTCGGTAGGCCAGGGCGAGCCTCTGGCAAGCTTGTCGAACCTCCCTTGATCTAGCGAGGCTCGGTGAGCTAGCCGAACCTCACCCGGCTGTTCGCCGGCCACCGGCGATGGCGACAACCGCCCACTAAAAGAGGAAGAAGGAGAGAAAGGGAAAAAGATAAAAGATAAATATAAGAAAATTATTTAAAAAATATTAAAAAATTAAAAGAATCAAAAAAATTGAACACTCCTACCAAATACATTTCTATTCCGAGAATAAAAATTTTGAACATTTTACCAAACACATTTAAATATTTAGAAATTATTTCCGGAATATAATAAAAAAGAATAATTTTTATCGAAATTGTTTCCATGAGTATAATGGTTACCAAATAGGCCCATAGACTGCATTTCCCGTCTCGCAAGCGTACTAGGTAGTTCCAAATATATTTCGAGACTAACATTGGTAGGGAAAATACAAAAAAAAAGAAAAAAAAATGGAAGCTTTGATAATTTCACAAGATGCAATCAATCCATCATCATGAATTATTATTTTTTGCCTGGTAATGTTTTGGTAATACACAAGTCAGTTTCCGTCCACCTCCATTAATAATGAGAAACGTGAAAATTTAAATGTGATACATATGTAACATTAAAAATCCTAAAAATTCAAGGTTTTTTCAAACTCTAACATTGGATTTAAGTTTCATCCATGCATCCATTCATTCTAAAAGCATTTGAGTCTACGCGCCGCGGTACAAACACGTTGTTTGTAATTTTTTTTGTTTTGGGTTGGGGGACGGCTTTCTGTCGAGCCATCGCTTTCGAATGGCCTACGCTCGACATGTCAAGTCTTTTCGCGTTTTTCATCTTCCTTCGCTTCAATGATGATGAAGGTGGGAATACTTTGGGATTGCTGGAGAAAATCTGTTGTGATTGCATGGTACGAAGAGCATATGCTTTGGACTATTGTTTTCTCTTATCTTTTTCTTTTTCAAAGTGGCTTTTGGGCTTAAGTTCTTGCTATGTCATGGCCTTAGCTTTTACTGTTGTCTTTGCAATTACATTAAAGGTTCCAAAGCCACCTGTTGATATTGTGTTTTGGTCGCTCCTATCACCAAAGAAAACACTGCACGCATGTGCAATCACATCTACCAGTACAACATTTGGATAGAAAAATTATCTAAAAAGTTATAAATCTATTACAATTTTATCAATTCAGTCTTAAATCTTTTAATTTTGTTAATTGAGTCAATCCGGTCAATTTTGACCATAAATTATTAATGTAGACTATCTGTCGCTAATGTGGCACTTCTTAATAATTTTTTAATAATTTTTTATATTTTTTATGGCTTTTTCTTTCTATTTTTTTACTTTTCTTTTTATAGGTTTTGCACTTAGGGTCAGCGAGGGTGACCGGCCGAAGGGAAAATTTGCTCAGTAGAACGTGATGAATCAAATTAGGAGTAGAACGTGATCAGAAAACTTTAAGCTGAAGGGAAAATTTGCTGCTTGTGGTTGTGCAGATTTCTGCTACATAAACGAGATGGATGGAGCTTCAAAGGACTACTGTGACGAGACGAACACTCAGTACCCATGCAACCCCAGCAAGGGTTACTACGGCCGTGGCCCCATCCAACTCTCCTGGAACTTCAACTACGGCCCGGCTGGGGAGAGCATCGGGTTCGACGGGCTCAACTCCCCCGACACTGTGGCCACCAACCCGCTCATCTCCTTCAAGATCGCTCTGTGGTACTGGATGAACTTCGTCCGGCCGGTCATAAACCAAGGGTTCGGAGCCACCATCAGAGCCATCAATGGCGCCCTCGAGTGCGACGGCGGGAACCCCACCACCGTCCAGGCCTGGGTTCAGTATTACACCGAGTACTGCAACCAGCTCGGGGTCGCTCCCGGAGATAATCTCACTTGCTAGCAGGAGTAGACTGTACGCGAAACCAAGTTGTGCTCGTGGAGCGCCAATTAAAAGTAGTTTTCTGGTGTATTCATTCTATCAATAATGCGCACAGCACATGAAAGATGGAGAAAAATGGAAATAAAGTAGGAAGTTCAATATATTGTTCAATTCATGAGAAATTCATACATGTCTGCTTATTTAGGGACTCCATATTTTGTTCGATTATGACATGGACATGACTAAGCTTAAGGCAAATGCAATTAGTTGAAAGGGAAATTTCAAATAAGGGCATGAATTGAAGTTGTTTTATGAAAAGGGTGCTGAGAGTGAAACTTATTTTAAATAAAGGCATGAAATGGACAAATTTGTCTCGAGTAAAGGCGCCAACTCGTCTAGGGGAGCGTCAATCCCATCTAAATTTCAGCGCCCCTTTAATTTCTTTCATTTCAATCGAGGTGAGTTTCCTAAATTGACGCAGTTGATCTTTCGCTCACCCAAGAGAAGGCAAGTGCAGCTTGTGGAAGCTAACACATTGACAAGGAGTTGGCATATAATCATGCAAGACCATGCCAATGGCAATGACGACAGTGATGATAGGAGGAAATTTTTTTCTAGTGTTGCTTTGGATTGTTTGGTTGAATTTGTGGACGCATTCTAATCTCATTTTGTGCAAGTCAATAAATGTGAGTTGCTTTTTTTTTTTTTTTTTTGGGAAAAGGACACCAAAAACCCCAAATTATGCCCCTTGGAACAATTTTACCCCGAACTTTTTTTTTGTGCCATAAAAAACCCCAAACTATGCCATTTTGGACAATTTTACCCTGAACTTTTTTTTGTGCCATAAAAAACCCAAAACTATGTCACTTGGGACAATTTTACCTTAAATTTTTTCTTGTGCCACGAAAAACCCTGAACTATGCTACTTGGGACACATTTACCCCAGACTTTTTTAACAAAAGGGCATTTTCGTCTTTTCCTCCTTCTTTTTAATTTTTTTTCTTCTTCCCCACCAGCGAGAGGGGAGTTAGCGCCGGCGACAGACCACCCTTGCCGGTGGCGGCGTACGGCGAGGGTGGCCCTCGCCGGGAGGGTCGCTCCCGACCGGCGATCCTCGCACGTGGCGGGCGACCCTCGCCGGGAGGGTCACTCCCGACCGGCGACCCTCGCCCGTGGCTGGGGAGATCGGGCGAGGGCAGCCCTCGCCTGAGTTAGGTGAGGGTGGCCCTCGCCGGGAGGGCCGTCCCCGACCGGGCGAGGGTTGCCTCGGCCCGATCCGGGGGCGACCCTCGCCCGACGCGGGAGGGCCGCCCGCGATCCTACAAGGGCGACCCTTGCTCGACGCCGGGAGGGCCGCCCCGCCCGGATCCGGCGAGGGTGGCCGTCACCGACTCCCCTCTGCTGAAAAAAAAAAAGGAAAAAAAAAGGATAAGACGAAAATGCCCTTTAGTTAAAAAGTTGGGAGTAAATGTGTTCTAAGTGGCATAGTTTAAGGTTTTTTGTGGCACAAGAAAAAGTTCGGGGTAAAATTATCCCAAGTAGCATAGTTTGGGGTTTTTAGTGGTATAAAAAAAAGTTTAGGGTAAAATTGTCCCAATGGACATAGTTTGGGGTTTTTTATGATACAAAAAAAAGTTCGAGGGGTAAAATTGTCCCAATTGGCATAGTTCGGGGTTTTTGTGGCATTTTCCCTTTTTTTTAATGCGAAGTGATATCCACCGTGCATTTTCTAATTGGACCGTTGCTATGGTCCTTGTTTTCAAGTTTTTCATTTTCGTGCCAATCGATGTGATATTTTTCTTTTTTGATTCGTTTTTTTCCCCCTTTCTAATTGGACCTTGTTTCTTGATGGTCTCCTTCACCGAAGTTCTAGCCATGAACTCTTGGGCATGCCGGGCTGGCGCTCTGGAGGACTGGAACCGGAGGTTGGACCGTCCATCCTAGGGGCCGAAATGTTGGCGACCGGTCACTTCATTTATCAACCATCCGGAACACGTAGATTCTGCTGGTTATCTGAATCGAGCCTTGACTATACCGCTTTGGTGTTTGTAGCTTTACTGGTCACGCGCTAGGCTCGCTCTTGCAAAACCGAGGATGATTGATCCTTGTTGCCGCAGCTGCTTTGCATGAGTGAAATCCTTTTGATGGATTACTTAGGATTAATCACAAGTAAGTTTCCTGAAATGGGCATGATCATTAAATGAAATTTCATTCCTACACACGCGGGCCGACGTGAGCTAGCTGTGTGAATTGCTGTTATGAATGTCCCGCCAGTACCTCGTCATGGCCATTGCTGTCCGTGATCTTCCTTTTGGTCCGATGATGGAAAGACTAGATTTGTATTTCGGCATAGCCCCAATCTCTCCTTAGTCATCGTCGCTCATTTGTTGACTGTCGAGACTCCTTGTCTGAGCTCCCTTTATCTTCATAGAGAGAGAGATCGAAGACGAGCAATGGCTACAGCAATCACATACAAGGATAAGTATCCTTTGCATTGCTATATCAAGATTTGAGTTTAATAACTTACATGAATAATTCACGTGTGATGTCGCATTTTTTTTTGGATTAATATTACGAAAAACCCCAAACTAGTACATCCACCCATAATAAATTTACATTAAACTAATTTTTGACCATCCAAAAACCCAATACACTTTTGATAAATTTATCCAAAATTGCTATATTTGTGACAAATTATTTTACTATCAAATTGCTGACTTAGATGACATGTGACAGTTGACTGTCGTATCGACTTGAGATTTTACTCTCCGTTTGTCATAATTCTATCGGTTGTGTGATTTTTTGTGGTATTAATCCAATTTAATGGAAAAATATTTATCACGAACAAACCAATTGCGATTTTTTTGGGATTAAAAAAATTAATTCGGGGTAAATTTATTACAAATGTACTGATTTGGGGTTTTTCTGATCATTTGAAGTCAATTTGTCACAGGTATGTCAGTTTGAATTTTTTCGTGATCAAAAAATTAATTTGGGGTAAATTTGTCACATGTATATTAGTTTGGGATTTTTCATGGTATTAATCCTTTTATTTTGTTCAAAGTTCAAAGTTCTTGGATTAAAAGATAGATCAACATATTCCATTAACTTGAATAATGAAAGGATGGCAATAGATATTTTCATATACTTCAGGGACTCAATCGAACATGTACCAAAAATTCATAAATTACATTGGACAAATTCAAAATTCAGGGACGCCATTGCACATTGAGCTAAAATTCAAAGACGGCATTGCATAATAGGCCAAAGTTTAGGGACCATTTGTGTAATTATCCCAAAATTAAAATAGTGAAAACTCATCAATATGCCCAAACTAGAAAGCCTATAAATTTTAAAATCTAGACATCAGTAAAAGTTCATTTTTCTTCTTATGATTTTGTCCGGTAAGTTCGAGGCACTGTTTGAAGAGTTCATAATCTTATTTGAGACTAAATCAACCATTTAGAGGTCTTATTTGAGATGAGATCTAACATAAGTCTTCTTTCCTTTTCTTTAAGAAAAACTGTCCGATTTCATGACCTTATTTGAAATATATTCCATAATTACAATCTTGCGGTGAGCTTGAGCATAACACTCTACTTTCTTTTCTTTTATTTATGAAATGCTCCATTTGTTTTAGCAGAAAAGTTTTGTCCGGGTATTTAGAGTGGTTGGATGCACTTCACCTTTTGATAATGTGGTATCCATATGATCAATGATTGTGATTAGGGGCATGAAAAAAAAACAGGTGCTCAAAAGGCTGTGCTAGACAGTAAAGAGTTTTTGGCTCCTGTAATCACACCATTTGAAGTCATGATAGCTTTCAAGAGGTATCAAATTATTGACATCTAACTGCTGTCATGGTCTAGTTATTTCTAGCTTTTTAACTTTTAAGATGAGAAAATATTGGGTACCCTAAAAGTGCCACGTCATCCATACTCTGAACCATTCAAAAATTGCCATGTGTCCTCGGGTCCCACAAGTCATTAAAGTCTCCTTTCTTTCTCCTCTTTCTTCTCTCTCGTCTCTCTTCTACCCCTACCCCCTGCACCTGCTTTCTCTCTCCTCTCTCTCACTCGATTCTCTCTCTTCGCCGCCCCCTCTTACCCCCACTAAACCATCATCGGACGAAGGGCAGCGATTCGGTGACAGCACAGCCGGAGGGGCGGCGCTGCGGCTCGTCGGTTGGATGAGGCCACGATCGCTCGTCGGACGAGCAACCGAGCGGCTCCGGCTCATCGCACGAGCCACCGCGCGACCTCCACCTCCACCTCCACCTTGAAAGGGTGCCTCCACCATCGTGAAGTTCGTCCGTGGAATGAGGGGATGGCGAAGAGGGAGAGTGGTGAGAGAGAGGAGAGAGAAAGCAAGTGCGGGGATGAGAGAGGAGAGAAGAGAGAGAAAGCAAGTGCAGGGGTAGGGGTAGAAGAGAGACGAGAAAGAAGAAAGAGGAGAAAAAAAAGGAATTTTCAATGATCTGTGGGACCCGAGGACACGTGGCGATTTTTGAATGGTTCAGAGTGAGAATGATGTGGCACTCTCAGGGTACCTAATATTTTCTCCTTTTAAGATTCTCAATCTCTCTGCCCTCCCTTCATTAAGTCCTTTCCACCTTGGATGTCCTCTAGTTTCTGTTCCCCTTTTGCCGCGATCAAGAAAAATCTTCAAGTAGTTATGGTATTATGACCACAGTTGGTTTCAGGATATGAGGAACAGTTTTCAGACGGCATCTTTCTTGTCAGTCTCCTTATGCCTACGTTTACTCTGGCTGATGATAGTGCATGGTTGCATGCCAGCATGTTCATGGTTGAGTTTTCTTGTGCAATTTAATAATAGGAAAATGAAGAAGAGCATTGTTAGTTGCTACTATAAGAAACAGATTAAATCCTTATGAAAATTTGACACCATAAATTTTGAAAATTAAAATGGATAGGAGGTGAGCAATGAAGACCGAAATTCCTGACCCACATGATGAGATTGTATAGTGGAAAAGGCTTTGCTACAGCCACGGTCGGTTTTAAGTGGGAAATGGAAACCATGCAAATCATTAAAATCTAAAAGATGTGTCAAAACAGATCTCGCGGGAATCTTTGAATTTGATACATATAAAACCATCCAAGTTTATGTTCGTGAAATCACAATGCTACCATTGTGGCTTGCACAGGCTTTTCCACTTCATATTCAGAAAATCCAAACATGCCAAATTTGACATATTCAAGAGGCTTTGATAACTTTAGAAGGCTCTTCTCGACGTCTCACCTCTTTTATTTTGCAAAGTGTGACCATCCCCCTTAGTTTTACTGTTTTGAGTTATCCTTGTTCTTCTCATTGCTTTCAATTTAGCACGTTTTGTTTGTTTTCCATTCTCAAACCAGCTTAAACTTGACGTTGCCTTCTACCTAGATTCTGGCCATGTCATTGAAAAATGGTGATAAGTGGCCACAAAGTTCTTTATAGCACGAATATTTAGTCATCAACATATGTGTCTGCTCCTCCGGGTAAGCCAAAAAAAGGGAAAAACGAAAAAGAGTTCCTGTCTGCACATGAGCCAAGTACAAGTAAATTCTGGGGTTATCCACTAAAGCATCAGTTAGGTGTGGCTCTGTCATTATCCCGTGGTATATTTGCTATTTATGGCTGCTAATGCATCTATATTTCACTGCACTAGTGGAAGTCAGTGGACAGGAGAGTTTGTCATGGAACTTCGGGATTTGATTAAATCATCCCCAAAAGAAGTCAGGAAACCATCAGAAGAAGCTCGTTTTTCCTTCCTTCAGGGTGGATAGTAGAAGACCAAAACCTGGATAGTATTCTTTCTTTCTCACCATATTTATGTTTGACATGCAGAGAAAAGTCCCCTGGTTATGATTATTAGCTACTTATTTCTTCTGCTCAATTTTTTGCTCCACTAGGGATTGGCGAGGAACATATTGAAGGAGATCTCGCATTGGCTCATGCCACAGAGAAGGCTCTTTCACTGCGCGACAGGCATCCCGATTCTGTTTTCAAAGGAGCGGCTAAATCTGGGACCGAGTTTCTCGCAAGTAGAACCTATCACGGTCTTGCCGTGGATGGCTACAGTTCTTCCCCAGAGACGTTTACAGTCGGCAGGAGTGGCAAGGTGTTGGGGTATGAGGATAAGAAAAGCCGTGAGAAGGAGTAGATGCGTCTGATAAAAGTTTAGGTGCATTGGAATTCCTGGGCTCAAGTTACTGACCATCTTGACCGATCAAGTAGGTATGGTTCAGTTGATGGGCAAATTCAAGTGGCCCCTCATTTGGTACTCTTCTCATCAATTTTGATCGAGTCTCAATACCTTTCATGGCAGTGACACCGGGTGCGTCGCTTGGGATTGAAGGGTACCTCTTTTCGTCAGATGACTCATAAAACGGCGAACAGGGATTGTATCATATGATGATTGGTCTCTAGCAAATTAGTTAAGGAGAGCATCTGGCTCGACGGGCGCAACTCCCCCGAGACCGTGCCCATTGACCCGCTGATCTCCTTCAAGACCGCTCTGTGGTACTGGATGCACTTCATCCATCCAGTCTTGAACCAAGGGTTCAGAGCCACCATTAGAGCCATCAACGGTGCCCTCGAGTGCAATGGCGGGTGTTAGGAAAATCCCTTATAATATTTTGAAGATGACAAAATAAATCAAAGGTTACTAACGTATGATTTTGAGTCTGGATAAAGCAGACGCAGGAACTTCAGTCTAGCAGATTCTAAGTCTGTCCATACCAGACCGAGTTTTAAGTCTGACCGTACAAAACGAGTTTTAAGTCTGAACAAACCAAACTGAGATTTTAAGTCTGAACGAACCAGACTGAAAATCTAGGCAGATTCAGAACTTAAGACCATCAAATTTAAAATGAACCTACAGGATAAGATCACCAACGGTCAAGTATTTCACTTACTTTATTTATATTGATTCTATTGTATCAAACTGATTAGCAGGATCAATCAACGGACAACTTCCAAAGAAGAATGGAACACTTATAGAAACCTGGATTCTGATTGTATGGGCGAACAGAATCCAAGGGGATCCAATCTACCTCCAACAGTCAAAAAGACTTGCCTTATAAAGTCTGTCCAGAAAAGGGAAGACGAAACTCTCAAGGAAAGAGCCAACGATCGAGTGTGGCTTGGAGAATATATAAGGATAGGATGAGACCTAAGAGACTAGGGTGGATAAATATATTCCAAGGCTGATTCAATTCTTCACTAGTTGTCTGAAAAAGAGCGAAACCGAGTGATCCTAGTGAATTACCAAGAAGAGTGACTTTGTGAGACATATCATCACCAAGTGCTAACACTCAAGAGTGTGTAATCACCTTTGATCTTATAGTGGAATCCAGCCGATTGGTTAATCACTTGAAGAGTGGACGTAGGCTTGTCTAAAGCCGAATCACTATAAACTGTGTTTGCAATCTTCTCTACTCTCTCTATTTAATTTCTGTTTGTAGATTATAAAAGATTGTTATTGCTTGCGCATAAAATTCCTCTACACTTATTCACCCCCCCTCTAGGTATTAATACTAGTTTTCAACAGCGGGAACCCTGCAGCTGTGCAGGCCTGGGTTCGGTATTACGCCGAGTACTACACCCAGCTTGGGGTCCCTCCCGGAGATAATCTCACTTGCTGGCCGGAGCAGGCTGTACATGAAATAAAGTTGTGCATGCGGAAAGCCTTTGGGTGTATTCATTATATAAGTAATGCGCATGACACATTTGAATAATGGAGAAAAATCGAAATAAAGTAGCAAGTTCAATACATTTTTCAATTCATGGGACATTCATATATGTCTGCTTATTTAGGTACTCTATATTCAGTTCGATTATGAAATGGACATGACTAAGCTTAAGGAAAACTCAATTAATTAAAGGGCAAACACCATCAAAAGTCCTAAACTATGCCATCTGTGACACTTTTACCTCGAATTTTTTTTTTTTCACCAAAAACCCTATATATATGTATAATCAATTTCAAATTGAAGTATACGGGAGGTTTTGACACTTGCATATTTCGGAGGACAAGAGAATTTGAAGATTTGATCGGGCAATTGGTATATTCGTACTTGAGTACTGCTGCTACCAATTTAGCTAGCAAGTATCTATACGGTTGGCCCCAAGTGGTTGCTCAGGCGGCAAGTATGTTCATTTTCTTCGCTCGAGCAACCCGTGGAGTATAGAGATGTGGTCTTCGATAATTACTCCGAATATGTTGGATGGGTACCTGACATGTCATGTAAACATTAGGAAAGAATTTTAGACATTTCATTCGTATAAGGAAAAAAAAAAGAAGCATCGATAAATACTAACACTATTCCATTAACGCAATAGTATTTGATTGAGAGAGCACGCCTGCCTCTTGCTAGAAATCAAGGCTGGGGCCTAACTAGCGAAAATGGACAAAAATCGAATGGGCCCCACCATGTTGGTAAGGCCGAGCTAGAAATGAAGAAGAAGAAGAGAGAGCACGCCTGCCTCTTGCTAGAAATCAAGGCTAGGGCCTAACCAACGGAAATGGACAAAAATCGCATGGGCCCCACCATGTCGGTAAGGCCGAGCCCAGCATGTGCATAGTCTGCATATCCCATCTTGCAAGTGTACCAAGTAGTACGCCGAAGAAGAAAATAAGAAGAAGAAGAGAGCACGCCTGTCGAGAGAGCACGCCTACCTCTTGCTAGAAATCAAGGCTGGGGCCTAACTAGCGGACAAGCCCAGCTCAGGCCCATGTGCATAGTCTGCATATCCCATCTTGCAAGCGTACCAGGTAGCACGCCTCTTGCTAGAAATCAAGGCTGGGGCCTAACCAACGGAAATGGACAAAAATCACATGGGCCCCACCATGTCGGTAAGGCCGAGCCCAGCATGTGCATAGTCTGCATATCCCATCTCGCAAGCGTACCGGGAAGTACGCCGAAGAAGAAGAAGAAGAGAGCACGCCTGCCGAGAGAGCACGCCTGCCTCTGGCTAGAAATCAAGGCTGGGCCTAACCAGCGGAAATGGACAAAAATCGCATGGGCCCCACCATGTCGGTAAGGTCGAGCCCAGCATGTGCATAGTTTGCATATCCCATCTGGCAAGCGTACCAAGTAGTACGCCAAAGAAAAGAAGAAGAAGAAGAGAGCACGCCTGCCGAGAGAGCATGCCTGCCTCTTGCTAGAAATCAAGGCTGGGGCCTAACTAGCGGAAATGGACAAAAATTGCATGGGCCCCACCATGTCATTAAAGTCGAGCCCAGCTCAGGCCCATGTGCATAGTCTATATTCCATTTAGCAAACGTACCGAGTAGTTCTAAATATATTTTGGGACTAACATTGGTAGGGAAAATACCAAAAAAGAAAATAAATTAATGGAAGCTTGGATAATTTCAAAAGATGCAATAAATTCGTTATCATTAATTATTATTCTCTATCTAGTAAAATGTTCAGGTAATACACAAGTCAGTTTTCTTTTATCTTGATTAATATAATAAAAAACATGAAAATTTGATATGCCATACATACGTAACATTAAAATTTCTAATAATTCAAGGTACTTTTAAACTCCAACATCAAATCTAAACCGCATCCACGCATCCATTCATTCCTTAAGCATCTGAGTCGATGCGCCGCGGTACAAACACGTTTTTGCTTCTTCTTCTTTTTTTGAGAGGGGGTAGAGCGGCTTTCTGTCGAGCCATCGCTTTCGAATGGCCCACGCTCGACGTGTCAAGTATTTTGGCGTTTTTCGATCTTCGTTTGCTTTAATGATGATGAAGATGGGAATACTTTGGGATTGCCATGAAGTGATGGAGAATATTCTATTGTAATTGCATTGTACGGAGAGATATGCTCGGGGCTCTTGTTTTCTCTTTATCCTTTTCTTTTACAAAGTGGCTTTTGGGCTTTAGTTCTGGCTGCGTCATGGCTTTAGCTTTTACTGTTGTCCTTGTAATTACATTAAAGGTTCCAAGGCCACCTTTTGATATTGTGTTGTGGTTGCTCATTTTCCTTTCACCAAAGAAAAGACTGCAAGCATGCACAATCACAGCTACCGGTACGGCACTTGGATGGAAAAATTATCCAAAAAATCCTCAATATATTACATTTTTGTCAATTTAGTCTTAAATCTTTCAATTATGCTAATTGAGTCATAAACATTTGCATTTTTGCTAATTGAGTCCATTCGGTCAATTTTGACCGAAATTACTAACATAAACCGTCGTCGCTAATGTGGCACTTTTTAAGAACAAATTCATAAATATTTTTATTATTTTTAATTTTGATGGTTTTTTTTCTTTTTTTACCTTTTTTTTTAGGTTTTGCAATTAGGGTCTGCGAGGGCAGTTGGCCCACCCTTGCCAGAGTTGGGCAAGGGTGTCATATCCCTCGCCACCTCTAAGCAAGGGTCACGACGCCCTTGATTTTGTACATTGAGTCAAAATTCATAAACTGTTTGTGTCATTTTCCCAATCTAGAAATTGGTATAAGTTCATTTTTTCTTCTTTGATTTTGTACAATGAGCTCAGGACATTGTTTGATGAGTTCAGGGTCTCTTAAAGAATAAATTAGCCATTTCGAGGCCTTATTCTAGATGAGATCTATTATGAGTCTTCTTTTCAGAAAACTGTCCCATTTCATGATCTTATTTGAAATATGTCCTTAATTATGAGTCTTGCAATGAGTTTGAGCATAATACTCTACTTTCTTTTATTTTATTTATGAGATGCTATTTATATTTTGGTAGGAAAGTTTTGTATGTTTATGCATAGGGTGGTTGAATCCACTTCACGTTTTGATCATGTGGTACCTACATGATCAATGATTGCGATGACTATAATTCATACGAACCTAGGTCCAAATAGAAAATCTCCTTTTCGAGCAAGAGGGTTTTAACTTCTAATGCATTTCGCAACTATGAAATCATCAATTGAATCAAAATCGACATCTCATCTCATGCTTGCTTAAGTTCTTATCATCATTAAATAAACTACATCAACTTTTGAACTTACATCACTTGCATGTATTTCACATTCAATTTTACCAATTCGGTCTTGAATTTTTCAATTTTGCCAATTGAGTCCTAAATCTTTGCACTTTTTGTCAATTGAGTCTATCCGATTAATTTTGGCCAAAAATTGCTGATATGGACGACCAGCACTAATGTGGCACTTTTTAATAATATTTTAATAAATGTTTTAAATTTTTTCTGAATTTTTATGGTTTTTTTTTTGCATAAGTACAGCGGGAGTGCCATAACTTGGCACGAAGGGACACTTAAGTGCCATAACTTACAAACGGTACACTTAAGTGTCACTTTAAAAAAAAAATGGATCACTTAGGTGCCAAGTGGTCGGAACCTTCTTTGGAAATCCTACGTGGCATTTTTTATTAATTTTTTTTGCCTACGTGGCTTGCCGGAAATACTAAATCGGTGAAAAATCGGCCAAAACGACGTCGTTTTGGGCGACGTGGATTTATAAAATTTTATTAATAAAATAATATTAAATAATAATATTATTATTATTATAAAATCGATTTTACAGCCCTCGCCGATCTCCTCCTTCTTCTGTTTTTTTTTTTTTTAAATAAAATCGATTTTATTTTATTTTTAAAATCTGACGTGGATAATTTTTTTTATTAAAATTGCCACGTGGATTTTTTATTTTAAAAAAAAATACTCCATCGGCAAATGAAGTCGCGAAGAAAATGAACACGTGGCAATTTGGCCGGATTTTCTTGTTGGCACTTAAGTGATCCTTTTTGCTCCGATTTTGGCACTTAAGTGTACCGTTTGTAAGTTATGACACTTAAGTGTCATTGTGCGCTGTTATGGCGACTTCGGGAATAGTACGTCGTTTTTTTTTTAAAGGTTTTTCACTTTGGGCCGGCAAGGGGCCAGCCCTAGGCGAGGTCGTCGCACCCCTCTCCAGCTATGGGCGAGGGCCACGACGCCATTGCTGGCGCAAGTGAGGCCTTCTTCGACACGATAATGGGGCAGGCCATCGAGAGCTGCGAAGGGAAGCACTTCTACTCGAAAGGAACGTTCCTCGAGGCCGCGGGCAGCTATCCTCAATTCGGCAGGGTCGGTAGCCTGGACGATTCGAAACGGGAGATTGCTGCATTTTTCGCTCATGTCACTCATGAAACTGGACGTAAGTTGTCTCTCCTAATCACTTAATGAATCAAATTAGGAGTAAAACGTGATCAGAAAACTCTAAGCTACAGGGAAAATTTGCTGCTTGGGGTTCTGCAGATATGTGCTACATAAACGAGATAGATGGAGCTTCAAAAGACTACTGAGATGAGACAAACACCCAGTACCAATGTAACCCGAACAAGGGTTACTACGGCCGTGGCCCCGCCCAACTCTCCTGGAGCTTCAACTACGGCCTGGCCAGAGAGAGCATCGGGTTCGACGGGCTCAACTCCCCCGAGACCGTGGCCACCAATCCGCTGATCTCCTTCGAGACAGCTCTGTGGTTCTGGATGAACTTCGTCCATCCGGTCATGAACCGAGGGTTCGGAGCCACCATCAGAGCCATCAACGGCGCCCTCGAGTGCAACGGCGGGAACCCCACCACCGTCCAGGCCAGGCCCAGGTTTGGTATTACATCGAGTACTGCAACTAGCTTGGGGTGGCGCCCGGAGATAATCTTACTTGCTAGCCGGAGTAGGCCATACCCGAAATAAAGCTGCGCATGTGGAACGCCTTCGGTTGTATTCATTATATAAATAATGCGCACAGTACATTTGAAAAATGGAGAAAAATCGAAATAAAGTAGCAAGTTCAATACATTGTTCAATTCATGAGACAATTATACATGTCTCCTTATTTAGGTACTCTATATTTAGTTCAATTATGACATGGACATGACTAAGCTTAAGGCAAACGCAATTAATTAAAACAGAAGTCTCTTATAAGAGCCTCAAGTTGAGTCATTTAATGAAAAAGGGTTGAGAGCAAATCTTACTACAAATAGGGGCGTGAAGTGGACAACTTAATCTCAAATAATGACTCGAACTTAATTGGAGGAGCATCGGTTCCATCTAAATTTCAAGATCCCTCTAATTTATTTCATTTCGAGTGAGGCCAATTTCCTAAATTGATGCAACTAGTCCTTTGCTCGCTCAAGATAAAGAGATAGGAGCATGTGGAAACTAACGCATATGCGTTAAAAAAGAAATAAAAAAAACTAACACAAAGACAATGTGTGGGCATATAATCGTGGAATACCTTACCAATGACGCAGTGACAATGATGTTGGGAGGACAGTTGTTTCCAGTGTTGTTTTGGATTGTTTGGTTGAATTTGTGGGCGCATTTTGTAACCTTTTGTGCGAGTCGACGCACGTGAGTTGCATTTTTTCAATGGCAAATCTTATCCACTGTGCATTTTCTAATTGAATTGTTGTCGTGGTCCTTATTTTTTAAGTTTTCATTTTTCATGCTGATCTATGCGACCTTTTTTTTTTTCAATTCGTTTTTTTTGGTTCCTTTTCTGGTAATTGCCTTCACCAAAGTTGTAGCCATGAACTCTTGGGCATGCTGGGCCGGCGCTCCGGAGGATTGCAACCGGAGGTTGGACCGTCTGTCCTTGAGGCCAGAACGTCGGTGACAGGTCTGCTGTTTATCCAAATCAAGCCCTGACTATATGTTTCCTGTGGAGTATAGACATGTGGTCTTTGATAATTACTCTGAATATGTGGGATGGGGACCTGATATGTCATCTCATTAACATGTTAGTGTTTAATTCAGTAAGCCCGCCTGTCATTGAAAAAAAAATGAAATGTCATAAAATCCATCAGAAAAAACATGAAAATGAAAAAGAATATTAAATCCCGCCTCTTCCATGCGGCAGGAAATTCAAAAAATAAAGAAGAAGTGAGAGAGAGAGAGAGAGCTGCCTCTTGCTAGACATCAAGGCTGGGGCCTAATCAGCAGAAATGGACAAAATCGCATGGGCCCCACCATGTCGGCAAGGCTGAGCGCCCAGCTCAAGCCCATGCGCATCTTCTGCAGATCCCATCTCGCAAGTGTACTAGGTAGTTCTAATTATATTTCGGGACTAACATTGGTAGGGAAAATACAAAAAAGAGAAAAACAAATTAATGAAAGCTTGGATAATTTCACAAGATGCAATAAATCCGTTATCGTGAATTATTATTATTTTGTTTGGTACAATGTTCAGATGATTTACAAGTCAGTTTTTACTCACCTTGACTAATAATGAAAAGCGTGTAAACTCGATACACAAAGCATACGTAACATTACAATTCCTAATACTTGAAGGTTTTTTCAAACTCAAATGTCAATTCTAAATCGCATCCACACATCCATCCATTCCTTAAGCCTCTGCATCGAGGCGACGCGGCACAAACATGTTGTTTGCATTTTTGTCTTTTTTTGATGGTGTAGGAGAACGGGCTAGCGAGCCATCGCATTCGAATGGCCCGCGCTCGACGTGTTATGTCTTTCGGCCTTTTTCATCTTCCTTTGCTTTCACGATGATGAAGATGGTGATACTTTGGGATTGCCATTGCCATGAAGTGGTGGAGAAAATTTTGTTGTAATTGCATGGTAGAGGGGCTCTTGTTTTCTCTCATCATTTTCTTTTACAAAGTGGCTTTTGGGCTTTAGTTCTGGCTGCGCTTTTACTGTTGTCCTTGTAATTACATTAAAGGTTCCAAGGCCACCTTTTGATATTGTGTTGTGGTTGCTCCTTTCACCAAAGTAAAGACTGCAAGCATGCACAATCACAGCTACCGGTACGGCACTTGGATGGAAAAATTATTCAAAAAGCCCTAAATCTATTACATTTTTGTCAATTCAGTCCTAAATATTTCAATTATGCCAATCAAGTCATAAACATTTGCACTTTTTGCCAATTGAATCCATTCGGTCAATTTTGACTAGAAATTACCGATGTGGACCGTCGTCGCTAGTGTGGCACTTTTTAAGAACAAATTAATAAATATTTTTATTATTTTTATTATTTTTTAATTTTGATGGTTTCTTTTTTTTTTTTTTTACCTTTTTTAAGGTTTTGCAATTAGGGTTTGCAAGGGCAGCCGGCCCACCCTTGCCAGCCTTGGGCAAGGGTGTCATATCCCTCGCCAACTCTAAGCGAGGGTCGTGACGCCCTTGCCAACAAAAGTGAGGGCACATGAGCCCTTGCCCAAGGCCGGTGAGGGTTGGCTAGCAATGGTCGCTGGCCCTCCCTAGTGGCTGATGAGGGTCGGTCAGCCATCCTCACCGACCCTAAGTGGAAAACCTAAAATAAAAGCAAAAAAAAAAAAAAACCTTAAAATTTTAAAATATTATTAAAAAGTGCCACATTAGTGCTTCCAATGCCACATTAGTGCCGTCCATCCACATCGGTTGTTTCTAGTTAAAATTGGTTAGATGGATTTCATTGGCAAAAAGTGTAACTGATTAAGACTGAATTGGCAAAATTGAAAGGTTTATGACTGAATTGGCAAAAGTACAATAGGTTTATGATTTTTTGGACAATTTTTTGGAATTTGGATGATAACTTTCGACTTCTTTTCATGTGAAAAGAAAAACATGTAAACGCTCTTTGGAGGTTCATGCACGGTTGTAGATCACATTTTCATCGAGGAGGAAAGACAAAACACAAGTCACCGGCCACTTCATTACGAAACAAAGGGATGAAGGGCATGGTGGTCCGCTTTGGGATTTTTGCAGAGAGGGTGTTTCCTAGAACTTGAGTCTGGGACGATAATGTGGGAAGCTTCATCTATGAAATGGTCTCTCTTGAATTCGAATGCCCACGTTCGACAATGAGCATAGCTCATTAAAGATTGCGGTTTGATCTTCTGAAACCCTTTAAGCTTTCCCATCTGATTAGACTAATGATCCTCCTTTCTCTCGGTCTAATTTCAGTAGCACCATCGCCATGTAAAAGCAGAGATAACAATCCCATCTGGCCAGCTATCCGGCGTTCATCCTAGCTACGATCGATCCCTCGAAACCCGACTCAAGAACAGCAACCAAAGTAGTGATTCCACGGGGAGTGATTAGCGAAATACATTTGCTTAGATACCATTTAAGCCTCTTTGGCTGATTAAACGGATAATAATTGAATTAATCTTAGCAAGTAAAGCAATTTGAAGAACAAAAACACAAAGTTTGATAGACTCAAGTCTAAGCATGCCATCCCACTGGCCACCCTTCCTATATGGAAAGAGGAGGTGAGAAGTAGGAATGAGGACGATCCAATTTCAGGTGTGAAATTCAACTCTCATGTTCTATACGAAAGCATGGAAAAGGTTTGAAAATAAAAGTTAGAGTAGAAGTAAAATATGATCGATAAAAAAAAAAATTGTCTAGGCGTACCACTCATTTATATCTAGAATGATGGCCCCGGTAAAATAAACGCAGCTATCAAAGTCCTCATTTTCCATATGTCTAGATTTTTATTCTCTTTCCGCTTTGCATGGTCCAAATTTGCTGAACGTGAAGCTCATGCAATTCAGCAAAATGCAAAATGATGACAAGAAAAGAAAAAAGAAAAACTCATGCAAAATGCAAGTTGCCCTCCTCCATCACTATAAATATCCAGGCCTCATCCCATCGAAACTACACCTTCAAGCCATCATCATTCCTCCCTTTCAAAAAGATGACAGCCCTCAAGCTCAGGAAGCTCCTCCTGACCGCCATCGCGGTCGCTGGGATCGTTGTCTCTGCTCTGCCCGACACCGCCTCGGCCCAGAACTGCGGGTGTGCGGCCAACCTGTGCTGCAGCAAGTGGGGCTACTGCGGCACGGGGGACGACTACTGCGGGTCGGGTTGCCAGGAGGGCCCGTGCTATGCGCCGCCGCCGCCGAACGACGTGGTGGTGGCAGATGTGGTGACGGAGGCCTTCTTCGACGCCATAATCGGGCAGGCCGCCGAGAACTGTGAAGGGAAGCACTTCTACTCGAGAGGAACGTTCCTTGAGGCCACGGGGGGTTATCCTCAATTCGGCAGGGTCGGGAGCGTCGACGATTCAAAACGGGAGATTGCTGCCTTTTTCGCTCATGTTACTCATGAAACTGGACGTAAGTTATCTCTCTTAATCACTTGATGAATCAAATTAAGAGTAGAACGTGATCATAAAACTGTAAGCTGAAGGGTAAAATTGCTGCTCGTGGTTGTGCAGATTTCTGCTACATAAACGAGATAAATGGAGCTTCAAAGAACTACTGTGATGCGACAAGCACCCGGTACCCATGCAACCCGACCAAGGGTTACTACGGCCGTGGCCCCATCCAACTCTCCTGGAACTTCAACTATGGCCCGGCCGGAGACAGCATCGGGTTCGACGGGCTTAACGACCCCGACAAGGTGGCCACCAACCCGCTGATCTCCTTCCAGACCGCTCTGTGGTACTGGATGGATTTCGTCCATCCAGTCATGAACCAAGGGTTTGGAGCCACCATCAGAGCCATCAATGGCGCCCTCGAGTGCGATGGCAACAACCCCGCCGCCATGCAGGCCCGGGTTCAGTTTTACACCCAGTACTGCAACCAGCTCGGGGTCACTCCCGGAGATAATCTCACTTGCTAGCCGGAGCAAGCTGTACGTGAAATAAAGTTGTGCATGTGTAATGCCCTCGGGTATATTCACTATATAAAGAATGTGCACAACACATTTGAATAATGGAGAAAAATCGAAATAAAATAGGAAGTTCAATATATTGTTCAATTCATGAGACGTTCATTCATGTCTGCTGATTTATGCACCCTATATTTGGTTCGATTATGACGTGGACATGATTAAGCTTAAGGCAAACACAATTAATTAAAAAGAAGTTTCTTATAAGTGCCTAAAGTTGAGTCGTATCATGAAAAAAGGATCGAGAGCAAATCTTATTTCAAATAAAGACGTGAAATAGACAAATTAATCTCAAATAAGGACACAAACTCAATTGGAAGAGTGTCGATTCCATCTAAATTTTAGGGTCCTTGCAATTTATTTCATTTTAACCAAGGCCAATTTCCTAAATTGATGCAGCTAGTCCTTCGCTTGCCCAAGAGAAGGAGATTGCAGCCTGTTGAAACTAACATGAATACGTCAAAACAAAATTAAGAAACTAACACGTCAATAAGGTGTGGCCGTATAATCGTGGAATTCCTCACCGATGGTAGTAGCTATGGTGAAGGTAGGACAATTTTTCTAGTGTTGCTTTGGATTGTTTGGTTGAATTTGTGGGCGCATTTTTTCTCCTTTTGTGCGAGTCGATGCATGTGAGTTGCAATTTTTTAATGGCAAGTGATATCCATTGGGTATTTTCTAATTGGATTTTTGCCATGGTCATGGATGCGACCTTTTTCTTTTTTGATTCGTTTTTTTTGTTTGGTTCGTTTTCTAATTGGACCTTGTTTCTTGATGGTTGCCTTCACTAAAGCTCTAGCCATGAACTCTTAGGCATGCTGGGTCGGCCTCCGGAGGATTGCAACCGGAGGTTGGACTATCCGTCTTTGGGGCCAGAATGTTGGTGACGAGTCTGCTGTTTATTCGAATCGAGCCCCGACCTCTTTGGTCTTTGTAGCTTTACCAGTCATGTGCTGGGCTCGCCCTTGCAAAACTGAGGATGATTAATCCTTGCTGTTTTGGCTGCTTTGTACGAGTGCAATTCTTTTGATGGATTACTTAGGATTAGCCAGATGAGGGTTTCTTGAAATGGGCATATGATCATTACATGAAATTTTCATTCCTACACATGCCGGTTGACGTGAACTAGCTATGGGAATTGGGGTTATGAGTCTCCTGCCAACGCCTCATCGCGGCCGTCGCTATCCATGATCTTCCTTTTGGTCCGATGATGGAATTACTGGATTGGCATTTTGGCACAGCCACAACCTCTGCTTAGTCGTTGTTGCTCATTTGTCGATTGTGAAGGGTGTCAAATGGGTGGGTTGGATCAAAAATGGTCCGACTCATATTGACCAAATTAATTTGTTTCGACATATTTTCATGTAATGTAAATTTGATAATCCATATCCGACTCGACTCATACCCAATACATACTTGATTCGACCCATATTACCGAAACACATTAATATTAAACTTAATAAAGAAAAATCCATTTCCACCCATTTAATCCACTCTAAGCTTTTCACTTATAAGTTACTTGAATAAAAACTTCACATCAAATTTAAAAAAGTAAATTAAATAATAAAAAATGGTAATACCTTTAAATTGAAATACTTTTGGAAAATAAATTTAAAAATTTTGAATTAATTATTATTATTTTATTTTTTTAAAATCAAATTTTAATTATTCTTATTTTTATTTTTTTTAAATCTAATTTTTAGATTTTTCTTTTTCTTTTTCTTCTTCTCCGACCCGCTATTGGCCATGACGACAATTGGCAACTAGCCACAGACGAGCTCAAGCCTCACCGATTCGACGAGATTAAGCTTGCCCGACGCCGACAAGCTCTAGTCTCACCAAACCGGCGAGGCTCAAGGCTTGCCAAATCCAGCTTGCTTGAGCTCACCGACACTGATGAGCTCAAACTTCGCTTGGCCAAGCCCTAGCCATTGCCATGCTTGCCACCGACTCAGGAAGGAGTAAGAAGCTAAAAAAAAGCAAAAAGAAAATATAAAAATTAATCATAATTTCGATTTTTATAAAAATTTATTTTTATAAAGTTAAAGAGGGAAAGAGAGAGTGAATGGCTTGGATTGGAAATGGGTTTTAATTACAACTCATTTAGATTTTTACCTTACTTTGTAAGACCCATTTACAATCCATATTTAACTTTCAATTAACCATATTTGACCCATTTAACTAAAAGTGAGTTATAATATGGGTTTATAACCCATTTTGACACCTCTTGTCAAGACTCCCTGCCTAAGCTCCCTTTATCTTCATATATATATATATATATATAGAGAGAGAGAGAGAGAGAGAGAGAGAGAGAGAGAGAGAGAGAGAGAGTATCCTTTGCATTGCTATATCGGGATTTGAGTTTAATATCTTACGTGAATAATTCTCATGTAATGTCACATTTATTTTTTTTTTGGTTTAGAGTTCAAACTTCTCAAATTAAAATTTTAGATCAATAGATTCCGTTAACTTGAATTAATGAAAGGGTTATATTAAATATTTTCATATAGGTCAAGAATTCAATTGATCATGTACCAAAAGTTCAGAAACTACAAAAAAATTCAATGTAGTCCATTTCCATTAATTCAAAACTAGGAACTACATTGAATATTTTATATAGTTTAGGGACTATATTAAACATATATCAAACGTTCATGGACTATATTGCACAAATTAAAAGTTCATAGGCCACATTACATATTAAGTTAAAGTTCAAAGACCACATTGAACAAATTGAAAGTTCGAGAACTAAATTGCCCATTGGGCCAAAGTTCATAGACTGTTTCTATCATTATCCAATTTGGATTTTAATATTTATAGGCTTTTCTAGAGTTTCAATTGATCGATGTGTCTTCACTATTTTAATTTTGGGATAATTACACAAATGGTATGTAAACGTTGGCCTAATATGTAATGCCATCTTTAAATTTTAACCAAAATTCAAAGACCATATTGAACATTTGCCAAAAGTTCGTATACTACATTAAACAAATTAACAGTTCAAAGACCACATTGCACTTTAGGCTAAAGTTCAAGGGCTAAATTGAACAAATTAAAAGTTTAAGAACGAAATTGCACATTGGGCCAAAATTCATGGACTATTTGTATCATTTTCCTAATCTAGAAATTGGTAAAAGTTCATTTTTTCTTCCTTGATTTTTCTAATGAGCTTAGGACATTGTTTGATGAGTTCAGGGTCTCTTTGAGACTAAATTAGCCATTCCGAGGCTTCATTCTAGATGAGACCTATTATGAGTCTTCTTTTGAGAGAACTGTCCCATTTCATGGTCTTATTTGAAATATATCCTTAATTATGAGTCTTGCGGTGAGTTTGAGCATAATACTCTACGTTCTTTTATTTTATTTATGAGATGCTATTTATGTTTTGGTAGGAAAGTTTTGTATGGTTATACATAGAGTGGTTGAATCCACTTCACCTTTTGATCACGTGGTACCTACATGATCAATGATTGCGATGAGTATAATTCATACGAACCCAAGTCCAAATAGAAAATCTCCTTTTTGAGCAAGAGGGTTTTAACTCCTAATGCATTTTGCAACTTTGAAATTGTCAATCAAATCAAAATCGACATCTCAACACATGCTTGCCTAAGTTATTGTTATCATCAAATAAACTACATCAACTTTTGAACTTATGTCACTTGGATGCATTTCACGTTCATTTGAGTAAATACGAGCGGTCGATGCAGTTGATGCTACCCTTGTTAGATCTTTAGAGAGAGAGGACAAAATCCGGCTGGGAGCAAAGAAGCAGTCCAGAGTAAAAGGACAAATATGGTGAAAAAATTGATGGTTAATAGCAAAGAGGAACTAAGCTCAGATACCCATGCCAAGAGCAAAACAAAAAGAAGCGGTGCGTAAGAAGACATAACTCTCAGGTTCATAACATTACTTCGGACCGAAAATTTGGGGTTAGAGCGGGCCGGTTCACTCGAATACTTGCATTGCAAAAAAGAATTTTACCTATATATGGAATTATTATTGGAACTAGGGCGCAGCGACCACCACCAGCCACCGTAGGTCCGCCATTCCGGGGCACCTTATAAAGAGACATGAACGTTCAATCCTGAAAATCGTAATTCTCCCGTATCAACGAATTAGAAACCGAAAATCCCATGTGATGAGTCCTGTGGGTGATTGATCCCTCCATACCCAACTCAAGAGCACAGAACCAAGTAGTAATTCCACAAGGTGTGATTGGTGAAATGCACTTGCTCAGATAATCAAACTCTGCGAAAGCAACATAATCCTCTTTGGCTGATTAGAGGGATGATATTTATAATGGGATAATTGTCTAAAAAGTTTTAAACATATTTTACCGCTACTTACGTCAACCTCAAACTTTCTAGTTGAGTCAATTTAGTTATAAACCTATTATACGGTGGCTAAGTTAATCCTAAACATTTCAATTTTACCACTTTAGTTCTAAAAATTTTAATGATTTGCTAATTTAATCATAAAACTTTTAAAGATTTGTCAATGTAGTAGCCCTTTGACAATTTCCAATCAAAATTACCCGATCACATTGATAAATTGTTAAAAAATTTATGATTAAATTGACACAATGAAAAAGTTTAGGACTGACTAAATTACCGTAATTCAAGTCTCGAGTTGAAGTCATATATACGTGCACGGTAGTTTGCGCGTGGCCACTCTTTTTATCTCTAGACAAAACCCAACGCCAACACCACTACCGCAGTCCTCGTTTTCAAGCTGTCTAGATTTTTGTCCACTTTCCTTTCTGCACGTTCCGAATTTACTGGCTTTGAAGCTCACGCAATATTCTAGCTACATTGTTCCCCTCGTTCATCACTATTTATATCCAAGCCTCTCCTCTTGAAAACACCACCTCAATCTGTCATTCTCCCTTCAAAAACAAGATGACAACCCTCAGACTCAACATGCTCCTCCTGCCTGCCATCGCGCTAGCTGCAATCATCGTCTCCGCTCTGCCCGACACTAACTTAGCCCAACACTGTGGGTGTGCACCCGGCCTGTGCTGCAGCCGGCAGGGCTACTGCGGCACGGGGGATGCCTACCGCGGGATCGGTTGCCAGGCGGGCCTGTGCAGCATGCCGCCTCCGGCAAGCAATGTGTCGGTGGCAGATGTGGTGACGGAGACCTTCTTCGACGGAATAATCGGGCAGGCCCCGGAGGGCTGCGAAGGGAAGGCCTTCTACTCGAGAGGAACGTTCTTGGAGGCCGTGGGGAGCTATCCTCTGTTCGGCCGAGTCGGGAGCGTCGACGATTCGCTACGCGAGATGGCCGCATTTTTTGGTCATGTCACTTTTGAGACTGGACGTAAGTTGCCTCTCTTAATGACTTAAAAATTAAAATAGGAAAAGAAGGTGATGAAATAATTGAAGTTAAAATTATCAAAACAGTAAAAATATATTATAATTTTTTTAATTCAGTCCTAAACATTTTGTATTTGTGGTAATTTAATTTATTCAACCAATTTTGGCTAATCGAAACTGTTCGTCTGGCTACCGCTAATGTGTCAACTTTTTAATTTTTTCTCTTTTTTTTTTTTTTCCTTCTTCCTCTTCCGGCCCACTGGAAGCTAGGTTGACAAGGTTGACCTTGCTAGCCGCTTTGGGGGAGAGGGGAGGGGGAGCCTTAGGGCAGCCTTAGCCCAAGGGCAAGGCTTAGCCCTTGCTAGCAATGTCGTGATGCTGGGCGAGGTCAAGCTCATCTAGTGATGGTGAGGGTGAGCCTCCCTAGTAGCCTCACCAGCCCTAACCTCTTGCAGCTGGTCGTAGAAGAAGGAAAGAAAAGACAAAAACAAAAAGAGAAAGAAAAAAAGGTAAATAATCGAAAAGAATATATACAAATTGACACGTGAGCGTTAGTTGAACGGCATCCATGTCAATGCCGACTGGCCAAAATTAGCCAAATTGACTAAATTGACACAAAAACAAAATGTTTATGACTGAATTGATAAAAGAAAAAATTTAAAACTGAATTAGAAAAATTATAATAGGTTCAAGATTGTTATGATAATTTTCCCAATAATTGAATGCAAGACTAGTTAGCGACTGATCTAAAGGGAAAAGATTGCTGCCTGGGGTTGTGCAGATATGTGCTCCATAAACGAGATTGATGGAGCATCAATGGACTACTGTGATGAGACGGCAACCCAGTACCCATGCAACACGAGCAAGGGCTACTACGGCCGCGGCGCCCTCCAGCTCTCTTGGAACTTCAACTACGGCCCGGCTGGAGAGAGCATTGGCTTCGATGGGCTCAACTCCCCGGAGACCGTGGCCACCGACCAATTGATCTCCTTCAAGGCTTCTTTGTGGTACTGGATGAACTTCATCCACCCGGTCATGGACCAAGGGTTCGGAGCCACCATCAGAGCAATGAACGGCGCACTCGAGTGCGGCGGTAAGAACCCGCCTCTGTCCAGGTTCGGGTTCAGTACTACACCGAATACTGTAACCAACTCAGGGTCGCTCCAGGAGATAATCTCACTTGCTAGCCGGAGGAGACCATACCTTGAACTAAGTTACTGTCGTGTAGAACGCCGAAGAGTGGTTTTCAGGTGGATTCATCATCACGATAATGCGCACAATAGGAGAAAAAATAGAGAGTTGTGACTTTCACATTGGGATATCGTGAACTGTAATTGCTGAATGAAGTGGTAACACTGTTCATTTTCACCACATTATCCCTTCAATCATGTAATTTTTCAGCGGATTTTGGAGGCAAAAGTGCAAAGAAGACGAGGGCTTGCAAGTTCTTGAAGAAAATTGCAACCGAGTCTCTTGATTCAATCAAACTAAACCGTTGAGACTAAATGATGGCAACAAATTGTATACAAACAAACGTTTTTATGTAGTCCATCAGCAAAAGTAGCAACAGGATCAAGTGCCTTTGCCCTGACGAAAGTATTAAGCAACAATCGGCACGACATACAGAGGAGAATGCTGTCCTTTTAGGGCCTGCTAAATTAGTTACGACACGAAATAGTTAACATGAGAATAAGATGATACGGGTAGCTAAAATCTCACAGCTTCCTGATACAGAGGAACAGCCTTTGGTCAAGGTCAAACTGATGGAGATTAGAAGGGTCACCTTTCAGCATCATGAGAAGCCCTCCATATGAAACATATATCTCCCTGAAGCCAAGAAAACTTTAGCATCAGTAAATCTGAAAAAACACCAAGTTATTTGCTAACCAAGTCAATCGAAGATTCCTAAATGCACAACATCATGCATAAGCATTAGCACCCCACGTGGTCAGCAGACAACCACAAAGACTAGACATGAGGTCTCAATGCGCAATCTCCTGCATTAGTGTCCCAATGTACACATGAGGTCCCGATGCAGTGGTCTATCAAAATATCCACTGCATCAGTAGTTTCAAAAGCTGAGCTCTCATTGTATGACTAGATGGCCCTATGATTACAGGTTGTTCAGTTAACCTGTTAATGCAGAAAAAAAAAAATTATTGCCTTCAATTGAAGATTTTGAGTACCTTGAAATGGGGGTTGAAATTGTTCTCAAGTGTCAAGACACTGGTGAGTGATCAGTGCATGAATGAGTGGCATTGGCATGTAAAAGGAAACCAGAAGCACCAGACTAGGACATGAGGTAAAAATAAAATTGGAAGTTGTCATGAAAAAACATGCTAATTTACTCTCTGAGCTCTAAGCTGGTAAGAAATAGGCTCAAGGTCCAGTCGGAAGCAAATGACATGACATTAAGCAGAATGACAAATTGAAGACATGACATTGCCAAGAAAAACCATGACATTATATCAACAGAGTCCTTTATAAAGTTAAGAACAAAAAGGCTCCCATAGTGTAAATGTTCCATAAATGTTCAAGGATAAAAGATAAGATAAAGCTTCAAAGACTCTTCTACATGAAGCTAAAAGTTAGATTTTAACTGTGACTCAAAGTATTGTAAATGAGATGTAACAAGCATGACTCCAACATGCAATTAAAATTAAGCAGAACTTACGCTTTGACTCCTTTTCCAGAACCTTTAGAAGCCCTTCCAGGATCATCCTCAGATATCTTGTATAGCTTCCCATGCATAATATATTCGTACTTGTCAGCAAGGGATTTCCTATTACCCTGACAATGGGTATCACTAGTCAGAGACTCAAAGCTATTATAAGAGTATGAAATGCCAAGTTATGAAATCGTGAGGAAAAGTAAGGTTTGTGAGTTCAAAGCAAATTATCCCAAGGTTTTAAGGAGTAAATTGCTGGCCTTCTAGCAAATGACACCCAATACCATCAATACTAAATTGGAGAATACAGAGACCACCAAGAGATATATATCTCTATGGCTCAAAATACTAATCACCAGTAATGGCAAAATCAACTGGATGGGATCAGAAAAGAGAGAATTTTCCTCTTTGTTTCTACAAAATTCTGGAGCCTCCAGACCTCCAAGTGGATTGCTGATTCTACTCAAAACAGCTCAGCATTATGATTGAGAGAGTTTAGAAAACCCTAGAAGAGCAGGCCAATTATTTACATCATTGGCATCACCAAAGGTGACAAGTGAGATAGACAAGCATCAAGTTATGGAGTAAATGAAGCAACAATCCACTGACCAATAAAATAGGCAAGAAATTGTGAACAAAAGCAGGAAGATCATACCGGGGTATAATATCCTGTATCAGGTGTTCCATCCGGATTTAATGTACTAGCTAATGCCATGGTGAACTTTTGTCCTTCTTTCATTGGGTATATTTCAGTATTCACATCCAGATGCATGAACATGTCAAATCTTTCGCTCCGTGCTTCAATCCGAGTTACTAAAGAAAGAAAGTAAACCATGAGTAAGAAATATCCACAAAATACTGTAGAAAACTCTGGAGTCATCAATCACAGAGTTTGACTATTTAACATCACTACCAGATACCATAACCCATAAGCTCACAACTCCAAAAGATAGCTCCTTATTCAACTAAACAACAAACTAAAAGCTTCATTTGCAAGTCAAAATATAATTCTTATCTTAGGGCACCTCACAGAAAAAGAATCCAAGCAACAAGAAAAATGTCCGCCCAATTTCACCATTGCCTACATAAGAAAGAGTCCAATTCCTCTTCCATTCACTGGTCCCAAATTCATTGTTTTACCAAATGGTTAAACTAAAAATCAAGCTATTTCAAACCAACTAGAAACTTCATGCAGCTATAGATAAAATTAATAGGCACACGTCATGCACAGTATAGCTCATTATCTAGCTCATCACATCCAGCAACGAGGTCAACTTAAGTCAGCCCAGCATATAGCAATCAGCGCACAAGAAATCTATGGTTGGAGCGACAAGAGGACAATGGAAAAGCTGTTTAAGCAATATCTACCCATCAAAATTTCCCCAATCTTTATCCCTCCGGGCATCATATCTCTTGATCACAAGGCGTTCACAGCGCAACCAGGAACAACATTTAAATGTTGACCGCCAACAAGACATAGGGCAACGAAAACCCAAGATTAAGGGGCCTTAATAGGAGTGAAATACACGCCACAGTTAGCTTTTCAGCGAAACAGCAAGAAACCGCGAGCAAGCTATTGGGCAAAAAACAAAAAATTCCATACACCGAATCTCTCAACAAACACAACTCAAAGGATACAAACAACCAATACAAGGGCTCTCTTGTTTGCTAAATCCCATCAACAGGCTCGACAGCAGATTGGCGTCTGCGCGAACGATGAAGGAAAATCGGGGGAAAAGAAACAGTTTTTCGACGAACCCAAAACGAGAGAATTAGCGGAGAAGAAGCAAGCGAGCAATCGAAAAGGCAAAGGCATACCTTTGTCGAACTTCTTGCCATCGGGGTCGAGCCTCTCGACCTTGAAGACATCCTCGAGAAGTGTCATCTTTCACCTATCAAGAACCCGAATCGAGGTTATAGCCCACATGAGATTCACCCACGATAGAACGAACGAGAGATAGGGCGCGCGAGCGCTATACCAGAGCAGACACCCAAAGACGCTGTCGACTGGCGCGGAGGAAGCGAGACAAAGAGGTCGGTCGGCAACTGGAGGAGACGAGGGCTTAGTTCGCCTTTTGTTTTCTATTTAATGAATAATCAATTAATGTACCATAGGTTGGTTTTTTCTTTTCTTTTTTGCTAGAATATAATTATTGTCGTATTCTTGTGGTCATTTTTCTTAGGAAAAGAATACATTATAATATATTTTCTCCTGGGGAGTATAAGTTCTCTTAAGATCAAAAAATTCTATGCTTGATTATAGCAAAGTTTAAATGTAGTTGGTTTTTTGCTTTTCAGTTTACATAATGTTCATGGTAGTTGTCATGTGCACTTTTAAATTAAAAAAAAAAATGATTTCTAGGTTTGTTGTACCTCTAATTGGTTACTTGCAATTTTGTAAATCAATAGTTCAAATTGAAGTTAAATTGGGGAATTTCCTATTTGAAACTTCTTTACTAGAAACAATTGTATCATCAATCATAGTCCCATGAGACATTTTCGAACCGCACTAGCAAGAATGACCCCTCTCTCAGGGCTAGGTTCTATTGAAGTGATCCACCGGACTCTTTTTCTATTTTTCTTGGAGGAAAATTTTAGTTCAATTTGGACTGAATTCGTCACTCTTGGGGAAAAAAAGAGAGAGAAAAGATGGTAGGCATGAGACTAAATTCGAGCAGTGAAGTTTACATAGTAAACATAGAGAGAAAAAATGAATAAATGCTTCATTGCGATTTCAGCTGGTTGGAGTTTCAAGTTCATTTAGTTTACCTAAAGCACCCATAGAAGCTCCAATCTTTCAGATGGAGCCACAGATAGGACAATAGAAACATACAACTATTTCACTATAACGCCTCTAAGCTATTTCAAGATTTTCCTTTTAATTGAAAATTAATATTTTTATCAATAGATAAACACAAGAAAATCACCATCAATAGAGATACCTTCATGCAATCATAAATTTAAGAGGTAATAGCCAAGGATTATCAAAATACCATTTGATTTTTCTTTGTTTGAAATATAAAATTTGAGGACCATAGTTCTTTCTTTCAAAGGTTTAGACGATGAGTTATCCAAGGTAACATAATTTAGGCACATGCTAAATTTAATTGTTGAAGACAACAATATAAAAACACGCCACATTATTCGACACAACAGAATAATTCATTGGTCATTTTATGCATTTTTTTAACATCAAATTGATAAAAGTAGAGCAATACTTCCATTCCATCTGCCTTCGAGCTCAGCTAATCCCCAGCCCCTTCTGTTGCAGTTGCAGTAAAAGGGGAATCCATTAGATCAGGAAAGGAAGATGCATTTTCCTTAGAAGAGAATCAAGCAACTTCTGGACTTTCTGTGGCAAGCCCCTCTATCGATTGTGAGTTCCCAGCCATGGGGAGTTCTCTTTCTCCAGTTTGAGATCCAGCTGACTAGTTTGAAAGTGTTTACTTAGATCGCTACGACCAAGCACCCCATGGGAGTTCCACTTCCCGAGGCCGAGGAGCCTACCCTCCCAACGGTCGGGGATGAGGATACTTCTCATGGATCTTCACGCACAGCCACAGAAGTCAATCCGTTTGCCACTGCAACCATCAGGCTCAAGAGCGACGATCTCGCTGCTTGAAGACAACAGACAGATTGAGGAATCAAATAATGAGTTGATGCAGGCTATGATCCAACAAAAGGCTGTAACTTTTGGGACCTCAAAAGAAGAATTTACAATATCCGATAATAACTTTTTTCTAAAACTTGATTGTTTCATCATCTCTTGAAAACTTTTTCTTGGATATCTTCAAGGAAACTACTGCACATTCCAAAGTGAGGCGATAGTTGATTTGAGATGATCTTAGCAAGGGTTGTCTTGCTTATGCCCCCCATTCCTCCATCTCTTGATAACTTTTTATTGGAGGTCTTCAAGGAAACTACTACACACTCAAAAGCGAGGTGATAGTTTATTGAAGACGACCTTGGCAAGAGTTGTTTTACCTATGCCCCCCATTCCATGAATTATAACCAGCCACACACCACTTGCTTTGATAGCTAATAACTTTCTCAGATCTGTCACTCCATTATCCATTCTGACCAAATTTTCAGTCACAGACTTACATATTATCTTCAGTTTTCAATACCACCCCAATAACCAGTTTGATTAGTCCTCCTTGGCTGTCACAGTTGATTGCAAACCGATTTAAGTAAGAAGAAGATCATAATACATTTGTTTCATATATGAATAGAAAATGCGAAAACCACAAGCCTAGACATGTAAACATGAGGTCCCGATGTAGTAGTAGTTAAAATATCCACTGCATCAGTAGTTTTAAAAACTTGGCTCTAGTGTATGACCAGATGGGCCTATAGCTAAAGATCTTTAAATTAACCTGTTAGTGCAGAAAAAAGTATTGCCTTCATTTTAAGACTTTGAGTAACTCAAGGGCGAGGGTTGAAATCATTCCCAAGAGTCAAGACACCGGATAGTGATCAGTGCATGAATAAGTTATATTGGCATGTAGAGGGAAAGTAGAAGTAACAGATGAAGATAAGAGGTACAAATGAAACTGGAGGTTGTTATAAAAAACATGTTTTCACTTGCTCATTTACTCCCGAAGCTCTAAGCCAGTAAGAAATAGGCTCCAGTTCCTGTTGGAAGCTAATGACATGACATAAAGTAGATAGACATCTTGCTCATTGCAGACATGACATTAATAAGAAAAACCACGATGCTGCATCAATTGAGTTATTTATAGAGTTAAAAAGAGAATCCTTCCATAACATAAATGTCCACGAAAGTCATAAGGTTTAGAAAAAGAAAAGATGAAGTTTCAAAGATTCTTCTATGTGAAGCTAAAAGTTAGATGTTAACTGTGGCTTACTAAAGAATTGTAAAAGAGACATAACAAGCATGACTTAAAAAATGCAAGTCAAATTAAGCAAAACTTACGCTTTGACTCCTCCTACTGATCCAGAAGCCCTTCCAGGATCATCCTCAGATATCTTGCATAGCTTCCCATGCATGATGTATTCGTAGTTGTCAGCAATGGATTTCCTATTACCCTGACAAGGGTTATCACTGGTCAGAAACTCAAAGCTATTATAAGAGTATGAAATGCTGAAAAAAAAAAAAAAAGCATGAAAAACTGAAAAAAAGACAGAATTCTGATTTGAGAGGATATTATCCAGCTAAAAATTAGCCCTCCAGAAAAGACCCAAGGTTTAAATGAGTAAATTGCCAGCTTTCTAGCAAATGACATTTAACTACTAACAATACTAGATTGGAGAATCCAATGACAGCAAGAGATATCTATCTCTAAAGTTCAAAATGCTAATCACTGGTTACAGGAAAAACCAACTTGATGGGTTCAGAAAATAGAAAATTTTCCTCTTTGTCATCTACAACAATTTTAGAGCATCCAGACCTCCAAGCGGATTGCTGAGTCTACTCAAAACAGCTCAGGCTTACAATTGAGAGAGCATAGAGAAAAGGTGACAAATGATATAGGCAAGTATCAAGTCATGAAGAGACAAGAGAACAGCAATCTACTGCCATTAAAATAGGCAAGAAATTGTGAACAAATGCAGGAAGATCATACCAGGGTATGATACCCCGTATCAGGCGTTCCATCGAAATTTAATGTAGTAGGTAACACCATGGTGAACTTTCGTCCTTCTTTCATTGGGTATGTTTCAGTATTCACATCTAGATGCATGAACATGTCAAATCTTTTGCTTCGTGCTTCAGTCCAAGTTACTGAAGAAAGAATGTAAAATGTGAGTAAGAAATATCCACAAAATAACGTAGCTGAAGACAGCAGGAACCACATAATTTGAGTAGGGCACACCAGACACCATAATTCATGAGTTCACAAAAAAAATTAAAAGACTGTTTTCCTGTGAAAAGATAATTGCTTGTATTAGGATACCTCACAGAATGAGAATCCTAAGGACATCTGCCTACTTTCCGATTGCCTATCTAGAAAGGAGTAAAATTCCTCTTCCATTCACTGGTCATTAATTCTGATACATTTCCATTGTTTTACAAAATGGTTAAATTAAAACTCAAGCTATTTCAAAAAACTAGAAACTTCTTCCAAAGGAATAAATGAATTCAGTAGGTGCATGTCATCTGCCATGTAGCTCATTCAGCAGCTTATCACATTCCCATTCAATTCTTTTAAAGCAGCAACAAGCTCAACTTAAGTTAGCCAAGCATATAACAATTGGCGCACAGGAAGTAGGCATGCCCCAGGTAACACCCTTTGCACACTCCTACTTCCTGAATGCTAACATCATTCTCTCAAATTTGGAGTAACAAGAGCACAAAGTGCTACATCTCCCCATCACATTTTTCCTTATTTTTATCCCTTCGGGCGTCACATTTTTTGGTCACAAGGTTTTCGCACACAACAAGAACAACATCACCCTTTGACTGCCAACATAGAACTAGGGCAATGAAAATTCAAAATTAAGGAGTCTCAAAGGAGCGGAATCCACGCCATGGTTAGCTCGATAACCGCGAAACAGCAAGAAATCAGGGGCAAGATTTGACAAACCACAAACCAATAGGAAAAACAAAAGAACACTCCACACACCGAATCTCTCAACAAGCACATGTACAACCGATACAAATAACCAACAAGCAGGCTCTCAACACGCAGGTCCCGTTAACAGGCTCAACAGTAGATTGGCGTCTACTCAGAGATGAACGAAAGACGGGAAAAAGACAGTTTTTCGACGAACCCAGAACGAGAAAATTAGCGGAGAAGAAGCAAACGGGCAATCGAAAAGGCATGGGCGTACCTTTGTCCAACTTCTTGCCGTCGGGATCGAGCCTCTCTTCTTTGAAGACATCCTCGAGAAGTATCACCTTTCACCTACCAAGAACTCGAATCGATGTTATGGCCAACGTAAGATTCACACGCGAAAGAATGAGAGAGACACCACGCGCCGGCGCCGTACCAGAGCAGACAACCCAAAAACGTTTCGACTGGTGCGAAGGAAGCGACACGGAAGGCCAGGGATACGACGAGACAGGAGGGGGGATTTTGTATTTACTTTTGTTTTAGGGGTCGGATATTTTGTATTTACTGAATAATTAATTGTGTTGGTTGTTAATTTTTTTTTCTTTTGCTAGAATTATTACTGTCATATTCTTGAGATCATTTTTCTTGAAATATAAATTATAATACTTTTTTTGAGGAACATAAGTTCTCTTTCTATTAATATCATATCGTATGCTATGCTAGATTTTAGTTAAAGCTTAATTATAATTGTCTAGTTCTTTTCCATCTATCTAAAGTATTTTCGTCGAAGTTAGACATATGCATTTTTAAGGTGAAATATAAAAGATAATATTTTTATCAATGGATCACCACGGGAAAGATCATTATTAATAGAGAAATTACTTCAAATTTAAGAGGAAATAGTTGATGATCATCAAAATCAATATATTCGAATAAGTTTTTATTATTTGATTTTTTTATTTGATAGAAAGCAGATTAAAATCAAGGACCATAATTTTTTCCATTGAAAATATTGAGATGTCGAGTGTTTTATTTTGAACACAAGTACATGCTAAAGTTCATTTTTGAAGACAACAACATAAAAAAGCATGCACCACATTAGGAAAAATTCCAAAAAAGGACCCCAAGTGCCTTTAGTTTCTCAAATAGGAGCCTAAAATTGATTTTGTTTCAAATAATGGCTTTAAGTGCTATCATTTTCTCATATAATAGCCTGAAATTGATATTGTTTTAAATAAAGGCCTAAAGTGATTATTTATGTTTCAAATAAGGGTCTTACTTTTTCAGCGATTAAGGGCATTTTCGTCATTTATTATTATTATTATTTTTTTTGGTTCATCTTCTTCTTCATCACCGGTGAAGCCCACATAGCTCAACGCCCATCCACGAGCTCTGTGGATGGCCCCTCATGGATGGCCTTTTGCAAGGTCCGCCTCACCCACAACTAGCAAAGGGCCAACCCTGCTAGATCTGGCTAGGTCCGCCTTGCCCGTAGTCGACGAGGCTAATTTCGCGGATGGCCATTGATGGCGAGGTCGGACCTCACCCGATTTGGCAAGGTCCACCTCGCTCGCAATCGGCAAGGTCGACCCTCGTGGATGGCCACGAGAAAAAAGAGAAAAAACCATAAAAAATTCAAAATATTATTAAAAAAAAGTGTCACATCGTCAACGCCGACTGTCCACGTCAACAATTTCCGGCTAAAATTATTCAAATGTGCTCAATTGATAAAATGTGAAAAGTTTAGGTCTCAATTAGTAAAATTGAAAAATTTAAGACTTATAATCAAAGAAAAATGAAAACAAAAAACAATAATATCGTATCTAATTCATAAGTTGGCCGATTATAATTTGCAAGATTTTGCTACATTGAATGAATAAATTTCACATAAGTTAAAAAATTAAGGAAGAAAAATTATTAAAAAAATGTTATGCATCTCTGTGTTATTTATAATTTGAAATATAGCTTATTTGGTTAAGTAAATAATGACTAATGAATTTAATATTGAAGTTTTCAATGGAAAATTTCGGCTAATATAAAATAAGAAAAAGTATTAACATATATTATTATATTAAAAGGGAGGAAAAAAGGCAATATCAAAAAAGATATTTTTTTCAAAAAGTTAGTTAAAATTTAAACTATCGCTTGAAACATATGATTTTACATTCAGAAACAAATTGGTAACTTGTTGATGAACCATCAATTTTCAAAAGGTAGCAAGCGCTATACAACGTTACCTAACAAAAATAGTGCTACCACCAAGCACAACTGGTTCTCTTCTATATTCCTTCAGCATCCCATAGTTTTATTATGGCCACACCAAGTGATGTCAAAGAATCGTTACGTGACAGCCGTTTAAATTTCAGAAGGGTAGTCCAAGAAGAAAATTGAGACCAAGATCTAGATGGCACGAGGCTAGCCAAAGAGATCTCCATGATAAAGGGTGAGTGTTTTAGATTCCATACAAGTTTCATCTAAAATTAAAACCTACAATGTGAAATAAGTTTCTCATTTTCTAAAATTTGAAACCTAATATGTATATCTTGAAACTTGAAACCAAACATGTTCATATCGGTTTGATTCTTCAGTTCCTAGTTACATCTAGAACCATACTCACCCTATCCATGATACTGTGAAGTGCACCATCCTTACATCATAAATGGCATGATTCTTGTACTGCAAAACAAAAGTTTTATTCCTAACAATTGCCTGACTCCGCCTGTCTCTCACGACATTCGGAAAAGCTAGCAAGAAAGCTAGTATCGTGCCACTTGCTGATAAGAGTAGTCAACCAACTGCTGCTTCTCAATCTATATCCTTCTTATTCTCGGAGACTACCTACAGAATACGCCTTCAGTTTCCCGCCAAGCTATGCGAATATCACATGCAACGTCATCCATGGAGTAAGGATTGAAGCTAAACCAATCGAGGAGTACATTGTTGGCAGCCCGCGCTCCATTAAGTGAGTTGGAGTTCCTCTTCTCTGTTCAGCAATCACATTTCACAGAGAAGAAGAAACGCCTCAAGAAATGTACTTGGTAAAAAAGAGAACAAGTTTTGATAGTTGCCACTTTGCTTTATTTCCAGGATCTGTTTAGAGCTTTTCAATGGACGTTTTCCCTTCCAAGATCTCTTACTCGATCATACATAAGGAACACCTTGTCAATTCAAACCTTTATCAAGGACATGCTCTTGAGGACATCAATAACCCATTCTTGGAAAAAAGGCACAATCCTTCCACCTTGAATTGCCTTACTTAGGTTCTCACCGATGAAAAAGCAAGCAATATTTAGAAAAAATTGTCATCAATTAGTACTTAAGCCATCAAAACTGATCTCCAACTTTCCTGTGACATCCTCATGAGCAACTTTACTAAATTTGTCTTGTCTCTTTTCATATCTCCTTCCTTTTCGACAAAGGAACACACCTAACACTTCAAGAGACAAAGGAAGTCTTCCGGTCACGTAGGTAACGTCTCTTGAAAGGATGCGATAGTCATCTAAAGAAGTGTCTCTCTTGAAGGCATGCCTACTGAAAAGCCGTAGTCCATGATCAAAATTCATTTCCTCCATTTCATAATCTAGAACGATACACATTGAATTTTTATTATGCAAAATATTTTTTTCCTAGTTGTACTAATAACTCTAGAACCTGAACCATGAGGTTCCCTTTTTGACTAACTTCTTCACTCTTGTGTACATCATCAAGAACAATGAGGAAACAATGAGGACCTTTTTGTGGAGTGTTTCTCCAATCCTCTACTCTCCATAATCAACATCATCAATGTTGTTCACCGAAGAAGATTTACAATATCCGACGATAACCATTTTTGCAACTTGATTATTCCTTCGTCTTCTAATGACTTTTTCTTGAATGTCTTCAGGAAAACTATTATACATTTCAAATTAAGGCAATAGTTGATTGAAGATGACCTTGACAAGAGTTATTTTTCCTATGCCTCCCATTCCATGAGCTACAACCAACTAGGAATCACTTTGTTTGATACCTAATAACTTTCTTATATCTCCCACTCTAGCATCCATTCTAACTAATGTTCAGTCACAGACTAGTGTATGGTCTTTAGCTTGTTCAAAAACATCCGACAACCAGTTTGATCAATCCTTCTTGGCTGTCACAATTAACTGCAAACCAGTTTTAGTGGGAAAAGATCAGAATACATTCGTTCATGCTTGGACTCACTTTATTTACTATTCCTTTTCCAAGTAAAAGACTAAGGATTAAAAAAAATGTTAAAACAGCAGAAACTAAGCAAAACACGATATCTTCACAGATACTAAAACAATAGAAATCTTGATTACCACAGTTTTTCCCGACAGTTAAGGCAAAGCTTCTTATCAAGAACATGTTCTATGAAAAAGAAAAAGTGAGAAGAGCTTATTCGTCATCCTTTATCTGGTTCCATCTCTTTACTTCATCGACTTCTTGAAGAGCCTTTCAAGAAGCCTCAACCTCAACAATACTCAACTTCTGCTCGACAAAGCCTTTCAACGGTGCAGATACTGCTGCACACTATGGTGGGAGATAACAGCAGAACATGATTCTATCAAGATGAACCCTAAAGACAACAAGGTACATAAGACACTACATTATTCACATTACAATGAAAGAAAAAAGGTCACAAAAGCAGAACACTTAAGTCTTGCATTATATACTTAAAATAGGGGCATATAATATTAGATTACTTTAGATAAAACGACTTTTGAAAAGGTAAACAGGAGAGAGAAAGCAGAAAATTTGCTTGGGCCATATCTCCTACCTTTGGAAGTAAATGTGGGCCTAATACGAATAAAAAAATCAAGCGACGAAAATTCCGATAGCTAGTCTTAAAATAAATTGATATTAGAAAGAGTCCCACATCGACCGCTAACACAGATGTACCTCACTTTATATTGTCCAAGCGGGATGAAGAGAGCTTGTCTCTTAGGAGACATCCGATAAAATTGGAAAGATACAGAGAAGATTAACATGGCCCCTGCGCAAGGATGACACGCACAAATCGAGAAATGGTTCAAATTTTTTTATACCTTTTCACTACAATGCTTGGAGTAATTTGAAATTAAATTTTATTATATTCACCTTTTCTTGATCAATTTAAATATACTCGTGTTGAAATGGCTATTTTTTTTTTTTTTGCACTTATTTTTATATTTTGCATTGCCTCTTCACTTCAAATTACGCAATACTCACAAAACCTTTCAAAATATATGATTCTAGAATTATTACAAATTTTTCAGCCTGGTTCACCACCGCTCGGGACAGACATCGCCCAAAACCCAGAAGTGGAGGAGGCATGGAGGCTTCTCTGTCTCTCCTGTTTCGCTCTGTCCGACCGCGCCTCCGCCAAGCTCCGGCCACCGCGAGCTTCGTCACCTGCGGGCTTCGCAACAGTACGAGGAGGCCACTGTGGAGGTCGGACGTGTTGTCCACGGAGGCCATACAAGCCGTCCAGTCCCTCAAGCTGGCTAAATCCACTCCTCGGTTGAACCACGTCGTGGCTACGAGCCTCGCTCGGCTCTTGAAATCCGATCTTTTGAACACCTTCGCCGAGCTCAAGAGACAGAACGAGGTCGATTTGGCCCTCAAGGTATCGCCTTTTTCGAGCCCGTGGTTCTGGGTCTTCATTTTCTTTGCTGTTCTTGTTGTTCTTCGAATTCTCTCTTTGTAACTTTGGTGTATGATGTGAAAAATCTCTGCCCTTCCACATAGAAATTGAAAGTTTAGAATGCCGTTTTGGGTGTCTGTTGTTCTTGGGTCTTTGTTTTTTTTCATGTCCGTTTTCTACAAGGCCATTTTGATTGTAGCGGATGCTCTAACTGGTAGGAGCAGAGCAAATGATCTGGTAATTAGCTGTTGCTCTGAAGTTTGGTGAATTCGTTTTTCGTATTGGCTATCGGTGATTTAGCCGGTACATCAAGCTAGTGAGTGGCATGGGTAATTTGTAGAAAACAGGTTGAGTGTTGACTGATGAGATATGGCTTACCTTACAACAATGAATCTTGTCGGCTTTTCTGGCCTTATAGATTTTATCCATGGTTAGGATTTTCTGAGTTTGGGTTTGGGTACTCTTTTAAATCTTCTACATTAGGTTCACATAGAAAGGAGAATCACTGTGCAGATTAATTTGAAATTAAAAGATAAAGATAATAGCTTTGGGCAGAAATGCAGGTTTTGCATGTTTCATCAAGGGAAACAACATTGGGCATATTCAAACTACTGTTCTCATTAGTATATTGAGAAGAAAGAGAAACAAAGTAATACCCTCACTTTATACATATGGGTGGTGTGAATTCTGGATGCACTATTTCGATATCTCCATTTTACTGTTCTCATTCCATCTAAAAAGATTCCAGCTGTAGGTCTTTGAGTACGTGTGCAAGGAGGAATGGTACGGAACTGATCTTTCCTTGCGTTGCGACATGATCCAACTACTGGGAAAGAACAAAATGGTTGCTCTTGCTGAAGTTGTTTTCTCCGGAGTTCTGAAAGAAGGGGTTGAATCTGACACAAGGGCTTATGGTGAGATGATTGGAGCATATCTAACAGCAGACATGATTGAAAAGGCAATGCAGACTTATGAGAAGATGAAAGCAGCTGGTCGTACCCCAAATGAATTTACCCTGATGATTCTCATAAGAAATCTGGAGAAGGCTGGAGAAAAAGATCTGGTAGAGTTCTTGAAGAGAGATTGTGTTGAATATTTGGATTCTCCTAAGAAGTTCCTAGAAGAAGTCGAAAGAAAATATGTAGGAATTCACTCTTCCATACTCATTCTAGCATTATGTTCTCTATATGCCATTCTTTCTGCCTGGGCTTCTCTCTTATCCTTCCCGTCTTTCACAGCTTTGCAATTATCTTTTAATATAAGTGCTCAAGTCTCTTGGATGTTATCTGGATATGAATTTCCTCCAACGCCAGTCATAATTGCTCAAAAATTAATGTTTGATGCAACATGAACTAGAGCGTTATACTCTTGGCTTGTTCAAGTAGGAGTTTTGGTCATGCTACCCCTAACTGCAGTACTTTCTGGTCAGTGGGTCCAATTTGTTTTTTGCTTTCTTTGAGAGATGTTTCGCTTCCATGCATGTTCTACATTTATACTAAGAATGCATTCCTTCTTTTCATCAATAGTTGCCGAGAATGAATTCTTGGGATTTATGACATAATTTTGTTGTTTGAGTCCAGTGTTCCATTCACTAATGAAAACTTTTGATGGCTGAGAGAAGTATTATTGCAACTACTCTAGCTTTTACTATCCTTTCGCTTTGTTGATGCTTGAACTTTACTTTTGACATATTTTCACGTGGAACTTGGCCTCTTGAAGATGAAGTTATTAACTTCTGTTCTTCTTTACAGCCAAAGAGGAGATCGTTTGATCTTGTTTGAGGACAGCTATGCAAGCATTGGGCAGCTAGAAGTTCTGCACCAGCAATGAAAAGACGCACCACTTTTGCCAACCCCTATCAAAATCATTGCATGCGGTTTGCTGCAGGATCTTGAAATTTTTAGTGAAATAGAAACACGGGTAATCACTGTCAAAATTTCACACCCGTTGGTGCATAAGTAGGTGTCTAATCTGGAGGAGCTTAGGCCAGATGAAGCAGATTCCAAATGTTTATAGCAGGTGCCATCGGCATCTTTTCTCACGCCATTATTGCAGAGTCACTGTGCTTAGATTATATGGAACATGTATTTTAATTAATCAGAAAACGTAGGTGTTCTATTTGTTTGCGGATGGGCCTCATTGTTATGGTCACATGTTGCTTCTAGTTGAGTTCTTTGATGGATCAGTTGATAGACATTATTGTTGATAATCCTGAGGATAGCTTGTCTATCCGTCATCGTGAATATTATTGTCCTTTAGCGATGCCCCAATGCATTTGATCCTCTGTACTTGGATTATTTTATGATGAGACTACCCTGTTGTCCTTTCTTCTCACAAAATCGGCTATCTATTGGTGCAAGGAAAGGCAGGAAAATCGTCGAATTTAGCTTAAGGGTAGGAATCTTTTAGGATATGTTTTTTTGAAAAGCTCTTTCTTTTTTCCTAGATGAGATGTAATGGATGATTTGGAACGTGGCGTTTCTGCTGGTTTTGTGCCAAAGAAACAGATACAATCCATGGCCCGATTACTACAGAGGTAGTTATCACAACACAGTTATTTCTTTTCATGGTAATAATTCGGGAAATAGCGTCATTACTTCCAACTTAATAGATCGTAAGTTATTTCCTTAATGTAAAATTAGTAGCCATATTAAGAAATGAAATTCTGATGGCCAGTACCCCAAGGGACACTAGTCAAGCAACCTTCTAAGGAAACTTTGTAGTTTGAATGCACCCAGTGTCTCGTGTCATGTGTAATCACTGTTTCAAAAAGCGCATCATTCCTCATGTAGTATGTTTAACTAGTTCAAAGGGCATACAGCAAACACTAAAAAGGAATCAAGAACCCACTTTATATCACAGTAAGGTAACATCATCTCATCAAGCAGAAAAAGGGGGCAAAACAAATTTATCTTCACATATGCATTCCTTTCTTGTAGCTCCCATGAACACTCGTATCTACATGTCTACAAATATAGGAAGGACCTGTATGACCGCTACAAAACAAGAACACCCAATTGACACAGAAGCTAGCAAAAAGTACTACTTTGAAAGATAATCAAACACTGCAAGAATTTGGAGGGGGAAAAAGCACATGAAATAGGAAAAGAAGTCGGGGAAAAAGAAAATCAGCATCCCTTCAAAGAGCATGAATGCAACTGTACTCATCTTCAGCTAGCCAAGTGACTGGGTGAGCTATTGAACATACTATGCCACATGAATGCTCTAGAAAGCACCATCTCCAACTCTAAATGAGTCCAGTTTTCAGTAGGAAGGTGTTGAAGAAACATCACCATTTCTTGGAATTCAAGCTTCTGAAGTTTATCTGACCACTGGACACAGCACAGGGAACAATACAATAGTGATCATTCCAAATGTTATGACTTCAACAACGAAATATGTCTGAAGAAAACTGTAATGCAGAGATCAACTAGTACGGAAGTTTGATAGCCATAAAGTATGTAACTTTTCCAGTTTCACTTTACTCACTTTTATTTATAAAACTGTCAAAAGATTTGCACACAAAGAATTGAAGATGTATATCACTCAACATATGGAAAAGCTTCAAAAGAGCTAAGAAAATTCCTAGACAGCTTCAATCATGGAATTTGAGCAACCACGGCAAATATCAATTCCACAATGAGTTGGATGATGGTCAATCAAATGCAAATTGAGGGATTCATAAAGAAAGATTCACTTTAACTGGCTGGCATTGAGCACTATCTACAACTACATTAAACCTAAAAGATATTTCTACATCACTACCCTTGACATATATACCCAGTTATCCATCCTCTGAACCAGCTGTAAGAGGTCATTGGCATAACAAATGGAGAACTCAATCAGTTTCCAACCTAAAGCTCATGGGAGTGAGATTAACCTCAGAAAGGTTCCTGCAATCTATCAAAAATGCTCTTGGTTCTCACATCATGTTAGACTGTGTTCATGGGAGAAGGCTTGAGCTAGATATTGTGGCAAGTCACAATGGAATGGGCTGGAGTAATTGTTCAAAACTTAAATACGTAACAAATCAAAATATTACTGAGAATCAACATCTTTCAGGTTCTTTTCTGTTCCGACTCAGAACAGGTGGTGTCCTTCATGTAAAGGAAATCAGTGAACATACTGGGAATTTAACGAAATATCAACTAGTTAAGGACAAAAAAGCTTATATTCACAGGCCAAAGACATATAAAGGAATCAAATTTATAACTGCTTTCCTAAAAGCAATTTGAACATGTAGAAAAGTTAAACTACATTGTACTGTAAAGTAATTGGAGTGGTAGTCTCCCTTACCGTCAACAAAAAACTGGCAAATATATAAACGAGAAAGTCTGGCAATGCATCTCCTTCTGCAAGATATGTGTCCCACAAGCGAGTGACAAGATGGAAAGGAATCTGATAAGAAGAATTAGGTCATAAGTGTCATGCCTGAATTATTGAATTTATAGAAATAAAATAGAAAAATCACAATTATACAGGCAGCTTTAGTTCAAGAGAACTAAAAGAAGTGAAGACTTAAGAAAAGCTCAAGTAACAACAAACCTCACGTATTAAGAGACAATTAAACCAGCGAAAAGCAAATTGCAGAAATTCAAGGCCTTGCTCCTCCATGTGTCTTGACACAGGTTCTGGTCCAATTAAAAGAAAGAGAAATTAAATAATAGCAAATAATTCTAAAATTGCAATGAAAACTAACACCCAGAGGACTGGGGTAATCTGACATCAGAGCATCAATGAAAGAGTGGCATAATCTGAAAATGGCAAAGTAGTTGACTGCACCATGCAAACAACTATGCTATGCGCATCCAGAAATCCAACCCAGTCAATATGGCCATATAGAACTGAGTACAAATTTCAGAAGGCGCTCCATGCTGTCCCATTAGATATGAAATTACAATGTATGCAACTGCTTATGAATGTCACAAGTATAGAAAAATGAGAATGGCACCATATATCTTGCTTTCACATATCTCATGTGGTGGTCACAGTCACAGGTGCTTAGAAAGCTGAGACATTCTTGTTCTTAAAAAAATTGCATGTTTCTTAAAAGACAACTTTGTTGTTAGAGTTGTTTTTGTATGTATGAAGTGAAACCAAGGTTTTCTCAGAAGGGAATTGTTTGCTAAAAAATTTAGCAATTGACAGCACCTAATCAACATACATGTAGACCTGTGTAAAGCTGCTAAACATTATTTTTAGGAAGATTAAGACATCTGTCAGGGCACCACTCAATGCACTTCCAGCAAATTAAATCAAACCACAAGTAGACGCATCCTTCTGTCTCTAATAAACTATAATCAGCAATTTCGTGGTACTGAAATTGTGGATACATGTCCATTATCAACTTAAAAAATTCATGACTAAGGCTTACCATCAATGCGCCTGACCAATTCCTTCAGCTTAAAGACAAGCCGTTGGATTCCCGGTTGAGCAAATGTATAATGATCTTGCATACCATCTAACAACTTTGTCAGACACCAATAGCAGTCTGCCTCTAAGTAAGAGATCTTCTCAGGAGACAAATCGGATAGTGACCAATTATCCACACTTCCTTCTAAGTATTCTGACAAAAAGAGGACTAAAATGGCGTGACTAGATCGTTTATGCCTTGAACATACCCACTAGCTGGATGACGGATAGCCCTGGATGAAATCAGCTAAGCATTAGAAGAAAGATCAACAAACACATAGCGAAATCCATCGAGACTCTTCAGATACTAGAGCATGACAAATCTATAAAATTGAATTGGCACAGACATAGCTTGCAGAACCTAGGAATTCAAAAAGGCTAAAAATTTCATGGATTTAGTAATCACCCATTGGAATCCCTACGGAGAGATTAAGTTGATCAGGAGAAGGCATCTAGTAGTGTTCCTTTCAAAAGTGTCTATAAATCTACATGTCCTTGGGGAAGATATGGAGCAAAGAAAGTGAAGATTGGACTTCAGTTGAGCAGCTTCAACAGTTCAACTTGGTCCTAATGACAATTTAACAAACTGCACAGCTATCTCATGGTTCAATGGTACTTTCTAACAACCATATTTAAAACCCACCACATAAGAACCATCATTTAAATCACAGCACAAAATCTCCTTGATGAACCAAAGAGCTCCCTGTTTTAGTTCTTACACTTCATAATGGCCACAGTTTCATTTAGCCCAGGGAAGGAAAAGGTTTATACAATAGGAAAATGTATGGTTTGGTGCTATTATAGATTCTCATGAGACCCTATGAGATAATGGATGACACCATCAATTCAGGTTGGTTTCAGGCAGCTTTGCCTGTGATACAAAGATCTTACAGACTTCTTCCATCAATACTTTAACTATAAAATTAAACAGTTTATATCAGCACACATGAAGGCATGACAAAATAATTGAATAGAAAATAATACAATCATATCAAGACAAAAAATAGCAGCCCTCAGTGCCCTAGCAATGAATCTTTTGGTTTATCAATAAAAAGAAAATGTTCCCAGAAAGAAAAGGCAGCAAAGCTCATTTTTATAAGGCCCTTTGATCAGTATTAAAGAAGGAAGAATTGTGAAACATCCTAAAATTTTCTAAATAAAGAAAGTCACTCCATCATTCCTACACTTTTGTCTTCGGTGTGATATGAAAAAATGGGATGAGTAGTAGTCACTACCACCAACACAAACATAAAGAAGTTAAGCGACCATTCAATTGCGGATGCTACACTCCATAAATACTAGCCTCCTCTTTGAAGCAGAAGATATCTAGTGTTATGTCAGAAAAATAGAGGAACACGATGAGCATGAGGATAACATGTTAGAATAGCCAATGGTGTCATCATTGCACATTGTAATCTCCCTCTACCTATTGGAATGAGCTTTTGAGTTACACATTCAAACACTCTGTCAAATGGTAGCTTCAGACTGCTCTAAATTCCATTTCACCCTCTTCTGTACTTTAGGTAAGCAAAGTTTTCTCTTTTCATACATTGTGATTAAAGCATTGATCAGCATGTACAAAGAAGATAATCTGACCATGTATACAGGATGCGCTCCATGGACTTCTGTACTTGGGCTTGCTGAAAGAAAGAAACATCAGGTACAGTTCTTGGACAATCCACAGCAATCTAATCAAAGTATACAAAAGTTGTGAGAAGCAGAATATGAGAAAATTAGTTCAATCATAGAAATGGCCATAACAAAAGATACCTGGCGAAGCATGGTGATCTCTTCATCTGTGCGTTCAGTATCTGGAATGTCATAGAACTGAGCAACACAGTCAAGAAACTCGAGGCGTTTCCTTCTCAGGACTCCCTCCCTTCTATCTGAATTAGGTGGTGCATATCCCTGTGGTCAGTCCATATTTAATTTTCACTATGAATAAACTTAGTCAAACCAAATCATATTAACGAATTCAAAGCCAGTGAACTGCTAAACCAGATTTATGGATCTTTATGCATGGTCTACAATATGAACAGACATGGAGAGAGCATTTGGTTAAAAATTGTTGCCATCTGTCCTCATTCTCTAGGTCTTTATGTATGTTCCAGCACTTAGTCAGTATTTAGATCAACAGAAATGGCTGTCCAGTTCATTCTTCTTTTCTTAGAAAGATTTTAAAGGAAATGAATCAAAAGGCTTTTGAAAATATTAAAACTCCTATAATGGTTCTGAAGGAGGAATGGTTGCCGGGCCTTTTTTGTGGTTTTCAGTTAGCACCCTTTCTTGTGCCCAAACTTCTCTGAACTTTCAAAATCTTATTGTAATTAATTTTGTACAGCAGATGTAACCCCTTAGGCAACCATTAATGAATTCCTCAGTTATCAGAAAAGAATATAACAATGTTGCTATTTGCCCTCAGCCCATAGACAATTACATCAACAATAGTATTGGGCAAACTAAAATCTCGTGTTTCATCCCCATTAGCATTAACCTACCAGTATTGTTTAGCTAAATCCGATTGTGAGCTTAAATTGTACTGGCATGAGAAAAAGGGACATTGACTATCAAGAGAATCCTACCTCATGAAGATTGTATTAGTACAGGTTACTTTTATTCTTTGGGCAAAAAAAGGAAGAGAAGGAGGTTTTCAGTGGCTCTGTGCCTTCACCAAATTACCATTACATGGTAATAGTCTATCAACCATAATATGAACAAGGCACCCCAAAAATCTAACTCTTAAATGAAACCCAATAAGCCCGCAGAAGGAAAAGTTATTACGGTGACATGCCAGGCAGGTAGGACAATCACATTACAAGAAGTAGAAGGTCAAAATCAATTCCACATAAATTACACTAGAAAGCTTCAGTTTGAGATGGTAAAAGTGTATGGCAAAACCTCAAGACTCAGAGGACCAAATATTTGTGACTCTAGCGACCCACATTGTACCCACAGAGGCTTCTCTATATTTAAAGAGGTTGGACCAAGAACTGACTAATATAAAGGAATTACACCTTTTATAGCACTAAGCACACTTAGAATGATTATAAGTACACCTATATAGAATCAAAATCTAATGTGGCAGCCACTGACAGAAACCTTAATTGAAAAAATGCATGTTCCAGTAAGAAATTCTTTCAAAAACTGAATGCAGCTTCTTTTTTATTTTTATTTTTTTTCAATTTTGCATGTCAACAAAAGAGATATTGCTAACTTTCAAAGGCCCAGTTGGGGTATAAATGAGCTAACACTAATCCCCAAGTAACAGCTTTAGCTTACCAAGAGGAGTTTCCAAACTGTAGGGCGCATATACGGTGGTACTCCACTCCATGCCAACTCTCGCAACCTTTCTACATAATGTCATCATCACAGAAATAAGATTAAAGGACCAAGTTTAATCATAAAGAACCTCTGCTGCACTCAGTATGCAATAACAAAAGGACCTCTATTAATGAAAACATCAAGACAAAAATGCACAAGGCTCCATTGAACCAATGCTTAAATTCTTTATGAACCCTGTATAAGTGAGAACAAGCCTTATCACTTTTACCCTTGTTACTGCATCAAACTTACTAGTACTACTAAATCAGCAAAAAGCAACTGACATACAAGACAAAGCCTAGGAAAATAAAATGTAAGGAAGCCCCTAAAAGATCAAAAGTTGGACATGGGTGCATGGATGACTGCAATATCAGGAAACAAGATAGCATAAGTATGTTCAGCCTATTTGCTCGAAGAATTATGGACTAAGCAAAAGCAATGTGAGTGACTTAAAAGCAAAAAAAGAATTACCGCAGAGTTAGCTTGGTAGTCTAATACATAATTACCCACCTGTAGTTTGCTAACAAGAAAAGCCCATTTAATCATTTATGAGATTGAGATTATATATTGTTCTCAAGGTTACTAGAAGAAAGAGGAAGTGTGCACAAAGTTGAAGCGTCATCCATATATACAGATCCATCTCTTCTCTGTCAACCAGTTCAAACATCTTAACAAGCAACATTAACCACATCCAACCCATCTGAGCAAGAATAACTGCTAATGTGTGTTCATTCCCCAGTCCGTCATCATTAAATAAAATCAGGGAACACCATCATGCTTTCATCAGGATGCAAAAGTTATACTAGGAAATCCTCATCATACCTAAAGTGACGGTTCCTGAGAGCTCCTTCGTGAATTTCATGACCCTTGCCGAATCAGTAGCTCTTGCACCAATGGTGGACTTCTGCACTTCTTTGGGAGTACTATGAACATCTGATGTTGAGGATTTAGACTTGTCGATATTCTCGTGTGTACTTGGCTTAAAAGGACCTTTGTCATCTTCCTAGATCAGAAGCAAAATCTCTCACTTGATTCCCAATTATAAAACTTTTATAAAATCAACTATCTATAGTAGCAATGACAGAAGACCAACTAACATCATCCGTACTACCTCCATTGACTTATCCATTTGATCACTCGGGCCGGTATCATTTTCTGAGAGACTTCGTTCATACTTAGGAGAGCGGTCTTGCCTGCTTGAATCATCCAACGGGTCTGATCTCCTGGTCAGCAACACTTTTCCAGGTATACTGCGACCTTTGAGCAACCTACCAATAGCATCTGAGATATTAAAGTTGACATAGTGACTAAGGCAAAGCAGTCATATTTACCACAGAAAAAGTCATGCCCAGATTATGCAGCCGCTCTAAGAGACAAAATTAACGGAAGTGTTAAGCAAATAGCAACAAAAGGTGGATAAAGAAATACCACGCAGACATATGTCAAATAAATACGATACAACCACCCGGCATCACATTTCTGTAGGCCAGACTCCTTGAAATTGCAATGGACTCCCAAGGAGAAAGTAGGCAAAGATGCATGCACTGAATGAAGATATTGTCCATGGGCATGCAAAAGCACACATTGCTTGCTCATGCACAGTGCACACGGACACAGTAATTGACAGAAGAAGAAAGAAGATGAGAAAAGGCAAGTGGTTGAGTCAAGTACCAAGGCCAGATTTTTCGAGCCAAAATTTTCTTTAAGTGAAAGAAAAAAAAAATTTCTGATGTACACTTCTCAACAACAGCAGATGTCACGCTCGAAGGTGAGCATAGCCGGCAAAGTCATAAATCCCCCAACCAAATGAATTTGAATTACCACATCCTCTGTCACTGAGGTAACTGATGATGAAAAGGAACATCAACAGAAGCTCAAGTCTAACGTCCAGCATCAAGCAATAGAAGTCTAGAACCCGGTTCCACATCTCACTGAGGCAGAACAAAAGACTTCTCCGATCCATTCCTTACTCTAAAAATCAGGTATTGAAGCTCCTACTATCATTCACTTCAATGTCAAGGCACCGATATCAAACAGATCCACCCACACACACAACTTTCGAACAAGTGCCACGAAAATCAGCAGGACGCACTTCAATTCCCCACATCACCCCCCCACACCCCAATTCACTTCCCGTGATCATAAAGCTAAAAACCCATCAAAACACCCCGCATTCCCCCGAGCAAAGCACTTGGAATCTAGAAAATCCGGAGCGAGCTCCAAAGTCACCGGAACCAAAAGCCCACGCAACCAGATCACGCCCATTTCCCGCTTCAATTCCAGAGATCCGGAGCTATACTGCGGAACGGAAGGTGAACACGCACGAGAATCGAAATTCTTCGAGCTAGATCAATCCGCTCGCCCTATTAGTGATCGGAGAGCCCACTGGATGCGAGATGCGGGGATTGCGATGAAGGAAGGAAGAGGAGGAGGAGGGGAAGGAGAGGACCGTACCCTTGGACGCTGCGGAGGGTCTGGTTGAATCTGGAATCGGGGCTCTCGGCCTTGTCTTGCCGGAGTTGGTGGTTGCTGCTGCTGCTGCTGCTGTTGTTGGTGCTGTTGCTCCTCATGTTTTTGCTGACTCTGTTTCTTCCCTCTTCTCTTCCGAGAAGACGACCATTTGCCTATATGCTAATAATCCCCCGGCTCTTCTTTCTCATTTTCCTCGCCTTCTCTCCCTTCCTCGCGCATTTCCTGCATAAATAATTTAAGAGGCAACGTAATTCAATCTTACATCTTGCTAAAAGTGTAATTCAATTCTAATGCTTATCAAAATTAGTAAAATCGAGTTTTTCTATTTATTCCGTCCAACTCAACTGACCAAAAATACTAAGATAGTAATTTTATTATTATTATTTTTTATCCTAAGTGACGATAACGTGATTTGAATCTATTTCTGATTTTCCATACAAATCTAATTTCAAGTAAAATAAAATAAGCTAAATTAAAAAAATTAGAAAGAGCAATGCGGTGGTGAGGAAGGATAGAACTAGTGACCATCATCGATCACAGGTGAGGGCTTGCAGGCCCTCCCTCGCTTAGTTTGGAATGGGTTTTAAACCGTAGTCAAGACCCTGTACTAGTGGTAACCCTTAGCTTTGATATGGTGGACAACAAGGGACCAATGACCCCACTGACCATTCCTCCACCACCATTGCAAATGTTGATGGCAAGGGCTCAAACCTTGGCCACTTGATTAGGCATCTATCTTTCTTTCTTTTTTAACATTTTTCAAATAATTTGAAATAAAAATTGTATTAGAAATTAGAAATGATATCATCTTAACCACATATGTATTTTTCATTAGTCAAAAATGGATAGATTAATTGAATAATTTGATTTTTTTTTTAAGTTTTAGACACATCAGCATTTTTCATCAGTCAAAATGGACAATTCAAGACTTAGATAGTGTATATGAGAAAATGAGAAAAATATATTGAGCTTTTGAAATTAAAATCTTGGGGAAAATCACTCAAGTAGTCAATCAAGTGATTCAAGACTTAATTTGCAAGTTAAAGTTCACAGTTTCAATTCTCCAGCCTATCTTCTATCTCGCAAAACGTTAATTTGAGAAGGACCATATGGCTTAGGTGTATTATTGGCTCCACTCATACATTTTATGGGTTTGCAGTGGTGGGCTTGCTTAGTTTTTCCTTTTTATTGGTCGAAGGTTTGCCTAGTTGGCTATTGATATTTCATTGGTACCTTCAACCAAATCCTTTTGATTGAGTGGAAAAAAGGCGATTTAGTAAAAGTTAGGTAATATTTGGAATTTCTTAGAGTTTTTCGTAATTTTATATATTTATGAACATGCAGGAAAATTGTATTATATATCTTAAATTTTATGTATCGAGGGGTATTGCCACTATTGACTTCCTTACCCGTCCTTGATGGCCTGTGATGGTGGCTCACCTAATGGATAGTTGGTTTTTCATTGGGACCTACCAAACGTTCTAGTAGCAATTTAATTGAACGAAAAAAAAAAAGTTAACTCGACAAGAATAAGATAGTAATTGAAATTTTCTATGGGTTTCCTCTGATTCAATATATACAAATATGTAGAGAAAATTACATTATAAGTCCTAAATCTTTTGCATGGAATGCGACTGAGTCATAAACTTATAAACTAATTTAATCAAATATTAGATATTTACCTAAAAGTACAATCGACTCTTAAATCTTTCAATTGGTTCAATTCAACCCCCAACCTCTATAAGAAAAGTACTATCAAGCCTTAACATTAAATTGAAAAGTGCAATTTAAGGATTCGAAATAAGTACTTTTCAAGTGATGAGTAAGCAATTTTAGTGACATTTATAAAACGATGACAGTGTAATTGATAAATCTGCATTGCCCGTGTACTATAAAATCTCATCCTACGCCGCTCCATAGAGGTCATAGCCACGTGGTATCTCACTTTTTAACCGGTTCACTACATCACATGTCGTGACCGCGTGATATAACCATCACCTAACCTTCCTCATCAGTAGACCCAAGCAATCAGGGTCGCTCTAGAGTCGAGCAACCGGCTTAGTCCACCGAAGCCCGTGGGGCAAAATAAACGGGCTAGCCCCTTAAAAAGCCCGGTGTGCCCATACTGGGCCCAGCCCGACCCAAGCCCAAGACCAACCCCAATTCCAGCCCAAAAGTTCAACACATCTTTCGGGTCATGAGCAGGCTTCGGACAACAATTTAAGCCGGTCTTCGACCCGGCCCAGTCCCATCCCCCCACTCTTTTTTTTTTTTTTTTCACCGCCATTTTTTCTCCATCTCTTCACGCGCCGACTACGGCTTAAACCTACAAACTGCTCAGCCCGTCTTCTTCACCAGAGAAGGGTTTAAGGAGCTTCTTCTTCTTCTTATTGCTACTGCAACTGGAACTCCTGCAAGTTCGAAGCCAGACCGAGAGCGATTGCAGCAATGGCCGCGGACGGCGCGAGCCACGACCAATCGCACAAGGCGCATCGCTCGCGTCAGGCGGGGCCCTCCGTAAAGAAGAAATCCAAGGCCGACAAGAGGAAGAAGGGCAAGGGCGGCGGCGGCGGCGGCGGGGGGACGACCCGCAGAGGCAGAACCCGAAGGCCTTCGCCTTCAACTCGTCCGTCAAGGCCAAGCGGCTGCAGTCGCGCGCCGTCGAGAAGGAGCAGCGGAGGCTCCACGTCCCCACGATCGACCGCTCCTACGGCGAGCCCCCTCCTTTTGTGGTTCTCGTTCACGGGCCGCCGAAGGTAATTGGCATTCGTGTCGATTGGGGCTTCTTTCTTTCTTTTTTAATTGATGTCGGGTGGGGACTAGTTGGAATTGGAGCTGGGTGCTTGAAAGTTTGGACGGTAAGGTGGTTCTGAGGTTTGATGCTGATTTCTTGAATCTGTTTGTTGCAGGTTGGGAAGTCTCTTTTGATAAAGTCGCTGGTGAAGCATTATACAAAGCATAATTTGCCCGACGTTCGCGGTCCAATTACGATCGTGTCAGGTCATCATTTGCTTTTATGCTGGTGCATTACACTCTTTTTGGAACAAATAGGGGCTGTTAATCTTTTCAGCTACTATGTAAATTTTGTATACTTTAGTACATACGCTTCAAAGATTGGTTCTGTTCAGCTGCACTTTGATCCATTCATGCATTGCCCCTCTTCATGCAATAGGATCCTTTCTTTCAGTTTTTTTGATCTAACTTCTTGTTCCATATGCTTGCTACATCAGGTAAGCAAAGGAGGCTGCAGTTTGTGGAGTGCCCAAATGATATCAATGGCATGATTGATGCTGCAAAATTTGCTGATCTGGCATTGCTTCTCATAGATGGAAGCTACGGTTTTGAAATGGTGAGATGTTGGATCTATACATGCTTGCTTTTTTCTGATAAAAAAGCCTGTTGTGTGGATGATGGAAGTAGATAATGGCCTAGTTCACAAAACACATTGCACCTTCAGTTTAATTCTTCTTTGTCTCAAAGGGAGCTCCTTTTTCTTGTCCATCTCAGAAGCCTTATTTGCTAATGTAACAGTAGTATTAGCAAATTGACAGACCTGTTAGGTTTTATGTAGTATTGGGCATGGTGGTTGGTGGAGGCCTTTTAAGACATGAAACCCTGATTGCCTTGCATTTGAATTGATAAGGACAGCTTTGGTGCAATTTAATAGAATTGTTTAATGGTGTACTATAATGGGATCCTGTTGGGTAAGTGAACAATTCATAAGTTGGAGGTCATGATGACAACTACTTTTCACGGGTCAAACTTGAACAGTTGAGGTTTCTACCCTGGTGGTCTCTTTCTGTTGCCTTTGGAAGAACTTTCGTTGATGTGATCATACAAACTCACAGAATTACACAATCACATCCAGACCTGCTCACACATCATATCCAGACCTGCCTACCCAAACTTGTGCATGCATTCTTGTGCTGGAGAGACAGAGGGAGGGAAACTCCACAGAAGAACTTACACAAACTCACAGAATTACACAATCACATCCAGACCTGCTCACACATCATATCCAGACCTGCCTACCCAAACTTGTGCATGCATTCTTGCACTGGAGAGACAGAGGGAGGGAGAGAGCGAGGGTGAATGAGTGAGTTAGTGCAGGCATAGTGCCATTAAAGTATCAATTTGTCAATTTTTATGGGAAGGTAAATATCTATATTGGTAAAATGCAACATGGTTCTAGGATTCAGCAGAATTATAAGCTGGATAGTTGGCAAAAAGTGGATTGGCATGATTTAATGTTTAAAGTGAAAGGGCAAAGTAGCTGCAAATGAAGATGGCTATCATGCGATGTTTGAATATATATATATATATATTTTGGGTGTTGATAGTTCTTGCTTTTATGCCATTGTACTTTTGCTTTTGCTGCTTTTTGGTGCCATTATGTGAAGTGCTTTTTACTTTATTCAGCCATATTTTAATGGTGTGTTCTATAAAAATGACTTTATGTGAGTGCACTATTCAGCATATTTATTGCTAGGAGCAAACTCTCATCATGAGCAAAAGGGAAAAGCTAACAAAAAGGCACCTCCAAATATATTATACATCTGCATCGGAGTGGATTTCTCTTAGAAGTCATACTGTGCCCTAGGCCTTTTATCCACTGCTCTTTTCTTTATGATGCTTTGCCCCAGCCTAGAACCTGTGTCGATGATATTGTTTAGAAAACTTTGTGTGTATGCGTCAACATATGTATGTTCCCAAAGTTTAAGGTGTCTTGAGTTAAAAGAGAACTGCTTGTTTTCCTAAAATTTGCTATCATGATGCCATGTCAATGATTGCTGATACTCCTTTCAATTGTTGATGTTTTTCAGGAAACCTTTGAGTTCCTTAATATTTTGCAAGTACATGGGTTCCCAAAGGTTATGGGAGTCTTGACACACCTTGATAAGTTCAAGGATGTGAAGAAGCTTAAGAAAACAAAACAACGGCTCAAGCATCGATTCTGGACTGAAATATATGATGGAGCAAAGTTATTTTACTTATCTGGTCTTATTCATGGGAGGTGAGTGCCTTTTGTTACATCATGCTCTGTTTATACCCTTATACTGCTATGTTGACTGATCGTTTGCTCTTCTGCTTATCTGGTTAGGTATACTAAACGGGAGATTCACAATCTTGCAAGGTTCATCTCTGTTATGAAGTTTCACCCTTTATCTTGGAGAACTACTCATCCATATGTATTGGTTGATCGCTTTGAAGATGTTACTCCTCCTGAAAGAATACGGATTGATAAAAAGTGTGACAGAAACATTACAGTTTATGGCTATTTGCGAGGCTGCAACCTGAAGAAGGGAACCAAGGTAATTGATTTCACCTTATTTACTTCCTGCATTTATAATTTATGCAGGATGGATATTAGCTATTGTGGAATATATTGGTTAGTCAAGATATTTCTAAGGAGTAATTGATGATTATTTGTCTTTAATTGCTGTGATGATCTTAGACTAGTAATTGATGATGTTTAATAGGCAGGAGCTAACTAAGCTAACCAAAAAAACGAGTTTTAGTAATTTACGAGATGAGCTTATATGTCTGATTCTTTTGTTACAATTTTTGGAGCTTGTGTGAAGACATTCAGAAATTTATTCTTCTGCAGCTTGCTTTATCACTTGACTACTTTAGGTTATAGAATATGGTCATATTTTCTTTCTTTTTTGCACATTGAGGATCTGTTGTGGCAATGTGTTGAGAGAATTTGGAATATATGATGCATGGTTGTCCACATCCTTTCTTTGTCTGTCCCACCGGAGAAAAAATATTGCTAGATCTTAGTTGTTGGCTGAATCTAGGAAGATGTTATTGCAAGAAAGTTATGAACTAACAACAAATTGACTTGTATCATTTTTCAATAATTTTCAGTTAGGTTTCAACCTCAAATGGAGGGACTTGCATGGCAGACACTTGCTTACCTCATTATGAATTAGTGCATTTTCCACTGGCTGTATCATCATAAGACATACCATCATTTCTTGTCTTGACTTTAGGGAGATATGTTAAGCAGGGGCAAATCCAAGGATTTCGTTTGAAATTTTAGTGTATACAGTTGTACCTAAATGATATGGCTCAGAGTTTGAATAAGTGGATGAATTTATTTTGATTTGACTGTTACAGCAGTGAGTTTTGTTCATTATGCTTCCATATGTGTGAAAAGCTTTATGAGTGATCGTCGCATAGCAGCTTTTATAGAGATATCTTATACAGGAGCCAGAGAGGAAACAATATAAAAAATTTTCCTAAATTGCATGTAAGTGTCCATTAATAATGTGAAAACAGCAAGAAAAATTAGTAAAAAGTCGATTGCTAAAATTAGATGAGTTTAGGAAAATGTCAAGAAAGAATAATATGAAAAAAAATAAAATTGAATGAACTAATATGTAATTAAGCAAGAAATCCTGTGCCATATACATTTTATTTGTCCTTTAAGGTAATTTTTTTCAATCTTATGAAAGAAAAAACACCTCCAAGATAAAAAAAAAAAAAAAACTCTGGAATGATCAGCTCATCAAATATTTTCTGCAAAGTCAAAAGGAGCGAATCACTTGCATAAAAGCTTTACTGAAAAATAAGTATCACTTAGAAAGTGCCATTAGATATAAGACTATAATTTTGGCATTGATTTCCCTCTGATGATTTATATAATTATAGGTGAATAGAGCCATATTTATGCTTATGAAAAAGAATTCATTAGTATAATGGGTCACTGAATCATGTTTGTTTCCTAGTTTAAAATAATTCCTTATTAGTGTTACAAGAAATGTTGTTATCCATTTTATCTATTGGAATGTGAGACTAGAATACCAATGTGGTATAAATCAGTAAAAGAAACAGAGACCCCCATAGTTTTTCATTTATTTATCAAATATGATTTTTTTTTGTGCAAAGCGCAGTTTCATGCATTAGTGTAGACATAAATATTCATGCATTCTTATTTCTCAATGTGATTTGTTACTAAACCCCAGGTGCATATTGCTGGTGTTGGAGATTACAGTTTAGCTGGTGTGACGAGCTTAGCTGATCCTTGTCCCTTACCATCAGCTGCTAAGAAGAAGGGACTTCGTGATAAGGAAAAACTGTTTTATGCTCCTATGTCTGGACTAGGGGACCTCCTCTATGACAAGGATGCGGTCTACATAAACATAAACGATCACTTTGTTCAGTTTTCAAAAGCTGATAATGAAAATGGGGAACTCAAATGCAAAGGTTTGGAGCTTTTTCACTTCCCTGGCTGTTTTATTCTGGTTAAAGAAATGTGCATGTGCACAAATAAAAATAGAATTTGAACCAGTTTAGTCTTAGTTTCCAATATGCCCTCAGAAATTAAATTTTTGATGATAGAGGAGATTTTGATAGATTCTATATATTAACCCTGCAGAAGTTGCAGTATATCCTATAGTTTGCATTTACCTACTCCAATTCCATGGCAGGATCCTTGAATTTATTCACAAGTGGCATCGCATAGTAGAAAAAGTTTCGAAAATGCAAAAGTACCTTAGAGCTTCATTAAACAAGGGAAACTTCTTTTCTTAGTCTTCACTTGTGTAAAATTGAGCCTGAAGACTACAACTAATGTTTCTAGAATTTCAGTGACATGTCAGCTACATCAAGCCCTCAAAGGGTTTCATTATATTTAAAGAGGAAGTGCCACCATTCAATCTTTATGCAGGTGAAAGTCCCATGGACCCAAGAAATATATAAGCAAATTTTATAGATGGATGATGACTATCTTTTTTGTCTGTCGTAGTTGGGTGATGTTTCACTGTAATATTTTCTACCTATAATGTTATTACGATTGAATATGGAAACTGTTCTGGTAGTAAGCAACTGCTAGAGAGGTGTTGATGTGGAGTAAAGTAATCCTTTTTGACTGCGTCCAAACTCAATTTGATGGAAATGAAGGCAAACCTTCACTGTTTTTATGAACATTGATGGTTATATCAGATTTTATATATTTATGGATCATTGGGCTCCTATTTGCTGCAAAGTGAAGGATTGGAGAGTAAGTACAAATTGAGGGGCATGAGAGATTAAAGTGATGGTGCTTGAGGGGATATGTTATTTGCAATTCATGGGGGTTTTTCTTCTTTGTTTGGATGTTTATTGACTTTGGTGTAATGCATAAAGTTGGTAGAGACACTATTGCATCTCCCTACAGCTAATCACATGGATGTTAAGTGCTTATTTTCTACTTTAAGTAGGAAGGGACCAAGATGTTGGTGAGACTTTGGTGAGATCGCTCCAGAATACAAAGTACTCGATTGACGAGAAGCTAGAACAAAGCTTCATCAACCTGTTTAGTCGGAAACCCAATATCTTGCCAGAAGCTCAACACAATTCAGAACATCATTCTGAAAGAGAGACTGCAGATGGAGACAATGCTGTATCTGATGACAGCGACAGTGAGGATGCTGATGTTTCAGAACCTACTGATGAGGATGAAGCCGCTCAGAACAACACAAGAATTGTGAATGATGGAAGTGATTTTGATGAAGAAGGTGATCCATCAGAAGGGCACGCTTCTCTTAAAGAGAGTTTGAAGGAACATGTTGAGTTTCATGGTGGAAGGCTGAGGAGAAGAGCCATATTTGGAAATGAAGCTGATCATATGGACGCTGTAAGTCTTTATAGTCAATTGTAATTAAATTTCATTGTTGTTTGATGATATTCATTGTCATTGCATGTTGTGGCAAGGTGGTGAAATTTGATCTCTATGCTCTTTTACTTATACCATTTGCAGTCATCAATGCCACCACCACTAGGCACAATTTCTCATATCTAGGAAATTGATCTCAAGAATGTATCATGGGGATGATGCATCTTAGGGACAACGGTTATGTCTGACACCACAGGTTTAGGAATACATAATCATTGGCTCATCATACATGATGTTGCAACACCATTGCTGGAACTTAATAATTCGTTTTTCATGACAGGTTCATCTTATGACTTTTCAGTTTTGAGTGCATTTATGGATCATGTGCTTTTTTGTTGTTGTCATTATTAGCTGGTCAAGCTATCTTCTTTTCTGGCTCTAAGATGTTCTAGACACATATATGGCATCTCTTTTCTAAAAAAGATTCAAGGAGGTAACTTGCAATCTCAAAATCCAAGTTCAATTCTTGAGACCTTGAATTCCCAAAATCCAATTACTGGCTACCTGGTACTGACTTCCAAACTTCAAATTCATCTATCCCAAAAACCAATAACATCTAACTTTACTCCTGAAGCTTAACCCTTGAAACCCAAATTCGAACCCAGTTGGCATTGCTTCTTTACCTAAACACTAGCCATTCTTGTCTGGTCAAGGCAGCAATAATTTTGTGATTTAATGTCTTTGAACATTAATTACAGTGCTTTTATGCATCAAGTAGATATGGTTTCTACATATCCCTCTATGCATGGGGTTTTGCATACAGATACTTAAGGGGTGTCAATATTCCTTAAATGGTTTTATGTACTGGCTTGTAATCTCAGTGCATGATGCCCAATTTTTGTTCCTTCAAATCCTCAGGATTCCTGTGATGAAGATGAAGATGGCAAAGATGACGATGATGTAAACAATGATTCACCTTCTGATTCCAATTATTCAGACGAAGGTGGAGAAGGTCATGAAACAGATGGTACAATCTTCTGACTCTGGGATTACTAAAGTCATATTATAAAGCTTGTTGAAACAAGAAAGCAAGTTGTTACTTGAAGCTCTTAAAGATATCTGAAGGAGTAACAAGTGAAGTGCTAAATTGATGAATTTATAGCTCATTTATAGTTAGTCAAAGGAAAAAGAAGCAAATGCCTTTTATAGATGCATGTTAGTATTAGGACTTTATTCTGCATGGTAGTTTTGGGACTTTATTCAGCTATGAACCTCATTCTTTGTCCCTGGTAACTTTATTCAGAAGATGACATGGGCAACGTTTCAAAGTGGAAGGAATCCTTGTTGGAAAGGGCTGTCTCAAGGCAACACACTAACCTTATGCAAGTTGTATATGGAAAATCTACTTCAGCATCAACTCCTGTGAGTCAAACACAGGATAATAGTGAAGGTGAAGAGAGTGAGGAAGATGATTTCTTTACGCCAAAACAAGAAGGAAAGAAGGTAAATCTTTGATTGTATCTGTTCGATTTTTTTTTTCCACCCCTGTATTGTCCATGTTTTTCTGCCCATTTTAAGAGCTATCCATAGGTGCTATGCATCTTTCTTAGACACACAACTTCCTGGATTGCAGAAATCAAGAGAAGGACCAGATGATGGAGATTTTGATTCTGAAGATTGTTCTAAATTCACCAAGTATGGGGCAATAAAAAGCTGGAAAGAGGGAGAAGTTATAGAAAGCATCCGTGACCGCTTTGTGACTGGGGACTGGTCAAAAGCGGCTAACAGAAACCAGATATCAGATGTGAACAGTGATGAGGATGATGCTGTGTATGCAGACTTTGAAGATCTAGAAACAGGAGAGAAATATGAAAGGCATCCGACGATAGAAGCTGGCAAAACTGCAATGCAGAACGAAGATGATTCAGTGCTTGAAGAGAGGAGGCTGAAGAAGCTTGCTTTACGTGCAAAATTTGATTCTGAATATCCTTTTATGCATTATTATCAGCGGAAGTTATGCATATACTAGCATGTCAACATTTGGGTCATTACTTTCTGGGACAATCTTATTTAACACTGTCTCTCTATGAGCAAGTTACGGTACCCTTTTTGTTTTGTTGGCCTTAACTATTGTCCCTACATATAATGGATCTGAATCACCAGAGGAGGAGACAGCTAAAGAGCATAGGGGAAAGATTAACCGCAGTCAAGCAAATGAAGGTGGATATTTTGACAAGGTAAATCATTGGGATCATTTTTCTTCACTGCTTTTACACCGGTTTTTTCTATTAATGGTTAGTGCTTTGTATTTATCAGTTGAAGGAGGAGATTGAACTTCGCAAGCAGCTGAATATTGCTGAACTCAATGACCTGGATGAGTCTACTCGATTAGAGATTGAGGGTTTCCAAACTGGGACATACTTAAGATTGGAGGTCCACGATGTTCCTTTCGAGATGGTTGAACATTTCGATCCCTGTCATCCTATATTAGTTGGTGGAGTTGGTCTTGGTGAGGAGAATACAGGATACATGCAGGTTAGCATTGATAACAGGTGTAATGACTTCAGTGCTTCTTTACTGGAAATATAGTTTCTTCTGCTACATATTTAAGTCTAATCATAGCCACCTGGTGGTTAATAGGTTCAAATCCAATGTTCTGTTAGTTTTAAGGACTCTATAAGCACAAAAACAGTATGACTGGAGGTTTTTATCAGAAATGAGTCCATGCGTTTATATGTACCACTATTCAATTCCTTCTGGGTCTTGTGAAATTGATTCATTGGCATGACCTGCAAAATTCTTGCAAGAAATGGAAAATTTTCCTGCATTTATTTGCCAAAATTCCCTTTAACTATCCAATAACACAATTACCTCAGTGTCTACACACATCATTCCATAGGCCATTAATTGTTACTCTTTTATACATGGATGATGAGCAGATAAAGGAATACATGAAAGAAGATACCAGGGGAAGTAATAGGGATTGCCAACTAAGCCCACCAGATTAACTGTGGACATTTAAACTGCTTATGGACCATTTTTATTTCTTGAAACTTTGGTTGAGCTCTTCTTGCGCATTGTATTTTCATTTTCAGGCAAGGTTGAAGAGGCATAGGTGGCACAAGAAAGTACTGAAGACTAGAGACCCCATCATTGTTTCTATTGGGTGGAGGCGTTACCAAACCATACCTATTTATGCAATAGAGGATAGTAATGGAAGGCATCGAATGTTAAAGTACACTCCAGAACACATGCACTGCCTCGCCATGTTCTGGGGTCCTCTAGCTCCTCCAAACACTGGGGTAGTTGCTGTCCAGCATTTATCAAACAATCAGGTAACTGTTCCCTCTAAGTTAGCTTCAATTTTGTTTAGTGAATTGCTATGATCAATTGGCATCAGATTATTAATTGGTGTTATTATCCCAATGCTGGAAAGACCTTAACATTTGATCAATTGGCATTGGATTTTTAATGTATGAAATCATAATCAAGTGAAAGTTATACATAATGGTGTATTGTATTTGGCTGTTAGGCCCACAGTCTACAAGATTATGCATCTCATAATTAATGTTCAACATATATCTTTAAATGGGATTCAGTTGCTTTCACTTCTGTCTTTCTGGCGCATCCATCTTGGTGAATAATCTGCTTGTAACGCAATCTATATCTTGACATAGTTAATGTGGATAATGAAAGGAAAGTATTAAATCAAAGAAACTATTGCCTATATTTTACTCAATTTTTAGATTTTGAGAAACTGGATTTTCTTTTTCCCTTGTTGTAATTGTTTCAGCCAGGCCTATTCTAGATATGATTTTTGTTTTGCTCACATTCCTAAATTTTACCTGGATCTTTACCATAATATTTTGCTTATCCAGGGATCATTCAGGGTAACAGCAACTGCTGTAGTTCTTGAGTTCAACCATGCAGCACGCATAGTGAAGAAAATTAAGCTGGTTGGTTACCCTTGCAAAATCTTCAAGAAGACTGCACTCATAAAGGATATGTTTACTTCAGATCTTGAAATAGCTAGGTTTGAAGGTGCAGCTGTTCGAACTGTCAGTGGGATTCGAGGTCAAGTGAAGAAGGTACTTTTTTAGCTTTATTTTCTTTTTGCCAAAAGTGGAGAAGCATGGCTGTTTAATGAATTATATGAACTTACTGCAAGAACTTATTGCACATATGTAGAGGTTTGTCATGCTACTTGGGGCATGCAAAGATTGCAAGAACAAGAACTGAGCCAAAGTAAAATGAACCTTTTCTGGGTTGACCTTTTTGCTGAATTTTGCAACTTCATTAAAATTATGCTCAATAAATTTTGAGAACTGAGCCAAAGTAAATGGACCTTTCCTGGATTGACGTTTTTGCTGAATTTTGCAACTTCATTAAAATTATGCTCAATAAATCTTGTTAAGTGAGCTGTAATGTGGCTTGAAGTCCAACTCTTGTAAAATGAATATTGTCTGAAGTTTGGTTCAACCCGATTTTTCTTTCTCCTACTTTCAAAAGAAGTGTGTATGAGAGCTCCAGGAGAAGCTGCAGAAACAGGATTAACTAATTCCTAGATGTTGAGGAAATTCATGAATATTTCTGCTTATAGAAATGAAATAGTTAAAGAAATGTTATGATGACCATCGGTTGGGATTCTTTCATATCCATCTTTGTGATTTTGATTTTCATCCAATATAAACCAGCTAAAGAATGCTGAGAAACATAAAGTCGAGGGTTTTCTTCCTGCATATAATGATACTGAGGATCCTAGTTGCGCCTGCTCTCATCCAATGATTACCCCCATCGATCAAGAACTCTTACTTTTCCTGCAGAGGAACCATCTCTCTTCATAGTGTCATTGTTCTTCCTTAGATATGCCGAACTGTGCGATAAGGAATTACCCGAATAATTTTCTGTAAACGTCCTTTAAAATATGGACTTCAGCAATGTTGATAATGTTCATTCTTAGTGGCTGATACTTGATAGATATATAACTGCTAGATATATAACTGCAGCCTTAAAATGCCGTGACACATTGCTGCTGAAGGCTGATTCTGTGAAATAGAATATTCTTCTAGCATGAGAAAGACTTCATACTTGGTTTAGGGGTTGGGAGTTGAAACAGTTATGATATGCATAGAGTCAAGATGCTGAGTGCACTATTACACAAGGATAATGTTTGACGCGTGTCTTGCAGGCTGCCAAAGAAGAAATAGGGAATGAACCAAAAAAGAAAGGAGGACAGCTTAGAGAAGGGATAGCCAGATGCACCTTTGAGGACAAAATACTGATGAGCGACATTGTTTTCTTGCGTGCGTGGACCCAAGTTGAAGTTCCTAGCTTTTACAACCCATTGACCACTGCATTGCAGCCTCGTGACCAGACGTGGCAAGGAATGAAAACTGTGGCAGAACTGAGGAGGGAGCACAATCTGCCAGTTCCTGTTAATACGGATTCGCTGTACAAGGTAACTATAGTGCATGGTCAGAGCCCATCTAGGAAATAAATCCTTTCACCCAAAAGGGGACTAATGCAAACTGGAAACGCTATGTGTTCACTTCTTGTTGTTGTTGTTGTTGTTGTTGTTATTATTATTATTATTATTCGTAACTCTGTCATTGATTTATCTCCAACAGCCAATTGAAAGGAAGCCAAGAAAGTTCAACCCATTGGTGATTCCAAAGTCATTACAGGCAGCTCTTCCATTTGCTTCAAAACCAAAAGATATTCCTAGTAGTAGTCGACCGCTCCTTGAGAACAGAAGAGCAGTAGTGATGGAACCCCATGAGAGGAAAGTTCATGCTCTTGTTCAACACCTGCAACTAATTAGGCATGAGAAGGTATACTTCGTGAGACTTTAGTTTGCATAAGAGGACATATGATGTGGTTGACAGTGCTAATGCCATTTAGCTTTTAAAAGAGATCCCTCATACTGGTTTCTCCTCTCGCCAAATTCTGCACATTCACATTTTATCTGGAGCTCCTTGGTATTTGCTGAATGTTTGCTTGGCATGGATGACCCGATTTTGCATGTATCGGTATCATCTTGATATCTGCCTACTTTTGCTTGTTATCATGGTCAAAAGATGCCAAAACATTTTTCTCCATTTTGTTCTGACAGAAATTGATAACGCAAAGTTCATTGTTCTTGTTTCGGATTACAAGTGTGTTAAGTTTCCAGATGGACTTCTTTTTTGTTTTCAACAGATGAAGAAACGAAAGCTCAAGGAAGAACAGAAGAGAAAAGAGCTGGAAGCAGAGAGGGCCAAAGATGAGCAGTTATCGAGAAAGCGTCAGAGAGAGCAAAGGCGGGAGCGATATCGGGTGCAAGACAAACAGAAGAAGAAAGCACGAAGGAATTAGCAGGCTGATCCCTCCCACATTTTTTTTTTTTTTGGGCAATTTATTTCTAGCAGCTGAAGCAAAGTTAACTAGTGGCTTCAGTCGAGAATTTCCTGACAAATTAGTCGATCTTTGGGACTCCGAAGTGTTGGATAGAGAAAACTCTATCCGAAGAAGAAGAAGAAAGAAGATCGGGCACCACACGTTGGGAGGATTCAGCTGTGAAGAATTTTGCATGGCAGAAATTCTTGTTACTAGGTTTTACTTTGCTCGTGTAAAATTTTGCCAATCGCCCTGAGAGCTGGCGCAGTGCTTAATTTGGCTCCATGAGAATCATATATTGTCATGGCTCGTGGCTCCAGAAAGAACCTAGTGCTCTTGCAGGACTGCTGAGTGAATCTCAGATCGCTGGAGCAGGGTAAACGACAGCTGCTGTAGTTAGTCGCTCGTGCAATTAGCAAGTTGGAGAACGACTCAGCACTGTTTATCTTTTAGGGAAGAGGCAGCTCACAATTTATTTATAGGCGGCACTAGAAAATTCTTCATGTGAATGACAAAGATACAGCAGTGCTATTGTTTTTTGGTCGTAGCGATGGAATATACTCCTGCCAAAGATATTTGAATGTGATCACTTATAAATTATTCAGTGCAGGATGGGAGCTGCATCACATTAGCCAAGCCTCATTGCACTTGTCATCTCTTGAACGTTCGTTCTCCGGTGTCCTAGCATTAACGGCAAAGTCGATTTTATCATGAATACCTGTAAATTTAGGTCAGATTTATAGAACAGAGAGGGATGAAAAAAGAAATTAGTTGCTTTATGGGGGCAAATCATTCACTCGATTTCCTTATTTTAGCTGAAAAAAAGCAGAGATGTGCTGATGATTTTACCACTTCCTGTAAACGCACGTCTTTATATGAATTGATAAAAACTAATTTCCACGAACATTGCATGTAAATCTCATGGGTATAAGTTTTAAGGGAAAATTTCAAAAAATGACTTAAAGTAAGCTTATTTTCTCAAATAAAAACCTCAAGTGGCCATCGAGAATCCCAAGTGGCTAAACTAGTCTCAAATAAGGATCTTAAATTGTTGGCTAGCCAAATATTCGCCGGTCTGTGAGCATGTGGTATTTCCGCTGGTTGGAATAAGGGCAATTTTGTCAAAATTTTTTTGATAAAAATGAACAAACTCTAAAAACAAAACCTCCAAACTTTTCTTCATGTTCTTCTTCATATGCACTTCATTTTCAAGGTTCCTTATCCTCTCTTGCTTGGAGAACCCAAATTCTTTGTTAATGGAGCAAGATCCTTGACTCCCTGAGTTCTAAACAAACGTGCCAGCACCCCCCTTGGCTCTCTCTATCTCTTTCTGTGGAAATGGATTCGAATTGTGCCCAAGATGTGAGTCCTCGTCATCAAGATGTTCTCCGTCTCTTGGTTGGGAAAAGATGATGAAGAATCGAGGCTCTTGTGTTACATATGAGTGTCTCAATAATGAAAAATGTGGTTTTACTTGAGATTTGTCTTCTTCGTTAGAAAGAAATGAAGACAAAAAAAAAAAAAAGAGGAAGAAAATGTGAAAAAATGAAGGTGGGGGTTTCTTGTTGTGCTTCAATTCGTGTTCCATTAATAGAAAATTTGGGTGCTCCAAGCGAGAAAGGATAGAAAATAAAGAAGATGAAGAGCATAAGAAGAAAATGTAAGAACGTGAAGAGCTTGGAGATTTTGTTTTTAGGATTTGTTAATTTCTATCAATATTTTTTTTGACAAAATTACTCTTATTTCGGCCATTGAAAATGCCACAAGCTCACCGGCCGGTGAACATTTGGCTAGCTAACGATTTGAGGTCATTATTTGAGATTGATTTAGCCACTTCGGATCCTAATTTGAGACAATGGTCACTTTGGGTCCTTATTTGAGAAAATAGGCTCACTTTGGGTCCCTTTTTGAAATCTTCCTCCTAATAATCAACTTTCAGTCTTTGAAAACAAAATAAAATTCAGTCGACCAGAAACTTCATACGTATAAGTCCTGTAGCCGAACTCTCGCAATGAGCTTAACAACAGAGAAAGGCCCAAGCCCAAGATGGGAAGGTGCTTCTTCAGTAATAGCCCAATTCTGAGTGGACTGTATTGTAATTGGGGCTCTTAGTGCGGTAGGCAGAATAGAGTCTATTCTGTATTTAGTTCCTGCCCAAGACAGAATAATGGTGGATATAATATGGATATAGTCTGGATAAAAGTATCTCACGAAAGAGATGAGATAAATATCTAATGTTCATGATATAAAAGCAAGTTTTCTAAAATAATAAAATAATTAAATTAATTAATATACAATTATAATTAAATGTAAAAAAAATAATATTTGAATGCTAGTGAAATCTAGCTGAGGGTTAACAAAGTTCCAGAGCCGATCATCGGCAAGTGAAAGCACCTCGTTTCTGACTCCCGTTGCGTGTTGGATCGTGCATGTGCTTAGCGTACGTTTCTCTTTTTCCCTCCCTTTTGTTTGTAGTTTGCTTCTGGACGTTTCATGTCGGTGTTTGGTGGTACGATGTATTTTGGGTCAGTTGCGTTTCTTGCGTAGGTTTCGTAGGCACTGGCTTTGTAAATGACGGGTTTATGGTGGTATTTCGAAAAAGTATGGGAAGTTTTGCAGCAAACAGAGGAGGACAATGTGACTCGTCCACTGGCAAAGGCTCAGGAGAGATGTTGACATACATCAAAGTTTTGGAGTTTTCACTTAGGCAACATAAATGAGCTATCAAACTTGTTGAATAAAAAATGAAATTTTGAATGCCATAAGTATTAGCTCTTCATACATTATTGTGTGGTTCAATGATGCTTTTGCATAATCGAAGAAACTACCACGCAAATATCACTTTATAACCATCAAAAGCGTTGATAGCAGTTAGCCTTCCTCTACAAGGAATGGAAGTGTGGATGAATCGACATCAAGAATTCGCTTTTTCTTTTCAGAAAGAACATGAGTTGAGCATCCCTTTCACAAAAACCTACAGATCGCCCCCAACTACTGCCACTTCAGCACCTTGTGATCTTTGAGAAGATCATTATGAGCCCTCTCCAAGAATGTTTTTGTAGATTTCAAAAATTCCATAGTGGATCAGGACAAGAATGAATCCGGGAATCCAGGACATACTCATCCTGGAGCTTCTTCTCTCCTCTACCGAAACATCTTATAGAAACGGAAAGTCTCGGATCTAAACAGCCTATGAAATATGAAATGATATTTTTGTCCACCTTGTCATAAAATGAGTAAACATGAGACATTTATGTTACGCTCATGTCAAGCTAAAGAAAATAGAAATATCTACGGTCAGAAGGTATACAATATTTAACTATATTTGGTCTGCCAAAATAATACAATGTTCACAATATTTTCTCTAACTCATTGGAAATATTTTGTACTACTTGAAAGTTAATGGGTCATTGGCTTATCGTTGATGCAAAAATCGAGTTAATAGGACATCAAATGGAAAAGTTACTCTTGATCAAAGTTTAGCCCAAAATATAATAAAGAATATATAAATACCACTTTTCATAATTTATTTCAATTAGATGATTTGAAATGCTTTTGATAGATAAAGTTCATTGCAAACTACCCTCAAGGACCACCTGGGGGGACCGAATAAGTATTTGGTGACCATACCTAAACCAAGACTCCACAAGGTGCATGGTGCATGGCGACCTACCTCCATTTAGAATAGGACATGGAGATGTTTGACCACCATATATCCATCGGCTATCTTGATAATGCTAGTGACAAGAAATGCCAATTTCGAATGCTTTCACTTTCACAGTAGATGGAAGAGAACAATGCGACTCGTTGACTGATGAAGGGTCTATGTTGACATACATCAAAGTCTTCGAGTCTTCGCTAGGCAACTGAGCTATCAAATTCGTTGAATAAAAAATGAAATTTCGAATTCTATAAATATCAGGTCATCTTCATACATAGTTGTAGTTCAATGGTACTTGTGCATAATCGAAGAAATTACCACGCAAATATCACTTTGTAGCCATTAAGAGCCATATCTTTCGGAAAGCTTTGGATCTAAACACCCTATCAAATGTGAAAAGTTATTTTTGTCCACCTTTTCATAAAATGAATACACATGAGACATTTATGTTATATTTCACATCAAGTTAAAGAAACTAGAAATATCTATGATCACAAGGAATGAAACATTTAACTCTATTTGATCCGCCAAAATAATATAGTGTTTACAATATTTTCTCTAACTTGTTGGAAGTATTTTATACTACCCGAAAGTTAATGGGTCACATGCTTACCATTGATGTAAAAATCGAGTTAATGGGAGTCAGATGGAAAAGTTATTCTTGATTAGCCGAATTTGGCAAAGAATATATAAATACCACTTTTCGTAATTTATTTCAATTAGATGATTTGAAATGCTTGACCTTTTGATATTTAAATTTTTCTAATTATATAAATTAATTTTATTCAATCATGGCGAATGAATTTTCAGCAAAAAAACAGAGAAGACCGGACTGTTGGGCCCTGTACTGTAGTTCATTGAACATGGTATAGGTTTTCCATGAACTTATTTGGCTGTATGAAAATATACAAACGTACGAAGTATCTAATAAGTATCTCATCTACCAATAGGTCCTATTTGTATATGTCTACATTTCAAATGCACTTTCGCATAATAATAAAAAAAAACCACACAAACATCGACTTATAGCCATTAAGGGCGCTCTAGATCATGATTTCTCAAACAAAAATATCTCGTGGGATCTCGGATCTAAACACCTTATCAAATGTGAAAGGACAATTTTTTTCCATATTGCCATAAAACAATAGATATGAGACATTTATGTGCTACTTGAGGTCAAGCTAAAGAAATTAGAAATGATATTTGGTTTGCTTAAATAATATCGTAGTTACAAGATTTTCTTTAACTCGTTTGAAGTATTTTGTACTACTTGAAATTAATGGGTCACTCATTTACAATTGGGGCAAAAATCGAGTTAATGAGACGTCGAATATAAAGGTCTTCTTAATCGAAGTGAATCATGTTTTCTTTTATCTTGTCATAAGATTAATAAACATGATACTTCTATGATTGCCCCCATTTTGAGACGATAGCCTGAAATCTCCAGTTAAACCAATGAAGTATCACGTAGAGGCAACTCTATTTCAAGGTGACAGAGACATCTCACTCACCGCACGTGTTTGGTAGTCGTAGCCCAATGGAGACCGAAATGATGCTAGTCTACCAGCACTTGATTGAGAATCCAGAACATGCGTGGATGTCTTGATGCGGGAGTTGCCAATTTTGCATGCACTTAATTTACTCTAGCCACAAAATTAAGAGAATGGAACGACTCGATAATCGAAGAGGACTCAGAAGAAATGTTGACAAGTATCAATGTTTAGAGTCTCTCAAAATATGAGTCATTCAGAATTAAACGATGTTTTGATATACCAATTCATAAGAAAGATCTACGCAATATAACATATACGATATTAACACAGTCAAGTTATCGTTTCAAGATGTTGCATCATTTGGTTACAAGCTATACTCATTTAGGCAACTCATATTTATTTTTGAGGTACATGTCATTTTGAATGATTAAAGAGAAGAATTGGAGAAAGAAATGCATCTCGAGATGATTTGCAAACTCAGAATTCTACAATGCCTCGATTACGAGTTTCCATGATCCTATATATGAGATGGTGCTTTCATTTCGAAAAGATAATGCTATATCTGAGATCCAACAAAGAATCAACGCGATGCAACTACTCAACTCAAAGCAACTATTCGTTAGCGGTAGATTTGACACAAAAATAAAAAGACAAAGAAAATTGGTGATGTGATATAGGAATAAGGATTACATTTCTTTTCAACTCTTGCTCCTTGTCGCCTGAGATTCTCCTATAAACATATAGGAGAGATCAATTAGAATGTTTCGCTCGGGCAATGATGCCTTCGGAATTAAATCACAATTGAATGCTAACGTATTATTCAACAAAATTTTTATTAAGGAAGGATGGAAGGGAATAAAAAATAAAAAGAAAAGAAATTAACAAAGAGAGGGAAAAAAATAAATAATAAAATTGAAATAGACGAACCTAGATTTCAAATAAGCAATCAAACTTGAAAAATAAACTTTCTAATTCTCGAAAAATGAGGGACAATGAGATTTCTATGAAAAAACGCTACCCTCTTCGTCTCTTTCTCCTCTATATTTTTAATTCATATTGAAGCTTCATGAATAATTCGTAGTTATTGAGTTCAAAGCTCCACTAAAAATGGTGAGAGAGTCAAGTCTCTTTCTCCTCTGTAGCTATTAAGTGCACGTCAAACGTCCACGAAAGCAGCAAGACAGTTGAAACTTCTCATCCGTAATTATATGGTTCATATTGAAACTTTACGAAAGTAGCTAGAGAGCCACAACACTATGCTTTTCGACATCACATTTCAATTCGTAAGTAGATGTAAGTAAAATAAATACCTTGTAAGGATGATGAGATCGAGGTTCTTAGTGTCGCCTCCACACCCTCCACATCTTCCCTGCATGCAGAACAAGCATTATCAGTGCACTTTTGCTTTTCCCTTTTAAATTAAGTTTTACTATAAAATCTAATAGAAAAGCTGAGGCTATAAAAATACTTCAATAAAAGATGATCTTTTATTGAGCCTAGATTTTTAGTTAATTCGACCTGTATATATGAAACAGATTTGAATATGAGAGTTTAGAATGCAAAGTTTCTACTTCTAGTACTAATACTACTCTTTGTAATCTTGCTGCTACTATTGTTGCTGTTGCTGTTACTACTGTCTCTATTATTACGACTACGATTGCCGACACCCCTACTTCCATTGTTATATCACCTATTGCCACGCCACCATCTAACCATTCTATTTTTGTGGTTATTGTTAGGATAATTATGCAATTAATCCTAAATCTATTATAGGAATATCAATTTAGTCCTAATCTTTCCAATTTTGTTAGTTTAACCTTAAACCTTTGTGCGAAATTCTAATATTACCATTCTGACCAATTTTCTTCAAAAATCGCCAACATGGGTGGTCCACTCATCTTCGGCCATTCTAAGTGTTATATTGCAACATTCATGATTTCAGGTGTCTGTTAGAATGAATATGTTAGAATTTTGTTTAAAAGTTTAAGATTGAATTGATAAAATTGAAAATTTTTAAAAGTAAATTGATATCGGTACAATAGGTTTAAAATTTCATAAACAATTTCCCTGCTATCTCTTTTGTGTGGTTACTCCTATAAAAGATGTAGTACATAAAACTTGTCACAAACCACTTCAAATGACAACTTTTAATCTTCGGTCAAAATGAACTTCTCAAGCTAGCTTAGTCACGGAAGTCTTTGACTAAAGTTAGCAACTCTTTCAAACCCCAGCTCCTCTTCCTCCCAGGCAATAGATTTCTCCCAACTATAAATAGAGGTAGTTGAGGAGGTCCTTATGACTTATCGGTAACTAACCACACGTTAGTCAGAGGTAACTTAACATAGTTTTAGAACCCACAATTTGGTTGTTGTAATAACCAAAGGCCTAGCTTTTTTCCCCTTTTTTGCTATACTAACTGATGAAGAAACTTATGATTGAATCTTCTCACCAAGCATAGTCTCACTTTATACATAATCAGGGCAAATTATACCAGATCCACTCAAAGAGTTGTACCAAACTAGCAATAAATGTATGATGGGAAAACTTCACTGAAACCCTTCTTTGTTTTTGACCACACATTGAAATCTTTTATTATTTTGTAGTCATATATTAAAATTTACAAAATTGATTTAATGAATAGAATTTTACATTTAATTAATCTCAAAACCCTAAAGTCCCAAGCCTACCAAATGTGGAAACAAGGCAGTCTGATACCAACCTTTTGAAGCCCAGGTCCAAAAAGGCCTTCCTTTTACTATTTTTTTCTTCAACGAAGATAAAAGGAAAAGGTCAAATAAAGTTGTTAAACGCTGCTTTGCAGCTTCCACTTTATCTACCCACTTTACCATTTCTCACATCCATAAATAATTAATCATATTAAAAAATTTATTAATAGAAAGTGGTTTCTTTTTTTTTTTTTCTCTTTATAATTCTTAATTGAATAAACGAATTATAAAATTAAGATAGCCAAGTTAGAATTTTTCAGGCGATTGGCCCGTTTCGATATTCCTCGTAGCGAAAAGACTGAATGGAGTATTTAATTTTTATTTTATTTTTGGGTTTTGTTTTATTTTATATAGTGATATGGTAGGGAACAATAATAATAAATATAATAATGGCGGTATTATTATAATTCTCTTTTTAACATGACAGACAGTCCGATAATATTGTCTTCCTGTCGCGGAACAGACGCACTATCTCACTGACTCTCTCTCTGAGTGAGCTCAGAGCTAGCTCCGAGTTAGGGTTTCCGCGAGCGAGCTGCTGCCATTTTGCTTCTTCATCTCCCTCGATCAAGCGCGAAGAAGCCGCTGAATTCGGTTCTTGGGTGTTTCGCTGCTCCCGATCTTGAAGGGTCTCCAGGAAAATCCGTTGATTCTGATCCCGGAAATGCTTCATGGGTCCTACATCATCGGGTATGTTCGCCCTCGTTTCGTTCTGTGGGGAAAGATGTAAATTGTTTGTCTGCTTTCTGGTTGTTCCGACAGCTGGTGGAATCTGTGAGGGGACGAGCTCGCATTTTTGTTTTTCTTTCTTTTTATTTTTTGGGACATTGTTGTTACTGTTCTTGTTCTTGCTGATGATTGAGCTTAATTTGAGCTTGGTGTAAGCATTTCTCGGTGAAGATCAGTTGAGATGTGCTTCTGGGTCGTGCAAATTGGGACTATGTAAAGCATTTGTTAGCTTGATGTTTTTTTCTCTTTGTTCGGTTCTTGTTTCCTGGCAAATGCAAAGAATGGTTCGTTGTTTTTTTTTTTTTTTTTTTTTTTTTTCCAGTTATCGGAAGTTGAGGTGGTCACTAAGTGGGCAAACTGGCCTCGCCTTGCCTGGGGTCATTCAGGAATTGCCATTTTTTTTTAAACAAATTTTTGATTTGGGATTTGACGTTTATGGTGTTGTGCTGTAGGCATTTAAGTTCATACGGTAGGTGAGGCAGTTTAGGGAAGTGAAAATGACTAGATCTTATGTCATGACTCCTGATCTCTGGAATTTTATGAGTGATTCTTGAAGGGAAATGATGGTCTGAGGTTACTTTGCTTAGTTCTTAAATGGGTAATGGAAAATAGTTGAATGGGCAGTGGTTAGTTTATCTCTCTCTATTTTGTTGGAAGAGAGGGTAGACTAGTATAAGTCTTGGCTGATTGGAATTTGTTTAATCTGAGTTTTTCGTAATGGGTCAAGCATGTTGATTTTGCTCTTCGACTAAAATACATTTCCAACTACTCATGCGAATTTAGCAGTGTGTATTGAAATGTTTATAAGACACTGTACCTTTTACCAGCTCGAAGCGAGCAAAACAAATTCGCACATTGGTTTTGTTAGTTTTTCTTTTCTTTTTTGCGATAACACTGAAAGTCTATATATTGTTTGAATTTTATATTTTGAATCATTATTTGTAGAAAACATCAATTGTGGAAAGGAAGGTGTATGGTTCCGATGCTTGAGGAGACGGGAGAAACTTATGACGGCACTCATCTTAGCTTTTCTGTGGATTTAGTTTAGATTGACTTTTGATTTGCCTTCATTTGCTTGTGTTTTTATTTTTGTACGATTTTTCCATTAAAAATTGTGACAGTTTGAGTACATTTGCTCATTTTTGTTTACAGCTGCTCAATTACATCTTGGTATAAACTTTTAATTGCCTGCAGGTGATGTTGTTTGACTGGATCTTATTTTGGAAGATTTCCAACTATCTGTGAAGTATCTTTGTGCAACTTGATGCTGCCAGTGGGATAGTGGACCCATGAGCTATTTCAAATTTTATCATTTTTGTAGGGGTGAGATTTTGTTTGTTGTCAGAGCTTGTGCTATAAATTCATTTAATCATCATTATGGTGGATATAGTGATTCATAGAAACATTCTATCTTGATATTACATCTCAAACATTGAAAATTTGTCTTTGCAGGCTCCATGTGCCACCAGTTCTTATTATTTATCATCTATTTATCAAGCTTCCGAGATGTAGTAGCATTGCAAGTGTCATTTGAATCTACTTATATGGCATCTGTGTCTGAGTTAGCGAGTCCCCCTAGCACTGGCATCTTTTACCCTATAGAAATATCTCCTGCTGTTATTCCCCAATATCCACTTCCAAATGAGTCTTTGCCACCGATGTATCCTACTTTTCCAACAACATATGAGCCGATTTTATCAGGAAAATGCCCTGTTAATTTCTCTGCTTTATCCGATATACTAAGCAAGACAGCCTCTGATTGTGCTCAACCCATGGCAATGCTTGTTGGAAATGCGATATGTTGTCCACAGTTCAGTAGCCTTGTCCACATATTCCGGGGATTTTACAGCATCAGCACTGATAAGTTGGTGGTGCAAAATGCTGTTGCAAGTGATTGTTTTTCTGATATCATGAGTATCCTCACTGGCAGAGGAGCTAATGTCACAATACCTTCAATCTGCTCGATAAAATCAGCAAATCTTACGGGGGGATCATGTCCCGTAAATGATGTTATGACTTTTGAGAAAATGGTGAACTCAAGCAGCCTACTTGAAGCTTGCACCACAGTAGATACTCTTAAAGAATGTTGCAGACCGATCTGCCAACCTGCAATTGCAGAAGCTGCTCTTAAGATCTCCGGGGGAGAATCTTCAATGACCGAAAATAAAGATGCAGGGCAGGGCTCTAGTCGAGTTGATATACAAAATGATTGTAAAGGGGTTGTATACTCATACATATCAAGAAAGCTTCCATCAGATGTTGCAAATCTTGCATTTCGAAGATTATCTGCATGCAAGATCAACAAAGGTATGCCTGTTGCCACATACAGCTACTGATAAACTATTTTGGCTCTGGGCCTTTGTTTGTGGCTCAATGAGGTGCTATTTGGGATTTTGGCTTTCCTTTGTGTTTAATCTCTCCAAACCACGAAGTTAAACAGTGATGGCTGAGGGTGGAATATGGTATGTGTCATAAGGTAGGATATGCACATGGAATCAGGTGTGCCGGGAAACTTTTGGTACCTCTCCTCTTTATTGATTTGATATGAGAGAAGAGTTTCGTGCTGAATTTCTATTGCGAAAGCATTCCTTTTTCCTTGGGAACCTTAGATGATAAGGCTTGGATATGTGTATAGACAGCAGTGTTTCTTTTTTAAACCCAGTTTTCAATGGGGCTAATTTGCTTGTGTATTTCTGCTAATTTCTGACTGATCTATTGATCTTGAGTCTCACTTACCCTCTGCAGACACCAATTGGATTAGATATGAGGTATCTTTTCAATGTTTGGCTCACTTGTGTCAAAATTGTTTGCAGTATGCCCTTTGCAATTTAAGCAGCCTTCGGAAGTAATCACTGCATGCCGTAATGTAGCTGCTCCTAGCCCTTCCTGTTGTAGCTCACTGAATGCGTATATTGCGGGCATTCAGAGACAGATGTTGATTACGAATAAACAGGCAATAATATGTGCAACAGTGTTTGGTTCAATGCTTCGAAAAGGCGGGGTCATGACAAATATATATGAGCTTTGTGACGTTGACTTGAAAGATTTTAGTATTCAAGGTAGAATTTTCTGACATTTTTTTTTCAATGTTTTCTGAGGCTGTTTGTCATTCATAGTTTATAATTACTGACTTAATTTCCTTTCATTTCTATCGTACTTGGAGAGGACGCAGCATATGGCCAACAAGGTTAGTTTTTTCTCCACTAATGTTCCCTTTTCCCAACTTCTTTCCTAGTTCTCTGCTTTTCTTAATTTGATGATTTTTCATATGTAAAATACCTTCCAAGTAACTCACTCTATAAAATTTCAAGCTTTGGAAATCTATTATTTCGTGGCAAAAGGGGTGCATCTTTTGTTGGTATAAATTATCTTCATGCTGAATTGTCTTCTAATGGATGTATTCAGACTATGGATAATAACTGGAATTTCTGTTTCTTTTTGTAGCAGGTTGCCTACTGCGTAGCTTCCCTGCAGATGTGATATTTGACAACACAACAGGGTACAGCTTCACATGTGACCTGAATGACAACATTAGAGCTCCATGGCCTTCATCGTCATCAGTTTCATCTCTTTCACTATGTGCTCCTGGTAACGTGATATCTAATCATGTTGATCATTTGCTTTTCTCCATCTTTTCCTTCCTTTTATCATCTTACTATGCTCTACTCCTACTTGGTTTTGATTTCTGCATTGGTCTTGTGTTTGACCTGGCAGAAATGTCACTGCCTGCATTGCCAACTTCTGAGACCATGAAAAACCCTGGTATGCACCATTAACTATGCAATTTTTTGCCCTTGAGAATCTGAGTTTTGCTGATTTATCTGATATGTGAAGTTCAGTGTCGATAGAATGCATGTCCCTAACAAGATTCACCTATCTAACTTGGTGAAAGCCACATATGTTGCTCACATGAGAAAGTCTTCTGCTTGGCAATGCTTTTAACCTAGTTCATCAGTGTGGACTGAAAATGGGTTTGTATATGAAGAGATCCAACTTACCCATTTTTTCTTCTGGATAAAGTGGCATCGGTTACCTTGAAATATGAACAATTAGTCATGGTTCGATAGGGCTTTCTGGATCTGTCTAAGCTCCCAGCAAGTCTTTATACCCTAATCTCTAGAATTTACTCTGAGCCCTCAAAGCTGACTATTTGGAAGAAGACCTGCTTTCTGTTCAGCTGCCACGCTTTGAATGTTAAGGGGGTGTCATGAATGAAAATCTACCCATTCTTTTCTGGTCCACGGCTTACCCTTGGTACTTGTTAGTGCCTGCTTAGCTTCAACAATGATATGTCATGCCCCGTTAGAAATGTAGTTTGGAATACCTCCCCGAGACTGACTATTCCTAGGCATGGCCACGCATCATTAAGCAAGTTGATCATCCGTCTGTGTCTGTGAATGTATTTCAGCCTGTTTGCTTAAATTGTTTGATGCATACTAATTTCATTCAGATCTTTTTTCATGCTAATGCAATTGTATGAGGCGTCTTTACAAGTTGCGCGGGACATTACAGAACACTAGTAGCCTTTGTAGTGATTTCACACTTCCTCTTTACCAGTCTGATTCCTTGAACGCTGAAACGTGCTTTACCATCATATTTATGGGTGCAGGGTGCCGTGGTGTCGGGTTGGAAATGATGGTTCCCATTTTTTCATTATTTCTTTTCGGCGCAATTTTGTGCTGATGAAATCCAGCTGAGGGTTGAGCAGTTCCCAATTTCGGGCTTGTGGGAAATTAACACGGAGTGGCCATATTTCACCTGTATATTTTTTGGAGTAGCCTTCTTGTATAGCATCTCTTCTTTTTGCTCTCTCTCTCTCTCTCTCTCCATTTTTTCTTTGTGGTTGGTTGTACCTGATCTATGAGCTTGAGTTAGCATATGCTTCTTTCTCTTGGTTTTCTCTGTTTTCTCCCGGGTAGAGATTGGCCACACCCCATTACACATAAAGCAAAGTCTGACTCATGCTGTTCAACTCTGTTGGGCATAGCCCCATGAAATGAAGTCAGGTTTAACTTGAAAAACTTGATCTTTACTTTCAAGGAGAAACTTATTAAACGAAACCAATATAATAATTAGGATTAAAAGAAAGTTTAGTGAGTGATAAGATAAATTCAGTGACTTTTTATCTGCTCGAAAATCCATTTCAAATTCTTTTATACATGTCTTGAGTTCTAACTTAAAAGATTGGTTTCGTAATGCGTCCAAAAAATTTGATCTGGTTTTCTTTATTTATGATAAATTGGATTTGGCAAGAGAACAAGTATTAGTCAGTGTTAGAAGTGATCTCAATAATTTAAGGAGAGACAATGATGAATAGGATTAAGAGGGTAATCATGCAATCTCGAGAGTAGTGTGGCACTAGGAGACTGAAATTTGGCAAGTATTTTTCGATAAATCTATTTGGGGAATTTTGGTTTTTGACGACATCTATTTTGAGAAAGAAATCCAAATCTCACGAGGTTTCCCTTTTTTTAATTATTTTCTTTTAAAGAGGTAACCTAAACTTAATATGCTTTATTTAACCAGTCTTTTGCTATCTGAAATTTAATAAACTTCCCTTCTTTGATAATATGATCAATTTGTAATTATGAAAATAATTGCAATTCTCACGCTACTAATAAATCGTGATATATTGAAATCACTTTTCTCATGTTTTTATTGCGTGTGCGTATTATTAAAAAAGGAAACCGAACGAACTTCAAGTATTTTTTTTTTTTTTGTGAACTTTGAATATTTATTGTTATATTTGATAGTTCAACAAGTGATTCGATTTGCCTCTTGGAGATAGGGCACTGCATAATTAGTGTAATAATTGGAAATAGGACTTCATGATGATCTCCATGATATCATTGATTTAAGCCACAAAGAAAAATAAAAAAAAAGAAGAAAAGGGAAAAAAGAGAGAAAGAGAAAGAGTTCCTTCACCTTATCGGGTCAACCCGACCCAAATTCGAACTCGAATCTCTTGTTACCCGTTTCTTTCTTCCCGGGTTGCAATCCTATTTTCCCTCAAAGCCGTTGATCAACGAACTCCTGCAACCCCCCCACGAAAACCCTAAACCCCTCTTTCTCTCTCGATCTTGATCGACAATGGCGGGTCTGGGTCTTTTCCACACGGACTGCGAATCGGTACTGTCGGAAATCAAGCATCAGGAGAAGCAGCTGGCGCTCAAGAGAAGGTCGTCTCTTCGTTTACGCGTTTGATTGCCTCCGACTTTTCTCGTTCGTATGCATACAGGCATCGATGGTATGCCGCTATTGTGCGCGTCTTAGCTTCGATGCGATTCTTTTTACGAAGGAGAGGATTGATCGACGAGGGCGTTGGAGTTCTGAGGTGTTAGGACTGTTAAGTGGTCTGACGATGAGTTGGATCCCCAGAACAAGGGGAAAAAGAGCAGCTTGAGTGTTCTGAGTAATTCGCTTAATCTGGAGCTTCTCAATGAAGCGCCCTCATGTGTTGAAGATAGAATTCTGTTGGACAGATGAGAGTTTGTTGATGTTCTTTGATTTTCTTTTTTCAAGCGATTTTTTAGTTGAATTTGATGCGACAAGATCGAAGTAGCGGAATTGATTGAAGCCTTCTCTCTCGAATTGTCTTCCTATGACGACGTCTTGTTCTATCTACTATTTCTGTGTTTCTTTTCCCCTGCAAATTTTATGTTTTTTGGGGGTTTGAATTGGATAGCAACGTGCTGCTCAAGTTTCTGGTCAATTCAATCAATATTCAATGTTCTCTTTGTTAATTGATGGTATTGTTTTGACAATGCATGTAGGTGGTTGATGGGGTTACCATTGTCCAAGTCAGAGTTAAAGCATTTAGAAGGGCCGGAGTTTTTAAAGAAAAAGTATGTTTTCTTTTTTGGGGCAAGCTACTTGTACCTTGGCGCTTTTTTCTTTCTGTTCATATATACATATAGAATCATGAAATTCACGTTTAGGAATTTATTGGTGCATTTTCAGGGTCCTGCATGAATCGATGCTCAGAGAAGACGATGTAAGTTCTTATTATCAAGCCATTTCAGGATTCATTGTGATAGATTGTATTTGGTCTTATTTTTATCTTTTTTCTCTAGCATAAATAGTAGTAGATAACATTTCAGGCTGTATCAATCTACGTTGAGAATGAGATACTTATTAAAACATCTTCCGTGCACCAGAAACTATAAGTGAAAAAGGTTTTAACTAGGGAAGTTTCACGAACATGCCAAGCAGTTTCTATTTGTTATCAATTGTCATTAGTTGCTGGTAGAGCAAAACATTTTCCTTTGTCTTATTTACTAATATTGGTACTACTTGTTCTTCTGTTCTTCTAATCATAGCTTCAAGAGTCTCTGGCTTGAAATGATTTGCGTTTTCATGTGGCTTTAAGGGATTTTATATGTACTTACCCTATTCAATATCTTAGTGCAAGTTCCTTATTTAGGTCCATCAATTTCAGATATTCTATTAGTACTTAGTCATGAAGATTCATATAATTTTCCAAAGCAAGTGCAAGTTCCCCATTTAGGTCTCTTCCCTTGCAATCAGTTCTTAATTGAGTTGGCACTTCCCTTGGTCTGTATTAGTCGCATCTTTTCATTTGCTTGGCATTAAGAAATTCCAACCTATTCTTCACTGTAATATTACCTTGTCTATCAATTTCAGATATTCTGTGAGACTGCAAAGATGCATGTTGAAGAAGCTATCGTATCGCATGATATGGAAGAAGGGTGCAGTGGTGTTCCAGAAAATGTTAATTTGTCTGACATGCCTAATTTGCTAAAGGAAATTCTACCTCATCTCAATGATATGACCAGTAAGGGCCTTTATCATCTTGCCATGATAGTAACTAGGGGGTCTGTTGAGTTTGACAAAACTCGCTGGAAGATGAAGAAACTTATTAGGGAAACTGTGTGTAAAGTATGTCACATTGAAAAGAACACTCAATGGGATAATGATACATTTAAGAAGCTCTATCAACTTCTTGATGACCCACGGAATTTCCGAGGAAACTGTCTGAATCATTTGGCTCCTGCATCTCATTCTCAAAGGGCAGCAGCTTTGAAGCTGCTGGGTAGACTTGAGGAACTCTCTACACCGGCTCTGATTGCAATGTATAGGAAACTGAGACGTGTACAGGGGAGAGTTCCTCGGTTGGAGCCCTTCAAAAGTGGACGGAGCCGAGATGATCTGATCAAAAACGTGAGGAAAACTAGTAGAAACATGTTGCTGGATCTTGGTTCTAGAGATTGTCTACCAGAACCACTAGCTAAAGCAATGGCTATAGCAGTATTATCTTTAAAGCTAGCATCAGGCTTTCAAAGTCCCACAGAAACAAAGTTCTACCAATTTGCTTCAGAAATTAGAAGTTTGCAGGATGAAATTGTGAAGGCTGTATTGCTACTGAACTCAAAAGTTAGATTCCAGGAGCTGAAAGTTTTGCAGTCAATGTTGGACCCCAGTGCTAAAGTCTCAAATAGTCGTCTACGAACAGCAGTCAAAAGCATTTTGACTGAATATCTATTTGAATGCTCTGATTTGGATGTGATTCCAAGGTCTTTATTGGAGTCTCTGGCTTTTATTAACAGGAATTCTCGAACTGCACCGCCTTCATCCTTTCCTAAGGAGGAGGTTGAAGAAGAAGTAGAATGCATTTTGGTTGTTAGTGCCCATATGAAGCAGAATGTCTGGGATTTGCTTCCTGAAATTGGGTGTCATACAGATTTCGCCGATGCCTATATGGAGGAATTGGAAGAAAGTGACGAGGATGCCAGCTCCGATTATGAAGATGAGAGACATACAAGGACATTAAATAGTAGAAGTTCTGACAACATTGATTCGTTTTTTCCAGTGGAAGGTACTGGAGAGTCTATTACTGATAGCTCCAACCCGCCTTATATTAATATTAAGGCTGATGGCAGTTCTCCCAGTCACACCCCAGGGAAAGTGTTTTACAGTGCTGCTACAATTAAATCTGAGCCAGATATCTCGCCCAGTACTGCCTACACTGCTGGCTGGTATAGCAGTTCTTCCTTGTTATTCCAAGAATTAAAGAGTTCTGAAGGCTTGAATAGCATGGATATAGATGGTTTAAAGCCATTGAGCAACTTTAGTGCTGCTAAAACCGATGGTGATGGTCCCTTCTCTTTTGTGTCACCCAACACAGGGTGTGCAAAATCTCTCGAGATACACAAAGCTGAAGACGATGAACTGAAGAATCAACAATGGGATGTCTTGAACAGACCAAGCACTAGTGTAAATCGATACCTTGCTGTCCAGGAAGCTTGTGACGAAACAAGTATAATTGCCTATAATTTGGTAGGTTATATATTGGAAGAATTTGCACAAAGAGAAGGTTTGAATCTAGTAATGAACAGGAGTTCATATCTGGGACGTGATCAATCCAATGAAGAAGGCCATGAAGGTATATGGACTGAGCTTTATCCTTAGAGAGACCATATTGAAGAAAAGGGATTCATGCTTTACTGTTGAAACAGTGTTATTATTCCCTATCTTTGGTCAAATTATATTTGAGAAAACATCAGTTTTTCATTGCAAGAATGGTGGCTGAGTGACTGATTGCCTGTCAGTAACTTATACCATTGTAGAGGTGCCTTGTTGTGTTAAAAAATTTATCATCACAGTAACCGTTGTAACCAGGTATATCATTTAAAAGGTACTTGGTTAGTGACATCAAAAGAACAACGTGACCATTGTTACTTGTGGCTTTTACTGCTTTGCATGTTTAGAGTGTCAGCAAAAGAAGTTTGTGGTCATGACTAATAATGGCTGTTTGTGTGGAACTGCAGAAAAGAAGAATTCTAGTCATCACAAGGGCTCAGAAGATTTTGTTATCCATAGAGCACTTGAAAATGTAGTTCCGTGCCTCGAGAAGAGGTATGGCAGAGTTTTACTTACCCCACTTATTGGCAAAATCTTGTTTTGTATGTTCTCTTTATCCTGTTGAATATTAAAGATGTAATTCATCAAAGGGGTACCAGGGGGTTACCATTGCTACAAAGCTAGATTCAAGAGATAGTTTGTCAAATATAACAAATAAAGATCACTCCTGATCCATCTACTAGATTTATTATTTCCCCTAAACAATAGTTTCATATGTTCTTTTCTTTATCAGTAATATTTCATAAGGTATAGGAAATGATAAAGGAAGATTTGGCTGTCCTGAGTTTGATTCCTACCTTACTTCCTTACCCTCTACTCATGAATTTGAATAATAGAAAAAACAATGATCACCCCATAAGGCAATACTGCTAGCGCCATACTTTAGAATGTGATGTTATAGGAGGCCACTGCAAATGTTGCCATCATTTCTGAGATTTATAAACCCAAAATTTGCTGATAAGTTTTGTGAGGTCCGGTTTATCGTTTTTGATTGGTACATTTATCCTGAAACACTTCCTTTTTCATGCAGTGTGATGGAAAGATTGAAGGAGTTCACAAGCATTCCCTAGAGGTCTACTCACAATGGGAAGGGGATCATATTCTCATTCCTCAAGTAAGCTCTGGAATCTTGCTTGAATTAAGCTTTATAGTTAATTGCTGCATGCGGCAGGAGTCGAAGACTTTTCCCCCATGAGGAATTATCTGGGGAAAGATGAGAAGACTAGTGAAAAGCTGATGTGCTTCATGAATGAAATGGATGCCATGGTAATCTCAGAGCAGTTAATCATCCTGATGCCATGATTCGGATGGATATTGGCTCAGTTTGGAAGGTATAGGTCTCCTGGTTCTGGACACTTCTCAGTGGGCACTTCTATGACCTATTTGGCAATGTGACTCTTAAGGGAAAATGAATTGCAAGAGTCAGCCTGTCTGCATGGGACATTTTCACCTATATCGAGCTAACCACGGCATGACCTGTGCATGATGTCCCCTCCCTCCAATGAGTGATGTGGGTGAAACGAGAAATCAACTCCTATCTAAGAGCCGAGAGAAGAGGAGCTCTGTGAATAGAATTCTTTGTTCAGAGACAGAATGTAGGTTTGTGCAAACAATTACAGGAGCACTCTATTATTTGCAATCAGATCGCGCTGACAACCCAGTGTTTCCTGAAGTCCGGATAATGATCGCTTCACAGTGATGTATTGTTATTCTTTGGCCCTGGCGGTAATGGTAGCCCCATTTTGGAAATGTTACCCCAATCTGTATCTATCATATATAACCCACCTAGCACTAAATGACTGCCAAGCATAGGTTTGCCCTTGCAAGAAGGATTGCAAAACAATGTTTTAGATAGTGTTAGAATGAATGCATAATTTAAATTTCTCTTCCCCTGACTTGTTAGTGCAATAGATCCCTCTCAATGTCATGGTACCCCTTCGTTTCATTTCTCTCTTCTTTGGCCTGAAGGTCACTCTTGGCCATCGTCTTGATTGACACAGTTTCTCCTCCAATTAATTTTTGCCATATAAGCTTTAATTTAACTCCTCCCAATCTGTGTTTTGGTTAAGTTGGCTCTAGTAAGTAAATAGCATTTTTCCTCGTTGAATTTCTATGTCCAACCTTATTGATATGTGGCAACTCCAATTTATTAGTCTAGTTGTAGGTGAATCTGCCAATCTCCTTTTCAATTTTCAACTCCCGCGATATGTTCTTCCTAACACCAGCCATAGATCAATTCAAAGAGTTCACTCTCTAGGTTCGGCATGGAAATTTCCCATGCTGTTCTGACTCGCATCTGATGTGCACACGAGCCTCTGAAATTTCTGAGTACAATCAAATGTTGTGCCCAAAGTCTTTGATTTTCCCTCAGCTCGAAGAAGCTGGAACTCTAGGTCAAGCGTGGCGTCATATTTGTTTCTGCGCGAAATATGCTTGACTTGTTCCCGGCAGTTCGTAGAAAAAAAAATTGTTATTTGTGACGCACAAAATTATTCACTAGGGGCAGAATGGTAAGCATCCCATGACATACTGAAAACAGAGTACATGGTGAAAGTACCTAGTCGAATAGGTCTTTGATCTTTCTTCCCCACACAATTTAAAGTTGTGAAGAGTTGTAAGAGACCACTCGATAATAAAAGTACACGACCATCCACCATTGAAAATCATTCCCAAATGGTCTATATTCTTCCCAGTCCAACCCTCCCAAAACAAACCTTCAATTTGCGGTTTCCAACACTTGACATTCAATGGCGAAACATAACTTAAAGGGACGAGTTCTCACTTCAACACTTTCCAGGAGCTATAGCGACTATAATAAAAATTTCCCAACCAAGCTATCAAACTTTTATTATTTATCAGATGTGCTTTCTGCACAATAACAAATTACACTAAAGCACAAAGAGATCCAGTCCGCTCGAGAAATCCACACACATGCACGCATGCACAGGAATTGTGTTCTTGACCAATCTTTGTGTGCATTCAGGCAAAGTAAGCTAATCGAACATTATCTAGATGCATCATTTTCCCAAACATTGTCCCAAGAACCAGTTGGAGCAGTCTTTGGTTCCTCAATGTAGCCCCGAACAGCATGATGGTTGTCCACTCCAGGAAGTGGAAGTCCGTCAGGGCCCGGTGGGTGGACTTTCCTGGGCTTTGTCCTGATCCCCAGCACCCTCAACACAAATCTAGCAAGCTCGCCATATAGCATTCCAGACCGATCGAAAAGCTGCAGAACACGCCAGATTACTGAGAGCTTAGTATTGATACAATATCACAAGAAGACAAAATCCTAACATAAGCTTCCACAGTCAAACATATTTAGTTCCCTGATATCTCCAACGTAAGCAAGTTATAAAATATCATGCTAAAGGTCTTTTACAGATAATGACATAAAGTAAAACTAATCATGTCCCAAAATTTCCATCATCTTTGAAAAGTGAAAAAGTGAAAAAAATGAATGTTCCCCTCAGATTCACGCTAGCTTTGATCCTAATCATGTATTTATTTTTCAAACACACTTCCTTTTCAGAATTTTTACCGAAAGGTATAGTAGTACCTATCTATCTTCCCTCCATGAGAACATTACGACCCTCTTTACTTCAGTTAAATTACACAGCGCAGTCCACTAAAGAAACTTGCACAGCAAACTGACAAAGTTTAAGCAATGCGGTTTCCTCATTCGAACTTTAACTCCAGAATTCTCAATATGGACAGGACAGTACGGTCAGAATGGGCATGTGCTTGTACATATTTCTGCACGGGCACATACACAAATTTTAAGTGTTGTCAACTTTGACAGGGAGAGAAAGAGGTGTTCAAGGTGAAATAGTGTCTTTATAGCTGAATCACCATATCATAACGTCACCCTATTAGTAGATGGAGACTGAAAAACCCAATTATTCCATCACTCTGCAAATACATTAAGAGATAAGCCACAGGACAAAAAGAAATACCTGAAGCAGTGCTGTCATAAACATGTGGAAGGCTTGAGTATTTTGGTCGATAAGAATTGAAATGCGGCCAAAAAAGTTTACCACTCCCTGCATCTGGCATTAGAGAAAAGCTTGAATGAGTTGTCCATAAAATAAATTAGTACGATATCGCCTTAAATTATAGGTCTAAATATAGGTCTAGAGCTTAAAAATCAAGATTGAGGCAATCACTTCAACATGTTCTGAGTACACAATCTAAGACAACAAAATCTTTCACCTATAAACAAGGTAACAACATACAATTGTGGAAAAATTGGAAACAAAAAGGGTCCCAAGACATCATATTTGATATTTGACCAGGAACTAAAATGTGTCTAAGCTAATTGACCAACCAAATGAATCACAAAAAAAAGTTCCCGATAATGCACCAAATAACAGACTTACATACATTTATGCATCTAAGAATTTGATTAATTTGGACCAGCTAAAAATTCGACTAAGAGGTCCGAACAAAAAATTGAAGCCTTAGGTGAAGGTAGACAACATATCTATAGGCCTTTATTAATGTGTACCCAAATGATATGGGATACATTCACACCCCCTTTCAAGTGCAAACCAGATTAAGAACAGCACTTGGAATTGATGAATGGGGACTCCCACACGCAAAAAAAAATTGAGATGGAAACTGGCTCTGTAGCATGTCACAAAATTCAATCCAAAAGCTTAAGCCATAGATGGAGGGAGACAATATGTATATAAGGCCTATATAAACCCATATAAAAAAAAAGTGGGACAGTTTAACATCCCTCGGGAATTCTTAAGCCTGCATTTGGAATATCGGCAAGGATGGGAAGAAGTGAATGCAATAAATTTCATAAAAGCAGGACATGAAAATGAGAATGAAAAGATTACACCAATCAATCTTTTTTTTCTTGCAAAAATAATCAATAACAAAAGCCTCTATTCTGTTCCATTTAGAAGCACAAGTTCAAAACAGTCAAAGCAATTGGGAGGTAGGTACCCAATCAACATTCCTTAAATGAACCTCACAAGGAAGAGGAAAGCGCAAAAGCATTGCTTACCACCCGTAAAAATGATATCCAAAACCCTGGAGGAGAAGATGGCGCGCCATATGGATTGTTAGGATCTTGACCTCCATAAGGGCCACCCATTCCCATTCCCGTTCCCATTCCCATCCCGTAGCCACCCATTGGTCCTCCTAATCCACCACCATACATTCCACCACCAGAGAGCCCAGAGGATCCATAAAGGCCTCCGTAGCCTCCCCTATACATGGAGTTACCATACATACTACCGCCATACATTCCACCTACTCCACTGTATGTTCCAGTACCATAACCCGAACCACAATTCAAACTGGAATTATAACCTGCAGATAGAAGCAATTTCAAAATATGTTTCAATTTGGGATGGTAGTAAAAGATTTCACCTTCTGCAACAAAATCAATGGTCACCTCCATAGGTATTATTCCCATAGCTCTGCTGCTCCCATGGCCTTGTAGGAACAGGCCTCCCCAGAGCATTCCTATTAGGAGTGGTGGTTGTTCTGTCAGTAGATGCAACAATTTCTCCCGGTCTTGCAGTTCCTGAAGCCTCAACTACATCACTGGTGCTGCCAGCGGATGGCGGTTTAAAAGGTGTGGGACCAGAAGAGGAACCGCTTCTCTCCCATGGTTTTGGTGAGGGAGCAGCTGCAATGGCAGAACATTGTTCAACTTGAAAAGAGTATAAATGTTTCTGTGCAGGCAGAGAAACATTCAAAAATCGTAACAAGACTGGTATCTACGTATGACAAGAACATGATCATGACATGCAAGTTGCACCATCCAGCTACAAATTACAAAAATCTTTCATTTGTCCATAGTGGACCCTGGAAAAATCAAGCTGTAAAAGTAACAATGCAAAAGGAGAAGAAAGATGTAACCGTTCGAACTTCTCTTTACAACATCACCTACGAACTACCAAATACTTCTTCATATGAGTTCATCAAGCAAGACAATCCCGAATCAATCCCTCAAAAGAGACTGACTTGAGCTAATCGTCCGTTCAGACGGAAAATACCCAGTGTAAAATGGAAGTCAACCCAAGCATCCGACTTTCTTTAAACTAAACTAAGATGGAGTCAACCAGCCACCCCCATAAAACTACTAGCGCCCGGCCATCAAACAGCGATTCGCTACAACATCCACCACCGACCCAAGACCCATCAAGAATTCACCTCCAATTCCACCGCTCACAGACAGCGATCCAAAAACAACACAACAGCGCACACGCTAGCGAGGCCCAAATTGTTCGCCACAGCCGAAACAAGAAATGCGCCCCCGATCACAACGCACAATCGAAAGCAACAAGAGAGAACCCAGAATTCGTCGGCGGGATCCGCATTCGAGGCGGCGATAAGATGGGGGAAAACCTAGAATTTCCAGAACAATCCGACACGGGGGAAGAGAAAAGGGGACAAAAGCACGCGATCGCCGATCAATCAAGAAACGGGGGACGACGAGCTTCGGAACGAACCTGAAGGGGGCTGAGTATTAGACGCCATGGGAGCGGCAGAGGAGCAGCGACATGAATGAGAGAGAGAGATAAAGAGAGATTTGAACTGCCTTTGAATTGAAGGCCGGCGGCGTTGTGGTGATGGTGGGGGATGGTGGGGGCGATGAACGCAATGACCAAGAAGGGTCCGTCTTTGTTCTTGGAAGTTTGTATTTATTTCCTTTATTTTTTTTCATTTTGTGCCCTGCCATTATTTTAGAATTTTCATGGCACTCATTTTTTTTTTTCTGGGATTTTGCAATTGATTATTTATTATAATTTGTTAGCAATAAGGACAGAGAGTATGTAGCTCTGATATCCAATGTCAAATTTATATGTTATCGATAAATTTTTATATAAGTAAAATTCGACTTGTTACATGATCTTATGAATGAATTAATAGATATAAAAATCGGAGTTTTACTATGGAGTTGGCTTAGTGTGCTAAGGAATGCGAATATGTGTAGATAGGAGCATTGCGCAATCACATGTTTGCTTCTCCTAGCCACCACTAGTCGGGTTTCGACTCACGTTTCACTGGGATGTCTCGAGAGCCCAAGATTTACCAACCAAGATCCTGCGTAGCTGATTTGTCAGATGAATTTGTCAACCGCCTTTGATGAAGTACAGATTGGCAAAGTAACCCTCTTTTATCAAAGGATTAATCTCTGCATGAAAGACCGTGTTGATTGTGTTATGGGCAATGTACTGCAGTTACCATCATATGATGAACGAGCGCGTAGCAAGTAGGATTTGTCTTACCTGCTTGAATCAAGATGAACAAATTTCTAAACAGATCGTCATCCAAAAAGACCTCGAGTATCAGACTGCGAAAACACGACAGAAAAAAGTGCACAAACTCTCGAGTATCGGACTGCGAAAACGCGACAGAGAAAAAAATGCACAAACTCGAGCCTGCTATATTACCTTTCATTCATTTTGCCCAGCACGCTATGATAAAAAGTCTATACAGATTGGAGATCAAAGACAGGTTCACAAGGTGTTCACTTCTTGGGGAAGTGCTATTTCTACAGCTGCTTCTATCATTTACAGACGCTAAACTCACTAAAAAGATTCTAACATATCTCTCCTTACACTCCTCTCCTCCATCTTGACATGCCCGTGCCAATCGATCATTGAAGTCACTGCTCAGAACCGTGAAACGTGCCCCCATTGAAGATCAATCATGCACCTGGTACTGTATGGGTAAGCTAGATGCTGGCGAATTTCAAGCCCCCGTCAACAAGATGGACCCAGATATTAAGAGCATCCTGCCAAGAAGCAATTGCTACTGCCAGAGCTGCCCATTGCAGCAGGCACATCGCGGACAAGAAACTTGACATTTCGTGTACCGACATATTCCATAATCTCAAGGCATTCCTGCAAATCCGAATCGCTAACCAGCATCACCCATTCTTCCTCATCGTCCAAGTACTTGAGCTGGAATGTCCCATATTGCAGTTTGAATCTCTTGGACACTTCATCGTAAAGTTGGAAACACCCAGCAGAAGGCTCGAACTTGAAACGTATCGTGTCGTCTTTGTAGGTCGCTTTCACGGTAACCTTAGATCCACTATCATGTGAGCTAGTTCTTTCTTTAGAATGCTTTCCTTCCTCAAAGCTCTGAGAGCTCGAGGAGCTGCCGTGCATGATCGAACTGGAGCCATTTGAAGAATCTGTCATGCTGGAACAAGCAGGTCTGTTATGCTCGACAATACCATCATCAACTGCAGGTGATTTGGAATCTTCCCTATATTCGATCTGACTAATGCTTGATTTCTGCACTTCCCCGTGACCAGTGTTGAGCAGATGCAAACTCGAGGTTGAGGGCCCCGAGTGATCTCCACCGACACAATACTCATCTTCCAATTTAATGGCAGAATTATTACCACAAACCAACGGTGTTGATTTTTCCTCTTCTTCAATAGATGCTTCTTGATTTTGCACTGCTGGTTTTCTATCAGGAATGAAGTTCTTCTGCGCATCAAATTCTTGGGTCATTGAACCTCCTGCCACAAATCCTCCAGTGTTTGGGTCAAACTTCAACCCTCCCTCGACTCCCTGAACAGAATCAAGCACGGTTTGTATTTTTTTCAACGATCTGTTCACCTTGTTTATCTTGCGAGATGGCCATCTTGAAATTCCATGTTGTCTGCATATCCTTTTCAGTGTTGTCGGGCAAACTGCATTGCAGAAAATAAAATGGTTGGCATTCATTATTCAATTACCAAATAATTCCGCAAGATGAGAATTTTTCCCAAGCACAAAAGCTATTATGTTGACCATAGATTTGTTATTTATTCCTCATCTAAGGATGTGTTTCTTTGTGTCAAAGCATTTTCCGCCAATTAGTTTTCTGAACTTTCATGCACTCGATTTGCTGAAAATGTATGGTCAACAGAAAACCATTTACATCAAAGAAAATATGCATGCTTAAATATAGGAAAATGAATTCCCTAACCTGAAAAGGAGAAAACATTTTCCTGGAAAATGATTTCCCAGAAAGTGTTTTCCTTTATCATGATGTTTCTTCTTAAACAAACACACCCAAATTGTTTAAAGACTCAACTAGCCTAGATCTCTTCTTTGTCCTTTTCATTCTTATACCTGTTATCAAAATTTCTTTCCTGTTCTTTATTCTCTGAACGTCTTACTTTCAATTATATCGCTCTTTCTACCCTAAACTGCAGCATCAATGAGAGAAGGATGTGGGCCGAAGTTACATAAGAACACTGATAGGATTTAACGAGAGGAGCTATGCTGATCAAGTGTGATTCAAACAAGAGGAGATTTGACGTGAAAAATGCAAATCAGCCATTGAGATATGGCAATCTAAGAGCCTTGTAACAGAATCTCACCACCAATGCTTTTCGCAGCATCCTTCAGACTCCCTGAAAAATACTGCTGGAGAACGCCCAAACTCACTGTTTTCTCTGCTGTGCTTCGCTTTTTTTCATGCTGTCTTCTTGATACACTCATCACCTGTGAGACATTTGAAAAACTGTTAGAAGTCATGTAAGAGAACCAGTACATCTTGTATAAAAAGACCATAAGATCAAGCCTAAGCCATATCATCCAATTATAAATTTTGCACTCCACATGACACAAAGTTCTCTCCAGGATTTTATTTTTAAAACAGGGTCATGTTAATTGGTAGCCTCGGGTCACTCATTAAGCACACTAAATTTCGGACCAGTTCACTTTTCAAAAACAAGTCGCATGCGAGCAATTACTTCATTGCAAACTGCACAATTTGCTTTATTAGTTGACGCCCCTAGGGCATTTCTTATCAAAACCCTTTCTAAAGTTACATTCATTGGCTGACAGAGTTGGGTCAAGCCTAAAAAGAGGAAATTCATTGCCTGAGAGAAAGGGAGAGCAAGAGAGAAGAGAATGGGAGTGTGACACACACGGAAGAAGCTAGGGAAGAGCAAGATGAGAATGGATGAAACAGACATCACTTTAGTCATGATTCCCATTTAACGAGATAATGTCATAAATGCCATCACTTCAGTCATGATCCCTGAAATACCAAGGGTACGACTATTAGCATGCAGACATTTATCCGATTATGAAGGCTTGCTACGTCCTTTACAATTATTTGGCCATTGCTTTTGCAGACAAGTAAAAAGAAAGGCAGGAAAATGTATCTGTGCCCCTGAGCCCCTGACTGCCATCACATTCCAAAAGGCAGCCTCATTCCCCTAAACGATGCAATTCTGTAATCTAATCTAGCGTAAATCACAAAGCATAAAAAAAAGAAAAGAAGGAGAGAGCAAAGAACAGAACACTACCTTCAGCCTTTCAAGAAGATTCAAATTTATGACATATGCATAAATGCTAAATTGAAAATTTGAAATAGAGTTTCCAGGTTGTATAGTGTATATCTCTGCCACTCTGGAACCTATCCCACAGGTACTAGAGCATTTTCTAAACCTAGGAACCTATCTTGTGACCCCTTGGAACCTCCAGAATCTGGAATCTGGAATTTGTTAGTTCCCGCAAGTTCCTAACTTTTCAGGATTTTCAGGATAACCGATATCAACATTGTTAAAGTATCTCACATCGCTTGTCTATGAGGCTATTCTTTTCACCTAATAACTTAAGCCTTTTGGTTTGTATATTCTAACAAACATATTCAACCCCAATTCCACATATAATCTCTTTGTGGAAATAAGAAACAGGACATACTCAAGTTGTTTTCTTTTTTTGGCCTACAATAACATAGCCTTAGCCTAACAGATTTTGGGGGAAAAGAAGTGGTCTGATTACTAAAATCCCCTCATCAACTCTTTTAGACTCTGTAAACCATTAGTCTAGCATCAGTTACTTCTGCTGAATATATATGTATCAGAAATTTCACATGTCAGCAGCAGCAATCATGGAAGTAGATGGATGGATGGATGGATGGATGTATGTAGATTACAATGTGAAGGGTCATAAGGAAACCGCTTATTTTTAACTTTCTAAACCTAATTCTGTCACAGCAGAAACACCAACCGATGTGTTAAAATGACGAATCCTAGGCAGATTGAGGGCGTTGGCATGTGAAGGAAGTCCAAAAACAACGAACAAAGGCGACAGGAAAAGTCTGCATAAAACATGCTGCAGGTATAGATGGGTCAAGAAAACGACCTGCTCTCGAGGAAGATCTGACACTGTTCTTCTTGAAGTAGGTACATTTGAAGGCCTCCTATCTACAGAAGACGTGCTGTTATCAGATAAAACTGTCTGATGGCTCCCTCCATAATTGGGAATTGGTGACATGTTTGGGAGTGATACTTCCTGTAACTCAGCTTTAGAGCCTTCTGTACCGAATAATTCTGCATCTGATACTGTCCTCAAAGTTTTACAAATTCTCTGCATTGTACGTGAGAGGTTGTCCAACAATAGTTGCTGCTCTGCACTTCCTTTTATGTTGACGGGTAGAAAAAACTCCAAAATGTAATCATCATCACCTGTAAAGGTGCTTCTCAGCCTAATTGCAACAGCAGCGTTCAAGCCAAACCTCCGTGCATGATGGACGAGAGGATAATCATGAATGTCATAGGCCTTAACATCAGGGTAGAAAAAGGGATGATTTGATTGAAGTGCTTTTCCAGCTATTCCTTGCCCTTCCTCAAGATAGTGCTCTGCACATGCATGAACAAATCCTTCCATCTCCTTATCATTCACATAACAAGCAGTATCCTCAATGCATAAGATGCATTTCTCATTAGCGTTTCCATTACCATCCCTAACGCGTACTCTTACTATTTCATCAGCAGCTCCCTCAGAAAAACAGCATGGGATCCATGTCAAAGCCAATGGAAACCTATGCGCGTGACATACTGCACGCAAAACATCTGTTATTTCAGCCAAGGCGGCTCTCTGATTCTTGGAGAGGCACTGCAAAATGATAGATTGTTCAATAAGGACATGGAGCACTGTACAGCCTCATGGAAAAGAAAAGCTTTTTTTTATTCTTTTTCTATGTTTTACCTGTGGAAGAAGCCGCGGCGGTGGTGTAGTTCTCAAATTTACAGCCTGCAATAGTTCTTAACAGTCAATTCCCACACTCACGAGCCGAAAACCGAAAAAAGAAATTCGAAGTTAATGATTCAAAATATTCTATGGAACGTGGACAAAATAAAGCTGCAGTAACTTCACCAAAACTCATTGAAGCACTAATGAAAACATCCAGCCACAGCATAAGAGAATACTGATTTAAAAAGGAAAAATTCAATGCTTAACCTTAGCATTTGGTGCGTGCCCCTAAATAATTCCATGATATTTAAGTTCCAAGCCATTTGATTCACTCCTTTTTTTCTTTTTTTCTTTTTCTTTTTTTCCTTTTTGTATTGTTAGACAAGCATTTATACTTGAAGCAAATGTCCAAAAGCGTGTTTCTTTGCCGTGCATCAACTAGACAACATCGGAATTCCCCCGCCTACAACTTTCTTATAGAACACTTATTTTCACCATTTTCACTATAAAGCCAATTTCACACATAAGTTCACTAATTACAGCCAAAGAAGTAAACAAGACAGCCCGAAGTAAAAAGCACCCCGAAAGTCTCAATCCATGATATAAAGAAACAAAAGGAGATTTCAAGAGAAGTCCATGCATGTAGCCTCAAAATGACTGACAATTCTGGACAGTATGCTACAACCAAGGTACAATCCACTACTCCTGCTAAGCCCTTCTCATCCTCATGCAGACAGAACTTCATGCTAAGTCTTTGGAAAAACAGCTAATACACTTCACCTTTACGAATGTAAAAAAACAGGACACTATGTGGACACCGCAATCTTCAGAATCCAAATACAAACACTATGTTTGATCAACTGCTCTCAAAAAGCATTGTCTTGATGTATAACAAGCGAAATAACAGTCATTGATCAGATTTAGTTTTGCTTCATATATCAAACAAAAGAAAACAGCTATTATTTATTTGAATTCTTTAAAAAGTTGAGCGCTTCTATGAATTCTCAAACCAAAACGTGGAAAAGTAACAAAAGAAACTCTGTATGCCATGCAGTTCGAGTATGCTGGTTTCCAGCAAAGCACTATGTAGTTAAATTGCGTGTCGCTCAACTGGATTCCCAACTTTTATAATAAAGGCCAAGAAGAGAACAGCCATCTTCATTCTAGAGGAACAGAGAAAGGAAAATTAACCTGGAGGGCAAGGCACACTTTCTCCATTTCCGAGTCGAAGTTGGCTTTTTCTTTCATAGTGACAAGTTCCAGCACAGCACAGCAGGACTTATCAGAGGAGTCAAAAACTGGTAAGGCAATAGAACCACGTATATTGTGGTCAACTGCATGTTTTACCCGTAAATATTCACTATTATTGTAATACATTACATTAGAAGTCCATTCTGGAACTTTCGATGTAAAAACACGACCAGGAAGGCCCAGAAAATTTCCTGGTTTCCCCTCGGTGGAGAAGGTAAATGCTCTGGATACTTCTCGATACCCTTCTAGCATTTTGTCAAGTAAAAAAGGTTGCTCAAGGGTGCTTAAGACATACTGATCCCCATGCTTTATGGGGACCCAAACCTGAGCCAGAATTCCCCCTCCGGAATACTCCTTGAACAAGGAGAGTGCTCTCAGCATCTTCTCATCTAATGGACGTGCTAGAGGCCTGCATATTGCATTATTAGCCACATCAGAAATACCAAGTCGTCCGAGGGCACCTTCACCTTGTTTAGGCCCTGAATCATTTTGGTCATTGGAATCCAACTGATAATCAAGCTGGCTATCTGCTTGCTGAAAAGCCAACCTGTTAACAAACGTATAAGAACTTCCTATAGCATTTGACACCCCGCCACGGTCGGGATAGTAAAAAGAAGTTTGTTCCGCAAAATTCATCATATCCATTGATCCATACGGCGCTGATGAACTTATTGGTAACCCATAGGATGCAGCCATCTGCTCTGTTGTAGATGGACTGTTGCATAATCCAGCATAACCTTCGAAATTCATCAGCTCGGCAAAGTTCACAAAAGGATCCTCCAAGATTGAATATCTTGTGCCATTTTCCAAAGAAGCAAAGCTGTCCGCCTGCCCTCCTGGAGGAGTCCAGTAACCCATCCCCTTCTCTTTGGAAGAAAAGGGGTAATCCATTTGAAGTGAAGAAGAAAAACCTTCCCCACCAAGTATTACAAGAAAATGCTAGAGCCCTATTAGATTGTGTTCACTCGAGTAACTCATCCTGTACATGACATGTTCCTAAAATTGGCTACCCCACAACTGAGATCGCACGAGAGTTGCAGCAAGTTTCAAAACCAACTCTTGAAACCGTTCACCTTCTGGATTGGACAGTAAGACCAGCTCTTCCTCAATCAAATAGCAAAAACCCTGCCCCACAAACACAACAACAGTTTTATTTTGCTTCTATCACAACATCACCAATTCTCTAATAAGTACAAAAGTCAGCTCCCTATCACTCCACCAATCATGAATACGGCGGACATTTTAATACCATTTCCCATAAACAGAAGACAATGAACACTAGTACTGACCTCTTTGAGATAAAACAAAACTCATTCCAGACCCCGAAAGCCGGCATGGTTTGCTGCAACACAAAGTGGGCACAGCTTTAATCAGCAAATTATTCCACAACCAACAAAACCCACCTCAAGAGTCGTCCTCCTATGCACAAAAACACGCCTCCCCTTCTATCTCCCCCCCAAAAGAAATGACAAATCAGAGCATAAAACGTTCGGTCCAATCCACTCTCACAGCTTCAATTTCCGTGCAAGAAAATCCCGGAAAGTACAGTCCAAACTACGTGTTTAATCTGACGTCAGGCGAGCTGGGAATCCCGAAATCTCGACCAGATACCGATCAAGAAACAGGAGGCGAAGGCGGTCGCAACCCTGTTTCACAGCAGCAAGATCTGGGTACAATCCAAAACACCGACCTAAGTATCTCCGGATAACTTTCCGCCGCCCGTGTCGTGGAGCGAATCCTCCAAACTCCGATACTTGTACTTACTATGCAGTGCAGCAGCACAGTCAAGGTCGGATTTTTATCAACCTTTTCTTGCCACGGACCAAGCGCGAAATCAGAGAGAGAGAGAGAGAGAGAGAGAGAGAGAGCACGCGAGGATTGCTAAATTGGGAAAACCCTAGGGAGGGGGTCGCGTAGCAGCTCGAGAGGGGAGGAGGAGAAGGAGGAGGAGGAGGAGGAGGAGGAGAGAGAGTGGGGGAGAGGAGAAGGACGAAGGAATTGAATGCCCAAAAATAGAAAAGGTTGTCCCGGAGCAGTTCAGACAATGGCCTCTCTCTCTCCTCTCTTTCTCTCTCCTCTCTCTTCTCTGCTCTGAGTAAGCAGGCCATTTTTAAAAAGAAAAGAAAAGAAAAAATATATATAAAAAAAAGGGCTTCGTGTGATGAAACCGTGGTATTGAAAAATTGAAAGTTGGTAAGCCGTTTCGTTTGGGATCCGACACAGATGGAAGTGTGTTTTTATGAGGACAGCTGGCGTTCTATCACTTCGGAATAGTCTAAGGATCGGGGACTTGTCGAGGGGGTCTGGGAGCGACGCGTCTGCGGCCCACGTGGCGCGCATTCGTTCACTCCGAGCTAATTGCGAATTAACCCCCATTTATCGATGTGGAAATTGATAAAGAGAATTAACAAAAATCTCCATCCACCCCTCTCTCTCTTTGCCCTCTATAGATAGCCACCTCGAGCCTAACCTCTCAGCTCCCCCGCCATTGCCCGCCACCAACGGAGGTGCTGGAGTCATGTCGAGGCCGACCATTGCCAAGCATCCAAGCCGAGCCACCCTCTCCATCGTCTTTGTGGTTAGGTATGCCTTCCTTCAAAACTGCACAATGAAGCACATCGTTGTCACTGCATGCCAACCTTTCATCATCGTGGTGGCTCGCCCGTTTTGCCCTTCTAGATCTAAATCTAGAGTCGTGCCTTCAAATTTAGCCTCTACTCGATTTCTTTTTCCTTTTCTTTTTTGCTTTGATCTCATAGTCCATGATTGTCAAGATCTGGAGCCACCATCCATGGTCGACCACTGTCGTCCAAATTTGGCAATCGACCACCACCATCCACAACAATTGCTTTGAATTCCGCATCAACTTCTTTCACTTAGTTTCGGAGATGTGTCAAACTCTAAATAAATGTTGATTGATAAATGCACACAATGTCAACTATTGATGTGACGCCACCTAATGTTTTCTCGAATGAATACCCTTTGCCATGTAGCCCTTTGTATTTTTCTTGCTTTTCTTCTTGAAAAAGTAACATAAATAATTGCTAAATTTTGACTAAATGTGTAACGTTATCCTTTAACTTTAAATTCATTTAATGTAGCCCTTAAACTATTCCTAAATATTAAATATAATCTTTACACTTTTAATTTGTTCAATTTAATTCCTTAACTTTTCGTTACAAAATTGAATTTGTCTTTCGATACTATTCACAAATTCTTATAATTACACTATTATCCAAATTTTAAAATATACTTTTACCCTTTGGATTTTTATAAATATTACTACAATTCCATTTAAATATATTTTAATTTATGACATCTGTGATAGTAAAAATATAATCTCATTTAAAGTTACGTCGGATACATTTTATTATAAAAATAATTTATGGGGCTTTATTGGGTCGTCTTTCCCGGGTGGGCCCCTTCTAGGCCTATCACCCTGCTCCTATATGGAACTATGTCATATTGAAGACTTGCGATACGACAAACCTAGGTGTCTTGACGCTCCCTTTCTCCAATAGAAGATATAATTCCTTAGTAAGTCAGTCCGGATTTCACGTGGCACACATGTTCGAGTTTCGCGACGACAACGTCTACGTGCTAGCTTTATCCTAGCAATAAGCCAAATTCGATGATTGTGATACATAACAAGTTGATGATCGGGAGGAATTGCAGGGTTGAACACAACAAACTAGTCCCTACCAAGACGATTCCTTGGATGGGAACCACTGTCCTCATAGAAAACTCCCAAGCAACTAAGGCGATAACTAGGTGAAGAAGAAATATCGATGTCTAGAGGATATTTCAGTTCGGCATAGATGCCAGTAGTGTCAATTAGGTCGTTTGCATAATATGTAGTCACCGATTATCTAGTAAATCCTCTAATGAGAAGGACCAAATCTAGCAAAACACGATGCAGAGATGTCCGGGTTGGGGGAAACCTCTTCAAATATGACACCACATAACGTAAATTTGTTCAAGTACGAATAGGTGAAGAATCAGCAAGAGCTTGCATTCTATTTTTTGTTATCAAACAACCATTTGGCAATGTCGAAGATCCCCTAGTTGTCAAGAAAAAAGGACGAAGTTGATACATCTACCATCCATGGGTACTTTTCGAGTCTCTTTTAACTTCAAACTTATGGAACAGCCCTACAAATTACACATGTTGTATCATCATTGGTCATTGGTTGAGAAAGGAATTGGAATTGCATTACCAAACTCTTACATTTAAGAAGTTAATATAGTAGGTTGATTTTTAAAATGTGGCTGCCAAAATTATGAGAATTGTCAATGAATTTAGTATCTTTGATATTAGGCGATATTGATGAGGGTCTTAGTGCTTAAGATAACATCTGGCCAAGTCCTATATTAGGTTGGAGAAACTTTCTGATGCTATTCATAAGTAAAGATTCACACTCTCAAATTATCACCATCCAGAGAATTCATACTTAAAAACTCTTTTTAGGGGTTTAACTCACATGGAGTGAGGTGAGTCACTACGTTTCTCTTGGTAATATCTCATCATTAAGAATAACATAATCTCTTCTCATAATTATGTGATAATTTAAAGTTTGTTTGGAGTCATTCTACTTTTGACCTCCTTTCTTTAAAACCACATGAAACTTTCACGTTGTCCATACTACTATTAAATTATTATCTATTCACTCTTTTTTTTCGGCTGCCACTAACCTCTTGCTAGTGCATTGTCATGAGAATGCACATAGAGCATATTGACGCTTGCATTAATTTAATAAATATGTCGTGTTTGGGTGAAATCTCACTTCAACACGACATGATCATGATGCGACGATACGAATCATCAACCTTTTTGCATTAACGCATGCCTTGGTAAGTAAAACATAGGAGAGAACATAAAAACCCATCTTGAAGAGGTATTATCGTCTCTTTTAAAAGTAAATTCAATGACTCATGTGCCATGAATAGAGTAAAATTTTTTTAGGGTGAAACCTAGTAAGATTCACTCGCTGATATGCTATTAACCAACACTCCCATTCATGAAAATTTGCATCTACGTTTAAATTTAATGAGTGTTTGCCTACATCCCAAGCTACAAAAAGGAACATTTGGCACTCCAAAAAGTTGTTGTCGATATAATATGTCAATTTGGACCTAAACAGGCCTATAAAAGGTTAAAAGAAGAAGAAACAAGGGGAAGAACCTCCAAGGGGTAGAACTACCCAATGTTGCCTCCCATTCCCTCTTAGGTAGGGAAGAAAAATATCTTACCAAATACAGAGGGGGCCTTCGGTTGTGAAAGTAGACACCATATCACCTCCTTGGAGGTAGCTACTGTCGAGTATCATAGCACTTGCAAGAATTCTTGCTAGGTTGGCATGTGCTTTACACATTGTCTTGTAATTGATTTGCTAATCTAATACCCCTTGGCATTTCAAAAGGTTGTTGCCAATATAATACATCAATTGACCTTTTACTAAGGAATCAATGTCATCATTATTCGATAATAGTTGGAGAATCGCATTAAATAACGTAAAATCACGTCAAATTGTATTCGTTCATTTCCTAAAAATTAAACATATTGAGATGCTTGATAAAATAATAGAACTTTATGGATTCGACAGCCGGTCTAGGTTCTTCTATTGAACATGTCAATAACCCTAAAGTTAGATACAAATCTCGAAAAGGTTTCTTATAAAACTCTATTCATTGCATGTCAACGCCTATTTGAACCAGCAAAAGAACATATTCTTGCTGTCCCCCTTTAACCCTACTTTGCTTGCCATCATATGGACCGATGAATTCCATTATTCAAGCATAAAGACAAAATGCCATCTAGCCCATGTTTATTATTATTAAATGGGAAAAGATTAGCCTAAGTGCCAAAACTTGACACGAGGGGATATTTAAGTGCTAAAAGTTACGAAAAATACACTTAAATGTCACTTTTTAAAAAAATTGGATCACTTAAGTGCTAATTTTGGTGAAGGCTGTCGAAAATCTAACATGACTTATTTTAATAATTTCTAACATTTATGTGACTCGTCAGAATTCCACATTAACTCACTTTCACTAAAAATGACGTCATTTTGGCCAAAATTTGATTTTTAATATAAATATAAATATTAAAAATGAAAATTATTTATAAAAAAAACAATAGTAGTGTAGGCGGGGGAACCTCCCCTGCTTGTGGCCGTTGCCCCATTGTCGATGGGGTGGTGGCGATGGATGGTGAGGGTCGCTGATGCTTGGGCGTAGGTTGACAAGGGCTGGACGGCTTTCACCAGCCGCCGGGAGAGGGTGAACCCTCTCCCAAATTTAGGCGAGGGTTGCCCGCCCTTGCTTTGGCCTAGGCAAGGGTCGTTGGCCCTAGCCCAGTGCTACTAGAAACTCAGCGGCGTTGGGCGAGGGCTGCTGGCACTTGCGTGAGGGCAGGTGATCTTGCCTAGGTTGGGGCGAGGGCGATTGGCGAGGGTCGGTTGGCGAGGGTCATTGACCCTTGCCCAAGCCTTGACGACCCTCGCGGCCAATGCCGCCGCCCCACCAGCAATGGGGCGGTGGCCACAGGTTGGGAGCCCATTCCCCTGCCTTTTTTTTTTTATAATTTCGTTTTTCAATATTATTTAATTAATAATTATATAAAAATCTAATTAATGGTAAAATTGCATTGTTTTGGGCTAATCTAGCCATATCAATGCTCAAAACGACATCATTTTGGGCTTATTTGGCCATGCCATCGCCCAAAATGACGCCGTTTCGACCCTAACTCATTAGAAAATTGTCACGTCAGCATTTTGGCTGGATTTTCTTGTCATTGATACTTAACTAATTCTTTTTACTCTGATCTTAATACTTAAGTGTACCTTTCCCAAATTTTGGCACTTAAGTGTCCTCTTATGTTAAGTTTTGGCACTCTAAAGATCCGGACGTCATTATTAACTTGTGGAAATATATCACATCCATCCTCACATTGTCACTGTTTTCGTGATCATGTGCCCCACACTTCCTATTTTTCTGGTAAAGTCTTCGTACTTACACATAAATTGTCTTATCAAGTCTCTTCAACATTAATTTTAGCCAAATTCAAACTTCACGTCGGTCAATACATTATTAATTTTTTTTAAAGTTTGTATTAACAGAACAATGACATCAGTAGTTCTCAAAAGAATTTGTCATATCCCAATTTTAATATATATGAGGAAACAAGATTTCTATTTATTTTATCGTCGGAATCGGAATTAGATTTGAGTAACTTTATCTCCCCAAATTGCTAGCTTATACGGTCGTTGATTCCCCAAGAAGCGGTATAACAATGCAGTACAAGGTACGATATGAGGGAAGTACAAGGGCAGAAGCGTCTGGTTGGTCCTGGCATAAGAAAAAGGTTTGTCAAGTTGGCGTTGTTGACCCGAATAGGACACGTGTGAGCTGATGATTGGGCCAGAAGATGTTGACTGGATCTCGGAATCTTCGCAAGCCAAAAAGGAAGTAAAGAACTTAAGATTATGAGGAAATTTCTCCTGTGATGTAAGGGGAGAGAATATTGAGCAGGCCTGGCCCTCCATGTCAGCGAATATCTTCTCCAATCGCTAGTTGCCACGTGTCTTTCGCTGGCTCATGTCTCAGGAGATTCGACGTCTCCTCTTCTCTCCCTCCTCTACTCTCTCTTCATTGCCGGTCTTCGAAAATTATGAATGCAAAAGGAAATTACGATCCATTAAGCGGGACCCAATCGCAATTTTTGTCACACGGGACCGTAGAAGAACCCTAAATTCTAATGCACAATCAAATCTCGATGACTAATCTAATAAACGCCTATTGCAAAACTCAAGTTATACGGTAAGACTTTGAAATTTAGAGAACATGACGTTTTATAATAAATGGAAAATTCATAGATGACTTTTTTGTTGTTGTTGGAATTATCATGTTTTAACATGATGAGGACTAATCTGGATGGAATCTGTGCTTTTATATTTTTATTTTCATTTTTGTCTTAATTAGGGAAGACGTACGGAGTTCAACCTCATACGTGAGCACTTTAAAGTCTTAAACGTGATGATGGAGTTGACGTAACAAGGATGAAAGTTTCATTAGTTGACACTAATTACAATTTTTTTTTTGTCCAAAATGCGTGGGGTGTCATTTTCCATAAGTCCGTCACCTTCCATAATTAGACAGCTGTAAAATACTTTAATCTTTTGTATACTAATTTATTTGATTGTTATTGCCTAATCTGCTTGCAAACTCTACCTACTTTATCATTTGAATATGCTTTGATGGATGGGAATTGCGAAAGGTGTGCTCCACTAGATAATGATGATGCAATATAGCAGGCCACTGTATGATGTTCGACAAGGTTGAGGGTTATTTCTCTATTTTTATTTGGGTGGTGGTTCGAATTTGTACACTTTGATTGACCGAGTGAAGGTCGATGTTGTGAAGTAGCATACATGTCTAAGATCTCTATTAATCCTTATCTTAAACCCCTCATGTCTTATGAGTCCCTAAAGTAATGAATACTCCGGTCAACGGCAAATGATGTCGCAATGAATGTTAATTTCTTTTATTTTTTTTTGCTAAAAAAGCCTTTTAGTTTTGGCTAAATTCATATCGATATATCTAGTTAAATATATTATAACAAAATATTTTCTACATGTTAGAGAAGCGTGCAACTAGATTAATAGAATCTGAACCAAACTACTCTAAAATCAGTATGGTTCTGGATTTTGGATTCCAAATGAGGAATCGCCGTATCGAATTTAGAATTAGTTTCACAAAGTTTAAAAACTCTAAATTTCTATTAGCATCTTTTGAATTTTTTAAATTTTTCTTTAGGGCCGGCGAGAGTCATTGGTGATCATCACTAGCCCTAAAAAAGGGGAAAAATAAAAATAAGAAATTGAAAAAAAATAAAAATAATTTAAAATATTGAAAAAATATTAAAAATTATCCACATTAGCGTCGGTGAAGCTATGTTAGATGACTGATGTTCATGTCAGATTTTCTAACGAGGTAAATTGCCAATAATACTTAATTGATCGATTTTTCAAATTTATAACAATCAAGTGAGCGAAAAAAAAATTATGATACTTAAGAAAAATGTCGTACTTTTTGTTATTTTTATCCTGAATTTCTCGTATCCAACTACATTTCTAAAAAGCCTCTGCTTTCATTTTCCTTCTCCTTCATTCGCATGCGTGACTCATCTCACATCGAAGTTTCGTGAAAACAGTTCATGGAAACTGCGGGAGTTGAAGCCGTCTTCTTCTTCTTCATGGCTCTAATCCGACGAAGTCAAGCTCCATCTCCTGTGAGTTCGAGCTTCATTCCACGAAATCCTTGTGGTTCCAGTCTTCGATTTCCAACAATGTTAACTGAATTCCAGAAACTCTAGCGGCTGTACATCTTCATCTCCCGACCAAAAGAATACATCTTCATCTCAGGAGTTTCAGCATCTGTATTCTATCATCGATGAGTTTTTTTGTTTTGGTAAAGATCATCGATGAGTTCTGCTCTTCATTTTCCAGAATTTCGACATTCTTGTTGCAATTTTTTTTCCTTCACCATTTAAGCGCAAGATTTCAAAGGGTTGTTGGATTTTCCATTCACCTGGCTAGAAGGAAATCGATCTCTCAAGCCGCCATTCGTAGTCTCGGATTCGCCTATCAACACCCATCAACTAATGATAACAAGGTTGATATTATTTCATGGGCATTACGTTGGGGGCATATATGCCATTTACATTGATATCAAGTTTCTATCTAATGGATATTATAGGATGTGAAAATATCTAATTTTAAATCCGCAATACACCAAACAATATATAAGATATGATAAATTTTGAGAATTTCTTATTTTATCCTATCAAGTTAGATCTCAATTAAAATTCCGGATGGCTTTAAGTATGTCACCTAAGATTGTACATTTCTGAAATTGGACTATGTTCATCGTAAGAAGATGTTTTCGTAGTTTCTCCTCAAAAGTGACGAAACATGTACACACTCATTTAATGCCTCTTAATACTCTCCTCTCTCTTCGTTATTATATTCTCTAATTGTAATTGAGAAATATATATATATATATATATTTTAGCATAAAACCATAATTTAAAGTAATTTCATACTCGTGAGTCGATTAAAACTTCTACGTTAATTTGTGTTTCAGAAATAGTATAATATTCTTTTTATTATGTTGGTGAATTTCGTATTTTTATAGTAAGTAGTTCCTTTGTACTTTGATAGTTTAATTTCTTGTGTAGCTTTTACAGCTAATAGTATGCCAAAAAGTGTAGTTCGGGGATTATATTGAACATAAATAAAAAATTTTATGAATTATATTAGACAACTTAAAAGTTCAGGGACTATATCACACATTAACCCAAAATTTAGGGACCATTTGTATTATTATCTGCTTTATAATTCCTTCCCTGCTAAATTCAAGACTAATTGTAGCTCTGGTTTGCCTTTGATCAAGTTACCATTCCCATTGGAATCTTCACTCTTCTCATTAGTAGTTCAGCAATGCATATAGCTCTCACAAGCTCGAATGAATTTTTGCATGGCCTGTTTGGTAGTGTGCCAAATAGTGCTTAATTTTATTCTTTTGTTCCTTGAAACAAAAGAAAAAGAAATTTATTTGGTAATTTTTATGTTTTTGTAAACAAATTTGCTTTCAAGAATAGATAAAATCAAGAAGCAAAAAAAAGTTATTTCTTTATTCTTGAAAAACAACTCTAGAACTGATTAGAGGAAGAAGAAGTAAAAAAAAAAAGTTATTTCTTTTTTGTCACCATCGTCTTTGTTCATTGTAGCCTAAGAGCGATAAATTTTGTATTATTATCAAATGAATTTTTATTTTGGGAACAAAAATTTTATGTCGTTGTTAATCGTGTATTTTTGCTTAGAAACTCGTCCAATAATATCAAGATATCAAATATCTAGAGTCAGAATTTTTTTTTTTTGAGTATAAATTGTTTTTGAAAATTGAATAATTACTAAACACACCCAATTTGTAGGTGTTACGATTTTGCATCAATGCAATTATCTTTTCAACTACATTCATTTCATTGAAAATAACTTCCAAAAAAATAAATAGGTTGGGGAAAACATTTTCCATCAAAGAAAAATTCTAAAATAGGAAAAAATGTTTTTCATTTTTCAAGTTGGGAAAAATATTTTTCTCACTCACTCTCCCTTATCTCATACCCTACTAGCCTCTCTTCTTTCTTTTTTTCTTTTTTTAAAAATTTGAATTTTAGTTGTTTCTATTTTTAATTTCCCCCTTAACTTTTTTCACCTTCTTCTTCAGCCAGTCGTCGGTCAATGACTAGCTACAACCAAGCCTCGAGCTCATCGGCCTCAGGCAAGCTCGAGGCTTATCGATGATGGCCTCATGCCTCGCTAAGCTCGCGCTCACCGCTAGCTTGCAATTTGGTGAGCGATGAGCTCTAGCTCGCTAGACCGTGCGAGGTTGAGGTTCGTTGATGCCAGCCTAAGGTCTTACTAGATTGGCGAGCTAGAGGCTTGCACTTGCCATTGGCTGGCCAATCTAGTGAGCGGCGAGCCGGAGGTTGGACTTGCACTTATCGATCTTTGGCGAGCAGCGAGCTCAAGCTCAACTGAATTTGGCTAGCTGTAAGCATGTTAGCATCAGCAGAGCTGGAGGCTCAGCTAGCTTGGCTTCACCTAGATCAATTGAGCCTCGAGTTTGCCAATCCATGTTTAGCTTAGTCGCCAAGCAACTTGCCATCATCGAGGCATGTAGCGGTGGAGGAAGTAGCAAGAAGAAGGAGGAGGAGGAAGCAGTGGAGGAAGTGGCATGAAGAAAAAGGAGGAAGGAGGAAGGAAAAGAAAAAGAAAAAGAAATTGATTTTTTAAAGTAAAAAACAATTAAAAATTCAATTTTTATAAAAAATAAAATCACATTGGTAATTTTTCCCAAAAAATCAAATTAATAATGAATGTCATATTTTTCACTTCATTTTCAGATTTCAGCTGAATACCAAAAAATATCGTCATTTTTCTGAAAATTGAATTTCTAGAAAATATTTTTTGGAAATGTGATATTTTTTGCGAAATGATCTGGGTCATCATAAGCCCACTTCAGAACACTCCCTTTGTTGGACTGTAGTTTTAAGTCGGTAAGAATTTATCTTTTGCATACAAGAGAAGATTGTAATTTTCAACACCTCTTTTGCTTGTTTTCATTGTAGACAGTCGATTCGATGAGGTTTTTACTGAGTTATGCTTTGCTGTCTCCTAACAACGGCGGGAAATGACTGATTTAAAGACTTTATTGCATCATTGCGGGATCGGCTGTGGGATATGGCAAGCCCGGGTTGTACTACTCGTAAATTGAACTTTGTTGGTGGGTATATTAAAACTCCAAGGCCTCGTGGGCTGAACATCGACAGGAAAAGATACGACTAGATATACCCGAGGCAAGTGTGCCCCGTTCTTTCACCTAAAAGAATTGCGTTCCCGTCATTTGCCAATGTGACGCGCTTCTACTGATACGACATGCACAATGAATCTCTCTCATGGAAATTTAAGAGTAGGTGTAGTTTTATGGATCCTGCTAGGAACATGAAGACTTTGAGATGTAAGTGCAAATGTGCTAAAGAGATATCATCCACGGTCCACCGTGGATTCGGTTTACAAACAGATCAAGAAATGGGTAAAGTACCTTATTCGTCATGTAGAATGTCGTTAGAGCATTGGTCAGGCCAAATGGCATGACAAAGAACTCGTATGATTCATATCTTATCATGCATCTGGCCTTCGGCTTGTCTCCTTCAACGATTTGTAGTTGATAATAGCTTGATCTCCGATCAAGCTTGGTGGACCATTGAGTTCCTCCAAGTTGATCGAAGAGATCTGCAATGAGAGGAATTGGGTACTCGTTTTTAACGGTGAGCTTGTTCAGCGCATAGTGGTTGATACACATTTGGAGTAATCTATCATGCTTCTTTTGGAATAGGATCCCCGCACCAAATGGAGCCTTAGACAGTCAAATGTGCCCTGTGTCAAGCAGCTCCTTAAATTGTTTCTTTAGTTCTTCCAATTTGAAGGATGTCATGCAATACGGCGCCATGGTAGGCGATCTAGTGTCAATCATCAACTCGATCCGATGATCCACCTCCTTTCGAGACAGAAATTTCTTCGGCAACTCGAGAGGCATGACGTCCTTGAACTCTTTGAGGACTTAGGTCACTTCAGTTGGGACATTGTTCCCTTCACCTTCATTGTCCTCGTCCTTCAAGGCCGCTAGGATGATCATCTCACCTTTCTTTGCTCCCTTGGTGAGTTGCATTGCCAAGATCATCTTCTGATTGCAAATCAATTTGTGATGGATTGGTACTATATTGGCATCGGGTATCCAAGATGCAAATACACTCAGCAAAGGACAAGATAAAGGCATGGATCCTATTAAGGAACTTCAATCCAATGACAAAATTGTAGTCATTAAGTGGAATCACCTCGATAGTGTCTCCCTCCTCTTCCATTGCTCGATTTGAAGCTCTACATCCCTAGCAACACTAATAGCAGGGACCTCTTTGGAGTTCACGATCTTCAGCCACCGGACTTCTTTCTTGACTTGAAGGTTGAGTTTCTTTGCAACTTCTTCCGATATGAAGAGTTCAAATGTTCCAGCATCCACGAGTGTACTCATTGTGATTTCTTTGATCTTTAGATTTGCGAACATAAGTCCCTTAGGCTCCTTCTCCTTCTTGGACTTAATCGTGCTAAGGATTTGCAATGAACCTAGTCGCGACTCCTCCTTATACTGATCCTCTTTGCAAAGAGCTGCTAATTTGGTCTTATTGGGGCAATCCAAGCCATATGTGGACCATCACAAATGAAATACTTATAAGTGCGCACTTTCTTTTATCCTCCGCTGCTCGACTCCGCATGACCTTTAAGAGAGGCCGCCAGTGGCTTGCTTCAATTCGGGTGATTGAATCTTTCTAATCTTCCCCACCATTGGCTTTGTCCTTCAGACGAGAGTCTGACTTGAAAGTGAAAGGTGCGTTGTACTCTACAAGGGATTTAGCCATGGCTATGGCCGATGTGAGGTCCCTCATGTTGCACCACTTGAGTTCTTACTTGGTTCATGGTTTGATGCCACTCATGAATTGATGGTACGCCTTATTTCACTCATTAATGGGATTTGGAGTAGTAACTTCGAAAACCTCTTAATGTGGTCATGTACCGTGCCCTTCTACTCGAGTCACTTTAGCTCATCACGAGCATCTTCCTCCGTGTAGACGGGATAGTATATTCGTCGAAACTCCTTGACAAATTAATTCCATATTGTGGTAGGATTTCACTCCTATCATCTGACTGATGATGCCACTATAACAGTGCATTATCGACTAAGTATATGGATGCGGTGTTTACCTATGTTATGTCGTCGTTGATCCTCATGGCTTGGAAGTACCATTCCATGTATTATTGGAAGTTATCCACATCTTTGGCCACTCGTGAGTCCTTAAGCTTGTCCGGCTTGGATGCATCTATCTGTTGACTAGTATGCATGGTGATCACCCCGTTTATACGTGTCACTTTTGGTTTAGCGAGCTTCCCTTTGAGCTTCGCTATCTCCACGCACATGGCTTCCAAGGACTCATCCCATTGTTCTAGTTCTTGCCTCAAGGTCCCTAACAATTCGCCTTAGAACTCTCCCATGTCAATCTTGAGCTTTTGCATCTCGATTGTGAGCTCTTCCCTTTCGGCTTCCACTCCATTGGGTCAAGTCATCGATTGATCCTCAAACCTCGGTGGTGGACAACTCCACCTTCGTCAATTGATGCTCTAAATCCCCCATAGCATCTCTTGAACTCGAACTAGCATAGTTCTTCCTTTCCTTAGTAGCCTTTTCGATAGCTCTTCCATGATCCTCATGATCCGCCTCTAGTGCGATCAACACTTTAGGACGGGAATCACCAATTGCGCTTGGAACTCACTCACTCCAATACCACTTGTCACAGGCCGATCAATCTAGCATTCTCTTCAATCCATGCAGCCTTAGGATTTCTCCCAAACAGCCTTTCTTACACTTGACTCACAAGAGTCTTTAGAGAGAGAAACTCTATATAGAGAAGCTATGGATGAAATAATGGTTGATACAAATGATGGAGAGGAGATCTTTATTTATACAAGTATAGGAAAAATTGTATCTGTAGATCCTTCCTTGACCATGTGGTGGAGATTGTATCTCTTCAACTATTACCTACCCGCATTTATTACATATTTGTACAATTATCGTATCATCCACTCCTAGGAGTATTCTAAAAAACTCTAGAAAACTCTAGGACTTAGGGTCGCTCCTTCCAAAAGATAGGTCACAGCATCCAATCAAGATCCTCTTTGATCGTCTATCTCTTCAAGCCGTGACACATGCATGCATGCACATGCATTAAAGAGGGGAAGAAAAATTGGACGTCCATGCACCTTCTTTTCTCATCTTTTTCTTTTTCTCTCAGAGTCAACAATGATGGCTAATCAAAAGCCATCTCTAATCTCCTTTCCTCATAGAATGAAGCCAAATAAGCTGCATATTTTCTTCTTCCTTCCTGCACGTTCACACGGCATTTTGACAAAGAAGACAAAATGCAAGAAGGGAACACATTTAATGCAAACCAGGCACCCTTGCGGCCACATGCTTTCCTCCAGTCGCGTTCTTCATTCTTGAGTGGCGTGTTTCTCGCACTAACTGTTGGGGAGTGCGCAACAGAAATCCGATATCTTTAGACTTGGGAGATCTCTAAGGGGAAAGCCCAAGTCCGAGCCTATCAATATATCTAATTGGACCCATTTCAACTCAAAAGCTTAAGTTAGTAAGTTAAGCTAGTGAGTTATGGGCCAACTAAGATATATTAACTGCTTAACACCACATCAATTCTCCGATATGGGACTACTTTTCCAATACAACTCACACGTGTATCATAATAATATTCCCTTCACGTGTGAGCTCCAGTGTTAGGTTTACTCCCCCTTAAATCAAATATCCTTTTAGCTCAACATCATTCTGGCCCACATTGTTACACTACAACGCCCCAGTGTTAGGTTTACTCCCCCTTAAATCAAATATCCTTTTAGCCCAACATCATTCTGGCCCGCATTATTACACCACAACGCCCAACCATAACCATCAGCTCTGATACTAGTTGAGTTATGGGCCAACTAAGATATATTAACTGCTTAACACCACATCAATTCTCCGATATGGGACTACTTTTCTAACACAACTCACACGTGTATCCTAACAATCTCCCATTCACGTGTGAGCTCCAGTGTTAGGTTTATTCCCCCTTAAATCAAATATCCTTGGCCCACATTGTTACACCACAATGCCCAACTGTAACCATCGGCTCTGATACCAGTTGTTGGATGCACGCAGCAGAAGTTCGATACCTTTAGACTGAGAAGATCTCTAAGGGGAAAGCCCAAGTCCGAGCCCATCAATATATCCAATTGGATCCATCTTAACTTAAAAGCTTAAGCTAGTAAGTTATGGACTAACTAAGATATATTAACTGCTCAACACCACATTAATTCTCCGATGTGGGCTTACTTTTCTAACACAACTCACACATGTATTCTAACACTAACAAAGTGAAGAACAAAGCTGGATAATTCTTTCATGCCATTTCTCATTAAATGCTCCATGGACATGCTCCTCTCTTAGACAATTTGCATGACGCATTGAGTCGGGTTCGTCCGGACTCAAACTCGAGACATGTTTCAACATAAGTCGTGGGACTGGTGATAGTGCTGATAAAGCTGACGAGGAGACAGGATTAGCTGCCAATGAAGAGAAGGCACAGAGGCGGTTCCACAAAGTTTGGTGACACAAACAGTGTAACAGCAGATGAAGATTTGCCTGAAATTATGCCGCTAAGTGAAAAAACGAAAAGATTTTTCATGAGGACGAGGAAGATGCCTCTCAAGAATGTTGATGATAATTGCGCTTACTTTGCAAACAGGAGACGGGATTTACCCACCCACAGATTAGATGACGTTCTGAATTGTTGATTTCTTGAACTGATAGTTGCCCTTTTTCCAACTTGGACTTCTTAGAGGAAACAATTCTGTTTTATCTTCCATTTGTACCTTCACCAGCTTTCGCATTTGCCAAGAAACCTGGAACTTCAGAGGACTGATATATAGAAGGCTTTGCTGATTCTGGAAGCAACATCTATGTGAAGCCTGCCGCTGTTCCAGCCAATTATCCCGAGAGTGGAGGAGAAGAGAAATCTGGGAGACGGGGTCCAAGAGAAACGCAGAATTATATGATGCCCAAAATTTGCCATCTACAGTAGCCGACAGTAGACAAGAGGTCATTCCTCGACTCCTCCAGGGTGCCGGGGATAAAGCTTCAACGGGCATTTTCTTCAAGATCGGCTGAAAGGGAGCGAACAGGTTTGTCATCAGCAAGACGAAGAGGCTGGCTTCTTCTCTGTATACAAGGAATCTCCCTGTTGCCATCTCTGATCTAGTGAAGAAAGAGGACGAGAATAAGTGTACTGTTTGCATTTGATTTTGAACCAGATTATGCAGGTTTCAAAGCGGTGAAATTGCAGCAAGTATAACATCATTAGAATTAAGGGAAAAGTTGGAGATCCTAGCATTGTGAGCACCATCCAATTATCATAGATCTCGCTCGTCCATTAAGTATATAAAATTTCCAGGAATCGGAATATCTTTCTCGAGAGTTCATAACATATCCTCCTCTAAATTTTTAGGACAATCACTGTGAATGACCCTCTTGTCGCACGGTTATAGCCAGTTGCTTTGAATAGACATCGAACTTGAGATTTCATACTTTCTGAGGTGCGCAAGATCTTGATCCTATTCGATTTGAAATTCCCTACCGGGTCCGATGGCTCGAGCCGAGCCCAACAAGCCCGAAGAAACAGAGCATCTTACTTTATAGAGCATTATCAAATTTTCTGGTAAGTGGTAACTCCCTCGAGTCCCGACCTTTCAACCGCCGCGAATAACATAAGATTCCTCGAAATGGTTTCACACTCGCCTCGAGATTCCTCTCTTGAGTCGTGACGGCCACACGCTTTCCTCTAATATTCCGCTCTACGTACGTGGCTCAATCCAACCCATGTCTCTCTCATCTCCGTCCCCTCGTTGCGTAACCACTCTTTGTTCTTGGTTCTTTGTTCTCATCTCTCTCTCTCTCTCTCTCTCTCTCTCTCTCTGCGTCTCCCTCCGTGTCTGCCTCGATAGACATGGACGGGCAAATGCATCGCCTTCGCGCTCAAGCCCCCCATTTCTTCATTTCGCTCCTCACTTCCCTCGTCTTCCTCTTCCTCGACTTCCTCGACGCCTCCCTGTGCGTGTTGTATCGCTTCCTCGATGCGTTCTTCGAAGGAAAGCCCTCTCCTTGTTACTGCGACGAGAACAGAGCCGGCGAGAGAAGCAGTGCAAGCGGAGGCGACGGAGAGAGCGAGGTCTCCGAGACTCTGTACGGCAGGAGGAATATTTTCAGGGAAATGGGTATGCTCCGATTGGTCGAAAGGTGGGATCTTTCCAGTTCGGCTAGGAAGGTGGTGATGAATCATCGCTGTAGGTGGTCTGATTGTGGCTGTGAATCGTGCGTTTCTTGGGCGTGCAATAGTGCCCTGAAGCTTCACGTCGTTGTTCAGGAGCGTCCGCAAGGTAGTTTTGTTCGAGCTTTTTGCACTTTTTTCTTGTGCTCTTCTTCTGAATGTTGCTCATTTAGATGAAATGACTTGGAACTTCAGTCCCCATGAATGCACACCGAATGCTCTGTTCTCGTGCATTGGTTCGGTTGTTATTTTCTTGCTGTGCCTTTTAGCGACCGTTCGATGGGATAGAGAGAAATGGAAAATGCGAGATCATGATGGTAAAGTAATTGTGTATGCAATTGACTGAGGATTAGGTTGATTGAGTGCAGCGTTCTTTGGTGGTCCCTCACTTGTTTTTGGGAGGTTTCATTCGACCTGATGTTCTCTTCTGGAGAACGGCTAGAATCTTATATTGTGCTCTGCTCAGGTTCTTGAAGCCAGCTTAATCAGTCAAGCAAGCAAGAGGTACGACAGCGTTACCGTCTAGATTTGTACTTTTTTTTTTGTGGGAAAGAGCGATCCCTTCAATTGGTTTAGTGTAAGGACTAGCTGCTACACTCCTGATGAATTTAGCTGTTGGGTCTCTGTTGCCCGGGTCATATATCATAAGGCTGCGTGTGGTATCTGCATTTCATCATCGCGTGGATGACTAGATTTTACCTTGGAAGACAATTGAAGTTGTTGTGGGTTTAGCGTATTCTAGCGTCTTGCTGTATTGATCTTCTATTATCTATGCAATTCAATAAGTGGAATCAGTTGCCCCTTCTCTGACAGTACTAACCAAAGTTAATGTAGCTGTTTTATTGCATCGCAGCAAATGTTCAAGGGAAGAAGGCCCCCGAAAATGTGATATTTTTACACGGGTTCCTCTCGTCTTCATCGATTTGGACAGAAACAGTGTTCCCTAATCTTTCTGAATCAGCAAGAACTAAATACAGATTCTTTGCTGTGGACCTTTTGGGATTTGGGAGGAGCCCGAAGCCAAGGGACTGCGCATATACGTTGAAGGATCACCTGGGCATGATTGAGAAATCCGTGATTATTCCATATCAGTTAAATTCTTTCCATTTAGTTGCACACTCCATGGGATGTGTAATTGCGCTGGCCTTAGCTGCAAAGTATACAAAATCCATCAAATCTATCACCCTAATTGCGCCGGTGAGTGCACTAAGAACGTACTTTATGTCACGGGAAAAAAGGTGCATCTAGACAATTCCATGTCATTGATTTGCATGTGGAAGAAATTCTATTGCTATTGTTCTCACACGATTCTCTCATTTTCTCCCATTCAGCCATATTTCCCCTCTTTGAAAAGCAATGCAAGCTTAACGGCTCTTGAAAAGCTTGCTGAGAAGAGAGTGTGGCCTCCTTTGTCGTTTGGCTCAGCAGTCATGTCATGGTATGAGCACTTGGGTCGATGTGTCTGCTTCCTTGTTTGCCGCAACCACAGGACGTGGGAGAGAATCCTGAAGCTTGTTACCCAGAGGAGGTACCCGAAGTTAGAAAGCGTACTTTCTTATATGACAACAGATAGGGAGAGCAAATCAGTTCTTTACTGTAGTTTCTAAGTCGCACCTTTCGTTCATTCTCTGTCCCAGTGATTTGCATTTTGGATTGATCGACTTGACGAGGCACACCCATCACTCAGCCTGGCATACCATGCATAATGTGATATGTGGGGGAGCGAAATTCATGGATGACTACTTGGAAGGTTTAAGGAAATCCAGGGCAAGAATCGTGATCAATCACGGTGATCATGACCAGGTTGTCCCATTGGAATGCAGCAACAACATCAAAATGAAGATCCCACATGTGGAGATCGACATAATTCCAAATGTTGACCACACAAGGGTGATCCTCGGTAGAGAGCAGGCTTTCACTCGGAAATTGGAGCATGTTTGGGCCAAGGGTGGCTAGTAAGAATCACCTGGAGGTAATGGATAGATGATATACTAAATTATTGCAGTATAAAACTATTTGAGATAGAAGTTTGAATGTTAGCAGATATAAAAACAGTATTCAGAAAGCTCGATCCAGAAATCTGAACAATAATCAGATTCTAGAATAAGGTTCATAATTTGTTATGCGGAAGAATAGACTTTAGAAGCACCTAGTAAATGTGCAATAAATTATAATAATAATAAATGAGAGATTAATGGATAAGAGAAATTGTATATGAATATTATAGTAATTTGGCTTAAATTAAGTCTGTGTCCACTTTTCTATGCTGACAGCCTAATAGCTGGATTATACAATATGATTAACAAGAGATTATAACTTTAAGCGTAAACATTCAACAATAGGTTACACTGTGTCAGTAAATCACTTTTGTGTACTTCTTTTATAATAACAAGCTTTTAAGCTCACAAAAGATAAGTTTGTATGATTGAAATGCGCTCAAACTTCGTCTCTTTTTTGCTCCTCGGTCCTTTGATCTCTTTAAGTACTTTCTCACTTTCAAACTAGCCATTGGACAATATCCAAATGATCTTCTTCCAATCTACCTGTTGGATATAACTATATCAAGAAGATTTGGTAGCCGTTGAGTGACAGAAGTAGAATTTTCATTTTGATTCTAGTCGTCCATATAATCAGAATTTAGTTTTTCATAAGTAGAGGTTTTTCGTTTAAAAAGAACTTGTCTCAAGATTGATTTTTCAATCAAATAAGATTGAGTCAATCAAATCTATTTTGGTGTAGAATCCAAACTAGATTACTAGCTCTTATACATTTTGAGTTTGCATCACATTCGGTTAGGTTATCTTGTTCTGAACTTACTTCATTTTGAACATGTGTCTCGTTTTGCATTTGTGTTGATCTAAACCTGTCATGTTTTGGATTTATTTCGTTTGTATGTAAAGTCTGAGTGTGTTCCATCTAGAATAGACTTCTTAATTTGGACTTAAGTCTGGACTATTCATCATTAGAGTCCGTGTCTGGACAAAATTGGACATAAAGTCTAGACATAGTCTAAATAAGTTTAGCATAAATATAAAGTCTCTCTTCTAGTTCTTCTAAGTATAGTCATTGATAATATACTTTAAATATTATATCATCTATATAGTGGGTTGTGTGTATTTCACCTAGTTACTTTATCATCAAACATGTTAGTAGCGTTTGATTTATTTTGTCATCTTCAAAACATAGTAAGGGATTTCCCTAACATGGGCACCATTTGCAAGTCTTGGACAGGAATCGGATAGAGGATTGGTGCTCGAAAGATGGTAGCAAGTGAAATTCTTTGGCCATTCATTTGTATTTTTTTGCTAAATCTTTGGCCATTCAATGTAATTGCTTGCCTGAAGCATTTTCGTCCATTGCAAGACGATTGACCAGTGAGAAAGTAGATTTTCTTGATCCCAGAATGTGTTTACAGATGCTTGAATTTGTCAACTGTTATAAATCATTGTTTCATGGCTTGCTACGCCCTAAATTAAGGGCCCACTATTTCGTGTTCATGGCTCTGCAACTCTTGCGGATCTCCCCCTGGCTCCCCGTCAAGATGTTGATGTTCCTCATCTGGGTCATTGACAAGGCGAGCACCTTCTGGAATCCTTAAACCCAGCCTCAAACTCTTGAGCGATCTGGGAAGTGTCTTCACCAAGAGCGAGCTGCTGGTCGATGCCAAGGACGGCCTGGCGGTTCAGGAGCCTGTTGTAGGAGGAGTTGCTGAATGTGTAGCTCGAGCCTGAGGCAGGGTCAAGGAACACCTGAGGTCACCTTGGCTCTTTGAGCTTGGTGGGCATTGGTCCCTCATTTGAGCCAGGAAGGATGACTCCATATCTGGGTCTGGCTTGCCAGTGTTGTCAAAATTATATAGCCTACCTGTGATGTAGCTAAGTGAGTCTTGCCCATTGAATGAGCCCGTCAAATTTCATATTTTTGGGCAAGTTGGGTAATGATTTCAATGTTTTAAAAGCGATGGGATTTCCTTTTTCCTCAAAGTAAACAAGTTGCCTGAATCGCTTAAGATATACGGTAACTTAAATGAGGTCCAAATCAATTATATACTTTTTATACATTGATCAATCGTACCAAGTAGAGTGGCAAAGTCCTGCACATCCAAACCTCTCGATTCGAAGTAAGCTGAGCGCTGCTTCCCACGAGATGTACGGCGATGGGAGGTCCACTGATGTCTTGGACGACGACATCCTGTCCCTCCTCCCCGTCATAACTGGGTATGAAGGCGCTCTAGCCTGTTAGGACATCATTCTCGTATTAGCGATTCTGCTTTTTCGCATTTAATACTCCAAACTCAAGCTAACAGCATTTTGATGATCGGTAGGGCAGTGGAAATAGTTTCTTTTGAAGCCAAAAGAGTGAGCTGCAAACCAGGCACATACCAAGTGAGCAGCATCTCTAGTGGCAAGGTTGAGAATGTCAGCATAGGAGACAGCTCCAGGACAACGTTGTTCCAGGACTTGCTTGATCTTGTCTATCACCACCTTACCATACCTTTCTAGCCCTGAATTTTGGGGTGCTGCCTTCTTTGAAATTGTCCTGTCCAACAGAATCGAAGCATCACACCCCTGTTCCATACATATAACCAAACATATATGAATCCAAGACTTCATTTTATATGTGCAAACCATTAGGTAAAGGGAAATTACATGCTTAGAAGGCCGACACCTTACATGAACGTTTAGAAAAAAAGGATGAAAACAGATGATGCCGTACCGTGATGAAGCAGTCGGAGTAGAGCAGCTGGAGGAGCTTGGGAGTGAGGCTCTTGTCCAGCTTCCAGTAGTACGCGACCTGGTGCCTCACGTTCATCTCAGCATTGCAGCATGAGTTCCAGTGGTAATGCCACTCCAACATCAAGGGCGGGCCGATCGTCACTGCTGCCTCAATGTGCCGCGCCAAGCATGAGCTCACCAACGCGAGTGCCGATAGTGTTAAATCAATGTCTTGAGATCCTCTTTGGATCTGTACAAGAGACGTCTCCTGTGATTGGTCAGTCAACGAAGGAGTAATTCGGTTGACTCCTTGAAGCTGCACAAAAGGGAGATAAAATCTAATGATTTAAAAAGTTTCCTTAGTGGAAGAGGAGATGCACTTTCTTAAGTTGCGTACGGTGGGGCCTAGGTCAAATTGGTTAACTCATGGGCACACGTATAGAAGGTGTGAGTAGGGGTGTCAAAGAACTGAATCGAAAACCGAACCGAATTGAAATTTTGTATGTTTTTTGTTCGGTTCGGTTAACCGAAAAATAACTATTAACTTTTTGGTTTGGTTCGGTTTTCGATTCGGTTCGGTTAACTGAACCAAATAAGAATTCTTAATTAAAAGTAAACAATCTCTCTTCATTAGCATCTCTTCTTCATTTAGGTCTTAAGAGGTAAAGCAAAAATAGAAAAACCAAAAAACCGTCCCGAACTGAACTGCATTTTCGGTTCGGTTCGAGACAGTTTCGGGTTATTATCCCTTATCGGTTCGATTCGGTTCGGTTTTTCAAAAACCGAACCGAACCGAACCGTTTATATCCCTAGACGTGAGTATTTCTTTAGCCAGGGTAATGCCACACAATAGAAGAGCCGCCGTCAAGCAGAGAAGCCGCACATCGGATGAAGCATGGAAGAAGTAGCCGGGTTTTTGTTTTTTAACCATACGTGAGTGAATTGCTTGGGGTTGATACTCGGTGATTTAGTATCGTGAGTTTACATTCTTTATTTATAAACACTTTAAATTTGAGCTTAAATTTAGATGTGAGAAACATTCAAACGTGGAAATGATTATAACTTTGATTATCCGATTATAGTGAATTACTTGTTGCTGCTTCGCCCTATACTGATACTCGAATTGAACCACGTAAATCTCTGGTGTCTTTATTATTCATCGTTTATTTTTCTGATTTTTTCGCATTAACGTAAATTGAAAGATCTTGTAGTTTTCGTGTAATATCGTATTATATTTCGATAGATAGCAACAACAACAACCACGGCCTACCACCCGCTGCGGTGGCTCCGCTGGTTAGGCTCCTGTGACCCTTGCGCTTCAAGGGGAGGAGTTCGAAACTTGGGGAAGGCACTTGGTGACTTACCCTGCTGGTGGGAGTGTGGTGGCTAGCTTCCATTGGCCCCAGGGTTTACCACCCGGCTGCCGGCCGTGCGGGGGTTCCCTGGGTCACCAAAAAAAAAAAAAAAAAAAAAAAAACAACCACGGCCTTGACATCTTTCTCCTCCAACACCACCAAGCTTGACGTGCTTGCTTTCTCTTCGATGTGCTAAATTACACAATGCCACAATGCATGGGAAGCTAATTAGGATCTCTACTTATATGGGGTTTTGGCTACATTCATGCTTGACTAGACCGACTTTGCCAGCTTGAATTATAAGATTCGGAGTGAAAATGTGCTAAAGATACCGAGTGGAAAGTGTTAAGAGCCGGCACGATGCCATGAATTGTATGCAAAGCTCTTCGCGAAATTGTGTCGTTTGTTGAATTGATTGATACATATTATATAGCTTCTTTGATTGTTTGTAAGTAAGGCGAAACAATTGGGCGACTAGCAATAATAATAAAAGATAAGAGCACTTTCATTATTATTCGGGCCTCGTTTTCATTTCATTATTAACCACCCAAGATAGCATCAACGATTTAATAATTGCGAGATCATCCGGTCTTCGATTGGGATCTATTTCCCGTTCACGACTCGGCAATTCTTGCGAATCTCCCCTTGATCCCCTGGCAGGAGCCAGGTGTTCCCCAGCTTGGTCATTGAATGGCCGAACATCTTCAGGAAGTCCTCGTAATTGGCATCGTACCGCTTAGCGATCTGGAGGCTTTCATCTTGGGCGGCGATCTGCTGGTCGATGCCAAGGACGGCCCGGTGGTTCAGGACCCTGGAGTAGAAGGTTTTGCTGAAGCTGTAGCTCGGGCCTGAGTCAGGGTTAAGGTACACCATATTGGTTGAGTTTGGTGGGCATTGCTCCCTCAATTCGGACAACAAGGTTGGGTCCATGCTTGGGTCTGGCTGGCCAGTATTGTTGAAATTGTACAGCCTGTCCGAGATGAACTTGCAAGTGGTCTTGCCCAGTGTATGCCCCCCTGGAAAAATTTAAATTGTTTTGGCAAAGTTAGGAGGAATTGGCTATGATTGTTAGAATGACATAATACGGGAGCAAGTCATTTTCATGCACTTGGAGGAGATCATTGTGAGGATTGGCTCAGATTACATCCTCGATAATTCCATATATGATAAGATTCCTTGTATCGTGACAATTAGGCAGCGATTTAGAAAACTTGAAAGCTAAAAGGGACAGCATGATTTACTGAACTAAATGAGTTGTCTGGATTGGTTAAGATCCTAAGGTGAAGTAATGAGGTCGTAGTCAAATAAACACTGTCATTTGAGGGTCGGATCGTACCAAGTAGAGTAGTGACATCCAGCAAATCCATGCCCCTTATTTTAAAGTAATGGATCACCTGGTCCCACCGGACGGCATGCAATGCGATGTCCACCAACTTCGCGATGGACGAATTTCCGTCCCTCCTTCCCGTCGGAACGGGATACGACACCCCTCCCGCCTATTACAACATCATTATCACATCAGTAATTCTAATTTTTTCTTCTTTCCACATCGAACGCTCCAAAACTCAAGCTAACAACATGTCGAATATCATCAGTGCAGCTGCCCAAACAATCTCTTTTCGAGCTCAAAAAGGAAAAACTGAGAACCATGTTGCATACCAAGATGACAGCATCTCTAGCGGCAAGGTTGATAATGTCGGCGCAAGAGACGACCCCGGGACAATGCTGTTCCAGGACTTCCTTGGCCTTGTCAATCACCTCCAGAGGAAGCCCTAGAATCGCTTTATTTGCTGGTGCTGTTTTCTCTGAATCTGGCCCGTCCAATAGAACTGACGCATCGCATCCCTGTTTGATACACATTACCAGACATATGTACACAAAACGGTGGTATGCTAGAAAGCTCAGTTCGAGAGGTTAAACCATTGGGTGAAAGGATATGGCATTCTCAGAAAGGGCGATGGAAACCAGATGATTGAAGCGATGCCGACTTCAAGATCGTTAGAGAAGAGGGAAATGAACAGACGGTACGTACCTTGATGAAGCAGTCAGTATAGAGAAGTTGCATGAGCTTGGCCGCGAGGGTCTTGTCCTGCTTCCAGTAGAACTCGACCTGGTCCCTCACGTACTTCTCGACGTCGGGGCACGCCTTCTGGTAGAAATTCCACTGCAGTGGCGGCGGCAGCTCGATTGTCGCCTCTGCCTTGATGCCCCATGCTGCGCACGAGCTCACCAACGCGAGAGCCGACAGCAACAGCTGCCAACACCTTGATGCTCTCATCTTTCGTCTTTTATCCTGTGCTGGCCACACGCCACAATGCACTGGAAGCTAAGCAGGCTCCCTATTTATATATCGTTTTCAAATTTTTTCCTAAAAGAATGGCTCTGTAAAGTGCAAAAAAAATCCGACCTCCCTTCCATACTCGTACCTTTTTTAAATTTATGAGTTGTTTATGGAAAAAAATTCACAGGAGGATTTTACTTCCCTTACTCGGACCTTTTGTAAATTTGTGAGTCTATTGTTTTTGGCAAAGAATTCATTGAATCCTCCTCCTTTATTTTACTTTCTTTCTTTTCCTACAAAGATTCATTGAATTAACCTTTCTCGCTAGAGGGGTCAAAATGGATTTTCCACCCTTTTTGAACTCATATTCAATGAGATGGGTCATATACAAGTCAGTTAAGTTTTAATAAATATACTATTAATGGATTTGGATTGTATGAAATCTAATTATGTATGGGCTGTAAATGGGTTTGTCTTTAAACCCATTTGCAACCTATTTAATTTATAAATGTTATTAATTGAGTCAACCCATTTAACTTATAAAACCTATATATGGCCAAGGACAGCCGGTGCTAACATAAACAATTTTTATTTTTATTTTTATTTTTTAAATTAAAACATTCTTTTTTTCCTTTAGTCAAATACACGTAACTCATAAAATCCGCCAATTAGTCTGAGATATGCTAAAGGTGTAGCTGATTTCAAGTATCGAACTTTCAAGGACATCGAGACTAAAGTATTGAATATTACCTCTATAATTCTCAAGTTTATCGATAAGTCGAAAATTATCAGAAATGAGATTAATGGACTGAGAATTCGAGCCGAAAAATGAGTCAAGCCGACTGAAGGCCCAATAGGCCTCACACCCAATGTGGGTAGACCAAGTGGGCCCCAACCAAGCCCACCGAGTCTAAGTGGGCCCAATCAAGCCCATTAAAAGTCCAATTACCAATTCAAGCCCATTTCTCCATATTTTGAGCCCAAACTTGAATTACACAAGCCAAAACAAAATTGTGGCCCATCTATCCATATAATATTTTCTATTATACTTTGTGAAATTATTAAAATCCCCCTTCTAGATGGTCTTTGGCAATTATGAAGAGAAGATAAGAGGAGAGAGTGTCTCACTTGCATTTATGAAGGGAAATGATGGTGGATGAAACTTCTTGGAGAAGTTGAGTGGCTTGTTCTTCAAGCCCATTCTCTCTCTCTCTCTCTATTGTTCTTCTTCTTTTCCTCTTGGTTTTCCTCCTTGGCTGCCCCTTTGCCATCCAAACCACTACCGTGCCACCATAGCCACATGTTCGAGGGCCATCCACATCGCTCCTTGTCCACCTAGAGCCGCTATCCTCCTCTCCCCTCTCTCAGCTCACCACCACCGAACACCACCACAATCAAGACCCATTTTCGCTAGTGTCCCTATGCCATTTCCAAAGGTAACCATGTCCAGTCCTCACTGTCGTCGCCATGCTCATGTTGTCTAAATTGTCGTTAGGTGAGTTTATGTTCTAATTTCTCGATTAGTCTGTTAAACTTGCTTAAGGATAGATTAACTATGGTCAAGGTGTGTGGTTAGTTAATTAACTATAGTTAGTGAGAGATAGTTAGTTAAATATGGTTAATGTATGTTTAATTAATTAACTATGGTTAGTGAGGGTTAGTTAATTAATCATAATTGAAAAGGTGGTTAGTTTAGTTAATTATGGTTAATATTAATTAATTTTACTAATCTTGATTAATTAAAATTAATTTTATTTTTATTAGTTAATTTTAATTAAGGTGATAAACTATCAAGATAAGCTATCGAAAGGGGGGTGATAAGCTATTGCAATAGGTTATTGTAAAAAAAGTGATAAGTTATCGTCAAAAAGATGATAATCTATCAAGAAATTAAGCGATAAGCTATCACAAAAAGGGTGATAAGCTATTGAGAATTGTTTGATAAGCTATCACAAAAGAGATTGACAAGCTATCGAGGATTTGATAATAGGCTATTGCCAAATAGAAAATAAGTTATCAAGAAATACGTGATAAGTTATCGCCATAGGGCGATAAGTGATGCCTTATATGAGATTTCTGCTTGAATTATATGTGAAATTCCTACACATGCCCACTGTTTGATATTTGCTTTGCCTTGAAAAATATTTGCCTCAAGTAAAACCCCACGTAGTAATTTTTATAAGGGTTTTTATGGGCATGTAAAGGGAAAATCCTGAGTTGTTGAGTTTATATGTTGAGTTTTATAATGTAATTGGGGCAAGGATGTTATAAACGGATTGCATGCAAAGTTTGACAGGTTAATAATGTTTATGTGATCATGTGTGAATATTTTCCTATATTTTTACGTGAAAAATGGTAGTAATTTATTATACTAAGCACATACCATGTTTGCATTGGTTAAATGAGGAAAATGCATTTGATATGAGTGGTTGGTGTGCTCGTGTATTCACGTAAATGAGAACTGTCACGGATAAATTTTGGATATCTAATAGATTTCAAGTCTGCCATTATCCAATGGATTTTGGATACTTGATGGATTTCGGGTTTACCATATATGATGGATTTCGGACACCTAATGGATCTTGGCTTTGCCATAACCCCGATGGATTTTGAGAAGTGATAATACTCCCTTATGATTGTGTGGCCGTGATGATACCCCCATTTGAGATGGGTGTGCCTTGAATGGCTGTGATAAATGCCCGATGGATGTATTTTAAATTGCAGTAATAATAACTCTGATATATTTCAAAGATCTGATGGATTTCGGACGTATCTTGAATAGTAGTAATAACCTCGATGGATTTCAGGCGTGGCCTTGAGTGGACATAATAATCAGAACAAGTATTGATGCCTTGTGCATGGAATTGATAGTTATTGTGATTTCGAATTATTAAATGCATTTGTTGCATGATGGTTGTAGGCATGACCTCACGTATGAATTGATTATGTCAATTTTGATGTGCCAAGGTGAGGTGAGAATGCTTGTGCAAATGCATTGTGCATGGAAATTATTAAAAGAATTTTGATTATGCTTAAGTTTGGTTATAAGATTTATGGCATGTAATATTTATGATATGCAAAGCATGAGCAAAGGCGAGATGAGAGTGCTTGCGGGTTTATTTGATGGTCCGGTTAGTTGTTCTACGGCTAAAATGTCTGCTCATGTTCATAGCAAAGAAGAGATCGCTTTGTTATTGATCTGCCATCAATAACAAAATGCATATTTAGGTGCACCCGAGATGAGTTGACTTCCTAATAAGAGCTTAGGTCGTTAATTCATTGAGATTTTATCTCATATGTTGTTGTTTAGCCATTTTCATGTCTATAGTGTGAAGAACCAACAAGTGAGGTGGTTCGTTGCAAACTATGGAATGAGTAGATTAACCCTGATCTTATTGGTTTTATTGGCTTAATAGGAAGTTGCATATGGTAAAAGCTTGTACATGTAAACTTCCTAGGATTAACTAGTAAACAAAGAAAAATAGTACTTTTGGAATTGTTTGTTGTTCTGTTTTCCTATTATTCCCATTGTTGGGATTGACTAGGTGATTATATATTACTTTCACATGCATTTAATGTAACATCCTGAAATTCGAGCCCTTTAAGGGATGAATGAACATTAATTTCGTCAATGCATTGTTGGTTGATCTCACTCGGAACTGATCACTCCTGATATACTGACCTTAAGGGGAAAGGCTAATGAGGACAGAACTCGTACGACTAAAGAACCTGACCTGGGAAAACGACTCGACTGTGAGACTTGCGTAAGGACGATCCTGTAGTCATGCAGGCCGATTTCAGGGACGACTAGAAGTCGATTCGTGGGCAGAACATAATGGGACAACGGGTGATTCTGTCTACTGGTATCGAACCCGCGAATGACCCTATGTTGATCCTTGATAATCGTGTACTTTGAAATAAGAATCGATCATTCGCAATTTCATATAGTCAAGGACGTCCATGTGTTGAGAAGTCTTGAATGTGAATTGGCACGAGTCGGTTACGCTTGAATCCTCAAAGCCGCCTGTCAGTCTGAGCAGTATAAAAATGGCATTCGGGCGAAATTGACATGGCATGGGAATCCAATATTGGACTTCGAATTTTCGGGAATGTTCGAGAATGACTTTTGGACGATGTTTCTTAGACAGTCGACACTGCCGGTTGAGCCGAGTATTTGGAAAAGGGATTTTCGGACCAAGAAAACGAGCCTACGAGGATGTGGGCCGGGCAAGAACAGTGTGGGCCTCACGCCCAAGGTGGGACAGCCACCATGGAAGGCCCGAGGCAAGCAAGTGAGCCCGTTGGGCCAAACCGACCATTTACCCTTCCGAGCTTGTTGTCCAACCTTGAGCCGATTCAAGCCCAATAAATTCCCGAGCCTGTTCCTATTCATTTTCAAGCCCATTTCCTAGGCCCATCCTCCATTTTCAGCCCAAGGACAGATTGGGAAATGTGCAAGGTGGAAATGACCAAAATGCCCTTGGATATTTTGAAGAAAAGTCATAAAGGAAGAAAGAGAAGATGAGGTCATTGTTTGGCAAGTGGGGCAAGCATTGATGGCCTTGATAAGGCTTATCCTTCAGCCTTCACTTCACTCTCTCTCTCTCTTCATCTTCTCCAAAAACCGCACACCTCTCTCCCATGGTTTTCCTTCCTTCCTTCTGTTTTTCAGTTTGACCTTTCACCGAAATCTGAGTTGTTCATTGCCTTCCCATTGGAATCTTGTCTCGTGCCACCCGCCGTTGTGTTCAGAAGAGAATTTCCGTTCATATAGCATCGGCCGATCGCCGGAAAGAGCTTCCAGTCGTCCCGTATTCCGGCCGAAAGCCGGCTGTCGCCGGACCGTCACTATTCCGCCTGCAGCAACTTTGTTCCGCCTTTTCTTCCGTTTCTCTCCATTTACGGCCAAACCACCACCCATCCCAGCCACAAGTGGTTCTCTCTCGACCCCCCAGGTGCCGCCAATCGCTGGCCCGCCGCTCGCCGGAGCTCCGGGCAGCCCGTTCAACTCCGATCAGCCACTTTCCTCCTGTGCAGTGCAGTTTCCAGAGTTGCAGAGGGATTCCGGGGCTGTTGTTGCTGTGTTGAGCCCGGGATCGCCTTGGATCGTCGTGGTAGATGTCCTCGGGTGTCGGGTTCGTCGCCGCCGTCGCGTCTGTGTCGCCGGCCCGCTTAACGGGTGACTTTAGCTCCTAATCCCTATTTAGTGCCTAAACTTGCTTAGGGTTGGTTAGTTAGTGTTAATCTTGGTTTAAGGGGTTTAATTAAGTTGTATCAGCCCTAAAATATGTGGTTAGATAGATGATTAAGATTAGATTAATTTAATTTTGCTTATTTAGCTTAATTGTGCTTAATTTGGGATTAATTGTGTTTATGTGATTAATTAAGCATGATTTGCTTTAATTGAATTGATTAATTGTTTTAATTAATGTTTTGTTTAATTTCTAGATTAAATGTTTTAATTAATTGAATTTCGGAAAAATCACTATTCACAATTACTGTTCACGGCACTGTTCATGCAGAAGTTAAATTTTGGCTTATTTTAATGTGCTTTTGATTGTTGTGATTAATTGAAGTGCTGATTGTTAATTATGCTCGTGAGTATTGATGAAATGCGTAATCGAGTGTTGGTTGGATTTTGGATTTTGGAATTGTCGAGTGAGATCGCATGACATATTACATGGGTTATTTGAAATGGCATGTCGCATGAGCATGAGTGATATTGCATTCATGACAGAGCAAAGATATAAATAGATTGTTTGATGATGTGCTGCATGATCACATTAAGAGGAGAGCCCGGCGCTGCCGGTAGACCGCCAATCCTTATGGGGTTGTGTCGTGGCATTTTGGTCGTCCTGACTTCGGTCGGTTGCCTGACAGTGGTCAGTTGCGGGGCTGTGGCAGTGAGCAGGCCCCATGCTTCATAGGGAATGCTGTCGATGGGAGAGAGCCCGTGACGTCACCGTGCCTCATGGGGGAGGACGATGCCTGGTCTTTGACTGGTAGACCGCCAACCATAAGGTTGTGCCGTGGCCCTAGTGGTCGTAATAATCGGAGCATGTGTAAGTGTGAGACATGAGAAAGTTGTGTGAGATGCTCTGATTATTCGCATGCTCTTAATGTCGCGATGATCGCATTAATTATGGTACGCACGCATGAGTTGATAGTCGTGTAGGGTGTGGCAATGGCTAGGTGAGATCGCTTGTGACGCGATTTGCATGTGATTGATGAACTGTTTCATCTAACGGCCGTGTGCCTTGCTTGAATTGTATGAGATTGGACGCGCAGGGTATGGCATACCGGGTAAGGTTGCATGCGAACCGAATATTAATTGTGGGTTGCCCTGTTTGTTGTTGGCTGTTGTTTGGTTTTGGTTGTTTGTTGTGGGTTGAGTGAGGGGTGGTTCTGGAGAGATACCCCTGGTTGAGTTGGCGTACTAACCGGGGCTTAGGGGGAAGAACTCGCTGAGATTTTATCTCAACCCGTCGTGGTTAAACATTTTCAGGTCCTTAGAATGGCGTACCCGCAGTGGAGAATCCTGCCCCCGCTTCTCCAGTGATCGACCCGACGGAGCTTGAGTCCGATGGGTGCAGTGACCGTGGTGTTGAACCCGAGGGTTCTTTGTGTACTGTTGGATTAGCCTAGTTCTTTTGGTTTCTCTTAGAGGATGGATCGACCCTTTTTGTCGGGCTTGTAATTCGGAAACGATCCTCCGTTGGTTAATCCAATGAAGATGTATAAATGAGTAGTTGCTGTTGTCATTGTTGTTCATCCCTCTATCCCTGTTTGATTGTTTGTTTGTCTGGGGATGGTTCGTCTTCCGCTTGCGCTTAACGAAAGATAAAATGAATGGTCGTCGATGGGTCTTGGGACGTCGCTTTCAATCGACCAAGAGAAGGGGTTGCCGCAAGCTTGAGAATCGGGGCGTGACATTTAATTGTAAGATAAAAAGAATGGTCGGCGACGCATCCAAGGACGTCGCATTCATTTGACCAAAGTGATTAGGGGTTGTCACGTGCTCGATAATTGGGCATGACAATATGAATTGTTGGAAACTTGTAGGAAAAGACGAGAAATTAAAAATCAATTGTTTGAGACATATAAGCACTGTTTTAAAGCATAATTTCGCTCAATGGGGTACGAAATTCAGTGCAATAGACTCTACAAACTATTCTCCCAAGATAAAACCGAGCTTCTTCTTTTTTCCAGATAGAATAATGAAGGAATAAGTGCATCATTATTTGTATTACTCACCATGGAAATGAAAGATATCTAAAGAGAGAAGAATGTTGTTCTTTTGATATATTGATTTCAATTTTCAATAATGTTAACAATTTGTAGATAAAAGAAAAAGAGTACAATTAAGAAACCATTATAACTAAATTGATAATTATTGAATGAGAAGATGACAGCTATATAACTGTTATTAAATAATAAAATAAATCAAATGTTACATTTGACAAAAAAATCAAATGTTACAAAACAGTTGAAAATTTATGACGGTAAAAAACGGTTACAAAATTAATCACTTTTAATATATTAAAACCATTGAAAAGCCGTTACATGATCATTAAAAGGTTTTTATTAAATCATTATAAATGTTGAAAATAAGATATTGTGAGAAGAATTGAATAAAGGGAACAGAAGAGGGAATGTGCAGTAATCTTTTGGTGTTTGTATTTCCGTCTATTTTGTACAATTAGAAAGGCTCTACTTATAGACTTTCACAAGAAGATCGATGTCAACAATTAAGGAGATTTTGAAAGGAAACACAATTCATCGATTGAGAATTGATGTGGTGATTTGTTGATGCTTGATTTGTGGGGATTCGGTTCTGTCAATTTGTTTCTTTCTTTGGTGGAGATTGTGTTGTGGGTTTTCTTCTTTTGCTTGATTATTCCAATCTTCCTTCTTTGGTGCACCATTTTCAATGGAGCCAGAATATTGCTGATTGCCTGATTGTTGCAGATTTTGTGATTGTCAGTGATTGATTGATTCTCTTAACATCCCCCCGCAAGCTGACTCGGCAGAGTGGACAGTTAGCTTGGTTCGAAGCATCCGAAATCTAGTTGATGAGAGTCCTTTGGTGAAAATGTCGGCTGGTTGATCGACAATTGAAATATAATGAATTGAGAGTTGACGATGTGCCAATCGTTCTTGGATGAAATGAAAATCAATCTCCACATGCTTTGTGCGGGCATGGAAAATCAGATTTGCAATGAGATATATGGCTGGAAGATTGTCACACCAGAGTGCAGGCGGATGTGAAGGTAGTGCCTGAAGGTCATGTAGCAAAAACTCTATCCAAATGAGTTCAGCTGTGGTGTTTGCTAGGCTTTTGTATTTTGCTTCGGTGCTAGAGCGAGCAACTATTCGTTGTTTGCGCGAACTCCAAGAAATAAGGTTGGAACCAAGGAAGATGCAGAAGCCACCAACTGAGCGTCGGTAGTCCCGATCACCAGCCTAGCTTACATCGGAAAATGCATGGAGAGCAGTGAAGGATGAGTGGCTAAAATGCAGCCCATGCTGTGGAGTGTCAACAAGATAACGCAAGATCCGTTTCACAGCTTGCCAATGCATAGAGGTGGGAGCATGAAGGAACTGACGGGCGGTGTTCATAGAGTAAGCTATATCTGGGCGTGTGAGAGTGAGGTATTGAAGAGCTCCAACAATGCTATGATAAAGTGCGGGATCAAGCATAGGATCACCAGAGTGAGCCGATAATGGTTCATCAGTGGTATAAGGAGTAGGAGCAGCTCTAGCTTCAGTCATTTTGGACCTCTGCAGGATCTCTTGTGTGAACTTGGCTTGATTGAGTAAAAGGCCAGTGGAAGTGTATTGGACTTCCATTCCCAAAAAATAATGAAGGGGTCCAAGGTGTTTGATGGCAAATTCACTTTGGAGGGAGTTAAGTAAGGATTGTAGAGGAGCTTGAGATGACCCTGTGAGGATGATATCGTCCACATAGACAAGCAGAAAAATGCTATAATGTGGAGTATGCATAATAAAGAGAGAAGAGTCCGTAGTAGATACATAAAACCCGATTTTAAGTAGATATGAACTGAGCCATTGATATCACGCACGTGGTGCCTGCTTTAAGCCATATAGAGAGCATCGAAGACGACAGACATGAGTTGGTCGTTGGGGATCAACAAATCCTTGTGGTTGTGTCATGTAGACTTCTTTTGATAAGTGGCCATGATAGAAAGCATTGGATACATCTAGTTGGCGGATGGACCAGCCTCGAGAGTAAGCTACCACAAGTATTGTGCAAATTGTGACTGGCTTAGCGATGGGGCTAAACGTCTCTGTATAGTCAATTCCTAGTTGTTGGTGATAGCCTTTGGCAACTAGTTGAGCCTTGTACCTTTCAAGTGAGCCATCAGACTTGAGCTTGATTTTGTAAATCCATTTGTAGCCAATGGGGCGGATATGAGAAGGTGCTGGTATAAGTTCCCAAGTTCCATTGTTAATTAAGGCATCATATTCTGCCGCCATAGCTGCATGCCAATTTGGATCTCGAGAAGCTTGCGTGAAACAAGTAGGCTCGACAACAGCTTGTGTACTTGCATTCAAGGCATAAGTTTGATTCTTTGTGAGGACTCGCCGGTGAATCGTACCATCTCTCAACCGAGTGACCATGGGATGTGTCGGGGCCGAAGTTTCCGAAGCAGAGAAGTTGGAAGTGTCAGGCTCCGAAGTTGTTGAGGGAGCTACAGATGACATTGGCGAGGTGGATGGTGAGGATCTAGAGTCAAGATCTACTACTGCAGATGTGGAGTGTTGTTCAGAATCGTTCGCCGGTGGTAGAGGCTGGGCCAACGGTGGAAGAGGCAGTACTACACTTGTAGGTGGAGAAGCAAAGCATGGCGATGAAGATGGTGGATCACCGAATGGAAATGTGTGTTCATCGAAAACTACATCAGCTGGAAGGGTTATCTTGCTAGTTTGTGGGCATTAACAGTGATAGCCTTTATACCTTGGAGTATAGCCAAGAAAGATGCAGCGTCGTGATCTTGGGGCAAGTTTGTGAGTGGCATAGGGCCGTAAATATGGAAAAACTGTACACCCAAAAACTTTGAGGTGTGAAATTTTTGATGGCATTTGGAACAACGTCTGCCAGGGTGTGAGATTGTTGAGGAGAGGAGTTGGTGTCCTGTTTATTAGATGCACTACTATTTCAAAAGCATATTCCCAGAATTGATAGGGAACTGAAGCTTGGGACACAAGAGCTAGGCCTGTCTCAAAAATGTGGCAGTGTTTGTGTTCAGCGGCACCATTTTGGAATGAAGCATATGGACATGATACTCGTTGATGAATACCATTTTGGAGGAGATAATTTCGCACTTCTGTAGAGCGATGAAATTCTGGTGCGCCATTGCATTGCATTGTCTAAAGTTTATGCTACAAATTTGTGAAATGCCTTAAAAATTTCCGCAAATTGGTCACGAGTGGTGAAAGGATAATACCAAGTGTATCGAGAATGATCATTGATAAAACAGACATAATATTTATATCCTGAAATAGAAGCGATAGGGGATGGTCCTTAGACATCAAAGTGAACAAGTTCACGGGGGAATTTAGCTCTAGAAGGGGATGGGGGGTGGGGTTGGCGTTTACTCTTGCCAAGAGCACAGGCCGTACACTAGGAGGGAGATGGCTTAGAAAATTTTGTTTGTGTGGATTGAAGCAAATGAGATACTTGATCAGATGATGCATGACCTAAGCGTTGATGCCATAAGTTGAAAGAACTAAGGAAAGTTGACGGAGACTCGTTAGAGGTGGAGACCCGATATAGACCATTCTCAAGATGACCTCGGTGGAATACCTGACCAGTATGAACACATAGAGCAACAAATGAGGTGGGGTAAAATAAGAAGATGCAATTGTTATCACATGAAAATTTGGAAACTGAAAGCAGATTTTTTGTAATATGAGGAACAACTAAGACATCTAAGAGACGAAATTGTGGACCTGTTTTGGGCACGAATGTACCTGTGTGAATGATGGGAAGGGAAACTCCATCACCCATAGTCAATTGTTGATTCCCAGTGTATGGAGTGACCTGGGATAGGCCTGAAATATTGTCGGTGATGTGGTGGGTGGCTCCATAATCTGGATACCAAGATTGAATATCCATCGCAGAAGGTGGATTGGCAAGTGATGCATAGTAGGCTACTGGTTGAGCAATTCCGGTTGGGACTGAATAATGTGCTTGAGGTGGTGTCGGTGGAACAAACTGGGGATTAAACCGTTGCTTGCAAGTGTTTGCTCGGTGGCCTTGTCGTCGACATATCTAACAAAATGGACTTGAATTTTGACACTTTCCACCTCCACCAAATGGCCGGTAGTTGGATACCCTTGTTGGTGTCGGCAAAATTGGACTAGTGCTGGATGGGCTTGCATTTATTTGGCAGAAATTTTGAGTGCCCCCTTTAGATTGTGAAGATGTGAGTCTTGATTGGTGAGAAACAAAAGCAGCAGGTGGAGGGGTATTGAACGCCATTTTGTTGAGTTCCAATTGTCCTTTGTGTTGAAGTAGCAAACCATGAAGGGTGTCACGTGAGAGTGCTCCTGATTGAGAGACCATAGAAATTGCCGTGTCTAAACCGGAAAATTCTGGTCCAAGACCACGAAAGATGTGAGTGTGGTACTCATTTGTTGATAGGGGTTCTCCAATGGTGGCTAATTGATATGCAATGGTGGCTGCCTTGTGAAGGAATTCTGTTATTGTGCGGCTTCCTTTTGTAATGGATTGAAATTGAAGTCGCAAAGCTGACGGTCGTGCCGTTGATTGTGCAGCATAGGAGTCAGAGAGGTATCTCCAAATGGTTGCTACAGAGGTGTGGTTTGTCAATTGAACAACAACAGGGGAGGTGGATGAGAGAATCCACCCCATTGCGATCGAGTCATGGATTCACCATGCCTTGTATTCGGGATTGGCACAAGTGAGCCATTATTGGATTCATGTAGAATGTGTTGCGGAGGAGCTGTTTCTGAGCCGTCAAGAACAGAGAGGAGATTTGCTGCAAGAAGATATGAGGTAATTTGGGCTTTCCAGATTGGGTAGTTTTGCCTAGTGAGCTTTTCTCCTATGGTGGGTGGGGAGTGAAGATTGGGTGTCGAATTTGGAGCTGTAAGATGTGAAAGGGCAATGGTATTGGTTATTTCTGAGGATAACAAAATTGTGTTACTGTTGGATCGAGTGCTTTCGCTAGAAGGCTCTGATACCATGTTGAAAATAAGATATTGTGAGAAGAATTGAATAAAGGGAACAGAAGAGGGAATGTGCAGTAATCTTTTGGTGTTTGTATTTCTGTCTATTTTGTACAATTACAAAGGCTCTACTTATAGACTTTCACAATAAGAACGATGTCAACAATTAAGGAGATTTTGAAAGGAAACACAATTCATCGATTGAGAATCGATGTTGTGATTTGTTGATGCTTGATTTGTGGGGATTCGGTTCTGTCAATTTGTTTCTTTCTTTGGTGGAGATTGTGTTGCAGGTTTCCTTCTTTTGCTTGATCATTCCAATCTTCCTTCTTTGGTGTTGCCATCTTCAGTGGAGCCAGAATATTGCTGATTGCCTGATTGTTGCATGTTTTGTGATTGTCGGTGATTGATTGATTCTCTTAACAATAAATAGTTATAAAAATAATAACTTTTAGTATTTCAAAACTATTAAAATATCAAAACCAATTAAAGCAAATGCTTCCGATAGTGCCTTGCAGAGTTAATCTGGGTATTCCTCTACACAAGTCAGTCCATGCTGTGCCCGCATAGAGCTGAATATCCTCCCGACTATCTGATTACGAGTCGTTTACCACACTGTTTAAACTCAAATCGGAGCATGTTTGGGCGAAGATTTGCAGGTCTTGGACAGGGAAGACGGACGCAAGCGAAATTCTTTGGCCATTCATTGTAATGGCTTGCCGAAAGCATTTTTCGTTAAATTATGTGAGCGAGAAAGCTGGGCTTACTTGATCCAGGAATGCGTGTACAGATGATTAAATTGACGTCACTAGTCATAAATCATTGTTTCACCGCGGCTTGCCATTTTGCCGGCACGACGCCACGAATTGTATGCAAAGCTCTTTGCGAAATTGTTTCGTCTGCTGAATTTTATATATATAGCTTCTTTGATTGTTCGTAAGGCGAAACAATTGGGCTACTAACAATAATAATTAAAAATAAGAGCATTTTCATTATTATTCGGACCTCGTTTTCATTTCATATTAACCACCCAAGATATCATGATTGATTTAACAATTGCCAGATTATTCGATCTTTGGTTGGGATCTATTTACCGTTCACGACTCGGCAATTCTTGCGAATCTCCCCCTGATCCCCTGGCAGGAGCCAGGTGTTCCCCAGCTTGGTCATTGAATGGCCGAACATCTTCAGGAAGTCCTCGTAATTGGCATCGTACCGCTTAGCGATCTGGAGGCTTTCATCTTGGGCGGCGATCTGCTGGTCGATGCCAAGGACGGCCCGGTGGTTCAGGACCCTGGAGTAGAAGGTTTTGCTGAAGCTGTAGCTCGAGCCTGAGTCAGGGTTAAGGTACACTGTATTGGTTGAGTTTGGTGGGCATTGCCCCCTCAATTCGGACAACAAGGTTGGGTCCATGCTTGGGTCTGGCTGGCCAGTATTGTTGAAATTGTACAGCCTGTCCGAGATGAACTTGCAGGTGGTCTTGCCCAGTGTATGCCCCCCTGGCAAAATTTAAATTGTTTTGGCAAAGTTAGGAGGAATTGGCCATGATTGTTAGAATGACATAATACGTGAGCATGCCATTTTTGTGCACTTCGAGGAGATCATTGTGAGGATTCGCTCGGATTACATCTTCGACGATTCCATATCTGATAAGATTCTTTGTATCGTGACAATTAGGCAGTGATTTAGAAGACTTGAAAGCTAAAAGGGACAGCATGATTCACTGAACTAAATGAGTTGCCTGGATTGGTTAAAATCCTAAGGTGAAGTAATGAGGTCGGAGTCAAATAAACACTTCCATTCGAGGGTTGGATTATACCAAGTAGTGTAGTGACGTCCAGGACATCCAAGCCCCTTACTTGGAAGTAAGGGATCACCTTGTCCCACGGGACGGCATGCACCGGGAGGTCCACCAACTTCGCGATGGACGAATTTCCGTCCCTCCTCCCCGTCGGAACGGGATACGACACTCCTCCCGCCTATTACAACATCATTATCACATCAGTAATTCTAATTTTTTCTTTCCGCATCGAACGCTCCAAAACTCAAGCTAACAACATGTCAAAGATCATCAGTGCAGCAGCCCAAACAATCTCTTTTCGAGCTCAAAAAGGAAAAAACTGAGAACCATGTTGCATACCAAGATGACAGCATCTCTAGTGGCAAGGTTGATAATGTCGGCGCAAGAGACAACTCCGGGACAATGCTGTTCCAGGACTTCCTTGGCCTTGTCAATCACCTCCAGAGGAAGCCCTAGAATCGCTGCATTTGCCGGTGCTGTTTTCTCTGAATCTGGGCCGTCCAGTAGAATCGATGCATCGCATCCCTGTTTCATACACATTACCAAACATATGTACACAAAACTGTGGTATGCTAGAAAGCTCAGTTCGAGAGGTTTAACCATTGGGTGAAAGGATATGGCATGCTCAGAAAGGGCGATGGAAACCAGATGATTGAAGCGATGCCCACTTCAAGATCGTTTGAGAAGAGGGAAATGAACAGACGGTACATACCTTGATGAAGCAGTCAGTATAGAGAAGTTGCATGAACTTGGCCGCGAGGGTCTTGTCCTGCTTCCAGTAGAACTCGACCTGTTCCCTCACGTACTTCTCGGCGTCGGGGCACGACTTCTGGTAGAAATTCCACTGCAGTGGTGGCGGCAGCTCGATTGTCGCCTCTGCCTTGATGCCCCATGCTGCGTACGAGCTCACCAACGCGAGTGCCGATAGCAACAGCTGCCAACACCTTGATGCTCTCATCTTTCGTCTTTTATCCTGTGCTGACCACACGACACCACAATGCACGGGGAGCTAAGCAGGCTCCCTATTTATATATCGTTTTCAAATTTTTTCCTAAACGAATAGCACTGTAAAGTGTAAACAAAATCCGATCTCCTATCCATACTCGCACCTTTTTTAAATTCGTGAGTCCGTTGTTTATGAAAAAAAAATCCACAGGAGTATTTTACCTCCCTTACTTACTCGGACCTTTCGTAAATTTGTGAATCTATCGTTTATGGTAAAGAATTCACCGAATCCTCCTCCTTTATTTTACTTTCTTTCTTTTCCTACAAAGATTCATTGAATTAACCTTTGTCACTAGAGGTGTCAAAATGGATTTTCCACCCATTTTGAACTCATATTCAATGAGATGGGCCATATACGAGTCAGTTAAGTTTTAATAAATAAACTATAAATGGATTTGGATTGTATGAAATCTAATTATATATGGGCTGTAAATGGGTTTGTCTTTAAACCCATTTGCAGCCCATTTAATTTATAAATGTTATTAATTGAGTCAACCCATTTAACTTATAAAACCGGCATATGGCCAAGGACAACCGGTGCTTACATAAACAATTTTTAATTTTTTTATAAATTTTAAATTAAAACTTTCTTTTTTTTTCCTTTTTTTTTACATCTCTTTCCTTTGGCTCATGGTCGGTATTTGGCCATGGCTAGCGATAGGGGTGTTCATGGTTCGGGTGGGCAATGCCCACCTCGGAAACCGGAACCACCCGTTGGTTCTATGGACCCACCTGGGAACTGGGCCGTCGGTCTGGTCCAGTTCCCAGGTGGGTCCATGAAACTGGCCAAGCGAGGTGAAGCGGTAGGGAGGGGCGAAGGAGGGGAAGGGTGGGCACATATCGTCGGCTATGGTGGACCAGTGGTGGGAGAGGACAAAGATGGTTTGGTGACAGCAAGGTGGAGCGGAGGAGGGTGAGGGGAGAGAGGGCAAGCGAGAGATGGGATGAGACAGCAAAGATGTTGGAGAGAAGATCCACGTCTCTCTAGAGAGAGAATGGACGCAAACATAGTTTGAGGTGACTCGATCCAACAAGGCAGTGAAAGATAATAGATACAAACGGTGAAGTATAGTAAAAAATCAAGAATAGAGAACAAAAGAATAATGACAAACAATTTCTTAGAAGGTTTTTGAAACCCGACTCAGCGAGAATGAAGAGGAGAGAGTTGATTTTGCAAGGGACGCAGAATAAAGAGAAGAGAGAGTGTCGTAATTGAAGAGAGAGAGAGAGAGAAAAGTAGAGATAAAGTGGGGGGAGAGAGAGAGGAGAGAGACAAAATTTTAAAATTTGTGTGTGTGTGTGTGTGAAATTGCTATGAATGTTTAGAGATGGTGTTGATTTTGCAAGGGACGCAGAATAAAGAGAAGAGAGAGTGTCAATGAGAGAGAGAGAGAGAGAGAGAGAGAGAGAGAGAGAGAGAGAGAGAGAGAGAGAGAGAGAGAGAGAGAGAGAATTTTTAGTTGTCGGCCCGGTTTGGGTGGGCGGTTCCAAATGGAACCGAGAATCAGACCGGTACTCACTAGTTCCTATTATTTAGAATTGGGAACCAGACTGGTCATTATGGGAACTACTGGTTTCGAGCGGTCCAAGCAGCTCTCAGTTCTTTTGCATACCCCTAGCCAACAATCAACCACAAGCCAAGGCAAGTGAGGGCATTGTGACCATTATGGTCTAGGGGAGGGTGGCCCTTGCTTAGGCTGTGATGCCTAGCTAGCCTTGGCTTGTGGCTAGTTGCCAGCCATGGCCAAGTATTGGCCACAGGCCAAAGGAAAGAGAAAAAAAAGGAAATAAAATCAAAATCATAATAGTGCTTGCTTGCCAGGTACTTCTCTTTTCGTAATTGAGTGACAATAGATTTTCTAGCATATGAATCATGCAATAATTAGAGTGATCTAGGTAAAAGAAGATTGCCGTGTGTATAATTATATGCAAGAATTTTCATTCAATTTATCATTATAAGAATAATTTTCTTTTTAACTATAATTTTCGCGAAGATAGCTATGTAAACCCCGAAGTCCTTGTCTCTACTATTGTTCCAGAGTCATTGTCGTCTCATCATCACAACCACCTTGATACTGTCATTTCTACCCACACCATGACCACCTCTCTTCCTCTTTCTTTCACAATAGAAATTCTCATAATCGTCAACGACCATGAGATCTAAATTGTCGCCAATGATAATATAGGTCAACAGTGATGTTGAAGTATAGTCATATGTCGCTTCATAATGAGTCTTATATATATTTTAGATTTATGTGTTTTTCCTCCATCTATCGGCTTAAGTTTTTAGATAGAATTATTTAACAAATGGAGTCAAAAGTGCTGGTTGTGATCATCACGAGCAACCTGAGGTTATGGGAGCCCAGCAAGACTTACTTTCTGGGTCATAGAAAGTGTAGAGTTTTGATTGTCTTTCTGATTGTGTACCTATTGATTCCATCAATGATGGAGGTTGCTAATATCAAAGTCATGATAGAAGCAAACCCACATCCCCTACACCACAGGGTCAAGCACCATTGGGCTTTTTACCATTTTGACTACAAATTAAGTTTGAATTTTCAAATGTTCAATAGAGTAACGTTCATTTTAGCTCATCATAAGAAAAACAATGAGGACACCTCATAATTTATGTATCCAAATGGGAAAAGCCTAACTAATATTTTTGATAATTCAAGGTCGCTTAGGCGTTGGTGACCCTTCATTTCCATTGGGGAAGTTGACATGACCCCATAATTAAAGAGCTCTTTTGAACACACATTTAGAGGATTTTCAAGTGACAAACAACATTACGACAAGAAAAGGCGTTGTCCAACTTCGGACGGAAAAAATATAAAAAAAGTCATAAATTTATTGCATCGGTACCAATTTAATCTTAAATCATTTGATTAGATTAATTTAATTTTAAATCTTTTCATATTACCAATTCGGTCCATCTAGCTAATTTAGATTGGAAATCACTAACATGAATGCTAACTATTTTATATGACAGGCCGGCAGCTAACGAGTGTTGACTGGAACATTTTTAGTTATATCTTAATATTTTTTCTTACTTTTATTAGTTTTTTAAAATTTCTTTTTCCTTTTATTTCCCTTTGTTCTTTTCCTTCTCTTTCTTGGCCTATGGTGGTCACTGGCCAGCAATAGGCCATAGTTGAGGGCGTTGTGGCCTTTGCTAGATCTAGCGAGGGCTAGACTGTCATGGCCTTTGGCAAGGGCTACCCTTGCCTAGGTCACAAGGGTCCAACCCTTGACCAAGCCATGAGGGTTGAGCCCTCATTAGATCCAATGAGGGTGACCCTTACTTGTGGCTAGCAAGGCCACAATGCCCTCACTAGTCATGGCCAAGTACCAACCATCGGCCAAAGGAAAAAATAAGGAAAAATGAGTTTTTTTAAATTAACAAAAGTTTGAAAAATTATTAAAAATATTCACATCAGCACTGGTTGGCCGTTGGCCATATCATGTAAGATGACCAGTATCTACGTTAGTGATTTTTTAACTAAATTGATTGATGAACTGAATTGTAGAATTAAATTGGTTCAATTGAAAGATCTAAAATTGAATTGGTACACACATAATAAGCTTAGAACTTTATGGTGCTTTTCCCAACTTTAGACCTTCGTATAACTTTGAGAAAGTAGATAGATTGAGATTTAGTAGGCAGTACCGAGTTGTCTCCAAATTGTTGTAGGTCTTGGCAATCATTGCTGCTACATTTTCTGTTTTTTCAATATCAAATTTTTTTCCAGACCAAAATATATTATTATTTTATTTTTAAGTTTTTTTTTGTTAGCTATATAACTTCTACTTAAAGCCCTATACATTAGAACCGACTGTTTTATGGAGAATCCGCACAACGACATGGTGTAAACTTTTTGATGTATAATACACAATACATACCTTATTAGGCTTAAATGGGTTGCAGCTGGGAATTATGGAACTGGATTGAGACATCATTTACAGAACTTTATTGAGTTCGAGCAGGGAAAACTACCAAAAAAGTTCTAAACCTATTGCATTAGTACCAATTCAGTGCTAATCCTTTTAATTTGACCAATTTAATTTTAAACATTTTCACATTGATACTAAGTCATTCCATCTGACCAATTCAAACTGAAAACTCATGATGTGAATGAATTTTAAATTTTTTTAAATATTTTTTTACTAATTTTTAAAAAATTATCTTTTTTTTTCTCCTTTATTTTTTTTCCGTCTTTTTTCCTTTGGCTTATGGTTGGTACTACAGCCCTCACTCAATCCGGTGAGGGCTCTCCTATCAGCCTTGGCTTGGGACTAGTTGCAGCCCTGGCCTATGGTCGGCTGATATTGGCCATAGGCGAAAGGAAAGAGAAGGAAAAATATAAGAGAATTAAAAAAAAAGGAAAAAAATATTTAAAAATTAGCAAAATTGCTTATTGTTAGTGTTGACCATACCATGTAAAAAGACTAGCATTCGCATTAGCAATTTTTCGCCTAAATAGCCTACATGGATTGAATTTGTATCAACATAAATAAGGTTTATGATTAAATTCACCTAATTGAAAGGTTTAGAATTACATTAGTATTAATGCAATAGTTTTAAACTTTTTGATACTTTTCCCATTTGAAATAGATATGAGATTTGTTTTGCTAGTTATCTGAACCTTGAATTTGATAATTCGTAGTGCCTATTGATTGGCAATCTAGAAATGTTAATGTCGATCAAGTGCTTCCTCGATAACATTTGCCAAATGCATGGTGAAGAGTTTAACTTTCCCTTGAATTATATAAATCTCTCTCCATGTTTGACTCACAAAAGATAATTAAGAAAGAAATTTATTCATGCGCAAGTCACTTCACATGCATGTGCATCACAATTGAAAGTGAACACGAATAGTAAATTGTGTCACCCATGACATGTAGGACATGATCTAATCACTTGCAGCAATTTCTACAATCAACTGAGAATATCTGGCCATTTTCTTATATCGTTTGCTTGGCATGATGAGAAAGAAATATAATCCATGAGAAACTTGATTGAGCATTAACATAAGCGAATTTCTCAGTTGTTTATATAATATTGCAATTCATATAAAGAGAAATATAAGTTACTGAAGTTCAAAACACAAGCATTGGAAATTGCCCTAGTCTCTATTCTTCCTATATGGGAAAGAGAAGGTGGGAGTTCGATTTCCCACTTTGACTCAAGAGAATTGGGGGTGGGGATATGTAATTTCAAGGGTAGGCTTTGACTCTCATGTTCTGTTAAGAGGCATGGCAAAAGTGTAAAAGTGAGTTGAGAGTTAGAGTAGGACAAATAAAAAAAAGAAAAAGTTCAAAACACAAGTTGCTTATTTAAAGCCAACTAAGAAGGGATATAACGTAGTATTTGACGGTTCACCAAAGTTTGCCCACTATGATACACTTACCCTAAACTATTTATTGTGATGCCAAAGTTCCCAACTTTTTATTCACATGACACAATTACCCTAATTTTTTTTGTGACACCAAAAACCTCAAAATTGTTTTTTGTAACACCAAATTTTTGGTGTAAATGTGTCATACAAATACAAGTTTGAGGATTTTAATATCACAAAAAGAAGTTTGAGGTAAATGTGTTATGTTGTATGAATTTGGGATAAATGTATCACATAGGTATAATTTTAGGGATGTTGGTGTCACAAAAAAAAAGTTTGGAGTATGTGTCACTGTGAATATAATTTATAATTTTTGGTCGCTTTTTCCCTTAAAAAACTATAAAATACTAGGAAAAAATATGTGCAATATCCTGAACTTCAATCCATTTCAATATATATAAAATTGTTATTTTATTAATATATTATTAGTTACATTTACTTTGAGTTTGCTACTTATGAGATACTAACCAAAAGGGAAAAGCTATTAAAGATTCAAATATGCATGACTAGGGAACTTGACCATAGATTGACGAGGGATGATCATGTGCTCATACAGGCCAATCTAGGAACATTTATAAATTGATATGTAGATAGAATATGATTGGATTGTGGGTGACTTTGTATTACCATTGTATAAACTACAAACAACCCTAGATCAATTCCTAACAATTGTGTACTTAGGAATAAGCAATTGATCTCTCGCAATTACATGACAATCGAAATCATCCATGAGTCAAAGATACTTAAACATGGATTAATATTATTTTAACCATTGGTTGAATACATGTAACTCCTATAATCCACCAGTTAATATGAGATGTGCTAGTCGATTGATTTTAACCGTGAATTTCAATTTGATTTCAAGTATTGAACTTTCAGGGATGTTGTCGAGACTAAAGTATTGGACATCACCTCTGTAATTCTCAAGTTTATCGATAAACTTAAAATTATTGGAAATGGAATTAACAGACTCAGAATTTGAGCCAAAAAAGGAGTCAAGCCGACCAAAGGCCCAATAGATCTCACACCCAATGTGGATAGACCAAGTGGGCCCCAACCAAGCCCACCAAGTCCATGTGGGCCCAAGCAAGCCCATTAAAGCCCAATTGCCAATTCAAGCCCATTTCTCCACATTTTAAGCCCAAAGTTGAATTACACGAGCCCATACAAAATTGTGGCCCATATACGCATATAGTATTTTATATTATACTTTGTGAATATTAAAATGCCCCTTCTAGATGGTCATTGGCAATTATGAAGAGAAGATAAGAGGAGAGAAAGTCTCACTTGCATTTATGAAGGGAAATGATGGTGGATGAAACTTCTTGGAGAAGTTGAGTGGCTTCTTCTTGAAGCTCATTTCTCTCTCTTCTCTCTCTCTCTCCTCCCTCATTCGGCCCCCTTCATCCGCCACCCTCTCTCTCTCTCTCTCTCTCTCTCTCTCTCTCTCTCTCTCTCTCTTGTTCTTCTTCTTTTCCTCTTGGTTTTCCTCCTTGGCTGCCCCTTTGCCATCCAAACCATTGCCCTACCGCCGTAGCCACGTGTTCGAGAGCCATCCACATCGCTCCCTGTCCACTGTGAGTTGCTATCCTCCTCTCTCCTCTCTCAGCTCACCACCACCGAACACCACCACAATTGAGACCCATTTTTGTTGGTGTCCCTATGCCATTTGCAAAGGTAACCATGTGTAGTCCTCGCCGCCGCCATCACGCTCATGTCGCTGGAATCGTCGTCAAGTGAGTTTATGTTCTAATCTCTCGATTAGTCCGTTAAACTTGCTTAGGGATAGATTAACTATGGTCAAGGTGTGTGGTTAGTTAATTAACTATAGTTAGTGAGAGATAGCTAGTTAAATATGGTTAATGTATGTTTAATTAATTAACTATGGTTAGTGAGGGTTAGTTAATTAACCATAGTTGAAAAAGTGGTTAGTTTAGTTAATTATGGTTAACATTAATTAATTTTACTAATCCTAATTAATTTAAAATTAATTTTATTTTTAATTAATTAATTATAATTAAGGTGATAAACTATCGAGATAAGCTATCGGAAAAAGGTGATAAGCTATCGTCAAAAAGATGATAATCTATCGGGAAATTAAGTAGTAAGCTATCACAAAGAGGGTGATAAGCTATCGAGAATTGTTTGATAAGCTATTACAAAAGAGAGCAATAAGCTATCGAGGATTTGATAATAGGCTATTGCCAAATAGAAGATAAGTTATCAAGAAATATGTGATAAGTTATCACCATAGGGCGATAAGTGATGCCTTATATGAGATTTCTGCTTGAATTATATGTGAAATTCCTACACGTGCCCACTGTTTGATATTTGCTTTGCCTTGAAAAATATTTGCCTCAAGTAAAACCTTGCATAGTAATTTTTACAAGGGTTTTTATGGATATATAAAGGGAAAATCCTGAGTTGTCGAGTTTATATGCGAGTTTTATAATTTAATTGGGGCGGATGTTATAAAACGACTGCATGCGATGTTTGATGGGTCAATAATGTTTATGTGATCATGTGTGAATATTTTTCAATATTTTTATGTGAAAAATATTATTATATTAAGCACATACCACATTTGCATTGGTTAAATGAGGAAAATGCATTTGTTATGAGTGGTTGGTGTGCTCGTGTAATCACGTAAATGAGAACCATCACCGATACATTTTAGATATCTAATAGGTTTTAGGTTTGCCATTATCCAAATGGATTTTTGATACTTGATGGATATTAGGTTTACCATATCTGATGGATTTCAGATACCTGATGGATCTCAGCTTTGCCATAACCCCGATGAATTTTTAGAAGTGATAATACTCCTGTATGATTGCGGGTGTACCTTGCATGGCTGTGATGATACCCCCATTTGAGACGGGTGTGCCTTGAATGGTTGTGATAAATGCCTGATAGATGTTGGATGTGTTTTAAATGGCAGTGATGGATTTCGAAGATTCGATGGATTTCTGACATATCTTGAATAGTGGTAATAACCTTGATGGATTTCAAGCATGGCCCTGAGTGGACATAATAATCGAGACATTTATGGATGCCTTATACATGGAATTGATAGTTATTGTGATTCCGAATTATTGGTTGTAGGCATGACCTCACATGTAAATTGATTATGTCAATTTTGATGTGCCAATGTGAGATGAGAATGCTTGTGCAAATGCATTGTGCATGGAAATTATTAATAGAATTCTGATTATGCTTGAGTTTGGTTATAAGATTATGGCATGTAATATTTATGATATGCAAAGTTTGAGCCAATGCAAGATGAGAGTGCTTGCGGGTTTATTCGATGGCTTGGTTAGTTGTTCTAGGGCTAACATGTCTGTTCACGTTCATAGTTAAGGCAAAGTAGAGATCGCTTTGCTATTGATCTGCCATTAATAATAAAATGCATATTTAGGTGTACCTAAGACAAGTTGACTTCCTAATAAGGGCTTAGGTCGTTAATTCATTGAGATTTATCTCACCCGTTGTTGTTTAGCCATTTTCATGTCTATAGTGAAGAACCGACAAGTGAGGTTGTTCATTGCAAAGTATGGAATGAGTAAATTAACCCTGACTTTACTGGTTTTATTGGCTTAATAGGAAGTTGCCCGTGGTAAAAGTTTGTCCATGTAAATTTCCTAGGATTAACTAGTAAACAAAGAAAAATAGTACTTTTGGAATTGTTTTTTTTTTTTTTGGTAAGGTAAGTCTTATAGACTTTTAACCGGGATAATAGTACAGCAAGGGTGAGCCTCGGCACCAACCCGCACTCAATTGGACAACATGTTGCTGGAATGGAAGGGTACAACATTCACACAATTAAACAAAACAAACAAGCTTAGAAAAGCAATGAAACGGACTCAAATAGTCCTAAGCTATGCCATATGCAACTCCACAACAAAAATGCGAGGGTCAATCCCCCAGCTACGTTGTAACCTCCTATTCTTGGAGTTGTCTTCAACACATTTGAAGGCAAGAGCTTTGTCCTTCACCGCCTTAGAAAGGTGTTGCTTCATGGTAGGAAAATAGAGATTACAACCGCGAAAGCAGTTATCATTCCCAGTCTTCCAAATAATATAGCAAAGAGCACTAAAGGAAAATTGAGCTATTTCCCAGTAGAACCCCATACATACAGAGAAGTAATAGCCCAATGAAGATTGTTTGCACATGAGGAATTATACCATGGGAGGTTGCATTTGGCAGCCCAAAAATTGGCAAGGGAAATAGAGACACAATAGTCAAAAAATAAGTGGTCAACCGAATCAGGCCGAGAGTTACAAAAAGCACAAACCGAACTGGGAATTTTGCCATAAGCCATAAGGAACACCTGGGTTGGGAGACGATTCTTGGCAATAAGCCATAGTAAGAATTGATGTCTAGGAACAATAACCTTGCTCCACACAAAGGAATACCATGGAACCATATTAGATTTTCGCCTTAAAACAACCTAAGTCGAAGCCACCGAAAATTCCTCCCAGGGATCCTCCACTCAAATGAATCTGTCCTGCCTTGAGAAAGGGGGGGGGGGGACCGTGATTCCCCATGATACTAGCTCTTGGAAGACCAAGAGCCCATCCAGAGAATATAAGTCATTCACCTTCGCTTGTCTAAACAGATCCGATTGATAAATGAAGATGTCCGAAAAGACCAAACTAAGGGGACCGATGTCAAGCCATGGATCAAACCAAAGTGATATAGACTCCCCATTGCCTATCTTCCATCTAAAGTGGGGTAGGATTTCACCCTATAGTGCTATGATCTTTCGCCATGCCCAGGAGCAAAGTGATGGGGCGGATGTGGTCCGAAAATTCTTCCTTTTGAGGTGAGTGGTATGGATCCACTTACACCAAATGGATTCTTTGTCTATAAAAAGAAGCCAATTGCGTTTCACCATAGCTGCTTTATTACTGTCTTGGATTCTCCTCAATCCAAGGCCACCCTCCCGAAAGGGGAGACAAATATCATCCCAGGAAACTTTCGCACCTCCCGAGCCCATGGATGGTCTATTTGACAAAAACTGTCTGCATATTTGTTCAATTTTTGAACAACGAAGCCGAGCAAAATATGGAAGCCCAATAGGCTTGAATAGCATGCAACACAGACTTAATAAGTTGCAACCGTCCCGCAAAGGAGAGGAACCGGTGAGTCCAAGATTGGACTCCAGTAGTGAGGATGCTTACCAAAGCATTGCAATCCACTTTACTCAACCGTGATGTAATAATAGGAATGCCCAGGTACCGGACTAGAAGAGATTCTAGTGAGAAACCAAGAGCATGTAGTATCTGATCCCGATTTGCTGCGGATCCTCCCGAGATAAAGACCTCACTCTTATTGGAAATCGGGGTCAAGCCACTCCAAGAGGAAAATAGAGCAAGTGCCTCTTTGATGCAAGTAATAGATGTGAGGCTCCCTTTACTAAAGATAAAGACATCATCCACAAAGAAAAGATGGGGTAAGTAAGAGTCCTTACATCTCTAGTAGTGCCGAAAATCCAATAGACGAGTATGAGAGTCAATGATCCATGTAAATACCTCCATTGTCATTGTAAAGAGATATGGGGACATAGGATCTCCTTGTCTAATGCCTCTGCCACTAGCAAAGAAGCCATGAAGTTCACCATTGATGGATATGGAGAATTTTGGGATGCGAACACAAACCATGATCGGCTTTACAAAATGATTAGGAAACCCAAAGGCATGAAGAGTATATTCTAAAAAATCACAATCAAGAGTATCATAGGCTTTCCGAAAGTCCACATTAATTGCACATTTGGGAATGTAAGTGAAACCCACTGAATAACTCTTAGGCCAGGAGGATATTATCAGTTATTCTCCTGCCTTTCACAAAAGTAGTCTGAATAGGACTAATAAGATCAGGAAGAACTACGGCAATTTGAGAAGAAAGAATCTTAGTGATGCACTTGTATATAGTATTACAACATGCAATTGGCCGAAAGTTTGAGATCGACGTAACATTGGGGACTTTAGGCACCAGGGCAATGATTGTGTTATTGATCTCTTTAAGCATGCAGCCAGATTCAAGAAAGTCCATAACCACATCAGTAACTGATGGACCAACCATGTCCCCATTCTTCTTAAAAGAATTCAAGTTGTAGCCATTAGGCCCCGAAGCTTTGTTACCAGCAATTGAAAACATGGCATCACGTATTTCAGAAGAAAGGAAAGGTTGGGATAGAAAAGAGACCTGGTCCTCTCTGAGAGGAGAGTGAATGACCTCCGAAATCTCCTGGATGGACGGCCTCAGTGTTGTACCAGCCGGAGCAAAAAGCTCCTGAAAATACAAAACAAACACCTGTGGAACTTCCACTGATTCTGTGACCATTTGACCCGCACTGTCCATGATCGAGATAATCCGATTGCGAAGGTGCCAATGGTTAATCAAGTGATGAAAGAACTTAGTATTTTGGTCCCCCTCCTTGAGCCACCGAATTCTGGATTTTTGTTTGAAGAAAGATTCTTCAAGGGATTGAGGCTCATAATAATCCTTGACTTGAGAGCGTTCCTCTTCTACCAGTAGACTGTTCCACGGGTCTTGGTGGAGAGCTTCTTGTGAAATTTGGAGGGCTCTCTTTATTGCCGCCACCCTCATATAAATATCGAAGTAAGCCTCCCTAGGGGTGAGCACGGTTCCTGGGTAGAACCGGGAACCGCACCGGAGGGTCCGGTTCGGTTCCCGGTTCCAGGGAGCCCGGTTCCGGTTCCCAGTTCTGCATTTTTCGGAACCGGAACCGGCCCACTCCTGCTTCCCTCCTTCCTGAAAAATCTCCAATTTCTAACCCTAACTTTTCCCCCCATTTGTCAATTCTCAGTTTCTCTCTTCCTCGACGCCTCGCTTTTTGCTGCCCTCGACCTGCTCACCACCCACCACTCGCCGTTGACGCTCTTGGCTTCTCGCCGCCGACCACTAGTCGCCCCGGATGCTCGTGGCTCCTCTCTGCCTGCCACTCGTCCGCCGTCGATGCTCCTAGCTCGTACCGCCCGCCGCTCGTCGAGAGGAACTTTCTGCTGCGAAAATGGGTTCTCGGCAGAAGCAGTGGAAGGTAACGTGTCCTTCGAGTGCTGCCGAATTTGCTTCGGATAAAGTAGAGTTTCGAGCAATTTTTTTGAATTTTATGGGTGTTGAATTTAGCTAAGTTCGAGGGTTTTCAATGGTTTGGTTAAAGTTTGGATTTTGAATCTTGTCGTAGGGATGCAGAGGTTTTAAAGTGTGTTTCTCGGGTGAACCAATCGAAAGAATTAGGTAAACACTTGTTCGAGGTCTTGGAGAACGGCCTCTGTTTGTTCCTTCTTGCCCCTATTGTCTCTCCTGGATTATGTGGTTTATGACTTGTCGTGAATTTGAAGTGGGCATCTTGGGCCTTGGCTTCATTTTCCACCGTTCTATTGCAATCATCCTGGTATTCCATCCCAAATGAACTTTAATTATTGGGGGCGCGGAATTTTCCTATTGGGAGCTTGCAAGATCGAGAATTGTTCTCTGATAATTGTGTGAGATAGTAGTTTAATGAAGTTTTAGTTTCGGTTGCTGTTGGGTAGATGTCTTACCTCATTCTAATGTCAGTTTGGGATCTAATTGTTCCTTTTTCTCTTTGCGATGATCATTAGCGGTAGTGCCCGCTGAAGCCCCAAACCCAGCAGACAATCAGCCAGCGGATGATCTAAAAACTTTGAAAGTAGCATTTCATCATGCTACTAAGGATGTAGTAAGTATTTAATTGATGCTTGTCACTGTGCATAGGTTCACTGCTGATTTATGTTGTTTCGCTTCGTATCTTGTAGGTGGTCATCCATACGATCGAGACTTCCAAAGCGAGTACCGTTGGAGACGTGCTCGGGGATCTCAAGACAAAGGTAATTTGGGGTGTCTTGGTGCTATTTCTTGCCTTTCTTACCTTAACTTCAATGGCACATATGCTTGTGGTTAATGGTAACTAGGTGTACTAATTTTTTTCTATAGGAAATATCTACTTGTCTTGTGTGCCTCTTTTTCTTTTCTTATCTTTTTATTTTTTTTTCTTACACTCGTCATTTGCAATCTACACCAGGTCGAGTTATCTAATCCTAATGCAGAACTTAGGTTGCTTGAAGTTTTCGACCACAAGATCTACAAGGTTTGCTTGTTTTCTGCAGAAATATCTTGATGCCGTTGCTGATCATATCAACACTAATACGTCTTTCTATGCCGTTGCTGATCACGGTTCCCGGTTCTAGGGAGGGAGGTTCCGGTTCCCGGTTAATCTTTTTTCGGAACCGGAACTGGTTCCACTTAAATGAAAAAAAAAGAAAAAAGAACCCGTTGGACCCTGGAACTGGAACCGGAACCGGAACCTGTAAGAGGGTAGGTTCTAGGTTCTAGATTTCGACGGGTAGGTTCCAGGTTCCAAAAACTGAGGAACCTGTACCCGAGGGTAGGTTCCAAGTTCCAAGCGGAACCTGTAAGGAACCTGGAACCGCTCACCCCTAAGCCTCCCTATTCAGATCTTTAAGCTGACCTTTCAAGAGCTTAAGTCTGGCATAAAGTTTGAACATAGGAGATCCTATAATGTGAGCCTCCCAAGCCTGTAGGACCAATTTGGGAAAGTCCGGGTGGTTCATCTACAAATTAAAGAATTTAAAAAGGTATCCGGTGAGAGCAAGGTGCAAGGATTTTCACAACCATTGGCATGTGATCCGAGATCCCCGGGGTTAGAAAGGATGCTTCCGAAAAGGAGAAAGCCGAACACCAAAAATTATTGACCAGCACCTGATCAATTTTCTGTTGTTTCCTACGAGTACCAGAAGAGGATGACCAAGTGAACCGAAAGCCTACATACCGAAGATCAATCAATTCAGCTTGATCCATGCAATTCTTGAGCTCATCAAAAGTGGGGATCCAGATGTCTAGGCTCTCCATACGGTCTGAAGGATCCCGAATGGCATTAAAGTCGCCGACCACCATCCAAGGTATTTCCTTGAAAGTTGAGCTCAGTCTAACTAGGTCGTTCTAGAGGGGTCTCCGAGAGCCGAAGGTGTGCTCCCCATAGACCACTGAAAGAGTAAGAACAGACCCTTAGTTTAAAATATTTACGTCTCCGTGTATAATTTGGCTAGAAGTATGCAAAGCATTAAATGCTACCAAAAGAGGGTTCCATCCAATCCAAATATGGCCCTGAGGAGAGTGATCATAATTAGAAAGTCATATCCAACCAGGAAGCAAGCCATAAGAGATGGTACCAAAAGAAGCAGCTGGAACTTTGGTCTTCACCATGCCAACACGGCAAATATTATTATGGTGCACAAAATTCCTAATTTCAGCTTGCTTAACCGAGTTCATGAGACCCCTGATGTTCTAGAATCCAAAAAACATATGAACATAGTAGAGTAAAACACAGCAGGGAGGTCTACCTCCATTTTGAACGCCTTCAACTGGTTGCCAGCTTCATTTTAACAGCAGGAGACAAGAGTTTAGGCCCCAAACAGCTGGCCTGGTCAGTCTTCTATACAGGGGGATGTGCAGCTGGGGAAATCAACATTTGGGGAGGGTTACCAGACTGCTGCAGCTGCTCCTGTTATGAGGAAAGAGCAGTTCTAGTGGCTGTCATTAGTACTAGAGGAGAGTAGCCAACTGCAGCAAGGGACACTGACGTCTGAAGGGGGGTAGCCACCTGCAACAGCTTTTCCTGGTATGAGAATACAGCAGCTCTAGTAGCATTATCTAGGTCATCTGCGGAGGCAAAGGAGTTCGGGGATGAAGGTTTTGGTTGGTCTCTGGCCTCCATCAAGGTTGCAGGGGATTCCTCACAAGATAGGTCCTTTTCCAACATGATTTTTTTTTAGACTGGACAGCAATGGTCTCCTTGGAATGGGCTGCACAATAGGTTGGTCCCGAGCCTTCTTAGAGGGAGATTTTTTGCCACGTACCTGCTGCCATTCTACCAAAAGGGCTTGAGTAGACTCCTCTACAAGGGTGGAAGTCACAGATTGGCCTAGTTGGAGGGAGCCTTGCCTATTCACAGTAGGTTGGGCTGCTGTAACTTGCACGGCGGCGAGGTTCTCCTCTTGAGGGAGGCAGTTGTCATTGCCAGAGCATCTATGGCCGAAGGTGCCATAGGTTTCGCAAGAAACCGGTTTCCATTCATACTCCACTTCCACTAAACGAGTTTGCCCATTCAAGACAACCTGAATAGAATCACAACGGTCCTTGGAAGCTGATAGCTCTACGCAAACTCTAGCATAAGTGTCGCGACCTCACCTCGGGTGCATCACCTAGGGTTTGGCTAATAGATTACTAAGCCTAAACTTAGTTCGGCTCTCCCAAACCCATACCAATTCACGACTTAGGGTTTAAGTTTTTTAACATGCCAATGATTTTCACTTAGGAGTCGCCACTAATCTATTTTTGGTGGGTCGATTAGAAACTCAAGTAAAGTAACGGGAGAATTACTTCACTTCTACGAACTAGAGACTATGGGATCGGGGACTTGATTACGTTAGATTTCTCTAACGCCCTTTTGGTACCTTTTCTCTTTTATTAAAAAAAATGTTTTGCAGGCAGTTTGGATTGATTTTAATTTAATCCCTAATATGCAATGTGATCATGCGAGTGCGCAATCATAATTTAACACTCATTAAAGCAAAACAATAAATAAATTGCAAGCATAGGGAAGAGATACTTACCTCGAAGCAACGAAAGCATCTGCAATGTTAGTTTTTTTAAAAAATCACATCAATGATCCTAGATATGATTTCTAATTAACATGCAACCATTCAATTTTTTTAAAGGTTTTAAATTATTTAATGAGGCCTAAAAACTAAGTGCAATGCATGCGATGACGTGCAAAAGTGTCTAACTATGCAACGTGCAACCTAATATGCAAATTATATGTCACGTGACATTAATTATTTAACTTAACCTAATGCTAGAAAATATTTAATGCAACTATCTTAGCATGTCACGCATTTAAATGACCCTAAACATGCAATGACTAGATGACACATTGAAGATGACATAATTCTACATGACATGAACATTGCAATTTTTATTTTTTTATTTTTTATAATCAAAATTCGAAATTAAAACTAACCTATAGTTAAACATGCAAACTATTCTAAAATAAAATATTCTAATAAGAACCACATCCAACTTTTGGGTTTTCTTTTATAAGCAAAATCAATTCGAACAAATGCATCAAGAAAAGCATGGCAACAAATCAGGCAAGATATTATCCTTTTTCATCTAACTTTGGAAATAAATTGACGAATCGCATCTCGGGCATAAGATCGGATTGGCCAATTTTTTAGAAGAAATCGCGAATCATATCTCGAGCATGAGATCGGATTGATAATTTTTCCGTGCAATCGCGAATCGTATCTCGAACGTGAGATCGGATTAGCGATTATGACACGTTAAGAAAGTAGGGAACAATCCCTAACCTAAAAAGGCTACTTGAAATTTGGATAATATAGTAATGGGTCCAATCAATTATATCCGCAATATTTCAAGTAAGGAAACTAAATATTCGGAAAAATCAAATCAGACGAGATTTTACCTAATCTATGAATATTAGTTTCCGAATTTGGTCCACAAACGACCACTCGTGAGTCACGATCGTTAGGTGGTGGATCGGTGTGGTTCCTGGTGTAGTGGCTTGTGATAAACAGCATCAATGGACGTTCACCATCAATGGATTCTGGCGCAAGCAATTATTGTACTTCTCAACGAGACCAAAAGGAGCCTGCACATAAGTCGAATCGGACCTAGCGAATTCTTTGAATTCGTTGAATCCAATGAAGAAGAAAGCAAAGTGGCAATATATATTGCCGAGTAACACAAAGACCCAATATGACGAGGTTCAACTCGGTCAATTCCCCTCTCAAAGTTGACTATTATCTTTTCTATTGGGGATGTCTATGTTGGGCACATCGAGAAGATCTGCAAAAGAAGAGCAGACTCGACCAGAGGCTGATTCACGGCTAGTCGAGCATTAACGAGCCCCAGCAGCAACACAAACGACAGCAAGTAGATCAGAGGAGTAGGAAACGTTGCGGGACAGCATCTCGGACGATCTGGACAGCGGCTTAGTCCTCGCTGGCTCGTGCAATGGCTGGAATCGGAGCAGCAGCTATGTCGCTTTTAGTCTCATTCGGTGGATCAAGCAGGAGTGCGTCGGCAGGCGTGGGAGTGCTGTGGCGATGCAAGGAAACTATATCGGAGCACTGGTGTGGGCCTGGAAACTTCGATGATGTGGCCGAGATGCAGCGGGAAAGCTTCACCGAGACTGATGGTTTGCTAGATGGAAATTCGGTGTACGATGCGGCATTAGTGTAAAAGCCATTGCGGACAGAAAGCCAGCCTCCTTCCCTTCACGTTCCCACTCCACTCTCTCGATTTGCGAACGTGTTCTCCTTCCCTTTGCTCTGAATTGTGGCCGTCTCTCTACTCTCTCTTTTTTTTTTGTGTAATTTTTTGTCTTTCTTCTGTGTGTGTCCCCCTTTTTATAGGTGAAAGGATTATGTTATTTAAGGAAAGATGATAAATCTGCACGTTACCTATTTAGCTCTTGTATCCCACGTGCAATCTTTTTTCAATATTTCATCCGACACCTTTCCTAAATATTGAAAGAATAATGCGAATATTCTTGGGAACATTCTCATATTTCCATGAATATTCTCATATTCCAATTCGTCACCCCTTAATGGGAATATTTCATCCGATACATTTCCTAAATATTAAAAGAATAATGCGAATATTCTCGGGAACATTCTTATATTCCCGGGAATATTCTCATATTCCAACTCGTCACTCCTTAACGGGCCTAGCCAAATTCTTTTTCCTTGTGGGCTTAGTCCAACTTGTTAAATTAAAGCTTAAAACTATCAATTGAAGCCTATCTGTCACAAGTTCAATGCAAATGCAATAATAAATGCTCCTAAAACTATATGCTATGCAATTTAATCCTAATATTTTTTGTTTAGGGGTTAAAATTAATCCCTAAATTTTTGTGCATTAAATTATTGATGATCAATCAAAATTTAGGTGTCAACAATAAGAGATCATTGTCAATTGCTTCGTGCATTGATCAACATAGAGCGGTTTTCCAACTACACTAGCAATTTTACTAAGTGCCGGGGCAGACCATACTCCATAAGGAAGATTTTTCAGTTTTACCCAAACCGGAACCGAAGTATGTTCGCCCCTTTTCAGCTCTAACAAGGGGTGCCATTGTTGAAGAATTAGAGGCACCCTCGCTACTATTAAGGGTCCTCCTTCAAACACCTTTATTCTGAATTCATGATCCGGAATGTGAAAAAAATAAAATCCTTGGTCATTAGCTTTCACTTCCAGCAGTCGATGGCCCCAAACATGTTTCAGTGTAGATTCAACTAACTTGAAGGGGAGTTTCTTCCCCACAAAATAACCCACCAAGCATTCATTCCAAAAATGGTCAGTAGCATCAAGTTCTTCCTTAGAAAATCTGACCACATTATCCTCAAATGAGGTAGGCGGTATGTAAGATAATGAGTAACCTTGAGTAGCAGATTTGGCTACATAAGCCCAGGACCGAGCAGCTGAAATTGACTTCCCAGCTCGCTCTTGTAGCAAGTCTGGTCTTTGCTCAGTAGAAGAAGGGGGGCGCTGACTTTGACTAGGCCTAGCAGCACCACCTCCAAGAGTGGACGGTTCAGCATATCTTTCAGTGCTCTGCTTCCCAGCTATAGAAAACAGGGCAGCACTCTTCCCGTTTGTTGCCGGAACACGGGAAAGGTTTTGAGCCACTGGCGGTCTACTGCAACTTCGATTCCTACCTCTGCCCAAATCGGGGCGAGTTTTGAGGGTCACCAAGTCTCTCTCAATGGTTCGGCCAGCAGTAATAGCATTTCCAATGGACTCCTTGGCAACTAAAGATGCTCAAACCCTAACATCTTAAACCAGAAATTGCAGGGGACAGGGCCTTACTAGGGTGTACAATGAAGAAGAACTTGTAGGGCAACTTGGTCTCCGTATTCTCCAAGAATCAGTGTCAAGCGAGGCTACGAAACGCTCGCGCGAAGCTGAGCTCAAGCCAGAGCTACAGTGAATCGGGTTTTCTAGCAGAGAGAGGATGATGAACAGAGTTGGTCAAAAGTTCTTTTGTTTATCCTGTCAGCGTACTTTTGGAATTGTTTGTTGTTGTGTTTTCCTATTATTCCCATTACTGGGATTGACTAGGTGATTATATATTGCTTCTACATGCATTTAATCGCAAGATAAAAAGAATGGTCAGCAACGTGTCTTAGGACGTCGCATTCATTTGACCAAAGTGATTAGGGTTTGTCACGTGCTCGAGAATCGGGGTATGACAATATGAATTGTTGGAAACTTGTTGGAAAAGGCGAGAAATTAAAAATCAATTGTTTAAGACGTATAAGCACTATTTTAAAGCATAATTTCGCTCAATGGGGTGCGAAATTCAGTGCAATAGACTCTACTAACTATTCTCCCAAGATAAAACTGAGCTTCTTCTTTTTTCCTAATAGAATAATGAAAGAATAAGTGCATCGTTATTTGTATTACTCACCAAGGAAATGAAAGATATCTAAAGAGAGAAGAATGTTCTTCTTTTGATATATTGATTTCACTTTTCAATTATGTTAACAATTTGTAAATAAAAGAAAAAGAGGACAATTAAGAAACCATTATAACTAAATTGATAATTATTGAATGAGAAGATGACAGCTATATAACTGTTATTAAATAATAAAATAAATCAAATCTTACATTTGACAAAAAAATCAAACGTTACAAAACAGTTGAAAATTAATGACGGTAAAAACTGTTACAAAATTAATCAGTTTTAATATTTTAAAAACCATTGAAAAGCCATTACATGACCATTAAAAGGTTTTTATTAAGCCATTATAAATAGTTATAAAACTAATAACTTTTAATATTTCAAAACTATTAAAATATGAAAACCAATTAAAGCAAGCACTTCCAAGAGTGTCTTACAAAGTTAATCTGGGTATTCCTCTACACAAGTCAGTCCATGCTGTGCCCGCATAGAGCTGAATATCCTCCCGACTATCTGATTACGAGTCGTTTACCACACTGTTTAAACTCAAATCGGAGCATGTTTGGGCGAAGATTTGCAGGTCTTGGACAGGGAAGACGGACGCAAGCGAAATTCTTTGGCCATTCATTGTAATGGCTTGCCGAAAGCATTTTTCGTTAATTTGCATGAGCGAGAAAGCAGGGCTTACTTGATCCAGGATTACGTGTACAGATGATTAAATTTACGTCACTAGTCATAAATCGTTGTTTCACCGTGGCTTGCCACTCCCCAAATGAAGAGCCGGCACGATGCCATGAATTGTATGCAAAGCTCTTCGCGAAATTGTGTCGTTTGCTGAATTGATTGATACATATTATATTTGATACATATTATATAGCTTCTTTGATTGTTTGTAAGTAAGGCGAAACAATTGGGCGACTAGCAATAATAATAAAAGATAAGAGCACTTTTATTATTATTCGGGCCTTGTTTTCATTTCATTATTAACCACCCAAGATAGCATCAACGATTTAATAATTGCGAGATCATCCGATCTTCGATTGGGATCTATTTCCCGTTCACGACTCGGCAATTCTTGCGAATCTCCCCTTGATCCCCCGGCAGGAGCCAGGTGTTCCCCAGCTTGGTCATTGAATAGCCGAACATCTTCAGGAAGTCCTCGTAATTGGCATCGTACCGCTTAGCGATCTGGAGGCTTTCATCTTGGGCGGCGATCTGCTGGTCGATGCCAAGGACGGCCCGGTGGTTCAGGACCCTGGAGTAGAAGGTTTTGCTGAAGGTGTAGCTCGGGCCTGAGTCAGGGTTAAGGTACACCATATTGGTTGAGTTTGGTGGGCATTGCTCCCTCAATTCGGACAAGAAGGTTGGGTCCATGCTTGGGTCTGGCTGGCCAGTATTGTTGAAATTGTACAGCCTGTCCGAGATGAACTTGCAGGTGGTCTTGCCCAGTGTATGCCCCCCTGGCAAAATTTAAAATTGTTTTGGCAAAGTTAGGAGGAATTGGCTATGATTGTTAGAATGACATAATACGTGAGCATGCCATTTTGGTGCACTTGGAGGAGATCATTGTGAGGATTCGCTCGGATTACATCCTCGACGATTCCATATCTGATAAGATTCTTTGTATCGTGACAATTAGGCAGTGATTTAGAAGACTTGAAAGCTAAAAGGGACAGCATGATTCACTGAACTAAATGAGTTGCCTGGATTGGTTAAGATCCTAAGGTGGAGTAATGAGGTCGGAGTCAAATAAACACTTCCATTCGAGGGTCGGATCATACCAAGTAGTGTAGTGACGTCCAGCACATCCAAGCCCCTTACTTGGAAGTAAGGGATCACCTTGTCCCACGGGACGGCAACCACCGGGAGGTCCACCAACTTCGCGATGGACGAATTTCCGTCCCTCCTCCCCGTTGGAACGGGATACGACACCCCTCCCGCCTATTACAACATCATTATCACATCAGTAATTCTAATTTTTTCTTTCCACATCGAACGCTCCAAAACTCAAGCTAACAACATGTCGAAGATCATCAGTGCAGCAGCCCAAACAATCTCTTTTCGAGCTCAAAAAGGAAAAACTGAGAACCATGTTGCATACCAAGATGACAGCATCTCTAGCGGCAAGGTTGATAATGTCGGCGCAAGAGACAACTCCGGGACAATGCTGTTCCAGGACTTCCTTGGCCTTGTCAATCACCTCCAGAGGAAGCCCTAGAATCGCTGCATTTGCCTGTGCTGTTTTCTCTGAATCTGGGCCGTCCAGTAGAATCGATGCATCGCATCCCTGTTTCATACACATTACCAAACATATGTACACAAAACAGTGGTATGCTAGAAAGCTCAGTTCGAGAGGTTAAACCATTGGGTGAAAGGATATGGCATGCTCAGAAAGGGCAATGGAAACCCGATGATTGAAGTGATGCCGACTTCAAGATCGTTCGAGAAGAGGGAAATGAACAGACGGTACATACCTTGATGAAGCAGTCAGTATAGAGAAGTTGCATGAACTTGGCAGCGAGGGTCCTGTCCTGCTTCCAGTAGGACTCGACCTGGTCCCTCACGTACTTCTCGACGTCGGGGCATGAGTTCTGGTAGAAATTCCACTGCAGTGGCGGTGGCAGCTCGATCGTCGGCTGTGCCTCGATGCCCCTTACCGCGCACGAGCTCACCAACGCGAGCGCCGATAGCAACAGCTGCCAACACCTTGATGCTCTCATCTTTCGACTTTTATCCTGTGCTGACCACGCGACACCGCAATGCACGTGAAGCTAAGCAGGCTCCCTATTTATATGTATTTGTGTAATTTTTTCCTAAAAGAATAGCACTGTAAAGTGTAAATAAAATCCGATCTCCTATCCATACCCGCACCTTTTTAAAATTAGCGAGTCCGTTGCTTATGGAAAAGAATTCGCCGAATCGTCCTCCCTTATTTACTTACTTTATTTTCCTACAAAAATTCACCGATTTTACCTCCCTTCTTACTTGGACCTTGCGTAAATGGCAAAGAATCCATCGAATCCTCCTCCTTTATTTTACTTTCTTTCTTTTCCTTGCAAAGATTCACTGAATAAACCTTTCTCCTAGAGGTGTCAAAATCGATTTTCCTCCCATTGACACCTCGATTTTCCACCCATTTCGAACTCATATTCAATGAGATGGGTCATATACGAGTCACTTAAGTTTTTATTAAATAGGCTGTTAATGGATTTGGATTATATGTAAGTCTAATTATGGATGGGCTGCAAATGGGTTGGGCTGTAAATGGGTTTGTCTTTAAACTCATTTGCAGCCCATTTAATTTATAAAAGGTTATTAATTGAGTCAGCCCATTTAACTTATAAAACCAGCCATTCTACGTGACATGGCTTAGGATAGCCGGCACTAATATAAATAATTTTTAAAATTTTTTTAAATTTTTTTTTTAATTATTTTTTCCTTTATCTTTTTTTTTCCCATCTCTTTCCTTTAGCCTATGGCTGGTATTCAGCCATGGCCAATGATCAGCCACAGGCCAAGGCTAGTGAGGGCCTTGTGATTGTCACGGCTTGGGCGAGGGTCACCCTCACGGCCTAAACTAGGGTGGCCCTTACTTAGGTTGTGATGCCCTCGTCGGCCTTGGCTTGTGGCCAGTCACTAGCCTTGGCCAATTATTAGCCACAAGTCAAAGGAAAGAGAAAGAAAGAAAAAATTCTTTTAGAAGAATTTACAAAAAATTGGAAAAAATGATTTAAATATTAAAAAAATTATCAACGTCAGTGGTGGCCTCTTACCTCAGCCATGTCATATAGGACAGCTGATATCCACATTAAAGATATTGCTCGAATGGATTGAATTAGTACAAATACAATAAATTTAATTAAATCAAATATGATAATTGTTTTGTTAGTTATCTAAACCCCGAACCTGATAATTTATAATGCCCATTGATTGGCAATCTAGTGAATTGTTAATGTTGAGAATATAAGCCAGATGCACGGAAAAGAGTTCAACTTTCCCTTTGAATCATATAAATCTCTCTCCATAGTTGATCCACGGAAAATATAGTTAAGAATTGAACTTATACATGCTCAAGTCGCTTCACATTCATGCTCATCACATTTGAAAGCAAACATGAGGAGCAACGTACGTCAAGCATGATATATAGAGCGCGATCTAATCACTTGCAACAATTTCTACAATCAAGTGAGAATATTGCACATAGGAAAATTTCTCGATTGCATATTTAAGATCGCTATTCTTATAAAGAGAAACGAGAGCTATTGAAGTTCAAAATACGAGTCACTCATTTAAAGCCGTCTAAGAAGGGATATATTGTATTTGACGATTCCAAGTGTTTGGAAAAATATGTATACATAGATCAATACAGCAAGACGCTAGAATACACTAGACCTACTATCAAAGTTCTGAATGTAGCTCCTCTAGATGACATGGCATTTCTTCAAGAACGACGCCACGTAACATAAACTCGTTCAAGTACGATGAGGCGAAGAACCAGCAAGATCTTGCGTTTTATTTTTTTGTTACAAAAAAACCATTTGGCATCGTCGAAGATCCCCAGGATGTCCACTTCACACAAAACAGCTCTGTAACATCAATTCAGGCTCATTCCGAGGATAACAAAAAGCAGAAAACAGCAAGTCTTTATACTACGGGAAATGGGCAAACTTGGTGCATCTACTGTCCAAGGATATATATATTTTTGATACCCAAGATCCACTGGGCCCAATGAGCTTACACTCGCCAATACAGTGTGCGATGCACCTTGGACCAAGTGTCAATACTTAGGAGGAGGCTAGTACAAGAACCCAACACCCATGACCCCCCTCTCAAGTCATGTTAGCAACACGGGGATTCAAGGGCTAAAATGACTGTTCATGTTCATAGTATGAGCCAAGGCAAGATGAGAGTGCTTGCGGGTTTATTCAATGGCATGGTTAGTTGTTCTAGGGCTAAAATGTCTGCTCATGTTCATAGTTAAGGCAAAGTAGAGATTGCTTTGCTATTGATCTGCCATCAATAATAAAATGCATATTTAGGTGCACCTGAGACAAGTTGACTTCCTAATAAGGGCTTAGGTCGTTAATTCATTGAGATTTTATCTCACCCGTTGTTGTTTAGCCATTTCATGTCTATAGTGAAGAACTGACAAGTGAGGTTATTGATAACTCTATTTTTAATAGAGTATTCTTGCTTATTTAGACTTGATATTTGCTAAATTTTGAGGAATTTTTGGGTGAATTTAATTGCTACTCACGTAATTTTATTTTGTATGAAATATTTTCAGATCTTCCAAAATATTGCAATATCTTTCAGAATATTTTATCTTGAAGAAAAAGGCAGCCCAAATCAGATATTTGGAGAATCTGACCATGATTGAAGATAAGGTTCAGAGAAAATCAAGGAGGAATCTTTTCCAAATCCTAGTAGGAGTCGACTTAGGGCAGATTTTTGGAGGCTATATAAACTGCTCTTGTGCCGCAGAAGAAGGGAGAATCATTGGAGCCACCATCTTTGCAGAAAAATTTGAGTTTTCTTAGTTAGATTTTGTTCTTCTATTTTAGTAAAGTTGGCGTGTCAAGGAGAGAAGGAGGAGACAAACCTGAAGCTCCTTATTTCTCAATTCGGTGAATTTGTTTTTATTTAGTATTATGTTTTCTTTAATTCTTGTTAGTTTAATTTTTACTATGTTCTAAATTTCTTTTGTTAGAGCTACAATGGATCTTAATCATGATTGATTAATTTTCTAAGACTTTCATGCAATAGAATTATTTTGATTATGTCGTTATTTATCATGATCTTAATGCTTTTAGAAGTCTTGCCAACTTTTGAATGATTTTTGATGTATGCATGATACCGGGTGGAGATTGTGTGCATGCGCAATAGTGACATTGAACCATAAATTAAATCTAGGTCAAGGTACGCTAGGTTATTTATGTGGCTGCGGTAGTAGATCTAGGTTGGGATTACTTAGATTGAATCCGGAAATTTCCACAAGAACTTAATGCTTTTAAGTAGTTTAAATTCACCTAAGGTTAGTGTGGGTTAACATACCTAATTAGGGATTATTAGACCGAGGTCGGCTTTTAATTCATCTTAGGGAAATTTCGCCAACACAATTGGAAATTAATTTGTTGCATGAAAAGTTAAGAAAATTAATTATGAATGATTAAGTGAAGTTGGATGCTCTAACGTTTTGTGATCTTGAATTTGCTTTAGATTAATTTTACTTAGCTTTTAATTCTTTAAGTTTTGGCTTTTTCTATATTTTAGTATTTTAATTGGTTTAGTTTACTTTTTACTCGTCTTTTCGATTTGGTTAGCTAAATTTTTGAATTGATCATTTTTAGTAAGTAATTGGATAAAATAAAAAAAGCAATCCCTGTGGGAACGATACTCACTCATCACTTTATTACTTGTTGATATTGTGCACTTGCAATTCACCTAACAGTTATTCATTGCAAAGTATGGAATGAGTAAATTAACCCCGACCTTATTGGTTTTATTGGCTTAATAGGAAGTTGCCCGTGGTAAAAGCTTGTACAAGTAAATTTCCTAGGATTAACTAGTAAACAAAGAAAAATAGTACTTTTGGAATTTTTTTTTTTTTTTGGTAAGGTAAGTCTTATAGACTTTTAACCGGGATAATAGTTCAGCAAGGGTGAGCCTCGGCACCAACCTGCACTCAATTGGACAATATGTTGCTGGAATGGAAGGGTACCACATTCACACAATTAAACAAAGCAAACAAGCTTAGAAAAGCAATGAAACGGACTCAAATAGTCATAAGCTATGCTGTTGACACCTAAATTTTGATTGATCATTCGTAATTTAATGCACAAAATTTAGGGATTAATTTTAACCCCTAAACAAAAAATATTAGGATTAAATTGCATAGCATATAGTTTTAGGAGCATTTATTATTGCATTTGCATTGGACATGTGGCAGGGCTTCAATTGATGGTTCTAAGCTTTAATTTAATAAGTTGGATTAAGCCCACAAGGGAAAAGAATTTGGCTAGGCCCGTTAAGGAGTGACGAGTTGGAATATAAGAATATTCCCGGGAATATGAGAATGTTCCCGAGAATATTCGCATTATTCTTTCAATATTTAGGGAAGCTGTCGGATGAAATATTCCCGTAAATGGGTGATGAATTGGAACATGAGAATATTCCCGAGAATATTCTCATTATTATTTCAATATTTAAGGAAAGCGTCGGATGAAATATCGGAAAAATATTGCACATGGGATACAAGAGCTAAATAGGCAACATGTAAATTTGTCATCTTTCCTTAAATAACATAATCTTCTCACCTATAAAAAGGGGGCCACACACACTGAAGAAAGACACACAAAAAAATCCACAGAAAAGAGAGAAAAAAACACAGTACGTGAGAGAGAAGAGGGCACAGCGAGAGAAAAGCGAAAGAAAGAGAGGAGTGTGCGGTCGAATCCCTCCCTTGCAGCGCAACTCCCATTCCACGGGTTTCTCCAACTCCACGATCCCCGTGTCCTAGCTCCTGCCGACGACCAGCTGTTGCCATCATGCTTCGTCAAGAAGTCCTTGTATCAGCCAAACCGTGAACCTTCAAACGACGATCCTGGTCGTAAGTGCCACTACTAGCGGCCGCCGAACCTAATGTCCACTTGTTAATTCTTGAGCCGAGCCATACCGGCAAACAACCCCTTTGCTGGTCATCCGTGAGTCCATCTGGAAGCCAAGTCAAGACACCGCCGTCCGTAACTCACCGTGAGACTCCATCCACCGTGAGCCAGCAGCCTGTGAACTAGCCTTGGCCGTGAGCTGTGCAGTGGCGCCCGTTGGAGAGCATCACCAAGCCACGACTAATTCCAAACTTGCTGCGGCTCTACCTTGGCAAGCCCCATCGGCATTATCGACGTCGCTGCCTCGCTTGACCAAGCAGTTCTTTCAGGCCGTCGGTGACCGAGATCCTCTGCGAGCTCAACTTCACCGAATCAATCGCCAGAAAAATTCCGATTGCGTGTAGCTGTGCCAAAGATCCCCGGACGTTGTGACCACTAAAGGATAGAAGAAAAAAAGAGATATATATTTTGTGTGCAAGTGGGATTCATGAGTGAAGCGGTGAAAATGTTCTGGAGGATTGCACTTGGACCGTTCACGAACAAGAAGACCGCAGGTGATAAAGTCTACGGTGATTAGGAGAAAGTGGGTTCGGGGGGCGCAGCAATTCTGTCTTCTCGCGAGCCCCATAGCCGTGACGCACCCAATCGAACCACCTCGCCAGTCCGCTCGTCCGACGAGTCCCGACTTGGAAACTTTATTCTTGCGATATCGAAAGCTAGGTAAGAATCCTAATTAATACAATTTTCCCATGTTTTATTGCCTAGTTCGTTGAATTGCAATCTTAGTTAAATATTTGATCAATATTGCCATATCCAAAAGATCTCCCGACCCCTCGTGAACTAGGAAATTTTCCTTATTTCACAACGTGCTTATGATTGTCAATCCGATTTCATGCCTGAAATATGACTTGCAATCGCACGGAAAAATCGTCAATCCAATCTCATGCCCGAGATACGATTTGCGATTTTTTTTGCAATATTGACCAATCCGATCTTATGCCTGAGATACGATTCGTCGATTTTATGGACGTGGAAAATATTTTGCCTGATTTGTTGCCATGCTTTTCTTGATGCATCTGCTTGAACTAATTTTCCTTATAAAAGAAAACCCAAAAAAAATATATATAGTTTAGTTGGATGTGGTTTTTGTTAGGATATTTTCTTTTAGGATAGTTTGCATGTTTAACTATAGGTTAGTTTTAATTTCGAATTTTGATTATAAAAAAGAAAACATAAAAATTGCCATGCTCATGTAGAATTAGGTCATCTTCCGTGTGTTATCTAGTTATCACATGTTTAGGGTCATTCGAATATGTGATATACTAGGATAGTTGCATTGAATATTTTCTAGCGTTAGATTAAGTTAAATAATTAATGTTGCATGACATATAGTTTGCATATTAAGTTGCACAATGCATGCTAGTAAATTTAGACACTTTCGTACGTCATTACATGCATTGCACGTTAGTTTAGGCCTCATTAAATAAGAGAAAATCCAAAATTCGAGTGATTGCGTATTAATTAGAAATCACTTTTAGGTTGATGTGATTTTCTTACTAATATTGCAGATGCTTTCGTTGCTTCGAGGTAAGTATTTCTTCCTTATGCTTGCAATTTATTTATCACTTTGCTTTATTGAGTGTTAAATAATGATTGTGCACTCGCATGATCACATTGCATGTTAGGGATTAAATTAAAATCAATCTAAATTGCTTGCAAATCATTTTTTTAAATAAAAGAGAAAATGTACCGAAAGAGCGTTAGAAAAATCTAACGTAATCAAGTCCCCGATCCCATAGTTTCTAGTTCGTAGGAGTAAAGTAACTCTCCCGCTACTTTACTTGGGTTTCTAATCGACCTACCAAAAATAGATTAGTGGCGACTCCTAAGTAAAAATCATTGGCATGTTAAAAAAAACTTAAACCCTAAGTCGCGAATTGATATGGGCTTGGGAGAGCCCAAACTAAGTTTAGGATTAGTAATCCATTAGCCAGACCCTAGGTGGTACACCCGAGGTGAGGTCGCGACATATGCCATATGCGACTCCACAACAAAAATGCGAGGGTCAATCCCCCAGCTACGCTGTAATCTCCTATTCTTGGAGTTGTCTTCAACACATTTGAAGGCAAGAGCTTTGTCCTTCACCGCCTTAGAAAGGTGCTGCTTCATGGCAGGAAAATAGAGATTACAACCCCGAAAGCATATATCATTCCTGGTCTTCCAAATAATATAGCAAAGAGCACCAAAGGAAAATCAAGCTATTTTCCAGTAGAAACCCCTATAGACAGAGAAGTAATAGCCCAATGAAGATTGTCTGCACATGAGGAATTATACCATGGGAGGTTGCATTCGGCGGCCCAAAAATTGGCAAGGGAAAGAGAGACACAGTAGTAAAAAAAAATGGTCAACCGAATCAGGCCGAGAGTTACAAAAAGCACAAACTGAACTAGGAATTCTGCCATAGGCCATAAGGAACACCTGGGTTGGGAGACAATTCTTGGCAATAAGCCATAGTAAGAATTGATGTCTAGGAACAATAGTCTTGCTCCACACAAAGGAATACCATGGAACCATATTAGATTTCTGCCTTAAAACAGCCTAAGCCGAAGCCACCGAAAATTCCTCCGAGGGATCCTCCACTCAAATGAATCTGTCCTGGCCTTGAACAAGGGGAGGGGGGACCGTGATTCCCCATGATACTAGCTCTTGGAAGACCAAGAGCCCATCCGGAGAATATAAGTCATTCACCTTCGCTTGTCTAAGCAGATCCGATTGATGAATGAAGATGTTCGAAAAGACCAAACTAAGGGGACCGATATCAAGTCATGGATCAAACCAAAGTGATATAGACTCCCCATTGCCTATCTTCCATCTAAAGTGGGGTAGGATTTCACCCTGTAGTGCTATGATCTTCCGCCATGCCCAAGAGCAAAGTGTTGGGGCGGATGTGGTCCAAAAATTCTTCCTTTTGAGGTGAGTGGTGTGGATCCACTTACACCAAATGGATTCTTTGTCTGTAAAAAGAAGCCAAATGTGTTTCACCATGGTTGCTTTATTACTGTCTTGGATTCTTCTCAATCCAAGGTCACCCTCCTGAAAGGGGAGATAAACATCATCCCAGGAAACTTTCGCACCTCCCGAGCCCATGGATGGTCTATTTGACAAAAACTGTCTGCATATTTGTTCAATTTTTTGAACAACTGAAGCCAGGAGCCAAAATATGGAAGCCCAATAGGCTTGAATAGCATGCAACACGGACTTAATAAGTTGCAACCGTCCCGCAAAGGAGAGGAACCGGTGAGTCCAAGATTGGACTCCAGTAGTGAGGATGCTTACCAAAGCATTGCAATCCACTTTACTCAACCGTGATGTAATAATAGGAATGCCCAGGTACCGAACTGGAAGAGATTCTAGTGAGAAACCAAGAGCATGTAGTATCTGATCCCGATTTGCTGAGGATCCTCCCGAGATAAAGACCTCACTCTTATTGGAAATCGGGGTCAAGCCACTCCAAGAGGAAAATAGAGCAAGTGCCTCTTTGATGCAAGTAATAGATGTGAGGCTCGCTTTACTGAAGATAAAGACATCATCCACAAAGAAAAGATGGGGTAAGCAAGAGTCCTTACATCTCTAGTAGTGCCGAAAATCCAGTAGATGAGTATGAGAGTCAATGCTCCATGTAAATACCTCCATTGTCATTGTAAAGAGATATGGGGACATAGGATCTCCTTGTCTAATGCCTCTGCCACTAGCAAAGAAGCCATGAAGTTCACCATTGATGGATATGGAGAATTTTGGGATGTGAACACAAACCATGATCAGCTTTACAAAATGATTGGGAAACCCAAAGGCATGAAGAGTATATTCTAAAAAATCACAATCAAGAGTATCATAGGCTTTCCGAAAGTCCACCTTAATTGCACATTTGGGAATGTAAGGCTTGGTATGAAACCCACTAAATAACTCTTGGGCCAGGAGGATATTATCAGTTATTCTCCTGCCTTTCACAAAAGCAGTCTGAATAGGACTTATAAGATCAGGAAGAACTATGGCAATTCAAGAAGAAAGAATCTTAGTAATGCACTTGTATATAGTATTACAACATGCAATTGGCCAAAAGTTTGAAATCGACGTAACATTGGGGACTTTAGGCATCAAGGTACTGATTGTGTTATTGATCTCCTTAAGCATGCAGCCAGATTCAAGAAAGTCCATAACCACATCAGTAACTGATGGACCATGTAACATCCCAAATTTTCGGTAAACCCGGAAATTGCTCGAGTTGGATTAATGGGCTGAGATTAGGACCGGATTTTTGAAAACCGCGCTTCTGGGGTAAAAAGACCGGATTGCCCCTCCCTTCTAGAAGCTTGTTTGCTTTTTTTTGAATTTTAGGGTTTCTCTCTCTCTCTCTCGCGTCCTGTCTCCCTCTACCGCACGTCTCTCTCTCCTCTCCCTTTTCTTTCTCTTTCCCCCGCGTTTTCTTCCTCCTTGTCGACACCCACTTGCCACAATCTTATCTTATCTTTTTTTTTATCCCTTTTGACCGATCTTCTCTCTCTCTCTCTCTCTCTCTCTCTCTCTCTCTCTCTCTCTCTCTCTCTCTCTCTCTCTCTCTCTTCTCTCTTCGACACCCCCCACCGCACCCTTCTTCTTCTTCCTTCCTTCCTCCTTCTTCTTTCTGCTGTCTTCTCCGGCCGAAGCTGCTGCTGCTGATCTGCTTCTCCGCCGGCGAGACCAGCGACCACCCGTCACCGCAGGTCCGCCGTCTCGCCAGCTCGCTGTCGGTTCACCGGCCTCGAGCCAAACCGGCTCCGCCTAGCTGTCCTCCTCTCCTCTCTCTCCTCTCGCCATTGTTGAGTCGGCCAGGCCGACCGCCCGGACGCCGGTGCGGCGAGCCGCTGCCTCGCCGTCACTCGACCACCACCACCCTTCGCCGGACCACCCCGAACAGCTGCTGCCACCTCTCCCGAACCAGCTGCCACCTTCATCTTTCCCTCCTCCTTTCAGTTTGGATCTGAGGTCGGGATGGCTGCCCTCGCCGTCCAGCCGCCCTTCGTCGCCGTCCGGCCGCTCGAGACCGCCGCTGGCCGCCGTCCAGCCGCTCGAGACCGCCGCCGCCGCCGTCCAAGAGCCATCCCAGCTGTCGCCATGCTCTCTCTCTCCCTCTTGGCCCTCTCGGCCGTGACTTGACACGCGGTCGGCAGCCTCGCCGGCCGGCGCCGCCGCGGTCACCGCCATAGGACCGTCGGAGGACCACCCCCGAGCCTCCTCCGCCGCACCGAGCCACCCCAGCCCCCCACCCCCCCGAAACCGTTGCACCCGCCCCTCCTTCTCCCTTTCCAGCTCTGTCCAGCCTTCGCCGGAGCCGCCGCTTGGTCGCCGGAGCTGCTGGCCGCTGTCCGGAGTTGCCGAACCGCCCACCAGCCAGTCCCGTGCCACCTCAGCCGCCGGCTCCTCCGTTTCGAAGCTTCTCGCCGCATAGACAGCCGCCCTCGGCCGTCGAGACCCGGTCCCGGGCCGCCTCGTCCCGACGCGTCGGAAGTTCCCGGGCGTTCCCCTCGCCGCCGCCGTCGCGCTCGTGTCGTCGGAATCGACTAACCCGTGAGTCGATTTTCTAAACCTTGCTTAGGGTGCTAAACTTCCTTAGGGTGATTAGTTTAATATTAAGCTTGATTAGTGCTTTTAAATGATGGATGATTAGTGTTTTATTATTATTTGATTAAGCATGCTTAGTGTTAATCATGGTTATTATTAATAAATATTATTATTATTATTATTGGAATAAAATAATAATAATTTATTATTTTCGGAATTATTAATTAATTAAATTAATTTATAATTTCGAATTATTAATAGTAATATTGTTATTACTATTCATTGCTGAAAATTAATTATTTTTGAAGAAAATAATTAATTGTGATTATTTATTGGAAATGGTTTTAATTGAGTAATTTTGGGGGAAAATTTCTATGGTTTATTTTTCCAAAGTCAATAGTATTTATATACTATTTTATTAAATGACATTGGTTTATTGAAGAAGGGTTTTACTAAATGAAATTATTTGGGTTGGATAATTAATTATGGGATTGAAAAATAATTATAAGTATTTTGTGGGACTTGAATTATTTTATCGAAACAATCGACTATAGTGAATGAGTATCTTTGAGTATAATTATATTTTATACTTATTTTGGGATAATTGAGTATTATTGGGGAATAGTTGATTGTTGTAGTCGTGAGGACACGTATTTATTTATTATTGAATATTGAAATGTGTGTTTATTTATTATTAAATATTGAGACACGTGGTTGGGTATTTGAGTATCGTGATATTGATTGATCGGAATTGATTGACAGACTGTGATTTGAATTGTTGGTTGTTCCCAAGAGTTAGGGAATGTGTATGATTGAATGCTGATTGGAAATTGGATTTTGGAAATTGTCGAGTGAGATCGCATGACATATTGCGTGGGTTATCTGAAATGGTCTGAAATGGCATGTCGCATGAGCATGAGCGTATGAGCGATGTTGCATTCACAACCAAGCAAAAGCAAAGACAAGAATGAACTGTTTGCTGATGTGTTGCATGGTCAGATTAAAGTTGATAGCCCGGTTGAGCCGGATGACTGCCAATCCTTCGGGGTTGTGCCGTGACCATTGGGTCGCCTGACAGTGGTCAGATGCGGAGTCGCGGTTGAGGCCGGGCCCATGCTCCTTATGGAATGCCGTCGGTGGGGGATAGCCCATGACGTCGCCGTGCCTCACGGGAGAGGACGATGCCTGGTTTACGACCAGTTGACCGCCAACCATAAGGTTGTGCCGTGGCCTAGAGGGTCGTAATAATCGGAGCATGTGTGAGTATGAGACATGGGAAAGTTGTGTGAGATGCTCTGATTATTCGTATGCTCTTAATGTCGTGATGATTGAATTAACAGTTTCTGCAGGTTGCGTGTGCCAAGGCCAGGTAGGGTCGCTTGTGATTGCGAGTGTTAACTGTTAATAATTGCATATGAGCCTTGGTCTAAGCGTGCGTCTGTTAATGGTCGATTGGGTGTTATTCTGTTGTTGAATTGTTGGCGATAGAGACATTGCACGTCAGGGCGCACTCGAGGCGAGTAGGTCTCCTAACCGAGGCTTAGGATTTTGACTTGCCGAGATTTATCTCACTGGTTATTGAATAACCATTGTCAGGTCCTTAGGATGGAGGATCGACGCGTGTTTCAGCTCGTGGTCGTTTATGAAGGGAGTAGATTAATCTTGGCTTGTTGGTTTCATTGGCTCAATAGGAAGATGCCCGTGGTAAGGGCTTGTACTTGTAAACTTCCTAGGGTTAATCAGTAGATAAATAAAGCGGCACTTTGAAATGTGTTCTTATTGAGTTTTCCTGCTATCCCTGTTTTTGTAATTGACCAAGGATTGTGTTTCGCTTCCGCATGCGTTTAATCAAAAGATAAAAATAACGGTCGGCGACGGATCCTGGGGAGTCGCAAATCAAATGACCGCAAGAGAACAGGGATTGCCGCGTGCTCGAGGGTCGGGGCGTGACAGACCAACCATGTCCCCATTCTTCTTAAAAAAATTCGAGTTGTAGTCATCGAGCCCCGAAGATTTGTTACTAGCAATTGAAAACATGGCATCACGTATTTCGGAAGAAATGAAAGGTTGGGATAGAACAGAGACCTGGTCCTCTCTGAGAGGAGAGTGAATGACCTCTGAAATCTCCTGGATGGATAGCCTCAGTGTTGTACCAGTCGGAGCAAGAAGCTCCTGAAAATACGAAACGAACACCTGTGGAACTTCCACCGATTCTGTGACCATTTGACCGGCACTATCCATGATTGAGATAATCCGATTGCGAAGGTGTCGATGGTTAACCGAGTGATGAAAGAACTTAGTGTTTTGGTCCCCCTCCTTGAGCCACCAAATTCTGGATTTTTGTTTGAAGAAAGATTCTTCAAGGGATTGAAGCTCATAATAATCCTTGACTTGAGAGCGTTCCTCTTCTGCCAGTAGACTGTTCCATGGGTCTTGGTGGAGAGCTTCTTGTGAAATTTGGAGGGCTCTCTTTACTGCCACCACCCTCATATAAATATCAGAGTAACCCTCCCTATTCAGATCTTTAAGCCGACCTTTCAAGAGCTTAAGTCTGACATAAAGTTTGAACATAGGAGATCCTATAACGTGAGCCTTCCAAGCCTGTAGGACCAGCTTGGGAAAGTCCGGGTGGTTCATCCACAAATTGAAGAATTTAAAAAGGTATCCGGCGAGAGCAAGGTACAAGGATTTTCACAACCATTGGCATGTGATCTGAAATCCCCGGGGTTAGAAAGGATGCTTCCGAAAAGGAGAAAGCTGAACACCAAAAATTATTGACCAGCACCTGATTAATTTTCCATTGTTTCCTACGAGCACCAGAAGAGGATGAACAAGTGAACTGGAAGCCTACATACTGAAGATTAATCAATTCAGCTTGATCCATGCAATTCTTGAGCTCATCAAAAGTAGGGATCCAGATATCTAGGCTCTCCATACAGTCCGGAGGATCCCGAATGGCATTAAAGTTGCCGGCTTCCATCTAAGGCATTTCCTTGAGAGTTGAGCTCAGTCTAACCAGGTTGTTCTAGAGGGGTCTCCGAGAGCCAAATGTGTGCTCCCCATAGACCACCGAAAGAGTAAGAACATACCCTTAGTTTAAAATATTTATGTCTCCGTGTATAATTTGGCCAGAAGTATGCAAAGCACTAAATGCTACCAAAAGAGGGTTCCATCCAATCCAAATATGGCCCCGAGGAGAGTGATCATAATTAGAAAGCCAATCCAACCAGGAAGCAAACCAGAAGAGATGGTACCAAAAGAAGCAGCTGGAACTTTGGTCTCCACCACGCCAACACGGCAAATATTATTATGGCGCACAAAATTCCTAATTTCATCTTGCTTAACCGAGTTCATGAGACCCCTGATGTTCCAGAATCCAAAAAACATATATGAACATAGCAGAGTAAAACACAGCAAGGAGGTCTACCTCCATTTCGAATGCCTTTAACTAGTTGCCACCTTCATTTTAACAGCAGGAGACAAGAGTTTAGGCCTAGAATAGTTGGCCTGGTCAGTCTTCTGTACAGAGGGGTGTGCATCTGGGGAAATCAACATCTAAGGAGGGTTACCAGACTACTGCAGCTGCTCTTGTTATGAGGAAAGATCAGTTCCAGTGGCTGTCATTAGTACTGGAGGAGAGTAGCCACCTGCAGCAGGGGACACTGACGTCTGAAGAGGGGTAGCCACCTGCAACAACTTTTCCTGGTATGAGAATACAGCAGCTCCAGTAGCATCATCCAGGTCATCTTCGGAGGCAAAGGAGTTTGGGGATGAAGGCTCTAGTTGGTCTCTGGCTTCCATCAAGGTTGCAGGGGATTTCTCACAAGATAGGTCCTTTTCCAGCATGATTTTTTTTAGACTGGACAGCAATGGTCTCCTTGGAATGGGCCGCACAATAGGCTGGTCCCAAGCCTTCTTAGAGGGAGATTTTTTGCCACGTACTTGCTGCCATTCTTCTAAAAGGGCTTGAGTAGACTCCTCTACAAGGGTGGAAGTCACAGATTGGCCTAGTTGGAGGGAGCCTTGCCCATTCACAGCAGGTTGGGCTACTGTAACTTGCACAGCGGCGAGGTTCTCCTCTTGAGGGAGGCAGTTGTCATTGCCAGAGCATCTATGGCCGAAGGTGCCACAGGTTTTGCAAGAAACTGGTTTCCATTCGTACTCCACTTCCACCAAACGAGTTTGCCCATTCAAGACAACCTGAATAGAATCACAGTGGTCCTTGGAAGCTGATAGCTCTACACAAACTCTAGCATAAGAGATCATCGTCAATTGTTCCGTGCATTGATCAACATAGAGCGGTTTTCCAACTACACTAGCAATTTTACTAAGTCCCAGGGCAGACCATACTCCATAAGGAAGATTTTTCAGCTTTACCCAAACCGGAACCGAAGTATGTTCACCCCTTTTCAGCTCTAACAAGGGGTGCCATTGTTGAAGAATTAGAGGCACCCTCGCTACTGTTAACGGTCCTCCTTCAAGCACCTTTCTTCTGAATTCACGATCCAAAATGTGAAAAAAATAAAATCCTTGGTCATTAGCTTTCACTTCCAGTAAATGATGGCCCCAAACATGTTTCGGTGCAGATTCAACTAACTTGAAGGGGAGTTTCTTCCCCACAAAATAACCCACCAAGCATTCATTCCAAAAATGGTCAACAGCATCAAGTTCTTCCTTAGAAAATCTGACCACATTATCCTTAAACGAGGTAGGGGGTATGTAAGATAAGGAGTAACCTTGAGCAGCAGATTTGGCTACATAAGCCTAGGACTGAGCGGCTGAAATTGACTTCCCAACTTACTCTTGTAGCAAGTCTGGTCATTGCTCAGTAGAAGAAGGGGGGCGTTGACTTTGACTAGGCCTAGCAGCACCACCTCCAAGAATGGACGGTTTAGCACATCTTTAAGTGTTCTGCTTCCTAGCTACAGGAAACAGGGCAGCACTCTTCCTGTTTGTTGCCAGAACACGGGAAGGGTTCTGAGCCACCGGCGGTCTGCTACGACTTCAATTCCTACCTCTGCCCAAACTGGGGCGAGTTTGAGGGTCACCAAGTCTCTCTCAATGGTTCGGCCAGTAGTAACAGCATTTCCAATGGACTCCTTGGTAACTAAAGATGCTCAAACCCTAACATCTTAAACCATAAATTGTAGGGGACAGGGCCTTACCAGGGTGTACAACGAAGAAGAACTTGTAGGGTAGCTTGGTCTCCCTGTTCTCCAAGAATCAGTGTCAAGCGAGGCTACGAAACGCTCACGTGAAGCCGAGCTGAAGCTAGAGCTACAGTGAATCGGGTTTTCCAGCAAAGAGAATGATGAACAGTGGAAGTTGGTCAAAAGTTCTTTTGTTTATCCTATCAGCGTACTTTTGGAATTGTTTGTTGTTTTTTTTTCCTATTATTCCCATTACTGGGATTGACTGGGTGATTATATATTGCTTCTACATGCATTTAATCACAAGATAAAAAGAATGGTCAGCGACGCATCTTAGGACGTCACATTCATTTGACCAAAGTGATTAGGGTTTGTCACGTGCTCGAGAATCGGGGTATGACAATATGAATTGTTGGAAACTTGTTGGAAAAGGCGAGAAATTAAAAATCAATTGTTTAAGACGTATAAGCACTGTTTTAAAGCATAATTTCGCTCAATGGGGTACGAAATTCAGTGCAATAGACTCTACTAACTATTCTCCCAAGATAAAACTGAGCTTCTTCTTTTTTCCAGATAGAATAATGAAGGAATAAGTGCATCGTTATTTGTATTACTCACCAAGGAAATGAAAGATATCTAAAGAGAGAAGAATGTTCTTCTTTTGATATATTGATTTCACTTTTCAATTATGTTAACAATTTGTAGATAAAAGAAAAAGAGGACAATTAAGAAACCATTATAACTAAATTGATAATTATTGAATGAGAAGATGACAGTTATATAACTATTATTAAATAATAAAATAAATCAAATGTTACATTTGAAAAAAAATCAAACGTTAAAAAACAGTTGAAAATTAATGACGGTAAAAACTGTTACAAAATTAATCAGTTTTAATATTTTAAAAACCATTGAAAAGTCGTTACATGACCATTAAAAGTTTTTTATTAAACCATTATAAATAGTTATAGAACTAATAACTTTTAATATTTCAAAACTAATAAAATGTCAAAACCAATTAAAGCAAGCGCTTCCGAGAGTGCCTCGTAGAGTTAATCTGGTTATTCCTCTACACAAGTCAGTCCATGCTGTGTCCGCATAGAGCTGAATATCCTCCTGACTATCTGATTACGAGTCGTTTACCACACTGTTTAAACTCAAATCGGAGCATGTTTGAGCGAAGATTTGCAGGTCTTGGACAGAGAAGACGGACGCAAGCGAAATTCTTTGGCCATTCATTGTAATGGCTTGCCGAAAGCATTTTTCGTTATATTGCATGAGCGAGAAAGCAGGGCTTACTTGATCCAGGATTACGTGTACAGATGGTTAAATTTACGTCACTAGTCATAAATCGTTGTTTCACCGTGGCTTGCCATTCCCCAAATGAAGAGCCGGCACGATGCCATGAATTGTATGCAAAGCTCTTCGTGAAATTGTGTCGTTTGCTGAATTGATTGATACATATTATATAGCTTCTTTGATTGTTTGTAAGTAAGGCGAAACAATTGGGCGACTAGCAATAATAATGAAAGATAAGAGCACTTTCATGATTATCCGGGCCTCGTTTTCATTTCATTATTAACCACCCAAGATAGCATCAACGATTTAATAATTGCGAGATCATCCGATCTTCGATTGGGATCTATTTCCCGTTCACGACTCGGCAATTCTTGCGAATCTCCCCTTGATCCCCCGGCAGGAGCCAGGTGTTCCCCAGCTTGGTCATTGAATGGCCGAACATCTTCAGGAAGTCCTCGTAATTGGCATCGTACCGCTTAGCGATCTGGAGGCTTTCATCTTGGGCGGCGATCTGCTGGTCGATGCCAAGGACGGCCCGGTGGTTCAGGACCCTGGAGTAGAAGGTTTTGCTGAAGGTGTAGCTCGGGCCTGAGTCAGGGTTAAGGTACACCATATTGGTTGAGTTTGGCGGGCATTGCTCCCTCAATTCGGACAACAAGGTTGGGTCCATGATTGGGTCTGGCTGGCCAGTATTGTTGAAATTGTACAGCCTGTCCGAGATGAACTTGCAGGTGGTCTTGCCCAGTGTATGCCCCCCTGGCAAAATTTAAATTGTTTTGGCAAAGTTAGGAGGAATTGGCTATGATTGTTGGAATGACATAATACGGGAGCATGCCATTTTCATGCACTTGGAGGAGATCATTGTGATGATTGGCTCAGATTACATCCTCGACGATTCCATATATGATAAAGATTCTTTGTATCGTGACAATTAGGCAGCGATTTAGAAAACTTGAAAGCTAAAAGGGACAGCATGATTTACTGAACTAAATGAGTTGCCTGGATTGGTTAAGATCTTAAGGTAAAGTAACAAGGTCGGAGGCAAACAAACAGTGTCATTTGAGGGTCGGATTGTACCAAGTAGAGTAGTGACGTCCAGCAAATGCATGCCCCTTATTTTAAAGTAATGGATGACCTGGTCCCACCGGACGGCATGCAATGCGATGTCCACCAACTTTGCGATGGACGAATTTCCGTCCCTCCTCCCCGTCGGAACGGGATACGACACCCCTCCCGCCTATTACAACATCATTATCACATCAGTAATTCTAATTTTTTCTTCTTTCCACATTGAACGCTCCAAAACTCAAGCTAACAACATGTCGAAGATCATCAGTGCAGCAGCCCAAACGATCTCTTTTCGAGCTCAAAAAGGAAAAACTGAGAATCATGTTGCATACCAAGATGACAGCATCTCTAGCGGCAAGGTTGATAATGTCGGCGCAAGAGACGACCCCCGGACGATGCTGTTCCAGGACTTCCTTGGCCTTGTCAATCACCTCCAGAGGAAGCCCTAGAATCGCTTTATTTGCTGGTGCTGTTTTCTCTGTATCTGGCCCGTCCAATAGAATCGACGCATCGCATCCCTGTTTGATACACATTACCAGACATATGTACACAAAACGGTGGTATGCTAGAAAGCTCAGTTCGAGAGGTTAAACCATTGGGTGAAAGGATATGGCATGCTCAGAAAGGGCGTTGGAAACCTGATGATTGAAGCGATGCCGACTTCAAGATCGTTAGAGAAGAGGGAAATGAACAGACGGTACGTACCTTGATGAAGCAGTCACTATAGAGAAGTTGCATGAGCTTGGCCGCGAGGGTCTTGTCCTACTTCCAGTAGAACTCGACCTAGTCCCTCACGTACTTCTCGACGTCGGGGCACGACTTCTGGTAGAAATTCCACTGCAGTGGCGGCGGCAGCTCGATTGTCGCCTCTGCCTTGATGCCCCATGCTGCGCACGAGCTCACCAACGCAAGCGCCGACAGCAACAGCTGCCAACACCTTGATGCTCTCATCTTTCGTCTTTTATCCTGTGCTGGCCACACGACACCACAATGCACTGGAAGCTAAGCAGGCTCCCAATTTATATATCGTTTTCAAATTTTTTCCTAAAAGAATAGCTCTGTAAAGTGCAAAAAAAATCCGACCTCCCATCCATACTCGTACCTTTTTTAAATTTATGAGTTGTTTATGGAAAAAAATTCACAGGAGGATTTTACTTCCCTTACTCGTGTTATGAAATACATGTATGAATATTCATTATATTCATGTACTTATTATGGTACATTTGTATCATACATTTTAAGTACATCTCCCTATTCGATGAATGTTCATCTCTCTATCAAATACATGTATCTTACATTCTAAGTACATCTCCCTATCCAATGAATGTTCATTTCCCTATCCAATACATGTATTATCAGATACATTGATGTTCATGATAAGTGCATCCCTGTAAATAGAAACACAAATAGTGATAAATAATAGATTTTCGGCTCTTGGCTTTTTCTCTACTATCTTTGGTGTCATATGCTTTCTCCACTTAATCTCTCTCTATTATCTCTATTATATTCTTGCGAAGCGATAGTTTACAACACGTTATCAGCACGAAGATCTACCAACTAAGTAAGTAATTTTGCAAGGTAAGTGTTTCCTTTGTTTTCAACTTATACTTCATCTTCTCCTATCAATTCTTCATTTTCCCCCATAGCCTTAAACAAATTTCAAATCTGAAAGTATCCTTCTGCTCCTGAAGTGGCGGTGGATATTTGAAAATCCTTTTAATTAATTTAAGGATTTTTGTTTTGCAAAAATTATGGCAAATATTGAAAAGCCCAAATTCCACATCCCGGAAGTGAGTGGAAATAATTATTTATCTTGGTGCCTAGACATAGAAATGCACCTCTAAGGGCAATTTCAAATCTAAAAGTATCCTTCTACTCCTGAAGTGGCGGTGGATATTTGGAAATCCTTCTAATTAATTTAAGGATTTGAATTTTGCAAGAATTATGACAAATATTGAAAAGCCCAAATTCCACATCTTGGAAGTGAGTGGAAATAATTATCTATCTTGGTGATTGGACATGGAAATGCACATCCAAGAGCAAGGTTTCGCTAATGCAATTGCAAATGATGGAATCTCAAATGCAAAGGATAAAACAAATACATTGATTTTTATTCGTTGTCATTTGCATGAGAGCCTGCAGACTCAATATTTATCCGTTCGAGACCCTCAGACCCTGTGAAAGAGGTTGAAGGATATGTATGATCATATCAAAACCGTTATCCTCTCTCAAGCATAATATGACTGGCAAAATCTCAGACTGCAAGATTTTAAATCAGTGTTTGACTATAACTCCGCTTTATTTGATGTCATTTCTCGACTTGAGTTATGTGGTATCAAGCTCATTGATGCGGAGCTATTAGAGAAAACTTTCTTCACCTTCCATGCTTCGAATATTGTATTGCAACAGCAATACCGGCAACGTCAATTTGCTATATATTCTGAATTAATTTATGTACTCCTTACAGCTGAGCAAACTAATGAATTATTGCTCAAAAATCATGATCTAGGACCTGCTGGCTCAAAAGCATTGCCTGAAGCACATGCTAACTTTAAGAAAAATACTGGCCAGATTAAGGGCTATAAGAGCAGGCAAGAGCATAATTTTCAAAGGGATGGCAAAAAATTTAACCGTCCTAAGAAATCTAATTTTGGCCTGAATTATGATAAAAAAAAGAAGCATAAAAAATGTGGCTAATGAAAGTATTTGCCATTACTGTGGTATGAGTGGGCACTAGTCACGTACTTGTCGTACGCCAAAACATCTTTAAAAAATATGGGCAAGCGTGGTGAATTTCACGCCATTGAAATTAATTCTACTGCCATAACTACTGTTGAAGCCAACAATATTTCTGTTGGTGGGACTCGTTTTGCTCCTGAAGTAGCAAATGCATCACTGGATGTTTCTGATTTCTTTAAGAACCTTTGATTATTTGATGAGGCATCAGACTGATGGATGACAACTTAGACTTTGAATTTTATGACTATAATAATTTTTTTTATAGTTGTTTTTCTTTAAATGTATTACCTTTTGTTATTCTTATGTTTATTATCTTAAGATTATACTTAACCCTATAACTGATATGCAAGTTTTATGATATTTGACACCTGAAGTTGTCAACATAAATGCAAATGGAAGATATCGAGAAAAAAAGAGAAGTTTGTTTGCTTGATAGTGCATCAACGCATACTATATTTCATAGCAAACATTTTTCCTCGAGTATGACGTTGCGTAAGGCACATGTCCATACAATATCAAGTCTTGTTCTAATTATTGATGGTTTCGGGAATGCCACAATTGTTTTGCCAAATGACACCATCCTACATATTGAGGATGCGTTTCTAAGCAACAGATCAAAAGGAATCTACTTAATTTCAAAGATGTACGCCGTAATGGGTACCATGTTGAAACTATTTATGAGTAAAATAAGGAATGTATTGGCATTGCCTCTTATAAGATTGGCCTGAAAACCATCCATAAGAAGATAGAAGCTTCTTCTATGGGTTTGTATTATGTTATAATTAAGGCTATTGAAACCTATGCCACTATGTTTAATAATTCATAATACAAAATGGTACCCTTTAAAGAATACAAAGGTATTGTTGTCCAAAAAAAAAAATTATAATTGTGAAGCTTGTTCACAAAGAAAACTCATTATCAAACTTTCTATAACAAATGTTAATCTTGAATCTCCTATATTCCTACAAAGAATTTAGGGTAATATATGTGGACCAATACAACCACCAAGTGGACCATTTCGATATTTTATGGTATTAGTGGATACATCCTATAGATGGTGCCATGTTTGCCCATTATCTATGCGCAATGTCGCCTTTGCACATTTACGCAATCCTCTCCAGATGAGCCTGATGTTGTACTTGCTCCCAAAGAGCTTATTGCCCCTGAAGAGGCACAAACCCATGAAAAGATCACAAACCCTCGGGATATTGAGAATTCCATTACATATTGTAATGAAATTTCAGATCGGAATGAAATCATCATTGATGATGTTTTTACATTCTCAATTGCTTATAAAATTATGGATGATAATTGTGAGCCGCAATCTATTATTGAATGTCGTCAAACGCAAGATTGATTAGCCCTAGTAGTGGCTATATGGCTCAATTGAGGGGGAGATATTATGAATTATACATTGCACTCTTTTTTCTTTTTGTCCGGTTTTTTCCCATAGGGTTTTTCCGGTTTAAAGTTTTTAACGAGGCAATTAATGCATCCAGTGAGTACATAAGATACAAGATTGATTAGCCCCAGCAGTAGTTATATGGCTCAATTGAAGGGGAGATATTATCAACTATGCATTGTACTCTTTTTTTCTTTTTGTCCGATTTTTTCCCATAGGATTTTTTCGGCTTAAAGTTTTTAACGAGGTAATTAATGCATCCAAGGAGTACATAAGATACAAGATTGATTAGCCCTAGTAGTGGCTATATGACTCAATTGAGGGGGAGATATTATCAACTATGCATTGCACTCTTTTTTCTTTTTGTCAGGTTTTTTTCCCATAGGGTTTTCCGGCTTAAAGTTTTTAACGAGACAATTAATGCATCCATAAAAGGGAGAAATCATAAAATTTGTGCTCTGTACTCTTTTTTCCTTTTGACCGGTTTTTGTCCCACTGGGTTTTTCCGGCTTAAGGTTTTTAATGAGACAGTATTATTCAATGCACATTCATAATATAATACAATGAATATTCAAGGGGGAGTGTTATGAAATACATGTATGAATATTCATTATATTCATGTACTTATTATAGTACATTTGTATCATACATTTTAAGTATATCTCCCTATTCGATGAATGTTCATCTCCCTATCAAATACATGTATCCTACGTTCTAAGTACATCTCCCTATCAAATGAATGTTCATTTCCCTATCCAATACATGTATTATCAGATACATTGATGTTCATGATAAGTGCATTCCTATAAATAGGAGCACAAATAATGAGAAATAATAGATTTTCGACTCTTGGCTTTTTCTCTACTATCTTTGGTGTCATATGCTTTCTCCACTTAATCTCTCTCTATTCTCTCTATTATATTTTTGCGAAGCGATATTTTACAACAACTTGGACCTTTTGTAAATTTGTGAGTATTGTTTTTGGCAAAGAATTCATTGAATCCTCCTCCTTTATGTTACTTTCTTTCTTTTCCTACAAAGATCCATTGAATTAACCTTTCTCGCTAGAGGGGTCAAAATGGATTTTTCACCCTTTTTGAACTCATATTCAATGAGATGGGTCATATACAAGTCAGTTAAATTTTAATAAATATACTATTAATGGATTTGGATTGTATGAAATCTAATTATGTATGGGCTGTACATGGGTTTGTCTTTAAACCCATTTGCACCCTATTTAATTTATAAATGTTATTAATTGAGTCAACCCATTTAACTTATAAAACCTGTATATGGCCAAGGACAACCGGTGCTAACATAAACAATTTTTATTTTTATTTTTTAAATTAAAACATTCTTTTTTTCCTTTATTTTTTTTTACATCTCTTTCCTTTGGCCCGTGGCCTGTATTTGGCCATGGCCAGCGATCAACCACAATCCAGGGCAAGTGAAGGCGTTGTGACCATTGTGGTCTGGGCGAGGGTGGCCCTCCTAGCCTTGGCAAAGGTGGCCCTTGCTTAGGCCGTGATGCCCTGGCTGGCCATGGCTTGTGGCTGGTTGCTAGCCATGGCCAAGTATTGGCCACAGGCCAAAGGAAAGAGAATGAAAAAGGGAATAGAATCAAAATCATAATAGTGCTTGCTTGCTAGGTACTTCTCTTTTTGTAATTGAGTAACAATAGACTTTCTAGCATATGAATCATGCAATAATTAGAGTGATCCAAGTAAAAGAAGATTGCTGTGTGTATAATTATCTGCAAGAATTTTCATTCAATTTCATTATAAGAATAATTTTCTTTTTAACTATAATTTTCGCAAAGATAGCTATGTAAACCCTGAACTCCTTATCTCTACTGTTGCTCCTGAGTTATCGTTGTCTCGTCATCGCAACCACCTTGATATTATTGTTTCTATTTACACCCTGACCACCTCTCATCCTCTTTCTTTCACAATAGAAATTCTCATAATCGTCAACGACGATGAGATCTAAATTGTCGCCAATGATAATATAGGTCAACAATGATGTTGACGTATAGTCTTACGTCGCTTGATAGCGGGTCTTATATATATTTTAGATTTATGTGTTTTCCCTCCATCTATCGGCTTAAGTTTTTAGATAGAATTATTTAACAAATGGAGTCAAAGGTGCTGGTTGTGATCATCACAAGCACCCTGAGGTTACGGGAGCCGAGTAAGACTTACTTACATCAGGTCATAGAAAGTGTAGAGTTTTGATTGTCTTTCTGATTGCGTGCCTATTGGTTCCATCAATGCTGGAGGTTGCCAATATCAAAGTCACAATAGAAGCAAACCCACATCCCCTACACCACTGGGTCATGCACCATTGGGCTTTTTACCATTTTGACTACAAATTAAGTTTGAATTTTCGATTGTTCAATAGAGTAAGGCTCATTTTAGCTCATCCTAAGAAAAACAATGAGGACACATCACAATTTATGTAGCCAAACGGGAAAAGCCTAACTAATATTTTTGATAATTCAAGGTCGCTTAGGCATGGGTGACCCTTCGTTTCCATTGGGGAAGTTGACTTGACCCCATAATTAAAGAACTCTTTTGAACACACATTTAGAGGATTTTCAAGTGACAAACAACATTACAGCAAGAAAAGGTGTTGTCCCACTTCGGACGGAAAAAATATAAAAAAATTCATAAATTTATTACATTTGTACCAATTTAATCTTAAATCCTTTGATTAGATCAATTTAATTTTAAATCTTTCCATATTACCAATTCGGTCCATCCAACTAATTTAGATTGGAAATCGGTAATGTGAATGCTGACTATCTTATGTGACAGGTTGGCGGCTGACAAGTGTTGACTAGAACATTTTTAGTTATACTTTAATATTTTTTCTTACTTTTATTATTTTTTAAAATTCCACTTTCCTTGTATTTCCCTTTATTCTTTTCCTTCTCTTTCTTGGCTTGTGGTGGTCACCGGCCAGCAATAAGCCATAGTTGAGGGCATTGTGGCCCTTGCTGGATCTAGTGAGGGCTAGACCGTCACAGCCTTTTGCAAGGGCTGCCCTTGCCTAGGTCACAAGGGTCCAACCCTCGACCAAGCCATGAGGGTTGAGTCCTCATTAGATCCAACGAGGGTGACCCTTACTTGTGGTTAGCAAAGCCACAATGCCCTCGCTAGTTATGGCCAAGTACCAGCCATAGGCCAAAGGAAAAAATAAGGAAAAAATGAATTTTTTTAAATTAACAAAAGTTCGAAAAATTATGAAAAATATTCACGTCAGCATCAATTGGCTGTTGGCCATATCACGTAAGATAGCCAACATCCACGTCAGTGATTTTTTTACTAATTTGATTAGATGAATTGAATTGTAGAATTAAATTGGTTCAATTGAAAGATTTAAAATTGAATTGGTACACACATAATAAGCTTAGAACTTTATGGTGCTTTTCCCAACTTTAGACCTTCATATAACTTTGAGAAAGTAGATAGATTGAGGTTTAGTTTGCAGTACCAAGTTGTCTCCAAATCGTTGTAGGGTCTTGGCCTTCATTGCTGCTACATTTTCTGTTTTTTCAATATCAATTTTGTTTTCGGACAAAAAAATATTATTTTTTTATTTTTAAGTTTTTTTTTGGTTAGTTATGTAACTTCTGCTTAAAGCCCTATACATTAGAACCAACTGTTTTAAGGAGAATCCGTGCGACGACATGGTGTAAACTTGTTGATGTATAATACACGATACATACCTTATTAGGCTTAAATGGGTTGCAGTTGGGAATTATGGAACCGGATTGAGACATCATTTACAAAACCTTATTGAGTTCGAGCAGGGAAAACTACCAAAAAGTTCTAAACCTATTGCATTAGTACTAATTCAGTGCTAATCCTTTTAATTCAACCAATTTAATTCTAAACATTTTCACATTGATACTAAGGTAGTCCATTTGACCAATTCAAACTAAAAACTCATGATGTGAATGAATTTTAATTTTTTTAAATATTTTTTATTAATTTTTTAATAATTCTCTTTTTTTTCTCCTTTATTTTTTTTCCGTCTTTTTCCTTTGGCCTATGGCTAGTACTACAGCCCTCACTCAATCCGGTGAGGGCTCCCTCATTAGCCCTGGCCTATGGTCGGCCGATACTGGCCATAGGCGAAAGGAAAGAGAAGGAAAAATATAAGAGATTTGTAAAAAAGTTGGAAAAAAGGATTTAAAAATTAGAAAAATTGTTTATTGTTAGTGTTGACCGTGCCATGTAAAAAGACTAGCATTTGCGTCAACGATTTTTGGCCTAAATAGCCTAGATGGATTGAATTTGTATCAACATAAATAAGGTTTATGATTAAATTCACCTAATTGAAAGGTTTAGAATTAAATTAGTATTAATGCAATAGTTTTAAACTTTTTGGTACTTTTCCCATTTGAAATGTGTTAGGTGAATTGCAAGTGCACAATATCAACAAGTAATAAAGTGATGAGCGAGTATCGTTCCCACAGGGATTGTTTTTTATTTTATCTAATTACTTACTGAAAGTGATCAATTCAAAAATTTAGCTAACCAAATCGAAAAGACGAGTAAAAAGTAAACTAAACCAATTAAAATACTAAAATATAGAAAAAAAGTCAAAACTTAAAGAATTAAAAGCTAATTAAAATTGTAAAGTAAAAATAATCTAAAGCAAACTAAAAATTAATAATTATCAAGATCACAAAGTGTTGGAGCATCCAACTTCACTTAATCATTCATAATTAATTTTCTTAACTTTTCATGCAACAAATTAATTTCCAATTGTGTTGGCGAAATTTCCCTAAGATGAACTAAAAGCCGACCTCGGTCTAATAATCCCTAATTAGGTATGTTAACCCACACTAACCTTAGGTGAATTTAAACTACCTAAAAGCATTAAGTTCTTGTGGAAATTCTCGGATTCAATCTAAGTAGTCTCAACATAGATCTACTACCACAACCACATAAATAACCTAGTGTACCTTGACCTAAATTTAATTTATGGTTCAATATCACTATTGCACATGCACACAATCTCCACCCGGTATCATGCATACATCAAAAATCATTCAAAAGTTGGTCAGACTTCTAAAAGCATTAAGATTATGATAAAGAACGACACAATCAAAACAATTCTATTGCATGAAAGTCTTTGAAAATTAATCAATCATGATTAAGATCCATTATAGCTCTAACAAAAGAAATTTAGAACATAGTAAAAATTAAACTAACAATAATTAAAGAAAACATAATACTAAATAAAAACAAATTCACCGAATTGAGAAACAAGGAGCTTCAGGTTTGTCTCCTCTTTCTCTCCTTAACATGCCAACTCCACTAAAATAGAAGAATAAAATATAACTAAGAAAACTCAAAATCTTCTGCAAAGATGGTGGCTCCAAGGATTCCCTCTTCTTCTGCGGTACAAGAGCAGTTTATATAGCTTCCAAAAATCTGCCCTAAGTCGACTCCTATTAGGATTTGAAAAAGATTCCTCTTTGATTTTCTTTGAACCTTATTTTCAATCATGGTCAAATTCTCCAAATATCTTATTCGGGCTGGCTTTTTCTTCAAGATGAAATATTCTGAAAGATATTGCAATATTCTGGAAGATCTAAAAATATTTCATACAAAATAAAATTACGTGAGCAGCAATTAAATTCACCCAAAATTCATCAAAATTTAGCAAATATTAAGTCTAAATTAGCAAGAATACTCTATTAAAAATAGAGTTATCAAAATGGATATGAGATTTTTTTTGCTAGTTATGCGAACCTTGAATTTGATAATTCATAGTGCCCATTGATCGGCAATCTAGAAATGTTAATGTCGATCAAGTGCTTCCTCAATTACATTTGCCAAATGCATGGTGAAGAGTTTAACTTTCCCTTGAATTATATAAATCTCTCTCCATGTTCCACTCACAAAAAAGATAATTAAGAAAGAAATTTATTCATGCTCGAGTCACTTCACATGCATGCGTATCACAATTGAAAGCGAACACGAATAGTAAATTGTGTCACCCATGACATGTAGGACATGATCTAATCACTTGCACCAATTTCTACAATCAACTGAGAATATTTGGCCATTTTCTTATATCGTTTGCTTGCCGTGATGAGAAAGAAATGTAATCCATGAGAAACTTGATTGAGCATTAACACAAGCAAATTTATCAATTGCTTATATAATATTGCAATTCATATAAAGAGAAATATAAGTTACTGAAGTTCAAAACACAAGCATTGGAAATTGCCCTAGTTTCTACTATTCCTATATGGGAAAGAGAAGGTGGGAAGTTCAATTTCCCACTTTGACTCAAGAAAATTCGAGGTGGGGATATGTAATTTCAATGGTAGGTTTTGACTCTCATGCTCTGTTAAGAGGCATGGCAAAAGTGTGAAAGTGAGTTGAGAGTTAGAGTTGGACAAATAAAAAAAGAAAAAGTTCAAAAAACAAGTTGCTTATTTAAAGCCAACTAAAAAGGGATATAATGTAGTATTTGACGGTTCACCAAAGTTTGCCCACTATGATACATTTACCCTAAACTATTTATTGTGATACCAAAGTTCCCAAATTTTTATTCATGTGACACATTTACCCTAATTTTTTTTTGTGACACCAAAAATCTCAAAATTGTTTTTTTGTAACACCAAATTTTTGGTGTAAATGTGACATACAAATACAAGTTTGAGGATTTTAATATCACAAAAAGAAATTTAAGGTAAATGTGTTATATTGTATGAATTTGGGATAAATGTATCACATAGGTATAAGTTTAGGGATGTTGATATCACGAAAAAAAAGTTTGGAGAATGTGTCACTGTGAACATAGTTTATAATTTTGGGTTGCTTTTTCCCTTAAAAAAATATTAAATACTAGGAAAAAATATGTGTAATATCCTAAATTTCAATCCATTTCAAGATATATAAAATTGTTATTTTATTAATGTATTATTAGTTATATTTACTCTGAGTTAGTCACTTATGAGATACTAACCAAAAGGGAAAAGCTATTAAAGATTCAAATATGCATGACTAGGGAACTTGACCATAAATTGACGATTTTACCATAAGGATTGACGAGGGACAATCATGTGCTCATACAAGCCGATCTAGGAACATTTATAGATTGATTTGTAGATAGAATATAATCAGATTGTAGGTGACTTTTTATTACCATTGTACAAACTACAAACAACCCTTGATCAATTTCTAACAATTGTGTACTTAGGAATAAGCAATTGATCCCTCGCAATTACATGACAATCGAAATCATCCATGAATCAAAGATCCTTAAACATGGATTAATCTTATTTTAACCATTGGTTGAATACATGTAACTCCTAAAATTCGCTAGTTAATTTGAGATGTGCTCAAGGTGCAATCGATCGATTTTAACCGTGAATTTCAATTTGATTTCAAGTATTGAACTTTCAAGGACGTCAAGACTAAAGTTAGACATTGCCTCTGTAATTCTCAAGTTTATCAATAAACCGAAAATTATCGGGAATGGGATTAACGAACTGAGAATTCGAGCCGAAAAAGGAGTCAAGCCAATCGAAGGCCCAATAGGCCTCACATCCAATATGGGTAGACCAAGTGGGCCCCAACCAAGCTCACCAAGTCTAAGTGGCCCAAGCATGCCCATTAAAGCCCAATTGCCAATTCAAGCCCATTTCTCTACATTTAAAGCCCAAAGTTGAATTACACGAGCCCGTACAAAATTGTGGCCTATATACGCATATAGTATTTTATATTATACTTTGTGAAATTATTAAAATCCCCCTTCTAGATGGTCATTGGCAATTATGAAGAGAAGATAAGAGAAGAGAAAGTCTCACTTGCATTTATGAAGGGAAATGATGGTGGATGAAACTTCTTGAAGAAGTTGAGTGGCTTCTTCTTCAAGCTCATTTCTCTCTCTTCTCTCTCTCTCTCCTCCCTCATTCGGCCCCCCTTCATCCACCCCTCTCTCTCTCTCTCTCTCTCTCTCTCTCTCTCTCTCTCTCTCTCTCTCTCTATTGTTCTTCTTCTTTTCCTCTTGGTTTTCCTCCTTGGCCACCCCTTTGCCATTCAAACCACCGCCATGCCACATGTTCAAGAGCCATCCACATTGTTCCTTGTCCACTGTGAGCCGCTATCCTCCTCTCCCCTCTCTTAGCTCACCACCACCGAACACCACCATAATTGAGACCCATTTTCATTGGTGTCCCTATGCCATTTCCAAAGGTAATCATGTGTAGTCCTTGCCGGCGCTATCGCGCTCATGTCGTTAGAATCGTCGTCAACTAAGTTTACGTTCTAATCTCTCGATTAGTCCATTAAACTTGCTTAGGATAGATTAACTATGGTCAAGGTGTGTGGTTAGTTAATTAACTATAGTTAGTGAGAGATAGTTAGTTAAATATGGTTAATGTATGTTTAATAAATTAACTATGGTTAGTGAGGGTTAGTTAATTAACCATAGTTGAAAAGGTGGTTAGTTTAGTTAATTATGGTTAACATTAATTAATTTGCTAATCCTGATTAATTAAAATTAATTTTATTTTTAATTAATCAATTATAATTAAGGTGATAAACTATCGAGATAAGCTATCGGAAGGGGGTGATAAGCTATCGTTAAAAATATGATAATCTATCGGGAAATTAAGCGATAAGCTATCACAAAAAAGGTGATAAGCTATCGAGAATTGTTTGGTAAGCTATCACAAAAGAGGGTGATAAACTATCGAGGATTTGATAATAGGCTATTGCTAAATAGAACATAAGTTATTAAGAAATATGGGGGAAAGTACAGCGCAAGTGCCAAAACTTGGCACAAAGGGACAATTAAGTGCCAAAAGTTACAAAATGTACACTTAAGTGCCACTTTTAAAAAAAATTGGATCACTTAAGTGCCAAGTCGCCGGAACCCTGCCGGAAATCCGACGTGGCAATTTTTTATTACTTTTCTTGCCTACGTGGCTCGCCGGAAACTGAATCAGCCAAAAATCAGCCAAAACGACGTCGTTTTGGCTGACGTGGATTTAAAAATTATTAATTAAATAATATTAAATAATTAAAAATATATTATTATAAAATGGATTTTATTAAATAAAAAAAAAAAAGCAGGGATCGGCGAGGGCTGTGCAGCCCTCGCCGATCCTCTCTCCCTTTTTTTTTTTTAATAAAATCGATTTTAATTTTTCAAAAATCTGACGTGGATTTTTTTTTTTTTTTAAATTGCCACGTGGATTTTTTATTTTGAAAAAAATGCCACGTCAACAAATAAAGTCGCTGGAAAATGGACACGTGGTAATTTGGCTGGAATTTTTCACCGTTGGCACTTAAGTAATCCATTTTGCTCCGATTTTGGCACTTAAGTGTACCTTTTGTAACTTTTGGCACTTAAGTGTCCCTTTGTGCCAACTTTTGGCACTCCAGAGGTTCGCATATCAAGAAATATGTGATAAGTTATCACCATAGGGCGATAAGTGATGCCTTATATGAGATTTCTGCTTAAATTATATGTGAAATTCCTACACATGCCCACTGTTTGATACTTGCTTTGCCTTGAAAAATATTTGCCTCAAGTAAAACCCCGCGTAGTAATTTTTACAAGGGTTTTTATGGACATATAAAGGGAAAATCCTGAGTTGTAGAGTTTATATGTCAAGTTTTATAATTTAATTGGGGCAAGGATGTTATAAAAGGACTGCATGCAAAGTTTGATGGGTCAATAATGTTTATGTGATCATGTGTGAATATTTTTCTATATTTTTACGTGAAAAATGGCATAAGTTTATTATATTAAGCATACACCATGTTTGCATTGGTTAAATGAGGAAAATGCATTTGGTATGAGTGGTTAGTGTGCTCATGTTATCACGTAAATGAGAACCGTCACCAATAAATTTTGGATATCTAATAGGTTTTAGGTTTGCCATTATCCAAATGGTTTTTTGATACTTGATGGATATTGGGTTTACCATATTTGATGGATTTCAGATACCTAATGGATCTCGGCCGATGAATTTTGAGAAGTGATAATACTCCCGTATGATTGCGGGTGTGCCTTGCATGGCCGTGATGATGCCCCCATTTGAGACGGGTGTGCTTTGAATGGCTGTGATAAATGCCGAATAGATGTTGGATGTATTTTAAATGGTAGTGATAATAACTCCGATGGGTTTCAAAGATCTAATGGATTTCGGACGTATTTTGAATAGTAGTAATAACCTCGATGGATTTCAAGCATGGCCCTAAGTGGACATAATAATTGGTACAAGTATGGATGCCTTGTGTATAGGTTTGATAGTTATTGTGATTCTGAATTATTAAATGCATTTGTTGCATGATGGTTGTAGTCATGACCTCACATGTGAATTTTGATGTGCCAAGGTGAGGTGAGAATGCTTGTGCAAATGCATTGTGCATGGAAATTATTAAAAGAATTGAGTTTGGTTATAAGATTATGGCATATAATATTTATGATATGCAAAGCATGAGCCAAGGCCAGATGAGAGTGCTTGCGGGTTTATTGAATGGCTTGGTTAGTTGTTCCAGGGCTAAAATGTCTATTCACATTCATAGTTAAGGCAAAGCAAAGATCGTTTTGCTATTGATCTGCCATTAATAATAAAATGCATATTTAGGTGCACTCGAGACAAGTTGACTTCCTAATAAGGGTTTAGGTCGTTAATTCATTGACATTTTATCTCATCCATTGTTGTTTAGCCATTTTCATGTCTATAGTGCGAAGAATCAACAAGTGAGGTTGTTCATTGCAAAGTATGGAATGTGTAGATTAACCTTGACTTTACTGGTTTTATTGGCTTAATAAGAAGTTGCCCATGGTAAAAGCTTGTACATGTAAATTTCCTAGGATTAACTAGTAAACAAAGAAAAATAGTACTTTTGGAATTGTTCGTTGTTGTGTTTTCCTATTATTCCCATTATTGGGATTGACTGGATGATTATATATTGCTTTCACATGCGTTTAATCTCAAGATAAAAAAAAATGGTCAACGACGCATCTTAGAACGTCACATTCCTTTGACCAAAGTGATTAGGAGTTGTCACGTATTCAAGAATCAAGACATGACAATATGAATTGTTGGAAACTTGTTGGAAAAGATGAGAAATTAAAAATCAATTGTTTGAGACGTATAAGGACTGTTTTAAATCATAATTTCGCTCAATGGGGTACGAAATTCAGTGCAATAGACTCTACTAACTATTCTCCCAAGATAAAACCAAACTTCTTATTTTTTCCAGATAGAATAATGAAGGAATAAGTGCATCGTTATTTATATTACTCACCATGGAAATGAAAGATATCTAAAGAGAGAAGAATGTTCTTCTTTTGATATATTGATTTCACTTTTCAATTATGTTAACAATTTGTAGATAAAAGAAAAAGAGGACAATTAAGAAACCATTATAACTAAATTGATAATTATTGAATGAGAAGATGACAACTATATAACTGTTATTAAAATAAATCAAATGTTACATTTCTATTCCAAACCTATTTCGGAATAGAAATCCGTTTGGTAAAAAAATTTCATTTCTATTTCTGGAACAAATTTCTATTCCAGAAATAGGTTTGGAATAGAAATTAGAAACAAAATTTTTTTACTTTTCTATTTCTAGAACAGAAATCAAAAATTGTTTCTCTCTTTCTTACTCCTCACTCGAAGAAATTTTTTTCCGTCCGTCACTCACCACCACCCCCGCCCACCGCCCGCCGCCCACCGCCGCCGCCGCCGGTCGCCGCTGCCGCCGCCATTCGCCGACGTCCACGCCCATCCTCCACCGGCGGCACTGGCACGCGGCCGGCGACAGCCGCCGCCATTTCGCCGTCGTCCACAGCCCATCATCCGCCGCCTTCCGGTCGCCTTCCATGGCCGGTGACCGGCGACTGGCGGCGGCGACCGCCCACCGCCGTCCTCTGCCTATCGCCGGTCGCCGTGCACCGAGCGCCGGTCGGTGGTTGGCGATCGCTGTGTGCCGGGTGCCGCTGGTCGCCGGTCGCCGCCGCCAATCCCCGCTCCTCCCATTATCATCACTACTTAGATGCGGTAAAAAAATTTTGATTATCAAACGAATTTCTCTTCCAAGAATAGAAATTTGTTGTTGTTATCAAACGTGTTTTTTGGCTCAGAAACTCATCCAGAAATAGAAATAGAAAAATCTATTTCTGTTCCAGAAATGTTATCATTCGCGCAGTGCCTATACTTTCGTACGGCACTCACTTTGGTTTTAAAACTTTTTTTTCGCTCACTTGAGTGCTAAATTTGAGTGAAATTGTTCACTTGAGTGCCACTTCGCCAAAAAAGCTGATGTGACAGCCGGAAAATAATATTTTAATATTATAATTAATTTTTTTTTTTTTTTTTTTGCTTTTTTTTAAGGGTCGGCGAGGGCTATTGTTGACCCTCACCAACCGCCAAACTCTCGCCGTCGGTCGTGAAGGCCTTGGGTGAGGCTGTCACGGCCTCCCTGTGGCTGCCAAGGGCCATTGTGGCCTTGCCCAAGGCTAGATCTGGGCAAAGGCCGCCTAGCCTTCGCTGTCAACCCCATGGGTGAGGCCGTCAACGGCCTCGCCAGCCTCACCGGCCTCACCTAGGGCCTTCGACGACCTCCCCGGCCTCACCTAAGGCCTTCGACGGCCTCCCTGGCCTCACCCAAGGCCTTCACAACCGACGACAAGGGGGCCCTCACCTAATCTGGGCGAGAGTTCAGCGGCCAACGAGGGTCGACAGTGGCCATCGCCGGCCCTTAACAAAAAGCAAAACAAAAAAACCAAAAAAACTTCAAAAAAATTAATTATAATATTAAAATATTATTTTCCAAAATGCCACATCGCTTTTCGGTGAAGTGATACTCAAGTGAACGATTTCACTTCGACTTGACACTCAAGTGAGCGAAAAAGAAAATTTGATACCAAAGTAAACGTAGTACGAAAGTTATGGCACTCCTAGTGTACTTACTCCAAAAAAATCAAACGTTATAAAACAGTTGAAAATTAATGATGATAAAAAACTGTTACAAAATTAATCACTTTTAATATTTAAAAAACCATTGGAAAGTCGTTACATGACCATTAAAAGGTTTTTATTAAACCATTATAAATAGTTATAAAACTAATAACTTTTAATATTTCAAAACTATTAAAATATCAAAACTAATTAAAGCAAGCGCTTCGAGAGTGCCTTGCAGAGTTAATTTGGGTATTCCTCTACACATGTTAGTCCATGTTGTGCCCACATAGAGCTGAATATCCTCCCGACTAGGGGTGTCAAATAGGTGGGTCGGGTCGAAAATGGTCTGACCCACATCGACCCATTTAATCCGTTTTGACCCATTTTTATGCAATGTAAATTTGATGACCCATACCCGACCCGACCCATACCCAACCCATACCGGACCCAAATTACCAACACATATTAATATTTAACTCAATTTAAGAAAATCTACTCTCATTTATTTAGTCCACTTTAAACTTTTCACATATAAATTATTTGAATGAAAATTTCACATCAAATTTATAAAGTAAATTAAATAATAAAAAATTAGTAAATAAAAAATGTGGATACCTCTAAATTGAAATATTTTGATGAAAATAATTTTTTTAAAAATAGATTTTTTAATTATTTTGAAAAAAATTGAATTTATTTTTTATTTTATTTTATTTTATTTTATTTTATTTTTTCTTTCTTTTTCTTTTTCTTTTCTTTTTCTTTTCCCTTTCTTTTCTCTTTTCTTTCTTCTTCCTTCTTCTTCCCCATTTTCCTCTACTGGTGGCGACTGGCCAAGACGCGGGCCAGTGAACTCGAACTCAACCAAAGCTGGCGAACTCGAGGCTCCGCCAATTTAGGCTCCGCCGAGATCACTAGCAGTGGTCAAGCTTGGGCTCGCCCGAATCTGGTGAGTCGCGAACTCTATTGCGACCATCGATTTTGGGGCTCGCCTACCCAAATCCGAGCAAGTCGTAGCTCGGCTAAAGCCGGCGACCTCGCAACTCGCCTATCCAGATTTAGGCCGAGCTCCGGCCAGCGAGCTTAGGGCTCACTAACCCAAGCTCTATCGCAACTCGCCCACCTAAATCCAAGCTAAGCTCCAGCCAGCGACGGCAAGCTCGGGATTGGCAATGGTGACAATGGCATGATAGCAAGATCAACAACGAAAGTCGAGAATGCATAAAGAAGGGGGATGGAAGGAGAGAGATGATAGGTCTATCTAATAACTCACTCAACTCATATTTAACTTTCACTTAACCCATATTTGACTCATATTTAACTTTCACTTAACTCATATTTGACCAATTTAACTAAAAATGGGTCATAATATGGGTTTATGACCCATATTGATACATCTACTCCCGACTATCTGATTACGAGTCGTTTACCACACTGTTTAAACTCAAATCGGAGCATGTTTGGGCAAAGATTTGTAGGTCTTGGACAGAGAAGACGGACGCAAGCGAAATTCTTTGGCCATTCACTGTAATGGCTTGCCGAAAGCATTTTTCGTTAATTTGCATGAGCGAGAAAGCAGGGCTTACTTGATCCAGGATTACATGTACAGATGATTAAATTTATGTCACTAGTCATAAATCGTTGTTTCACCGTGGCTTGCCATTCCCCAAATGAAGAGCCGGCACGATGTCATGAATTGTATGCAAAGCTCTTCGCGAAATTGTGTCGTTTGCTGAATTGATTGATACATATTATATAGCTTCTTTGATTGTTTGTAAGTAAGGCGAAACAATTGGACGACTAGCAATAATAATAAAAGATAAGAGCACTTTCATTATTATTCGGGCCTTGTTTTCATTTCATTATTAACCACCCAAGATAGCATCAACGATTTAATAATTGCGAGATCATCCGATCTTCGATTGGGATCTATTTCCCGTTCACGACTCGGCAATTCTTGCGAATCTCCCCTTGATCCCCTGGCAGGAGCCAGGTGTTCCCCAGCTTGGTCATTGAATAGCCGAACATCTTCAGGAAGTCCTCGTAATTGGCATCGTACCGCTTAGCGATCTGGAGGCTTTCATCTTGGGCGACAATCTGCTGGTCGATGCCAAGGACGGCCCGGTGGTTCAGGACCCTGGAGTAGAAGGTTTTGCTGAAGGTGTAGCTCGGGCCTGAGTCAGGGTTAAGGTACACCATATTGGTTGAGTTTGGTGGGCATTGCTCCCTCAATTCGGACAACAAGGTTGGGTCCATGCTTGGGTCTGGCTGGCCAGTATTGTTGAAATTGTACAGCCTGTCCGAGATGAACTTGCAAGTGGTCTTGCCCAGTGTATGCCCCCCTGGCAAAATTTAAATTGTTTTGGCAAAGTTAGGAGGAATTGGCTATGATTGTTAGAATGACATAATACGGGAGCATGCCATTTTCGTGCACTTGGAGGAGATCATTGTGAGGATTGGCTCAGATTACATCCTCGACGATTCCATAAATGATGAGATTCTTTGTATCGTGACAATTAGGCAGTGATTTAGAAAACTTGAAAGCTAAAAGGGACAGCATGATTCACTGAACTGAAGTAACGAGGTCGGAGTCAAATAAACACTTCCATTTGAGTGTCAGATCGTACCAAGTAGAGTAGTGACGTCCAGCAAATCCATGCCTCTTATTTGAAAGTAATGGATCACCTGCTCCCACCGGACGGCATGCAATGCGATGTCCACCAACTTCGCGATGGACGAATTTCCATCCCTCCTCCCCGTCGGAACGGGATACGACACCCCTCCCGCCTATTACAACATCATTATCACATCAGTAATTCTAATTTTTTCTTTCCACATCGCACGCTCCAAAACTCAAGCTAACAACATGTCGAATATCATCAGTGCAGCTGCCCAAACAATCTCTTTTCGAGCTCAAAAAGGAAAAACTGAGAACCATGTTGCATACCAAGATGACAGCATCTCTAGCGGCAAGGTTGATAATGTCAGCGCAAGAGACGACCCCAGGACAATGCTGTTCCAGGACTTCCTTGACCTTGTCAATCACCTCCAGAGGAAGCCCTAGAATCGCTGCATTTTGCGGTGCTGTTTTCTCTGAATCTGGCACGTCCAGTAGAATCGATGCATCGCATCCCTGTTTCATACACATTACCAAACATATGTACCCAAAACAGTGGTATGCTAGAAAGCTCAGTTCAAGAGGTTAAACCATTGGGTGAAAGGATATGGCATGCTCAGAAAGGGCAATGGAAACCGAATGATTGAAGTGATGCCGACTTCAAGATCGTTCGAGAAGAGGGAAATGAACAGACGGTACGTACCTTGATGAAGCAGTCAGTATAGAGAAGTTGCATGAACTTGGCAGCGAGGGTCCTGTCCTGCTTCCAGTAGGACTCGACCTGGTCCCTCACGTACTTCTCGACGTCGGGGCATGAGTTCTGGTAGAAATTCCACTGCAGTGGCGGTGGCAGCTCGATCGTCGGCTGTGCCTCGATGCCCCTTACCGCGCACGAGCTCACCAACGCGAGCGCCGATAGCAACAGCTGCCAACACCTTGATGCTCTCATCTTTCGACTTTTATCCTGTGCTGACCACGCGACACCGCAATGCACGTGAAGCTAAGCAGGCTCCCTATTTATATGTATTTGTGTAATTTTTTCCTAAAAGAATAGCACTGTAAAGTGTAAATAAAATCCGATCTCCCATCCATACCCGCACCTTTTTAAAATTAGTGAGTCCGTTGTTTATGGAAAAGAATTCACCGAATCCTCCTCCCTTATTTACTTACTTTATTTTCCTATAAAAATTCACCGATTTTACCTCTCTTCTTACTTGGACCTTGCGTAAATGGCAAAGAATCCACCGAATCCTCCTCCTTTATTTTACTTTCTTTCTTTTCCTGCAAAGATTCACTGAATAAACGTTTCTCACTAGAGGTGTCAAAATCGATTTTCCACCTATTTTGAACTCATATTCAATGAGATGGGTCATATATGAGTCACTTAAGTTTTATTATATAGGCTGTTAAGGGATTTGGATTGTATGTAAGTCTAATTATGGATGGGTTGCAAATGGGTTGGGCTGTAAATGGGTTTGTCTTTAAACTCATTTGCAGCCCATTTAATTTATAAAAGATTATTAATTGAGTCAGCCCATTTAATTTATAAAACCGGCCATTCTATGTGACATGGCTGAGGATAGTTGGTACTAATATAAATAATTTTTAAATTTTTTATTAATTTTTTAAAAAAAATTATTTTTTTCCTTTATCTTTTTTTTCCCCATCTCTTTCATTTAGCCTATGGCTGGTATTCAGCCATGGCTAGTGATCAGCCACAGGCCAAGGCTAGTGAGGGCCTTGTGACTGTCATGGCTTGGGTGAGGGTTGCTCTCACGACCTAGATTAGGGCAGCCCTTACTTAGGGAGAATTGCCAAAAAAGTCCTAAATCTATTGCAGTTGTGTCAGTTTAGTCCTAAACCTTTTTTTTTACCGATTCAGTCCTAAACTTTTTGCGATTGTGCCAGTTGAGTCCATCCGACCAAAATTGGCCGACCGGAGCTGACGTGGACGCCGGCCGGTGCCGCGCCAATATTTTAATAATTTTTTATTATTTTTGATTTTTTTTTTATTATTTTCCGATTTTTTATTGTTTTTAAAAAAAAATTCTTTTTTTTCTCCCCCGCCGGGCGGGCAGTGGGGCCCAGCGCCGACGAGGCTGCCGGCCCACTGCGCGAGGGCCACGGCCCTCGCCGACGACCTCGCCTAGACCTGGGGGCCGCCGGCGAGGGTCGCGGCCCCGGCTTCGCCCAGATCTGGGCGAGGCCGACCACGGCGAGGCGCCTTCGCCCCGATCTGGGCGGCGGCTAGCCACGGCGAGGCGCCTTCGCCCCGATCTAGGCGCATTCGCCCAGATCTGGGCGACGCCGGCCGCGGCGAGGCGCCTTCGCCCAGATCTGGGCAAGGCTGGCCTCACCATGGCTTGGCCGCGGGCGAAGGCAGCCAAATTCAACCATTTCTGCGATAAAAATGACAGCAACCATATCCTTTATTCTACCATCCAGATTCTTAGGATCATACATCCTAACGAATGGACAGAAGAACCTCATACACTCAAAAAATTCAAGGCCAGACTTACACAAAGCCTACCATACTCTGTTTCATACTCATACTGGGACTACCAACAAGTTTGGTGGAACACCTTTTATAGACAAAACAACCAAATGAAACATACCCGGCTCGTACCAGGATGGGAACTATTCAGAAAAGAATTCCATCCATCACAACATGACATAAGATTCCCATGTTTACTCCATTATTTTGCCATATTCAGAATATCATGGGTTACGGCTGGGAATTTGCATATTCTCACAAAGAACAAATACACATACTCATCAGACAGCATAAAACAAAATGGTGAGATAAGTTCAAGTTCCAAAAATGGGGAACGGAACCCATAGTTCGAAAATGGTTGGACAACAACCAACCCCAAAAACAATCAAACCAAACGACATATCTCCAAGAAAAGTCACAAATAATGGCAACTCTTACTGCAGCAAGCACAAAAGAAGAATGCTATGCCATAATTAGTCAACTACACCACGTTGGCCAAATTGAAAGCATAGTTCGCGACTCTTCAGATAGCCAAGAAGGAAGCCATGAAGCAACTTCAACATACCACTTGGCATCCCCATAAATACTGTTTTACTGTTCATACTTTAAAATATTGTTCATGTACTATTCAAACTTTTACTGTGCACTTACTACTGTTTCAAATAGTAAACACTGTAGCACGAGCACTATAAAAGAAGATAACACCCTCAGAAGAAGGGGAGGCAATTGTGTACCACTTCTGAGAGCTCTTCGAAACCCTCTCCACAGTCCCTCACTCTCTGAAACCCAGAAACATTCGAAAACCCTCTTCACCCGGAAGTATCCCCAGGTTTTGAAGTAAGTTTTCGAAATCATACAATAGTTTCTTCATACCAGGTCCTGACTCATCCATAGTCAGTAGATTTGCTTTCATACTCCATATTAGTTCAGTGACGGAGTGTGGATTACCGTCCCAGATCTGAAACTGGTTTTAGTTTCTTTCTGCAGTTGATTCAATTCCTGCACTTGTACTTTACTTTCTTTAGTTTATGCACTTGTAATTTAAAGCTTTTTCATATATGTAACTCATACTTCTATATTATCTTCATATACCACCTATATGGTCGGTTTCTTCATTTCTTGGTGTTTCTGCATACTTTTACTTTTCATACTTTACATATTCTTTGCTTTACATATAATCTTTTAATGTTCGAGATTTTGCTTAGTTTAATATTCATTTATATCTCATTTCTCTACTTAGTTAAATTTCTATATACCATAACCCTATCCTTCGAGTTACTTTATGATATCATATCCACATTTACAGAACTAGCTGAGTTCTTTGACTTTCTCAGAGACATAGAACCTTTAGAGTTCTTCAATATCATAAACAGATCCAATTAACCCAGATCTCCATATATATCAAAATGAACTTTCCTACACTGAGGACTGCTTAAAAAGTCTGGTGTTTGAAAACTCCATAGTAGAAAAAAGAAAAAGTCGTTTCAAGAAAAGCCATACACTATTTAATTTGACCTGTAGTTAGGGGAAAAAAATAACTATCGGTAAGAAATGAAATGCTTCAAATTGTGAAAGGTTGCAATTATTTTGACAAAAAAAAAATGGTCTCATGTAAGATATGACCATTCAAAGAAGAACAACACATTTTTCAAAAACAATGTGTTGTCACCGAGACCTCGATTTTTATTAACAAATGTAAACAAAGCAATGTCAAGATTACTTGAAAGATATTTATAGAAATAATCTTTTGAACAAAATACCAAAACTATATATCAAAACAAAGTCCTTTGCACCAACGGCTGCATAAAAATATCTTTGGTGTGAAAACTCATAGTACAAAAAAGCATGTCAGTTGAAAAAGTTTTTTTCGAAAAGCCATGTACTATTCCATTGACTTTAAAAATGATATGTGAGGACAGAGAAACCATCTAGTCAAAACTGCTTTATTTGGAAGAAGTCCCGTGTAATGTAAGACCTTTCAAAGGATACTGGCACTTTTTACAAAAATTAGGAAATCTTGTCATATTGAAATTATTGCCTCTTTGACCCCCAAAAAAAAAAATTATTTTGATGCACTCGTTAAACTGTCGCTGTCGAAATATCATGTCTTTTTCGAAAATTGAAGAAAAAAAGAAAAAAAAAAAAAGCAGAAGGAACAAGGAGAGAGCGAGAAAGGTGGCAAAGGAAAGACATCTCAGAAAAGCAGTGCAACTTCAAGAAGATTTAAATGACTTTAAATTAGGTTGATTATATTGAGTGAAAAGAAAACCTATCCATTCTCAAAGCGAAATTATCATAGGGCTTTGTTAGAAACCCAATTTCAAAGACTGATTCGAAAGCTACAGAAGACAAACATTAGTTTTAAGAGACAGTTTTCAAGATAAAAATCCAAGATGGCTGGGAAAAAAAAAATTAAGAAAAAGCCGAACAGCAGATGGTTTAAGCACTTCTATTGGACTGTACTTTGATCTTTTGGGCAAGAAAATTAAAAAAAAGTAGCAGAGTCGAGAGATCTTTTGCAAGACAATGGCAAGGTTTAGCTTGAGGATCTGTGTAACGACAGAAACAGCACAACATAAGGCACTTCACCAAAATTGCTATTTATCGAGGCGTATGAAAATTCGAAAAGCATGTGAAACTTTAAACGGCAGAGAGATAATTTGCGAGATTCTACTTCATCTTAGTTCTCGCGCTAGTTTTCTTTCGGAGGATAATCTACCACAACACCAGCAGCACCATCGTCGTGCGGTACAGCAAGACAAAATCACACAAGCCCCCATAATAAAAGAAGGAAAAATAAATAAATGCCAGAAAACTCACGACAAGATTACAACTGCAGAAATCTCAACAGAGCAAGAACAGGACAATCAACAACCACCACCAGCAAGCAACTTTTCATCATCAAGGGAGAAAAATAGAAACATTTATTAGCGATCTGAGTTTCCAGAGACTCACAGAGCGAACCCACACGCCGCCGCTCAGCCTTGCGTCCGCCGCAGCGCGCAACTCAGTCGCCTTCCCCCCTCTCTCTCTCTCTGAGTCCTCAAACTATGATCGGCCGCACGCGGAGCCAGATGTGGCTCTGCCGCCCTCTTCGGTCGAGCCGAATCTGGCACCGCCGTCGCCGGCTCAGCCGCGACGGGGGGCTCCGCCGGGAGAGGAAAGAGGAATGAGGAACGAGTAGACGAAGAACAAAGAAAGAGGGCACGGACGACGGAGAAGAGAGGAGGAGGGGGTTAGATCGGGTATTTCTCCTCACTTTTCTTGTTCTTCCAAATTTAACCCTCACATAATAGGAAAGTCGAACGTTGGTAAGGGTTGAAAAGGTAAATTGCTGCAACGGCTATCTCCGCAATAATGTCGGTTGCAATATTCAAAACCAAAAATCGATTGGTCTTCACTTTTCCAAGTGAATGCGAATGCGAATTTTACCGTACATGTACACCATCCAAATTGCACAATATGTAATAATTTGTCGATGGTAATTTTCTATAAAATATATAAAGTTTGTGGAAAAACGGGTTTCAATTAAATTAATTCAATATTCAATATGTTAATTAATTGTGATCGATAAACACTTAAAAAAATCAAAGATTAGATTGTTGATTTTATATTCTTATATGAAGAGTTCTAGCGTATCCTTTTGGCGACCAATTTAGTCAATCAAATTGTGAGCAGAGCCTAAGTCTTGTTTGGAATAATTTTTGTGATAAAAAAAATGTAAGATTTAATGTCGAGATTGACTCTATTGGATCTTTGATTCATCAATGAAGTGGACGAATTGGATTAGTTTCATGAACTTCAAATTGGTCCAATGATGCAATGGGCTCCTCCACAAACGGCCCTGACTCGAGATTGTTTGCCAAAGGGATGACCCGAAAGGGTTAAATGGGTCTTGGATTTGGGCCTTTTAGTAGATGGGCTTTTTATCTTTAGTAGCCAGCCCACATTCATCTAGACGGAGATGTCATGGAGGAGATTCCACAATGGAAAGGGGGAATTGTTGCATAGACCGTATTATATAGTACTAAATTGAATGTGGACTATGGAAATGCTGGGTTTGGCCAAGTATTGTTAGATTTGATGGTTTATATTCGGTTTAGTATATGTAGTGAGTTCATCGGATAATTTCTCTAAAACATGAGTTGATAGTACAACATTCCAATGCCACACTATGAGAACCAAAAGCAACTAAAATTCACTAAAATTATGGATGTTATCAATATGAAACTTCAGTTAGCTACACTTGGTTTAGAACAAAACCGATTGACTTCTAACAAAACTGAACTAACTAATTTGATTTTGATTTGTTATGGTTCCCCGCCCTTCTTTTTGGTAAGACAAGGAAGCCAACCCAAATAAACAAATTTGAGCATACAAAATATCCATTAATCTCATGAACCCAATACATGAGCTAAAAAACAAGTGGGATCGATCCCCACATGGAATTGTTTGCACTTATTAATGGCTTGGAGAATGGAGCATACATTGCATGACCACCCCACACAGCACAAGTCTAGGTCAGGTCAATATTGCATTTTTCTTTAATCAAATTAGTTTGGTTTAGTAACTAAATGTTGTTCACGCCCAGTACTTTATTATATGAGAAATACATAAAACCATCTCCAATTTCACCCATCCTTCATTCTTCATTTATCGTGAAACAAACTGAGATTCTATGTTATGGTGCAAACTATGACATTTTGATAGTATAGGGTGGCAATCGCAAATTGAGAAACTAAAGGGTGCAAAAGCATAATTGAATGGATAGTTGAGAATGGTCCTTTAAATGATTTTTTATTTTTTTCTCTTTTGATCCCCAATGGATCAAGGTTTGACCGAAAAGCAGAGGCCCACCTTTTGATGACTTTTATGCATTCTACTTCTTCTATTTTAACATTTCAGTAACATTACTAGCATTTCTCATGACCAAATTGCACGGGTCAACATCATATTCAGTTCCATCGAACGATGACATTCTTTTTGGTTATCTTGATAATGCATGGAGAACTATGGATGAAGTTCGACTAAGCTCAAATTCAAAGCCAAAAGGAAAGGCATGTGATTGGGAATCCATTTGGCTCCAATATCAATCCACATTGCATTGTTTGTTCATTTTGTGCTTTATTGGATCAAAAGACAAAAAGGGGCTATTTGATCTGTTGATTAAGTATTAACAGTAGAACCTTTTGTACATAATATTCTTCAATGTGCTTGTATCTTCATGTACATTAACTTAACTTTCAATAGCTTGCTAACTAAACTTTTCTTATTTAAGATAAATTTGATGTCAACGGTTTGATACAAAGCTAGCCAAACCTATCACCAGATTCATCATCATCATGTGTAAATTGTGAGAGGTTGTGGGATCATCACCAATTATTAATAAAACTTAAGTTATTAGATGAATACATTATTTATTTTTTAAATATTCTAACATAAGTGGCTTTGAAAAGAAAAAGGAACTGCATGCCTCGACACCTCGTGAGTGGACGTGCGCGACTGCTTGCATGATCCTGAGCGCGATGTGATACCTCATGTCCCAACTAAGCGGCATCCACCCAGTGTCGTTATCACCCATAATCGAGAAACTCATCATGGAATTATTCGGCGGAGGAAAACAATACACTGATAGTCTCTGATTAGCAATACAACAGAGGTACACAAAACTTGACTTCAGATTCTTACCGTGCAATAGAGCAGATTAAAGCTTCCCGGGGGAATGTACTCATAAACCAGAAGCTTCTCATCGCCGCTATAATGGTAAGCCACCAGAGGCACCAAATTCTCGTGATTCATCGATCCGATTTCCTTGATTTTTTTCTCTGAACTCGCCCTCGGAATTGCTCACTGTCTTTCGGCCTCTTCACGGCCACGGCGATTCCAGTCCGAGTTGACCGTCTTCAACAGGTCCCCTTCCAGGCTGTTAAACCCTCTGCTCATCGCTAGTTTTCCCGACAGCTCGGATGCCGATTTTGGATCGCTTTGGAACTTCGGTCTTTTCCGAATTGTCGTGCTTCTTCTTGGCACTCCTCATGCAACAACATATCAAGAAAACGATCACCAGGACCAGCACCAACATTAGCAAGGAAGCCACCGCGATGCTCGCAATCCCTCTGCCGGACAACTTATGACCACTTGTCGCCACCGCTGTCGCATTGCAAGGGCTCAAAAGCGCTCCTAGGCATGCCTGAGAATGGGGTTGGGATAGCCCCGCTTTGCTGATTGAACGAGACGTGTTGAAATGATCAAGCCTCAAATTCAACTCCAGAATCGACCAGGTGAAGTCATTCTGTTCTAAATACAGAGCGCTCAGCCTGGAGAAGGTTATTGAACCGCGGCGTGATCACGCTCTGCATAGAGAACAAGAAGTCCGGCAAAAGGCTGGAGAACTTATTGCCCTGCAATTAGAGGTTGCGAAGAGAGAGGAGGCCAGCGAGGTCAGGAGGGAGCGAGCTGCTCAGCGAGTTGAACCACAGAGAGAAGGTCTGGAGTCCGGTGAGGTTGCCGATGACACCAGATGGCAGTTCACCGCACAGGCCCATCCCAGGTACCCGCAGCTCAACGACTCAGCTGAGGGCGCATTTGATGCCTTCCCAGGAGCACGGGGAGGCGGAGAGGTTCCAGAGAAGGGGGTAGCCGTGCAGGGAGGACAGGAGGGCGACAAGAGCGGCTCTGTCGGACTTGAGGTCGGAATTGGCAGGGGAAGAGTAGAGGCAGAGCAAGAGGAGGAGGATGGCGAGCGACATGGAGAGGGTGGCGGCGATGCTCTGTTTCGGGGGGTCTCGAGGTTTCATAGTGAGCGAGGACTTCGGATCAAGATGTTTGATGACCGTTTGATTAAATGCTTGCTTCGTACAAGTAGGCTCTTGTTGCAACTCAAAGACATTATCATCATTGCCGTACATATCCTTCAAAGAATTTTGGAATCATTTCAATTTTTCTGTTCTTTCGGTTTTTTTTTCCCCAAAATTAAAAAGGAATATAAATCCATTTGGTAATGTCAACTGATTTTTCTATTCCCCAAATTAAAAAGTTATTCCCAAGAATATATTTGGAGTAAAAATGAGAAATAAAAAAAAAGTAGTTTCTTGTTCTTGGAAACAATTTCTATAAATTTATTTATTGAGGACTACTTGCCGCCTACAGCCCACCGCCGCTCATCACTTGCCCGCGGCCACCAACCATCGGTCGCTAGCCGCCCCGGCCCGCTCACCATCAGCCTCTCGCCACCGCCCTTCGCCTGGCGACCCAGCGGCGACGACCAACAACCTAACACAACCGGCGACCGACAACTAGCCATCGATCGTCAGTTGATCACCATCACTTTCAAGGAAAAAGAAATAATTTTTTTTTGTCGGTACCAAATGTATTTCAATTCTTTTGTGTAATTCCAATAATAAGAAATTTTTCTAATTACCAAATATCTTGTTTTACTCAGAAATTGTTCCAATGAGAAAAATTAGAAATAAAATAATTCTCAAAAAAAATTATTTTTAAAAATAAAAATGTTACCAAATGCACTTTTAACAGCCCTCAAAAAGCTTGTTGACAGCCCTCAAAAAGCTTGTTGAGAAGAGATTGTGGCCTCCTTTGTCGTTTGGCTCAGCAGTCATGTCACGGTATGAGCACTTGGTCGATGTGTCTGCTTCCTTGTTTGCCGCAACCACAGGACATGGGAGAGAATCCTGAAGCTTGTTACCTGGAGGAGGTACTTAAAATTAGAAAGCTACTCTTTTATATGACAAAAAATAGGAAGAACAAAGCAGTTTCCTGATTGTAGTTTCTAACTCGCAGCTTTCGTTCATTCTACGTTCTAGTGATCTGCATTTTGCAGCTATCGACATGACGAGGCACACCCATCACTCAGCCTGGCATACCTTTAACGTGATATGTAGGGGAGCGAAATTCATGGATGACTACTTGGAAGGTCTAAGGAAATCCAGGGCAAGAACCATGATCATTCACGGTGATCGCGATGAGGTTGTCCATTGGGTTGCAGCAACAACATCAAGATGAAGATGCCGCATGTGGAAGTCGACAAAATTCCAAATGCTGATTACACGAGGGTGATCCTTGGCAAAGAGCAGGCTTTTACTGGAAATTGGAGCATGTTTTGGCGAAATTTGCAAGTCTTGGACAGGAACTGGATAGAGGATTGGTGTTCGAAAGATGGTAGCAAGTGATATTCTTTGGCCATTCATTTTTATTTTTTTCACTTAATCTTTGCCATACATTGTAATTGCTTGCCTGAAGCATTTTTCGTTCATTGCGTGAAGATTAACTGGTGAGAAAGTAGATTTTCTTGATCCGGGATTGTGTGTGCAGATGATTGAATAATGTAAGCAGTTATAAATCATCGTTTCATGGCTTTCTCTGCCGAAATGAAGCGCCAGCGTGATGGCATGAATCGTATCCAAAGCTCTTGGCGAAGTCCTTTCATTTGGGAAATCAAAATACAGTTTGTTTGACAGTTGGGCTACCAATGAATATAGTAAGAGTACTTTCAGGATCCTTCATTCCTTATTTTCACTTCAGTGACTCCACTTAAAATATCATAACAGAATACACGAACATCCATTCAAAAACAAATTATGCTTCCAGATTGCGAGATCATTTGATCTTGGTCGGGATTATTTCCCATTCACGGCTCTGCAATTCTTGCGGATCTCCCCCTTATTCCCCGTCAAGACGCCGATGTTCCCCATCCGGCTCATCGACAGAGCGAACACCTTCCGGAAGTCCTCAAACCCAGTTTCGAACTCCTGAGCGATCTGGGAAGTGTCGTCACCAAGGGCAAGCTGCTGGTCGATGCCAAGGACGGCCTGGCGGTTCAAGAGCCTGGTGTAGAAGGAGTTGCTGAATGTGTAGCTCGAGCCTGAGGCAGGGTCGAGGAAGACCTGAGGGTCACCTTGGCTCTTTGAGTTTGGCGGGCATTGGCTCCTCATTTGGGCCAGGAAGGATGAGTCCATATTTGGGTCTGGCTTGCCAGTGTTGTTGAAATTGTACAGCCTATCTGTGATGTAGCTGCAGTGAGTCTTGCCCATTGAATGAGCCCCTGTCAAATTTCATTTTTTTTGGCAAAGTTAGGAATTGGTTATGTCTGAGATTGACATAATACGCATGTCGTTTTGCGCACTGGTGGGAGATTATTGGGAGAATTGGTCTGTCTTCGGGCTGATTTTTATTGGATTTATTATCCTCGATTATATTATGTCTGATATTTCTTTACATCGTGATAGCTAGACGATTGCTTTCAAAGTTTTAAAAAGCGAAAAGAAACGGCATGACTTCTTTTTTCCTCAAAGTAAACGAGTTGCCCAAATGGCTCAAGATCTAAGGTAACTTAATGAGGTCCTAAATCAATTATATACTTTTTTATATAATGACAGATCATACCAAGTAGAGTAGCAAGATCCAGCACATCCAAGCCCTTCGATTGGAAGTAAGCGAGCGCCGCTTCCCACGAGATGGACGGCGATGGGAGGTCCACTGACGCCTTGGACGACGACATCCCATCCCTCCTCCCTGTTAGGACTGGGTACGATGGCGCTCCCGCCTGTTAGGACATCATTATGGAATCAGCGATTCGGGTTTTTCACATCTAACACTACAGGCTTAAAGCTAACAACATTTCGATAATCAGCGGGGCAGTGAAAATATTTTCTTTTGGAGTCAAAAGAGAAAACTGCAAAGCAGGTACATACCAAGTGAACAGCATCTCTGGCGGCAAGGTTGAGAATGTCAGCACAAGAGACAACCCCTGGACAACGTTGTTCCAGGACTTGCTTGATCTTGTCTATCACCACTGTACCGTACCCTTCAAGCCCTGAATTTTGTGGCGCTGTTTTCTCTGAATATCGCCCGTCCAACAGAATAGACGCATCACACCCCTGTTTTACACGTATAGCCAAACGTATCTCAATCCAAGGCTTTGTTATTGAAAGAGAAGAACAAGTTATCGCACGTACATGCCCGGTTTCCACCGTTATTGTACGTTAGAAAGCCCAGTTTGAGAGCTCAGAAAGCCTATCGAAACTCGGTATCGAAGTGATGCAGCGTTACATGATCGTTTGGAGAAGGATAGCAGCAAATGATACTTACCGTGACGAAGCAGTCAGAGTAGAGCAATCGGAGGAGCTTGGGAGTGAGGCTCTTGTCCAGCTTCCAGTAGTACTCGACCTGGTGCCTCACATAAGTCTCGGCATCACGGCATGAGTTCCGGTAGGAGTGCCACTTCAGCAAACCAGGCTGCCCGATCCCCACCGCCGCCTCGACGCGCCACACTGCACACGAGCTCACCAACACAACCGCCGACAGCAACAGCAGCAGCCCCCACTTCGACATCTTTCCCCCTCCAACGCCACCAAGCAAATTGCACTGGGCAAGATGTGGTGCTGTATTCTCTCTCACTCTCTTCTTTCGGCGGTGGTTGAGAAGCTTGGGTTGCTATCTTATTTTCTGCATGGGAAGTTCATCAGGCTCTCTCCCTCCATTTATACAGATTTTCTTGCCGCGTCTTCGTTTGACTTGACTGACATGGCCAGCCTGGATAAATACGATGCCGGAGTGAGTTCGACGTCTCCAGGAAATTTTTCGGGAATATAAAAGATGTTACTTCAACTCTGGTGAAGTGAGAATGTGTAGAAAGCTGGGGGACAAAGAGCTGTTCACCCGCATCAAGGCGCGTCACGGAATGATAATCAAACCCCAAATTCTTCTACGCCAGGTTACTACGCTAACGTCGTTTGCAAGGTATTTACCTGCGCCTTTGCATGTGATTTCTACCTTGGTACGTGGGTTTTATATTTTTTCATTTTTTTTTGTTCTCAATCTTGCTATTTGTTTGTTTATTTATTATTTTTTCTCTTTTAGGGGATCCAATAAATTTTTAGGTACTCGTGGAGATTAATTAATTAAATGCGAGAGTGAATCAATCTCTCTCTCTCTTTATATCTTATCTCATTATCTAGGTAGATGCATGTACTACTGTCAGTAAACATAGAGCTGGGGTTGATCCAAGAAAATGACTTCTTTATTTAGGTTCACTTCACACAAGCTCCCATCATATATTTGCTTGCATGCTGAGTACTTTTCTCTTTGTAGTCCAACCATGGTGGATATTCTAAGCATATGAATCATGCAATATGTAGAGCGATCTCGGTTCAAACGGATGTTTTGTACCTTACGATACAAAATTAAGGAAGATGCCAGGCATTGAATATCGATAAAAATTTTAATGCGTTGGATCATTAACATCTTTTGCCTCGTTGGCTCTCGGCCGTGTCTCGTCGATGTCACCACCTCGATACCGTCATTGCCACATCCCCTTGAGCACCTCTCTCTCTCTCTCTCTCTCTCTCTCTCTCTCTCTCTCATGGGAAATACTCGAAATCGACAGCAATAAGATCTAGACTGTCGATGGTGATACCTGGGAGCTCGATCGGACAGGGACGAGTTTCGTCGACCCAAAGAGCGCTAAATTTGCCAGGTGGATTACTCACATCTCACATGAGTAATAGCTACTCACATGTGCTAAACGAGGTTCATCACTCATCCATCAGGGTCAATTAATAGAGCACAGCCTATAAGTTCCATGAATGATAGGCCTACCTAGTGTTAAGTAATAATAGAAGCAAACCCACATCCCCTAGACTACAAAGGGTCAAGCACTGTAGAGGCTTTTTCCCATTTTCACTGCAAATTGATTTTGACTCTTTTGATGTTCAATAGAGTAAAATTCATTTTATCTCATTGTAATAAGGATTAATATCATGAAAAATTCTAAATTAATATTTATGATAAATTTCTTTCAAATTAATTTTTTTACCACAAAAAATCTTAAGATAAATTTATCCAAAACTAATTTTTTGACCACCAAAAACTCCAAACTAGTACACCCCTAATAAATTTATCCTCCATTAGTTTTCGTTAGTTTTTACCATCAAATTGCTAAGTTCAATAAGGCATGCCAGTTGATGGGGTAACCAATTTGGGTTTTACTCACAATTTGTCAGAAGTGCATTAGTTTGTGATTTTTCGTGATATTAATCCAAATTAATAAAAATTAACAAAGGGTAAATTTGTCACAAATATACATATTTGGGGTTTTTGTGGTCATAAAATTAATTTGGGATAAATTTATAGTAGGGGTACCGATTAGAGGTTTTTGTGGTCAATAAATTAGTTTGGACTAAATTTATGGGAAAATAACATAAAAACAAAGTGTTTGAACTTTAATTTAATGTGCAATTTGGTCTGTGAACTTTTAATTTTTTTCAATGCAGTTCCTAAACTTTAGCTCAATGTGCAATGTGGTACATGAACTTTTCATTTATTTGATATAATCCATGAACTTTTAGTACATGTTCAATACAGTTCTTGAACTACATGAAAATATTCAATATAATTCTTCCATTATTCAAGACCAAGAACTACATTAAATATTTGCATATAGTTTATGGACTATATTGAACATGTACAAAAAGTCTAGGGACTACATTGAACAAATTAAAAATTCATGGATTACATTGCGCATTGCGCTAAAGTTTAACTACCAAATTGCATATTGGGCCAAAGTTCAAAGACTATTTATTTTATTTTTATCTAAATTTATTATAGATATATCAATTTGAAATTTTTCATGGTATTAACCTTATTGGAAGAAATCTTCCAATAAGGGCTATTTATATGACCTACTTTATGTATCAAATGGGAAAGAAAACACTCAACATTTTTTATTATTCAAGGTCGGCTCCTTAATTTCATTGGGGAAGCTGACTTGACTCCACATCTAAATAACCCTTTTTTTTCTTTTTGGGGTTATTTGGACATCCGCTTTAGAGAATTTTCAAATGACAAGTTGTAGCAACATTGTCGGCGAGAAAAGGCGTTGTCCGACTTCGGACCGTCGTGTATGACTTTGAGATAGTAGAAAGATTACGATTTTAGTAGGTACCAAGTCGTCGGCAAATCGTTGTAGTGTCTTGGCCTTCACTGCTGCTACTGAATTTATTAAATTTATTTTTCGATTCTTTATTGTTATTACTATATATTTTGTTAGCAGGTATGTAACTTATATATGAAGCCCCTTACGTTAGAACCAGCTGTTTTGTGGAGAATCTGCACATTGACGCGGTGTGAACATTTTGATTGTATGATATACAATACATAAACGTATGATACGGTGGTTTTTCATATTTTATACATTAAGGAAGAAAATACCAAAGGTTTATGATCAATATCAGCTATAAAATATTATAAAGTGATGTACTAAAATCGTTTTTTCACTTACAATCTAAATTTTCTGATATACTACGCGAGGATGGCAACTAATCCACTTTGTGTGACGTACAATCCAGATATGGCTTGGCCACCCCCAGTTTCAGGACATCCCGTTTATAACTTGCTGTCAAACCAGAACCCATCATCCCAAGTAATGTAGAGAATGCTTGTGCAGCCTCAACGCAAAGACGGTGGGATCTAACACAGTACTTGACCCGTCCACAAACGTTAATCGGCTTAGATGGGTTGCAACTAAGAGTTACAGGCCGGTTTGAGATATCATTTACAAAACCTTATAGAGCTCGAGACGGGTACGAGGTTTGTTTTGTTTTGCTGGTAACCCGAATCCTGAACATGGTAACTCATAGTGCCCGTTGATCAGCAATCTAGTGGAAATGTTAATGCTGAGCGAGTGCTTCCCCAACAACATGAGCCAGACGCATGGGAAAGGGTTCAACTTTCCCTTGAATCATACAAGTCTCTTCCCATGTTCGACTTGTGAAAAGGAAGTTAAACAACATAAATGCTCAAGTCACTTCACATGCATGTGCCACAGACCAAATTTTTCCGTACCCTTGTAAACTGAAGAGTGAAGCTTTGTGGCACCAAAGGGAAGAGTGACTCATGCAAATGGGATAATACAGCTAGTTTGTAAGAGTGGCGTAAGGGTGTTTGTGCCAAGAATCTAGAAGTGGAACAAATGCCATCTTTGAGGATTTCCAAAGATGGGGTTGACCTCTCGTATACAAACCAATCAGAAGCTTATTCCACTCTCTTGATGAAGCCATGGCAAGCCAAAATCAATTGTTGTATTGAAGTGATCTATATATGTCTTGCTCGAGAAAGTAGTCATGAAGTTAACTTGGGTGTGGTATGGTCTAGTGTGAGGATGTGGCTTGCTACACTGCTTTTAGGAACAATCTCTATAAAAGAAAGACTGGGTTAGTGTTCTTGACTCACCAAGCATCGAACAAGCTATTCCGCGACCAATGAACTATTGGCCCATAACAAATGATAACAAAGCTGCATCTCTCTACTAGATGGATGATTCGGGAAAAGCCTATGGTCTATCCAGTTCTTTGAGGGCGGAAAGTGATCATTGGGGCCAAAGGGGCTCAGATAAGGTGCAGCTCCCGGCAAGCTTTTAGGATGGCAATGGGGGGACATAACCAAATTGCACATTGAATCAGGAAAACATTGCTAGATTATGGGCAAATCTCAAGAGGAGGTTTGTTGCCATGTTTCAAATAAGGAAAAAAACCTCCATTGGCCTACTGAGATTAGGAGAAGCCTAGCAGGTGAAAGAAAGTGTTGCTAAAGGAGCATAGTTGGCTCAAGATGCTATGGAGTTTTGTGGCATCAAGGCAAAGGTGAGTGATGCAATGGGGATGATACAACTAATTCGTGGAAGTAGAATTAAGATATTTAAGTTAGGAAACCTATGATGGAATGAATACCATCTTTAAGGATCTTTGAAGACAAGGTTGTGTCCTATGGACAAACTTATCAGAAACCTATGTCACTCTCCTAATGACGTCACAACCAATCAAACCAATTGGTGTAGCAAAGTGATGTGCATGTCCCGCTCGATAAGCAAAATTTCCAGGTTAAACTGAACATGGTACGATCTGATATAAAGATGTGATTCACCATAATTTTTTTAAGAACAATCTATAGAAGAAAGGCGAGCCTAGTGTTCTTAACTCACCAAGTGTTGTATGACTATTCTGCAGCAAAAGAACTATTAGCCCATGACACATGCACACTGCATTTTGAAAGCAAATGTGAGTAGCAAACTATGTGCCCATGATACATAGGACATGATCACAATTTTTACTGTTAGCTGAGAAAATTCAATGCATGCTACCCCAAGTGTAAATGGACATTTTCTTGTATCGTTTGTTTGGCGTGATGAGAAGGAAGCTAATCGACAAGAAAGTTTAACTGAGAACTCACGGGGGCAAATTTTTCGGTTGGGAATTCAAGATCGAAATTCATATAAAGGGAAACAGGAGCTAAGGTATTGAAATTTGAGACACCAAGTGTGAGAAAGTACCCTTTCTATGGATGAGCTGAAAAGAATATGATCGATCTACTAACCTTGCGAGCGTACCCTCCGAAAGCTATGCCTCCAATAGATTCCCTTGGAGCGCCACGTCCAATATCTCCACTCATAGGAGGGCCTTCCAACTAAACAAAAAAAAAATCTTTAAAAAATTAGCGAAAAATTAAAATATTATTATAAATGTCTTCATCTACGCAACCATGCCTTATAGAAGGGTTAGCATCCACATAAGCGATTTTTGGCCTAAATTGTTATCAATGTGAACATGTTTATAAGTAAATTCGTTCAATTAAAAAGTTTAGGACTAAATTGATACCAATGTAATAAATATAAAATATTTTTGATACTTTTCATGGCTTTGCATCTTATTATAACTTTGAGAAAGGAGACAGATTGAGATTTAGTAGGTAGTACCAAGTTGTCCGCAAATGGTTGTAGAGTGTTGGCCTTCACAGCTGCTACCATTTTTTTTTCAATTTTTTTTCCTTATTTTTAAGTTTTTTTTTTAATATTTGTTAGCTATGTAACTTCTACATGAAGCCCTTTACGTTAGAAACGGCTGTTTTTACGGAGAATCCGCGCGTTGACGCGGTGTAAACTTTTTGATGTATACACGATACATAACAAAGGTTCATCTATATGAAACATTAAGAAGGAAAATGCCACTTTTATGATCAGCATCAGCTACAAAATATTATAAATAAATGACATATTAAAATGCCTTTCATGTACAATGTTAATTTTCTGATATTTAATATAATCCAAACATGGCTTGGCAACCCCCGGTTTCCGGACGGCCCGTTCGTAACTTCTGTCAAACCAGTACCTATCATCCCAACCAATGCAAAGAATGCTTGTGCAGACTCAACGCAAAATAGGTGGGATCTGATATGGTATTTAACTCGTCACGGAAGGTAATAGGCATAAGTTGCGACCGAGAGTTATGGGACCGGATTGAGACATCATTTATAAAACCTCATAAAGTTCAAGGTGGAGAAAAGTACCCAAAAAGTTTTACACGTTTCCACATTGATATCAATTCAGTTTATCCGGCCAATTTAGGCTAGAAATGACTAATATGGATGCTAGTCATTCTACATGACATGACTAACATTGATGTGGGCAATTTTTAAATTTTCAAATATTTTTTCAATTTTTTTATTAATTTTTTTTTTAATTCTTTTCTTCTTCTTCTTCTTCTTCTTCTTCTTCTTCTTCTTCTTCTTCATCTCTTTCCATCGGTCGTGGTCAGCGAGGGTTTGACCCTTGCAGTTGGGTGAGGGTCTCCCTCACGAGATCTAGCCGAGAGAGAGAGAGAGAGAGAGAGATTTAAAATATTGGAAAAAAGGATTCAAAAATTAAAAAAATCCATGTTGCCACTAATCGTGCCACTTAGTATGGCCAACATCCACATAAGTGATTTCCAACCTAAATTATTTAGATAGACTAAATTGGCACAAATATAAAAAGATTTATGGTTAAATTGATCTAGTTGAAACGTTTAAGACCAAATTGATTCTAATGTAATAATTTTAGAACTATTTTTGATATTTTTCCCATTTGAGATATGTGACGTCTTGAAATTCGAGCCTTTTGAGGGAAGAATGAACGTTAATTTCGTCAATGCATTGTTGATTGATCTTACTCAAAACTAATCACTCCTGAGATACTGACCTTGAGGGGAAATGCTAATGAGGACAAAACTTGTGCGACTAAGAAACTTGACCTGAGAAAATGACTTGACCATAAGACTTGTGTAAGGAAGATCCTGTAGATATGCAGGCTAATTTCAGGGATGACTAAAAGTCGATTCGCGGACAAAACATAATGGGACGACGAGTGATTCAATTTACTGTTATTGAACCCATGAACGACCCTATGTCAATCATTGGTAATCATGTACTTTGAAATAAGAATATATCATTCTCAATTTCATATAGTCAATGACGTCCATGTGTCGAGAAGTCTTGAACGTGATTTGACACGAGTCGATTATGCGTAATTCATCGAAGCCGCCTATCAATCTGAGTTGTACCAAAATGGCATTCGGGCGAAATTAATAAGGTATGAGAATCCAATATTAGACTTTGAATTTTTGGGAACGTCCAGGACAGACTTTTGGACAATGCTTCTTCGACAGTCGACAATGTTAGATGAGCCAAGTTTTTGAAAAATGGATTTACAGACCAAGTAAACGAGCCTACGAGAACATGGGCCTCACACCCAAGGTGGGACAGCCACCATGGTAGGCCCGAGGTAAGCAAGTGAGCCGGTTGGACCCAATCGACCAATTTACCCTTCCAAGCCCATTGTCTAAGCCGTTTCAAGCCCAACAAATTCCCAAAGCCATTCCTAATCATTTTCTAACCCATTTCTTAGGCCCGCACTTCATTTTCAACCCAAGGGTAGATTGGAAAATGTGTAAGGTGGAAATGACCATTTTGCCCCTATATATTTTGAAAAAAATGACAAAAAAAGAGAGAGAAGATGATGTCATCTTGCTTGGAAGTTGGACCAAGCCATTTGATGGCCTTAATGAGGCCTTGAATCGGCTCTCATTTCACTCTCTCTCCTCCTCTTTTAGTTCAAAACCGCACACCCTCTCTCTCCCTTGTTTCCCTTCATTCCTCCAAACAATCAAGTTGTTTATGTCCTTCCCATGCGAATCACTGCCCATACCACCCACCACCATGCTCAGGAGACAATTTTCGTACTTTTCACGGTGGCCATTCACCGATTAGAGCCGCCAGCCGAAAGCCAGTTGTTCCTTGACCACCTACTATAGCACAGTTCTACCTAGCAGCACTTGTTCAGCCATTTTCTTTCGATTCTGACCCAACCACCGCCCATCCCAACCACTAGCAGTTCCCCTTCAACCCCTAGGTGCCGCCAGTCATCGACCAACCGCTTGCCAAAGCTCCGGCCAGCCTGTTTTGCTTCGATCAGCCCTTTTCTCCTCCACCAGTGTAGTTTTTCAAAGCTGCAAAGGAACTCTAAGTTTGTTGTTGCTGTTTTGACCTCGGGACCACCTTGGATCACTGTGGTAGAGGTCCCCGGGTGTCTCCTTCGTCACCGCCTCCGCGTCCATGTCGCCGACCCGCTTAACAAGTGAGTTTAGCCCCTAATCCTTTGTTAGTGCCTAAAATTGCTTAGGATTGGTTTAGTTAGTGGTAATTTTGGTTTAATGGGTTAAATTAAGTTACATTAGCCCTAATATAGGTGGCTAGATAGATTATTAAAATTAGCTTAGCTTAATCTTGATTAATTGTGCTAATTTGTGCTTAATTTGTGATTAATTGTGTTTTGTGGTTAATTAAGCATGATTTACCTTGATTGATTGCTTAATTTTTTTAATTAATATTTTGTTTAATTTCTAGATTTAATGTTTTAATTTTGAATTCTGAAATTTACTGTTCATAATTATTGTTCACGATTACTATTCACAGCAATGTTCATACAAAAGCTAATTTTGGTCTTAATTTGATGTGTTCTTGATTGTTGTGATTTATTGAATTCTCGGTTGTTAATTATACTCGTGAATAGTGATGAAATGTGTTATCGAATGCCGGTTGGAATTGAATTTTGGAATTGTCGATTGATATCGCATGACATTATGCGTGGGTTATCTGCAATGACATGTCGCATGAGCATGGGCGATGTTGCATTCATGACAAAGCAAAGATATAAATGAATTGCTTGATGATGTGTTGTATGATCACATTAAGAGAGGGAACCCGACGTTGCCGGAAGACCGCCAATCCTTATGGGATTGTGTTGTGGCCGCTTGGTCGCCTGATTTCGATCAGATGTCTGACAGGGAGGGGTTACTATGTGGGACTGAGATAGTGGGTGGGTCCTATGCTCTTTCGGAAATGTCGTCTTGGGAGTGAGCCATTGACATCGCCATACCTCAAGATAAAAAGGATAAAGTTGGCTTGGCTAAGAACCGCCAACCATAAGGTTGTGTCGTGGCCCAAGGGGAAGGGGTAGTAATAATCGAAGCATATGTGAATGTGAGACATGAGAAAATTGTGTACAATACTTTGATTATTCGCATGATCTTAAAGTCGTAATGATCACATTATCTATGGCACGCATGCATGAATAAACAATCATGCAAGGTGTGGCAATGGCCAGGTCAGATCGCGTGTAATTCGATTCGCATGTGATTAATGAACTGCATCATCTAATAGTCATGTGTCTTGTTTACATTGTATGAGATTTGACGTGCAAGGTATGTCATACCGAGTAAGTTGCATGCGAACTGAATATTGATTGTCAGTTGACCCTGGTTGTTGTTTGATTGATGTACTTGGTTGTTTATTGTTGGGTTGAGTGAGAGGTGGTTTTGGAAAGATACCCCAAGTTGAGTTGGCATATTAACTAGGGCTTAGAGAGAGAATTCGCTAAGATTTTATTTCACTGATTATTGTATAACCCTTTCCGGCCCCTAGAATGGCACACCCGTAGTGGAGAATTCTGCTCCCGCTCCACCAGTGATCAACTCGACGGAGCCTGAGTCCTATGGGTCTGAGTGACCGTGGTGCTGAATCCAAGGGTTCATTTTGTATAGCTAGATTAGCTTAGTTTCTTTTTGGTTTGGCTTAGAGGATGGATTGGCCCCTTTTGTCGGGCTTGTAAATTGGAAAAACGATCCTCCGTTGGTTAATCCATTAAAAATGTATAAATGAGTAATTGTTGTTGTTCTTGCTGTTCATCCATCTATCCTTGATTGATTGCTTGATTGTTTGTAGGACCGGGGATGGTTCGTCTTCCGTTTGTGCATAACGAAAGATAAAATGAACAGTCGTCGATGAGTCCTGGGACATCGTTTTAAATTGACCATGGAAATGGGGTTGTCGCAAGCTTGATAGCCGGAATGTGACAAGATAGGTATGACATTTGTTTTGCTAGTTATTTGGACCCCGCACCCGACAATTCATAATGCCCGTTGATCAGCGATCTAGGGAAATATTAATTTCGAGCAAGTGCTTCATCGATAAGATAAGCTAGACGCACGAAAAAGAGTTCAAGTTTCCCTTCAGAATCAGATAAATCTCTCTCCATATGTTTGACCCATGAAAAGATTATTAAAAAAAGAAACTTATACATGCTCAGGTCACTTCACATGCATGCGCATTTCATTTGAAAGCGAACGCCTTTAGCAAATCATGTCACTCGTGACATAGGACCTGGTCTAATCACTCGCAACGATTTCTATAGTCAGCTGAGAATATCTGACCATTTTCTTGTATTGTTTGCTTAGCGTGATGAGAGGGAAATATAATCCATGAGAAATGACTAAGGATTAACAAAGGCAAATTTCTCAGTTGCATATTTAAGATCGCACTTCATATGAAGAGAAATAGGAGCTATTGAAGTTCAAAACACAAGTTGCTTATTTAAAGCCGTCTAACAAGGGATATATGTCGTGGTAAAATATGAAGCTGTTGGAAAAGATGAGAAAATAAAATTAATTGTCTTATGTGTGCAAGATACAGCCGACCTCCTCCTTTATTCCACGTAGAATGACAGAAGGAGCAATTTATAGAGAGAAGAATGAGAGAACAGTTAGGAAATCATTGTAAATAAATTGGTAACTATCGAATGAGAAGTTGATCATGATGTAACCGTTACAGAATAATGAAGAATTTATGGAAGAAATAAATCAAACATTACTTTTGACAAAATAAATCAAAATGTTACAAAACCGTTGAAAAGCCGATGCATGACAATAAAATGCACTTACTAAATCATTACAGAACAATACAAAACCGTTCCCAATTAGTGACAGTAAAAAAATGTTACAAAATTAATAAAAAATCCAACATCAAGTAAAGCAAGCGCTTTAGAGAGTGCCTTGCAGGGACAATCTGGATATTCCTCTACAATAAATTATTAGATGAGAGTTTTTTTATCTACTATAACAACAATAGTCTATTTGAAATCACAAAAAATCAAATAATAAATAATTATAAATTATTATAGAGTCACTTTTTTTAGAATTTGTGACTTATAAAAAGCGGTTATTCACAAAGTAACCCAAAGACTATAATGCTAGTAAAGCCCTTACTCCACACAAGTCGGTCCATATTGTGCCTGCATAGAGCTGAAAATCCTCCCGACCATCTAATCACGAATCAATAGCTCGTTTACCATACTGTTAAAGCTAAAATTAGAGCATGTTTGGGCGAAGATTAGCAAGTCTTAGACAGGAAAGATGGTAGCAAGTGTGACTCTAGCCATTCAAGTTGTCCTTTTTTGCTAAACCTTTGGCCATTCATTGTAATGGCTCGGAAGTATTTTTCATTCAATTGTAGGCAGAAGAATACTAAAAGTGTCACAACTTTCGTACAGCACTCACTTTGGTACCAAAAAAAAATTTTCGCTCACTTGAGTACCACAAGTTTAAGAAAACATTCATTTGAATGTCACTTCCGATTTGGTCGCTGACGTGGTCGCCAGTGGACAATATTTTAATATTTTTATTAAATTTTTCAAATTTTTCAAATTTTTTTTTTCTCTAGGGCCAGCGAGGGTCACCGGCAAATTTCGCCGGCCACGGTACCCTCACCCAAATTGGATGGGGGCCACCTCACCCTCGGCCATGAAGGCTTGAGGCGAGGTCATCGGAGTTTTGCCGGCTACTGGCAAAGGCCATCGCAGTCTCGCCTACGGTCGGCGAGGGTCTCGCCGGCCCTCGCCCAAATTTGGCCAACGAGACCCTCGCCAGCCACGAATGAGGTCGTGACAGCCTTCGCCAGCGGTGAAGCTCCGATAGCCTCACCCTTGCCTTTGTGGCCAAGGGCGAGGCAACCCCACCCAATCTAGGCGAGGGTTCCCTAGCCGGCGAGGGTCATCAGTGACCCTCGCCAACTCGAAACAAAAAAAACAAAAAAATTCGAAAAAAATTAATAAATGTATTAAAATATTATCTATCGGCGGCCAAATCAGAAATGGCACTCAATTGAACACGAAAAAAAAAAGTTTGGGCAGCAAAGTGAGCATCGTATAAAAATTGTGGCGTTCCTAGTGTTCTTTTGCCTTCAATTGCGCAAGCAAGAAAGTAGAGTTTACTTGATTTGGGAACGTGTAAAGATGATTAGATTTACGTCACCATTCCCCAAATAAAGAGCCCGAGCGCGACAGACGCCACAAATTATATGCAAAGCTCTTCTCGAAATTGTTTTGTTTGCCGAATTGGTTGATGTATTATATGGCTTCTTTGATCGTAACAATTGGGCTATTAACAACAACAATAATAATAAGAGCACTTTCGTTATTCTTGATGCCTCGTTTTCATTTCATTATTTTACATTCAAGATATCACATCGACTGAACCATCGCGAGACCGTTCGATCTTTGGTTCGGGATTTATTTCCCGTTCACGACTTTGGCAATTCCTGCGAATCTCCCCCTGATCCCCTGGAACAATCGCGAGGCCATTCGATCTTGGGTTCGGGATTTATTTCCCGTTCACGACTCGGCAATTCTTGCGAATCTCCCCCTGATCACCCGGCAGGAGGTGGGCGAACCCCATCCGGGTCATTGACCTGCCGAAATTCTTCTTGAAGTCATCGAAACTGGCATCGAACTTCTCAGCGATCTGGTAGCTGTCGTTGTGGGCGGCGATCTGCTGGTCGATGCCGAGGACGGCCCGGTGGGTCAGAACCCTGTGGTAGAAGGTGTCGCCCAAGGTGTAGTTCTCGCCTGTGTCAGGGTTGAGGTACACATGGTTCGTTGAGTTCTGTGGGCATTGCTCCCTCAGTTGGGCCAACAAGGATGGGTCCATGCTTGGGTCTGGCTGGCCGGTCTTGTTGAAATCGTACAGCCTGTCCGAGATGAACACGCAGCCGGTCCTTCCCAGTGAATGCCCCCCTGTCAAATATTCAAAATTGTCTCGGCAAAGTTAGGAGGAATTGTTCACGATTGAGAGATTGGCATTGGCATAATACGTGAGCAAATGCCATTTCGTGCCGCACTTGGAGGAGATCACTCTTGAGAAAAATTTCTGTGTGTCACGATACTTAGGCAGCTTATTTAGTGATTCGCTGGACTAAAATGACTCGCTAGGATGGGTTAAGATCTCACTTAAGGTAATGTAAAGAGGGTCGGATTGTACCGAGTAGAGTGGTGAGGTCGAGCATGTCCAAGCCCCTTGCTTGGAAGTAAGGGACCACCGAACTCCAAGGGACGGCCGACAACGGGAGGTCCACGGATGCGGCGGTGGATGAATTCCCATCCCTCCTCCCCGTTGGAACGGGGTACGACGTCCCTCCCGTCTATAACAACATCATCACGGCATCAATAATTCTAAACTCAAGCTAACAGCACTTCGATTATCATCAGTGCAGCAGCCCAAACAAACTCATTTCAAGCTCGAAAAATGGTAGAACGGCGAACCATGCAACATACCCAGACAACAGCATCTCTAGCAGCAAGGTTGATGATGTCGGCGCAAGAGACGACCCCGGGACAATTCTGTTCCAGGACTTCCTTGATCTTATCAATCACATCCAGAGGAGCCCCTAGAAGCGCTGAATTTGCCGCTGCCGTTTTCTCTGAATCTGGCCCGTCCAATAGAAACGACGCATCGCATCCCTGTTTCATACGCAAAAGAGTGGTATGTTAGAAAGCCCGGTTCGAGAGGTTAAACCGTGGGGCGAAATGATGCCGCGTGCTCGGAAGGGCCGATAGAATCTCGGTGATGGGAGCGATGCGGACTTCAACATCGTTCGAGAGAGAGGGAAAAGACGTTACCTTGATGAAGCAGTCGGCGTAGAGAATTCGGATGAACTTGGGAGCGAGGGTCTTGTCCTGCTTCGCGTAGAGCTCGATCTGTTCCTTCACGTACTTCTCGACGTCGGGGCACGTTTTGTTGTAGAAATCCCACTGCAGCGGCGGCGGCAGGGGCTCGAGCTCGTCGGTCGTCACCGCCGCCTCGAAGCACCGTGCTGACCACGAGCTCACCAGCGCGAGCGCAGGTAGCAACAACTGCCACCACATTGATGCTCTCATCTTTCGTCTTAATCCTATTCCTGTGCTGACCACACGACACCCCAATGATCTGGAAGCTAATCAGGCTCCCTATTTATATATTTTTTTAAAAAAATTTCCTTAAAGAACAGAACACTCTAATCCCCTCTGCTTCCCTCGCACCTTCCTTAAATTTGTGAATCCATCCTTTATCCTTTATTTACTTTCTTTCTTTACCTACAAAAATTCACCCACTTTACCTTCCTTCTTTTCTCATACCTTCCTTAAATTTGTGAGTCTGTCATTTATGGAAAAACATCCTCTGAATCCTCCTCCTTTATTTTATTTTCTTTCTTTTCCTGCAAAAGTTTGTTGATTTTACCACATTTGCTTGCCCGCACCTTCTTTAAATTGTGAATTTGTCATCTATGGAAAAGAATCCACCCAATCCTCTTCCTTTTTTGGAATTGCAACATGAATTGGAAATTCAATTAATCCAAGCCAAGAGATGTGAATCCACCGGTTCCATTGGACCGCCCGAGAACCAAACATGACTAGTTAGTTCAGTCCAATCCCAAGACTAGGTGGTCTAAATTGCAATTCTAGAAATTAGGAACTGGTCCTCCTAGTCCGATTCCTGATTTTTGGGTGGAACCAGACTGAATCGTGAACCGATCAACTCACGGTATAACCTAGCAAAGAAAATAAATAAAAGATTTAAACAAGGTCCGCTTTTTCCACCCTTTTTTGGCTTCTGACACGTCCTTATAACCTTGAATTGACAAATTACCCACTGTGGATCCCTCTCTTCATTTAATATTATTTCTTATATTTTTTTCTTCTTTTTGTTTGATTTCAAAATTTACTAAAAGATAAATTTACCATCTTCAACTCAAACAACAAAAATTAAGGTCAAATACAAGGCTTACTCTAGATTAAAGATCATTTCTTACATTTTTTTCTTCCTCTTCTTTAGTTTGCCTTTTTTTTCCTATCTCAAAATCGATGTCCCTCTTTTCCAAAAAATATTTAATTATCAAACAACTGACTAGTTATTGTATTAATGAGTTGTATAGTTCTTTTTATTTTAACTAGGAAACCATTATTCTAAAAATAATTAAAGTACAAGTAAAACTAAAAAGAATCATCTACTAGTTTTAAAGAATGCATTCGGTGAATTTGATATTCCAACTTTTATTTATTTTTCTCACCATCACAGCACAATTTTTTAAAAGATATTTTCAAAATATTTAAAAATATGAAAAAAAATTAACTACAATAAAAATTCTAAACATCCATTATTATCATGCAAATTCAAAAGAAAATGTTACTTAAAACGTTACATGGAATATTATCTTTGCTTTGATTACATGAAATGATTAGCTATTGACAAGAAAATTATGACAGTTTTAATTGCATGATAAGACAATGCATTCAAACCAATTGCAAATACATATGTTTTGTCAATTGTAAATACATCAGAATTTCCAAAGAAAGAAAGAAAAAAAGAAAAGATAAGAAATAACCTTAAATATGAAACCCACAATGGTTAATTTGGTGAATTAATGTGTTTTTTGGGGGGGGGTGGAAGCCAAAAAGGGATAAAGAAAAGCTTGAGCCAAAGGAAAATTCTCTTTTTAATTCAATATATCTTAGGCTATATTCAGTAGTCAGGACAAAATTTAGGATAAGATAAAATTTGTCATATCCTTGTATTTGATGCCTACTCAAGATCGGGTAAAATCATATATAAGAGAAATATAGATCAAATAAAATTATCCTATGGAAGAGATAGGACAAAGGTGGATAAGATACTAAATACGAATAATAGGAAAGTTATTTTTCTCAATTAACAAATTTCTTAAATTAACAAAATTAACCACTTGGGTTCGTCCAAACAGCTTCCATTCCCATATAGGAAGAGGGAGGTAGGGAGTTCTAATCCCCATCTTTTCAGATGGTGACTGGCCACATGCAAGGGCAAACGAGGGCGTCGCTATGCTCATCGGCTAAAGGTAAGGGCACAATAAGATAATGCATTCAAACCGACTACAAATACATATGTTTTGTCAATTGTAAACACATCAGAATTTCCAAAGAAAGAAAAGAATAAAAAGGTAAGAAATAACCTTAAATATGAGACCGACAATAGATAATTTGGTCAATTAATGTGATAAGGGGGGGTTGGAAGCCAAAAAGGGATAGGAAAAGCTCGAGCCAAAGGAAAATTGTCTTTCTAATTTAGTATATCTTAGGCCGCATTTGGTAGTCGAGACAAAATTTAGGATAAAATAAAATTTATCATATCCTTGTATTTGTTGTCTACTCAAGACTGGATAAAATCATATATAAGAGAGATATAAGTCGGATAAAATTATCCTATGGGAGAAATAGGGCAAAGGTGGATAACATACTAAATATCATAATAGGAAAGTTATATTTCTCAATTAAAAATTTTCTTAAATTAACAAAATTAACTACTTAGGTTTGCCCAAGTGACTTCCATTCCTATATAGGAAGAGGGAGGTAGGGGTTCTAATCCCCATCTTTTCAAAAGGCTACCAACCACATGCGAAGGCAAATGAGGGTGTCGCTATGCTTGCCGGCCATAGGCAAGGGCAAGACCTTCGTTACTTGGGCGTAAGGGCGGCCCTCACTAGACTCGACAGTGGCGACAAGGGTCAAGCCCTTGCCAAGGCCGCGAGGGTTTAGCCCTCCCCAAATCAAGCGAGGGCCAGCCATGGCTAGTACGGCTATAGTCCAAAGGAAAGATAATAGGAAAAAAAAATAAGAAGAAAGGAAAAAATTTAAAAATATATAATTATTAAAAATAATATAAAAATGTCTACAATAAACTCACTAGCCATGTCACATAGGACAGTCGGCATCTACGCTAGCAATTTCTAGCCTAAATTGGCCTAAATGAATTAAATTGATATAAATGTGAAAATATTTATGATTAAATTGATTTGATTAAAAAGTGTAAGATTGAATTGGTACTAGTAAAATAGGTTTATGACAATTTTTTTTTACTTCTCTCGAAATTCGTGCATGGTCTTTTGCTCCCGCTACCAATGATTTATGATCCATTTTTACATATGCACGTGTTTTCGAACAAAATCAATAACACTCCCCTCCCCCCCCCCGGTCCCTTCCTTCCCAAAAAAACAATTCTTCACCAAATTGTTTCATTTGCCACATTGATATGTATGGCTTCTTTGATTGATCATAAGGCGAAACAATCGGGCTGCTAACAATGATGATAAGAGCACTTTCAATGTTCTTCCTGCCTTGTTTTCATTTCATTAATACCACCCAAGCTATCATATTCAAATACAAGAAAATCCATTTGACAACTTTTACCTTCGTCCTAGAGCAAATTATGCTTCCATTTGCTTAACGATTGTGAGATCATTCGATCTTGATTGGGATTTATTTCCCGTTCACGACTCTGCAATTCTTGCGAATCTCCCCCTCGTTCCCCGTCAAGACCTTGATGTTCCCCACCCTGCTCATCAACAGGGCGAACATCTTCCGGAAGTCCTTGAAACTGGCATCATTCTCCCAAGTGATCTGGGAGCTGTCATTGTTGCCGGCAATCTGCTGGTCGATGCCTGGGACGGCCCGGTGGTTCAGGACCCTGGCATAGAAGGACTTGCTGAAGCTGTAACTGGAGCCTGACTCAGGGTCAAGGTACACTTGACTCTTTGAGCTTGGTAGGCATTGCTCCCTCATCTGGGACAAGAAGTATGAGTCCATGCTTGGGTCTGGCTTGCCAGTGCTGTTCAAATTGTACAGCCCATCCGTGATGAAGCTGCAGTTGGTCTTGCCCATTGCATGCCCCCCTGGCAAAATTTAAATTCTTTTGGCAAAGTTACGAGGAATTGGTTATGATTGAGATCGACATAATACATGAGCATGTCATTTTGTGCACTTAACAAGTTGCCTGGATTGCTTAAGATCTAAGGTAATTCAATGAGCTCCAAGTCGAACAAATACTTTTCATGTAAGGTTCGATCGTACAAAGTAGAGTAGCGAGGTCCAGTACATCCAAGCCCCTTGATTCAAAGTAAGCAAGCACCGACCCCCATGGGACAGTCTGCAATGGGATGTCCACCGACGCCGGGGACAACGACATCCCGTACCTCCTCCTCGCCAGAGCAGGGTACAACTAACCTCCCGCCTATTACAACGTTATTGTCGTATCAGTAATTCTAATTCTCCATATTTAGCGCTACGAACTCAAGCTGACAGCATGTCGATAATCAGCGCAGTGAAAACAAATTTTCTTTTCAAGCCAAAAGAGAGAGAGCTGCAAACCAGTTACATACCAAGTGAGCAGCATCCCTAGCGGCGAAGTTGAGTATATCAGCACAAGAGACAACTCCAGGACAACGTTGTTCCAGGACTTGCTTACTCTTGTCCATCATCACCATAGGTAACCCTAGAAGCCATGCATTTGCGTTGCTGCTTTATCTGAATTTGGCCCGTCCAATAGAATCAACGCATCGTACCCCTGTTTTATATATACATACACAAAAGAGTGGTTCATTAGAAAGCCTGGTTCGAGAGGTTAAACAATCGGGTGAAAGGATATCACGTGCTCAGAAGGGGCGGCAAAAACTCGATGATTGAAGCAATGCCGACTTAAAGATCATTCGAGAGAGGATTAAAAAATAGACAACATGTACTGTGACGACGCAATCTGAGTAGAGCATTTGGATGAGCTTGGGAGAGAGGCTCCTGTCCTGCTTCTAGTAAAACTCGACCTCATGCTTCACGTACCTCTCAACGTCGTGGCACAAGTTCTAGTAGTAATGCAATTGGGAAATATCTTCAAATTTGGGTAGAACAACGAAATCAATATATATTCAAATTAATAGAGCAATTAAATCAAACTTTGAGGTGTGATATTACTTTCTTTAAGAATTTATTTGCCACACGAAATTACTAATAGTTATCGGTATATTTCCTCCAAAATACAATAAGGTATCTCAAATGAGAATATTAGATAATAATTTTAGTATTTTTCCAAAGTCTCTCCATAAAAATAATTAAAAACAATTTCTGTATTTTTTTTTTTTTAAAGAAAACTCGAAAAAATTTCATTCATCGTTTTTTCAAAAAATTGACATATAAAAATATCCAGGGACAAAATGGTAATACCAGCAAGAGGGAAGAAACGTCAATGGGAGCGGAGGGCAGATTCGTAATTAAACGGCCCAGGGGCAGAAATGTAATTTGAAGAATCAGGGCGCACAGGCGCGTGCAGCGCACAAGCCCAAGACACGCGCAGGCGGGTGCAAAACAGGCCCCTGACTCCACGCGCCAGACTTCCGAGTCGCGCGTGTAGCGCGTGCGTACGAGTGTATCCCACGCGCCCCGTCCCTTTCGGACCTTTTCGCCGATTTTCTCCGTTTTCGGCCCCATTTTCCATCCCACCATCTACCATGCGGATTTCCTCCGGCGGCCCCCTCCATAAATATTTCAACAACTGGTAAATAACATGAAAAAGACCAGCATCGTTCCATGAGTCTCCACTCTCCATCCATAAATCATAATTTTCAATAATCAGAAAAATTACGAGGATCTAAATTATGCTTTAATTTTTTATCTTCATGATTTTCATAATAATATTTAACTTATTTTATCTGAGTGACACGTCTCGATGGGGAAGAGAAAAGGAAAAACTATGATCCATGAACTAACATCTTGAGGACTGCCTAATCATGAACCACCATGCGCTTGAATTTCCTCCAACTCTAACTCCATTATTGCACAAATAAATCCTTAAAATTGTTGGAAACTCGTCTTCGTACTTGGGTATAACAACGAAGTCAATTTAAATTATAATCAATAAACTAATTAAATTGGATTTTGATGTGTGATGTCATTTTTTTTAAGGATTTATTTGCCACATAAAATTGTTTATGGTCACTAATAAATTTTCTCTAAGATACATCAAAATTTCAAATGAAAATATTATATAACAATTCTAGTATTTCTCCGAGTCTTATTAGAAAAACAATTGAAAACAACAACTATATTTTATTTTTCTTTGGAAAGAAGACTTGAAAAAAATTTCATTCATCAGTTTTTCACAAAAACTGACATATAAAAGAACATAGGCAACTCTTCGTGAAAGATTGCGAGTTAATAAAAATATCCCTTCGAAAGAAGTTGCAAAATGAATAAATGCAACTCTTTGGGAAATGTTACAAATTGAACAAGTATAATTTCCAAAAATTTTATTCAAAAGACATATAAAATTTCGGAATAATATAATTAATAAACAAAAATAACCGTAGCTCTTTTGTAAACAGTCATACTTTTTCAACAAGACGCTATGATTAATTTTTATAAATAAATCAGAATTTTTCAATAAATAATAAATAATGAACGTTGGTTAGTGTAAAATCCCGTTCACGTGCGCACTCACATCTTTTTAATATGAGACAAGATACCTCTCAAATTATTTTACAAACAAACTACCAATAAATGTCACTACAGCTTCTGTGGCGGCTCGCTGTCACCACCTCGACATGCCGCACGGCAGAGAAGCTCACCAACGCCACGGGCAGCGCCGACAGCAACAGCAGCCACCCCCTTAATGCTTTCATTTTCTTTCGTTTTCCCCCTACGCCACCAAGCGAAAGCACTTCGTTTGCACCAGGCTTGGCGTGCTTCCTTGACTCGCTATCTGTTTTGGCGACATCTTCGTTCGACTTGAACGACATGGCCAGCTTGGATGAACACGAGTTTAGAGCGAATTCGACGTCTCCAAAAAAAAAAAATTTAGGCAATAAATGATCGAGTGATGATGTTTAATCTACCGTGAGAATAATAGCCCATTCTGAATCACAAAAAATAAATAAAAAATAATTATAAATTATTGTGAGGTCCACTCCTTCAAGAATTTATAAATCACAATAAATTATTATTCTTACGGTAACTTAAAAGACCGTTATACTAGCAAAGCTTTCGTTCGGCAATATAAAAGATGTTACTTCAATTCTAGCCAAGTGAAAATGTGTTTAAAACAGCTGGGGACACAAAGCTGTTCACATGCGCACCAAGGGTGGTGCCACAAAATGATATTCGAACCCTAATTCTTGTACGCCAGGTTAACTACGCTAACGTGGTTTGCAAGGTATTTACCTACGCCTTTGCATGTGATTTCGACCTTGGTACGTGGGTTTTTTCTTTCTTTTTTCAATCTTTCTATTTATTTATTTTTCTCTTTTGGTGATCCAACAATACTTAGGTACTCGTGGTGATTAATTGATTAAATGCAAAAGAATAATCCGCCTGGAGATCTTAAAGGAAGTTGCCGAGCGATTCGTAAATCCTTCTCAAGTTGGTAATAATCTTTGACATGCCAAAAACAAAAGTTTAAATTAGAGATATGTGCACTATAAATCTTAAAATTTGTCAAATTAGTTCAATCGAATCTTTTTGTTAGTTCTATCCAACATGGCTAATGAAAAATGTTGATGTAGCTATTTTTTAATAGTCCCTCTCTATTATGTGGCAATGATGTGGTGAAAACATAAAACACAAGGCCAAATTACGTCTTTATGGTCTAGGCTAGTGACCCTCGCCAATCATAGGTAAAGGTCATGGCCCACACCCAACGTTGGCCCTTGCCCACTTCTAGTCGAGGGCCGCCATTAGCGGCGTTGACCCTCGCTAGTGGCGGCTTTCGACGAGAATTGGGCAAGGCCCTCATCGACCACTTCCCCACCATCACTAGACCTTTCCTGGGATGGTGAGGCAGCGACGGCAAGAGCTTTGCAACCTTGCCACCTATTGTCCAACTTTTTATTTTTATTTTTTTTGTTTAAATTATTATTTTTATTTAATTTAAATAAAAAATAGATTTAGACCAAAACAAGATCATTTTGGCTATCTCACTGCCATGCATGAAAAAGAAATTATTAAGAAGGGCCATGTCAGCATTTTCCATTAACTAAGTTAGACGAAGTTAATGGTAAAACTCGATTGAATCAATTTGATAAATTTTAAGACTTGAATGTACTTTTTACAAGTTTTATGAATCAATTTCACTTTTGTGACATATTTTAGGATTGCAAAGCAAATTACATGTATATAAAAGAGCATAGAAACTCCACCTCTTATCACATGCGAGCCATATTAATCAGCAGCACATGGAATTTGTTTAGCAGTGGCAGGCACATGCGAAATAAATTAAGATAGAACCCAATTATCCTATCATATTGTAAAGCTCAATTCAAAAATTTAAGCTATCATGTGGGAGGACACCACATACATATAAAAATCATGTTAACATGTCGATAAATGAGATATTTTAACGGATTTTATTTATTAATTTTAAAACTGTATTTCAAAAACATTTTGTACATCACCACGCCTTTCGACATATGTACCAATTTTTCTTTTCTTTTTTGGTGCTTAATAGATGTGGTTGATCCAAGAAAAGTGAACATTTGAAGCGAAGTCATTATGGGGATGCCAGGATCGAACTCCCACTCGTGTGACTTCTTTATTTAGGTTCACGCAACGCAACTTCCCATTACGTAGCTTGCTTGCTAGATACTTGTCCTTTTGCAATCCGATAATGGTAGATTTTTCAATCATATAAATCATAAGATAAGTAGAGTGATCCCCGTAAAAGAAGATGCCATGTATACAATATATCTATGACGATGGGCATGTGTGGAAATTCTCACGATCGACGATGACGATGAGATCTAGACCATCGACGATGGTGCTTGGGAGATCGATTGGACAAGGTCGACTTTCGTTGACCTAAAAGAGATCTAAATTGCCAGGTGCGTTACCCATTTGAGTAATAGTAACTCACATGTGTTAAATAAGGTCCATGACTCATCTAGTCATCCATCAGATTCAATTAATAGTGCACGTGATTGGGAGACTATAGGTTCCATGAATGATGGACCTAACTAATATCAAGCCATGGGGAGATTACTAAAAAAGTCATAAACATATTACATGTATGACAATTCAATCATAAACCTTTTTAATTTAACTAGTTCTTCAAATCAATTTTTATCAAAAGTTGCTGATGTGGACCCCCACCGTCTTACATGAAATAGCTAGCCCTAACATGGAAACTTTTGTCTTAAAAAAAATTTCTGAATTGTTTCATATTTATTTCTCTTTTTTTTTTCTTTTTCTTTCTTTCTTTTGCTTTTTTTTTTTTACTTCTAAGCCTAGAGAGGGCCGACCCTCGCCCAGATCTAGTGAGGCCTATGAACACCTCACTAGTAGCAGGCAAGGCCACTACCCTCCCCTAGACCTAGTGAGGATAGCAATCCTTGCTCATTGCCGACAAGGGTAACCAGCCCTCCTCCAGGATCGACAAGGGTTGGTCGACGACCCTCACTAGACTTTGTAGGAAAAAAAGAAAAAATTAAATAATAAAATAATAACTCAGAATATTGCTTTAAATAAAAATTACAAAATTTGTCCACTTCAACGATTATCGCCCAAAATTAGCTACAATAACTAAATTGACAAATTATCAAAAATTTTAAGATTAAATTGATCAAAATGAAAGATTTAGAATTGAAATAGCACAATTGTAATAGATTTATAATTTTTTTAATAATTTTCAGGTAAAGTAAGAAGCAAACCCACGTCTCGCAAACTATAGGGTGAAGCACCATTGGGCATTTGGCATTTTCACTACAAATTGAGTTTTGACTCTTTGAATGCTTAATAGAGTAAGATTCATTTTACCTCATGGTAAGAAAGCAATGAGGACCCCTAGTATGACCTCATACTTTATGGGAAAGAAAAAATTAAGACTCCACTTGTTTCACATAAAACAACTTTTAGAAAAACGTTTTGCAGATTTTTTGGCATTTGTTTTACGGAAAATAATTGGTTGAGGAAAACATTTTCCATCAAAGGAAATAGAATTTCTAAAATATGGGGAAAATGTTTTCCACTTAAAAAAGGAGGAAAACATTTTTCATATTTTTTTCACCTCACTTTCTTTTATCAAACTTTCCTTTTTTTTCTTTTTATTTTTTAAAAATTGATTCTTAATTTTTTTAATCTCTTTCTTTTTATTGTTTTCCTTTTTTTTCTATTTCATCTTCTTCTTCATTGACCGGTCACCGCCTGCAAGCAAGCTAAAGCCTCACCACAAGACAATGAGGCTCAAGCTCACCCAACACTAGCGAGCTCAAGCCTTGTTGACATTTAACAACCTTGGCAAGGGTTGTGACCTCGAGCGAGGCTCTAGCCCTACCTGGGTTGCCAAATCTAGCAAGGCCCGAGCTCGCCAATGTCAAGCTAGCTCGGCCTCACCTGATTAGGTGAGACTCGACTTCCCTAGAATTCGACAAGCTTGAGCCTCGCCGGCCTATGGTGAGGCTCCAACTCGCCTACAACCGATTGGCAGCCGTCGCCATGGCCCACGACTGACCAATGAAGAAGAAGTTAAAAAGAGAAAATAAAAAATTGATATTAAAAAAGTGTATGGATGAAAATACTTCCCTTACCGAATAGCAGACACTTCATTTTTAAGTTTCAGCCAAACACCATAAAATTATTATATTTTCCTAAAAAATGACTTCTTAAAGAACATTTTCCAAAAACGCTACATTTTTTGCAAAACTAACAAACTCTAACATCTTTTATAATTCCCGGTCGGTTCCTCAAATTGGGGAAATTAACTTGAGTCCACAACCCCTTTTTTCTTTGATTATATGAACAGATGATTTAGAGAATTTTCAAATGATAAGTTGTAGCAACATTAACCCCGCTTACTAGTGTCATACCAGAGCCCGTTATCCTAACGCAATGTAATCCAAGAAATGTAGAGAATGCCTGTGCAGACTCAACACAAGAACGGCGGCATCTAACATCGTACCTGAACTTCGACAAAACCGACCAAAAATAAATTCGACAAAAAAAAAAAAAAAAAAAAAATCGGTACTTGACCCATCGCGAAAGGTAATAGGCTTAAATGGGTTGCAACCGAGAGTTACGGGACCAGCTTGAGAAATCATTTACAAAACCTTATAGAGGTAGAGACGGGTATGAGGTTTTGCTTTGCTGGTAATACGAACCCTAAACATGATGACTCGTAGTGCCCGTTGACCGGCAATCTAGTGAAATGTTAATGCTGAGCAAGTGCTTTCTCAACAACATAAGCCAATCGCATCTTCCCTTGAAAAATATGTCTCTTTCCACGTTCGGCTCGCGAAAAGGAAGTTAAGAAAGAAACATATAAATGCATGTGAAATCATTTCACATGCATGTGTCGGGGACCGAAGTCTCTCGAACCCGCATTGTGGCATTAGGATGGAGAGTGAGTGACGTGGAGGAGATGATACAACTAATTCGTGGGAGAGAAATCAGGGTGTTTTTGTTAGAAATCCTAGAGTGAAACAAATGCCATCTTTGAGGATCTCTGAAGGCAAGATTAGTATCTCATGCACAAATTAATTGGGAGATAATGCCACTTAACTGATTAGGCCACGACAAGCCAAAACAAGCTAGTGTACCAAAGTGATCTACATGTCTCGCTTGAGTAATTGATCACCCTAATTAAACTAGGCATGATATGACCAAGTGTGAGGATGCGATTCGCCATGTTGTTCTTATGAACAATTTATACGAGGAAGGCTAGCCTAGTGTTCTCAACTCACCAAACACCATACGGGCTATTCTGCAATTAAGGAACCATCAACCCGTAACACATAAGCATCACATCTAAAAGTGAATGAGCGGAGCAAATTATGGTGCCCATGATATGTAGGACACGACTAATCTTTTGTCACAATTTGTAATGCATTATACCCCAAGAAATATGAACATTTTCTTGTATCGTTTGTTTGGCATGATAAGGAGGAAACATAATCCATGAGAAAGTTGACTCAGGATTCACCCAGGCAAATTTTTAGATTGGGAATTCAGATCAAAATTCATCTTATGGAAACAGGAGCTAAGCCATTGAAATTTGAGACACTAGTTGCTCATTTAATGCTGTCTAAGAAGGGACATCGTAGCATTTGACAGTTCCAACTAAAGCAAGCGCTTCCGCTAGCGCCTTGAAGAGATAATCTGGAGATTCTTCTATGCAAGTCAGTCCATGCTGTGACTGCATAGCGCTGAGAATCCTCCCAACAACCTGATCATAAGCAAATAGCTCGTTTACCCCATCTTTTACTCCAATTTACTGATCACAAAGGATGAGAAAGTACCCTTTCCATGGATAAGCTGAAAAGAATATGATCAATCTACTAACCTTGCGAGCGTACCCTCCATAAGCTATGCCTCCAATAGGAGCATCCAATGGCCCAAGCGATCCAACCATTGATTGCCCAGCCTTGAAGTTCTCTTCTAATACATAAGGGGTTTAGTTTAAAACCAGGAGAGATAGAAAGGAAAAAACAGCAACAAAAAAAAGAGGAGAGAAGAGGCCACACCAGAAACAGATTTAGTTTGGAAAAGTCCATGTTTCTTTAGTCCGGCAACTGTATGAGCATTGGTGCCACCCGCCAATTGAAGAAAACCTACATTACAAGAGTAAAGCAACAATAGGCATTCTATTTCTAGAACGAATACATCTACTCTTAGCCAAGGTGCAGAAAAGAAGGGAAGAAAAAAGAGAGAACATAAAATTGACAAACCTCTAGGTCTGTCGCTTGCAGCAGCCAGACGAACGGCGAAGGCAACAGATTCCCTTGTGGCACCACGTCCGATATCCCCACTCATAGGACGGCCGTCCAACTGCAATAAATCACATTAAAGCAATTGTTTTAGGCCTTTGTATATCACAAACAGCAGGTCCTGGAAAACTGATAATAGGAGGATTTAGAGCAAAGTCGAGCACACCTGCCACAGATTAAAGCAACGTAGGCGAGGTTCCATGATTGAATACATGGCATTCATAGTAGAGATGGTTGAATCCCCAACATCGGGAAAGCTAACCTGGAGTTCTTAAAGTGCAAAAGTTATCTATCCACTCAGCACATACCCATATAACTAACATTTTTATTCTGGCCAAACATGTAAAGTTCTTTACTCACCGCCACTAATCTCAGATGGTGGATCGTGTCTCCCAAACCCTCCCAAAGTGACCTAAAGTGCAAAGTTTGCCTGCGAAAAAGGGGATCCAAGGCTCAAAAAAGGACATATACTTAGATCAACCAAATTATTTATCTTCAAAACGTATTAAGACCAATGTCGAATGGCAAGATGTTGTTGGTCTCTTTTCTTTCCCATTTGATAGCATGAATTTTATGATGTTAAATATATAATTTTCACTTCAAACACCAAGAATTCAAGGATATGACCGAGGTAAAAGTTGGTACAGAAAAGTCACAATAATCCTTTGATAACATGGATGTTTCAAGGTTAAATATATAATTTTCATTTTAAACAGCAAGAAACAGCAAGAATTCACAGGGATACGAGGTAAAAGTTGCTATAAGAAAGTCCCAATCATTCATAGCAGGTAATTTATGACAGTCCCATAAATTGAAAAACACAGATTTCACATTCATCACCAAACTATTACCTTCCGCTTGTATGTATTTCTAAAGCATCAATATCTTCTCTTCTCAAAAGCTCAGAAGTAGCAGCAGCATCTCTTACATATGTATGCACTCCTAAGTCAAATTGAGGGTGATTAGCATTAGAACATGACAAAATGATGACAGCAGGGAAAATGTGGATCGGGAAACCATGCATAAAGGAGCAAGGCAGTTCAAATGGAACTTTGAGAAGGAGAGAAACGCACTTATTTTATCATATGGGCAAACTGGAATGCATCGCCCACAACCATAACATCGCTCAGTCAAAACCCCACCCTGCGAATTCCCATATCAAATTTTCTACATCTAAATACAAAATTAAAAGATCAACTAGCTTAAGTCCTCAATGAACCATGATAGAGAACAAAGACCTGTTTTTTACCCTCTTCATTGTTATTCCAAAGATGGCCTGCTGAGGATTTTTCTTCCTCTAGTGATATTGCACTAGCAGGACATACAATCTCACAAGGCCTTGAGCAGTCTTGGGGGCAATCAGCTGGATCAAACTCTGTCAAAAATATTCTTAAGGTCATGAAAAAATCACAATACTCATTTCTAACTGATCCTTGCAAAACCAGCTTAATGCCCAAGTAACCAAACATAGTTATTAGCACTTAAGTCACAGCTAGCTTAAACAACCATATTCACACCAGATCATGTCCTAAGGTCATCACTTGGATACTAGATAGTCCTAAATTAGTGCATAGGCTCGCTCAAATTTCCTTGTACCCAATCCAATGAGGAGGTTGTGCTTCGCTAGAAAGGGCATTTACCAGCTTTGCGAAAGTGAAGATCTTCATCATCATTAACACTTATCATCACCCAAGGCCTCCCAACCTCCACGATTTCTCTCGCCGCCTCAATCCCCTGGTTCACTGCATTCACCACCGATTCATCGGCAGCACAGTCAATGCAGTCCACTGCACACGATTTCCAGATTCCCCATTCAAAAACATTTCACCGTCACAAAGCACATGCAACAAAGTGACAAGAGACGCAACTCCGAAACACAAACGAAAGGGCCTTGAAAATGTCTAACCTCCAGCTAAAGTGTAAACCAGAGAAAGATTCCTGATGTCAACTACATCCTAGAAACAGACAAGACCGAGATGCTCAGGCAGCTAAACAAGAAAGCACAAAAAAACCAAGAATTTTGAGGCTCGGAATCTTAACCACCTCGAAACTAGCACCGCAAATAAGCTTGACCCAGTTTCCATTCCTGAGAGAATCGACAGGAGAAGACCTGATTGAGTGGATTCCGAGCGATGTCACCGTGTTTCTGACGTCCTGAAGGCATTTCTGGCTACTGGGTCTGAAATTCACTGTCGTCAGAGCACACGAAACATGTCGTTAGATACCCCATCAAGAAAAGTGGGTGTGTTAGAATGGAGATGGTGGTGAAGGAAGAAATTAAAAAAACCTCGGGGCTGCGGAGGAATTGAAGCAGTACATGAGAAGCAGGACCAAGCCATGTCCAGAACGAAAACCGTCAGAAGGGAGTTGAGATATTCTTATTTTCCTGCTGAGATGGATGAAAATGAGAGTGGCAGCAGAATTTGGCGGTCAGAGAGAACCACATTGGGCTCTACATAGCGGGCCTGAATTTGGAACCAGATAGAACGCCCCAAATGCCCAATTTCACCTACCCAGGCCCGTACGCAGAACAACTATCAAGTTTCCAGAAATTTCACAAAAAGCAATGCATTGTATGGCATTGAGACTGAAGAATTAGCTGTGTCCAAGAAGAAGGTGAGGTGAGGGAAATGGGGGTTGGATGTGGAATGTTTAGCTTTGTCCCAGATTTGTTGACTTAGCTCAATGCTACGAACATTTGTGACTTAGCAGTACATTGATTTGTCGCTGTCCAATAGCACTTTATATTGCACACCCAATGCCAAAGTTCACACCGACGTAATATTGATTATTTGTTTCATAGAGAAGGTGTTAATAAGGTATCGAAAGCATTGGGTTGCACTAAGGGGATATCGAATTGCAACAGTAATGAAGTGGATTCACCGCCAACACCTCACTCGTGGCCAGCCAAGTCAATGCTAATCAAGCCTCGATGACGGCACTAGTGGCCTGTTGTGATCGTTGCTAGGCCTAGCAACCGGCAGAAGAGGACGAAGGAAAGAGAGAGAAAAAAATTAAAAATTTTAAAAGTGATATTTTTTGTAACAGCTACCAAATGCCCTAAACTATTCTCATTGCGATACAATTACCTCAAACTTCTTCCTATAATACTAAAAACTCCAAACTTATATCCATGTGATATATTTACCTCAAAAATTTGATGTCATAGAAAAAAGTTTGGGATTTTTTATCATGAAAAAAGTTTGAGGTAAATGTATGAATTTAAGGTTTTTAGTATCACAGGAAAAAAAAATTACAATAAATATATCACATGGGTACAAATTTGAAGTTTTTAGTGTAACAAAAATAATTTAGAGTGCTTGTGTCCTAGTAGGCAAAGTTTAGGACATTTGATAATTTTTTCCCTTCTTTTTTTTGCATAGGATAAACTCGTGAAATTAATATCATTTTCCAAATGAGATCCAAACACCAAAAAAAAAAAATTTGATCACTTATCACCAAATAATAAAACTAATCATTTTTCTGAAAAATAATTTCCAGGAAAGTATTTTCCTTTTTCATGGAATTTTCCCTCAAAAACAACTCACCTTTAGGTTTAATTCGCTACTATCAAGTTTTTGTCTAAATGAAAAGGCTTCAAGTTGATGGAGAAGAAAAGAAAATAGGACAGAGAAGTTAATTAACACAAGTTGTTTGAGTAATGAAAAAGGAAGTTAAGCATATATCTATACCAAAAATATTTCATTTCTTTTTTCATATCTGGGGTGTGTGAACCTTATGTAGGGTAATGGACTGCTGATTAGTTTGGACACCGAATGTAATGTCTTTTCCTAGGTGTGAGCATAAGCTTCCTGCTGATTCTTTTAGATGTTTCCTGGTTATATTGGGGGCTTAGACAAAGAAAAATCAGCAGACAGAGAGAGTTCTCCCTGGAAAATGGGGGCCGCCTCATGTTGCAGAGACTTCTTTCTGAGCACAAAGGCTCCGTTGAAGCGGCAAGAATATTCACCAATGAAGAGCTCAAGAAGGCCACGGACCACTACCATGAAAGCCGAATCCTAGGCCGAGGAGGTCAAGGAGCAATATATCGAGTGATCTTACCAAACAACACGGTCTTCGCCATCAAGAAGCCCAAGATTTTGGACTAAAGTTAGGTCGAAGAATTCATCAACGAGCTTATCACTCTCCCAGATTAATCACCGCAAGGTAGTTAAGCTAATCGGTTGTTGCTTTGAGACAGAGGTCCTGTTTTTAGTCCACAGTTGAACACAGCGAGAGAGGAGCTTTAGAAAAGAAAATTTTCATTGCGTCACTCTAAGGCAAGACCATAGCATTGCCTGGGAAAAAAAGATTTGTACAAGTTTGACATACGACATCCTCGATCAAACAGAAATTTGCACTTCCGTATCATTTTAACTTTGTTACACTCAGAGACAATATAGCTCCGAAATCTTAAAAGCACCACCAAGAAACGGTAGGAGGAAACCATATTTACATCCTCTGAGGGAGTCGGATCCAAAGATTTATAAAGCTAAATTATCCTGCATTCACTAAACACTTATTGAATCACTGCACTGACGTTATTTTAAGGCTAGAATTCTAAAGAGTTCTTTCCACGCATAGAAACCGTTTGATGAACTAGTTTCGATATGAAAGAACCAGATGACTCGTGCAGTCCATGGAGACCTAGTGCAACTATAACATCCATCACAACATACCCAAGCATATATCGAAAACTTAATTATTGTCATCTCCCACTACTAACTAGTGGTGTGATATGGTTTTTCATGCTATCTATGTACCCGGTGCTCGTGGTCCCAATACTATTCATGTACACTTCAGTCTTCTCTTCCAATAAATGAATCGTCTCTTCTGGATTCACATCAATACCGCTAACCCATGGATGGCTAGCCATTGCTCTAAGTCCCTCCAATTCCATTGTTACTTCCTTCATGGTCGGCCTCTCCTCACCTTTTATTTTCAAGCATCTCTTGGCAAGGTTAGCAACTTCCCTCACCTGCTCATTGTTTCCTTTGTTTGCAATAACTTCATCAACAATATGGAACAATTTCCCATTTTCCAATGACAAAATAAAGTACGTTGCCAAGCTCCGCTCTTCTTCTGGTCGGTCAAAAGAAAGAGCCTTCTTTCCCGTCAATAGCTCAACTAGCACAACCCCAAAGCTATAAACATCACTCTTTTCTGTCAATTGACTTGTGTGAAAGTATTCAGGATCTAAGTATCCCAATGTTCCCTGAACCATAGTGGATAATTGCTTTTGATCAAGTGGGACTAATCTTGAAGCTCCAAAGTCGGAGATTTTCACGATGTAGTTATCATCCAAAAGGATGTTTGCTGACTTGACATCTCGATGGATAATGGGGTGGAAGCCGTGGAGTGCAAGTATGATAGGACTCCAGCAGTTTCTGAAGCGATTCTCAACCGGGTCTCCCAAGACAACTTCAATGATTTGTTTGGGTTGTGGATGTGCTCGAAGAGAGTTCCATTGTTGACAAACTCATACACCAATAAAGGCACTTCAGTTTCCAAACAACATCCCATAAGCTTGACCACATTACGATTATTAATTTGAGAAAGCACAATGACTTCATTGATGAATTGTTCAATTTGACTCTGATCCACGTGCTTGGACTTCTTAATGGCAACTACCATATTATTTGGCAGCATTCCTTTATAAACAGTACCATATCCTCCTTGGCCAACTATTCTTCTCTCATCATAATTGTCAGTGGCCTTCTCTAGCTCTTCAGCGCTAAACAATTTCACAGCCTTTGTGGTTCTGTCACGTTCTTGTAATTGTTGCTGCAAAAGCAAGCCACCATTTTGCTTGAAGTATTGTTCTCTAAGCTTGATGAACTTCCTTTTCTTGTATCCAACATAGAGAAACCCTATGCTAAAAAGCAATACTATTATACCCACAGCAACACCTGTATGCAACACTAGTTTTTAGAATAGTTAACCACATATGTTTTAACTACACAGCAAATCATTGCACCATGTAAAAGCAGCCACACATTCAAACTTTCTATAGAATTATATTGTGAGGTTTACTGAAAAAACGTAGTAGTTTTGGTACAATTTGAGTCCAAGTTAGGACAATTGATTTGGTTAAGATAATCTACAAAAAGGAAGAAAAGCACAATTGTCCCGATCTACAAAAGAGGTCATTAGTTCAATAGGTTTAATTCAACATGAAAGAAATTATGAAAGTATAAACTCAAACTAACTACAAGAATTCTTTTCTTTTCCATGGTCTTACTGTATACTTGCTTATAGTTTTCTAGGTCTTGTACAACCAAATTCACGTCATTTACATTGTACATTTATAGACTTTTTCATTGAACTCTGCATGAGTTTAAATAACTCAAATACAAGTCTCATCTCTATATCCCACTAGATCACTTATGAGGAAAATGTGTCAAAATAGTTCTGAACCTATTGCATTTGTGCTAATTTAGTTTTAAACATTTTAATTTAGTGACAATTTAGTTTTGAACATTTTGACTTAGAAGTAATTCAATCATTCCTGCTAATTTTGGCTGACTATTGCTAACGAAAATGTCAACTGGTTTACATGACATCGTCATCACTAATGTGGCAATTTTTATTAATTTTTTTATTAAATTTTTTATTTTTTTCATTTTTCTCTTTTTTTTTTTTTTTTTTTTTTTCTTTCTTTTATTCCTTTCTTCTTCCTTTAGGCGATGGCCCACTCGACCCAATCATGGCCAGTGGCTAGTCACTAACAAAAGGAATAAGAGATGAATAAAGAAAAATCAGAAAAAATCAGAAAAAAATGCAAAATTATTAAAAAATTATTAAAAATTATCTACATAAGCATCGATGATGCCACGTAGATCGGTGGGCATCCATGTCAATAATATCTACCCAAAATTAGTTGAAATGACTAAATCAGCACTATGTCAAAAATTTTAGAACTAAATTGACATAACTAAAAAGATTTAGAACTAAATTAGTACAAATGTAATAAATTTAATTCTGACACTTTTTCCCCAGGTAAATGTTGTAGAATGTGAATTTTTTTTTATGAGGTTGTGAACAAAATGCAAAATTAAGTAAGTACAAAAAACTAATTATAATGCAAGATCGTTCAAAGAGGAAAGATGAGATGAAGATTGAGATTCAAGAGATGTTGTCAGGAAGAATAAAGAATAGCTTTCAATTTTCATTTCCTTCACAAGGAATTGTCTTATTTTCTTTATAAAAAGTAGTGGAACAGACTGTAAACATTCGGTGGCCGAATTTTCTTGAAATTGTGGTAGTGGCTCAGAGTCCACCATCATTTTGAAGCAACAACAATACCGTAATATTAGCACTGCTCATAATTAAAATACGATATGACAAAGAAGGCCTGCTGAACAAATCCTTGACATGATCCAAGTCTTCTATGCATATATATAGAAAAGGCAATTTTGTGAGGCATGGTTTTTCAGGTCAATGTTATGACTAATTCAATCCCACAACCATGCGACTCCGCACTAATTAGCGGGCAATGAAGATCACGCAACTACAAGTCACGCGGTACCAATATCAGCATTCGCAATTCGATCTCAACAGATGGAAGATGCATTCACATTGACCTAAGGCCCAAGGTCACCAGGTCAAAAAATGCTCGAAGGGTTCAGACATTGACAAGAGTAAAGTTAATCTACTTTTGAATCTCAAAAGAGCTCAATCGTGATGTAAATAGTTAATTTCCTCCTAAAGCACAAACAAATTAAAGCATAATTTCTTGAAATCTGCTAGGATAATAGTATATGTTTTTAGTAGGGAAGTCCAAGTAAAATGAAAAAACTTACCGACCAGAATCTTCATCAAATGTGATGGATTCACAATGCATCCTTGTCCATCTCCATCACCCTTCTTACCATCACCGTGATGACCCTTTGGGCATAAACATGTATAACTCCCCTCAATATTAAGGCACTTTACCTCACACTGGTTCAACGTTGGATCCGCACATTCATCAATATCTACATAAATTAAACACACACATCAAATGTATCTATCATCTCATGTCCAACCAATACAAAGGACAAGTTAGAGAATGTCAATATCATCAACGTACCATAACAACCATTCTCGAGGTAAGGATTGCCTTGGTAACCTTGTAAACAAACACACTTGTACCCAAATCCATTTTCGGCGTCAGTGCAATTGGTGTTCTTTTTGCACATGTAGCTTGTGCTGTTCTTCTTGGCCTCCTCACATGTTTGATTCCCTATTGCCCAGTCGACAACTAGAGGGGGATCTTTGAATTTAAGCTGCTTGATGTCACCAACTGAGAAGTTGTAGGATCCAATTTCTGCGACGAAGGCATAGCTGCAAGGATTGAAATCCAGGATGTTGGAATGATTGGAAAAGCTCATAATCGAGATGTTGTAGTTGAAGGTGTTCCTTGGGATGATCGTCTCACAGCAACCGATACCGCTACACGACCCATCGTTGACGTCCAAATCGCTGCTGCACAAAGACATACACCCGAAAGAGAACCTCCCAAAGCGGTCTTGGAAGGCGGCTAACGTGTCGCAACCAACGGCGGTGAACTTGTTCTTGGTGCTGGATAAAGGGAATTCAGTTTGGGAGACCCATACAGAATTGCTCGAAGACCCATCATACCCAGAAGCGTTATAGCAATCTTGACCGGTCCAAACGGTTAATCGTATCTCGTGGCTCTTGACAAAAATGTCGCGTATCTTCAAGTTAGAACTTCTAAAACCCATGTAAGGTATGGGGGGGTCGGTTGAGTTGTCACAATAGACAGTAAAAGATGGGCGATCGATGCGGCAATCAGAACTACTATCACTCGATCCAAAAGGATACGGAATCACAAGGTGTCCGCAGGAACTTCGGCATCCAGGCTTGGTCATTAAATCATCAGCTTCTGCTTTGTGATTGTGGTATGGACCCAATAAAGCCCCGACCACCACAACTTTCCAAAGAAGCTCATGGATGACCATGGTTCTTCCTTCAACTCTCTTCGTATACATGTAATTTTCTTGGCGATAAAAATTTGATGGGTTGGAGGCTGGAGGCATATAAGGAGAAGAAAGACGGGTCTTTTCGTTTACAGTTTTTTTTTTTTTGGGTCAAATGTTGTGGGCTATGTTCAAGCTTTGGAGTTGACACCAGCTGGTCCTAACCACTTGCATGAGATGATCCAATGATAATTCCCCTTTTTTTTTTTGACCGGTTGATAATTCCCCGTTTGACAAAGTCCCAAGTGCATTATTCATTTGAGAGTCCATCATTTTATAAGGAAACGTTCCAAAACTTATTTTATGAAAGTTGGTAATGTAAACTTGACATATTTTTCTTTAATCTTTCTTCGCTACTAATTGAGAAGACGAGCTATTATGGGCAAGAGATTGGACTACTTGTGACAAAATGAGCTGCTCTTACCTTTCAAATAATCTCCAAAAGATTAATCTAGGATTCTAGAGTTCCACAAAATGTCTCTCCCTCCGTGGGAATAAGGAAAAGTCTGGTCTTCTCCTTTCCCTATCGATTTTTGATACTAGGTATATTGGGGATGTCGCTTCTGTGCATGGCAATTTTTTCTTTTGGAGCGTTCACGTCAAAAGAGTTGATAGGGAAAGGACAAGACCAGATGCTTTCTATGGTTGAACATTTCCAAAACATAACATTAGACTATGAATTGCTGGTCGTTACCTGGCAATGACTGATGAAAAAATCCAACTTGTTGGCAAATTTCATCTGTTAACAACTTTGGAAATTTCTCTATAATATTCTTAGATATTTTTTCTCATATGCGATGTGCATCCCAACTCGTTAACTTATTAACTACGGCTTCAACTCTCACCTATAAAAAGCATTTACCATCTTTTTTAATTGGGGCACTTGGGTTTTGATTTTTTATAATAAAACAAAAGGTCGCCGATTAAATTTTCTAATAAAATCAAAATAAATTTGTAAATTCTCGATCCTATATTAATTTTATATATTTATGGGAACATTTTAAAAATTTGGGTTTCATAAAAGTCCTGGTGAAGAGTATATGCATCTAGATGACGTTTGCAGCAAGATGATGAGCTTCATAGCTTGATGACAACCTTTATGAGTGATGGTGAAGCTTTTTAAAAAGCTAAATACACTTATTCATAGTCTCAATTATATCAATTATGTGGTGATCACATCATTATTAATTGATTATACAGTTTTCGGCAAGTGATGACAGAAATTCACCGGCAATGCAGCGGTTACAGAAGGTGATGCTATAGTTGGTGACGGCAAGGAGGGCCTGCAATTGGTATTCTAAACGAGAACTAATTGTATTAAAAGTCAGATCTAAGTAAGTCTTAAAATTGCTTAGTCTAAACTCTGAAACATAAAATTCTATCTGCCGAACAAAGAACAAATGAGCCTTGGGAGGGAATGTAGACTCCCATCTCTTATACAGAAAAGGCTACTGTCGAGTAGGCAAATATACTAACCTCTCGCACCTGAAATGATAAATTGGAACTCATAAACATTCGCAGAGTATCTTATAACCAATTTGTTGGCTCCATATCCTCGATTATAAGACGTTGTGCGAAGAAGAACGAGTAAAAGAAATGGACAGGAGAGAGCGTAGACGGAGAAAAAGCTGACCAACTGGGATTTGGAACGAGTAGCTAAGTCTAGCTTCGCCAACAAGTTCTCATCCCTAGATTTATACAGACGGTAGTTAACGTGCCCGTACATCGGCCGGGTTAACTCTGAAAGATCCATTAAAAAGATTGTCTTATTATAATAGGTATAAATTATTTATTATTAGATACTCATCACAAAATAATTTTATTATAACATTTAGGGAACTCATGATGGAGAAGTAATTGCTGATCTATTATGTATATAGTTATGAAACAGGGGAGCTGAAGAAATGTTCACTCATGTGCTCATCACCCGATACTTCATTAACTATTAATTTTGCCATTGAACCCATAACTAAAATAAATCAAAATAAAGTATCTGGAAAATTCATCTCTTATTGAGATTATACTTGAAAAAAAAAGACAAATTAGAGAGAGAATTTTCGAGAAAATCTCAGCATTTTATCCTTCGTTAAGTTAAAACTTAAGAGAGAGAGAGATATTAATTTGATAAAGCAAGAACCTCTTGATTAAGGTCGATTCGGATTTGGATTTGAAAATCGAAACAGTACAAACCAACCCAAATAAGGAAGAAGAATTAGAATGAAATCCGTGGTGTTTAGATCTGATCATGGCTAAGTAAAAGGACTCTTGCAATCTGAAATTGATTTTGAAAATCTTCATAGACTCGCCTGTAAAGTTTTTGGGTAAATGCTAAGTCAATGTGGTTGATTTTCTTGGCAATTTCTCATGTAGGACAATTTGTCTCACCAGGATATTTTCATCATCCTGCCAAGACTTGAAAAGTCAAGCAAGGGTTAACCGTACGCTGTGGAAGATCACGACCCTAAAATAAGATAATGAGAAAGAAGAAAAATCAACAAGCACAGACAGGTTGGAGCTGGTGGGAGGTTACAACCTTATAATTCATTAAAGTACTCACTGCCCTCGAGGAAGATTCATAGGTCTTCTAATGGAAAATTAGCAAAAAAGTCAAAAAAGTCTTAAATCTATTATATATGTACAAATTTAGTTGTAAACTTTTTAATCGTATTAATTGAGTCATATACTTTTTTGAAAATTTACTAATTTAATCCTTCCGGCTAATTCAACCGAAAGAGGCAAAAAAATAGGAGAGGAGGCAACACCAGAAACAGATTTATTAGTTTGGAAAAGCCCATGTTTCTTTAGTCCGGCAACTGTATGAGTATTGATGCCACCCGCCAATTGAAGAAAACCTACATGACAAGAGTAGGGCAACAATAGGCATTCTATTAATAAAACGAATGCGTCTACTCTTAGCCAAGGGAAGAAAAGAGAGAACATAAAATAGACAAACCTCTAGGTCTGTCGCTTGCAGCAGCCAGACGAACAGCGAAGGTGATAGATTCCCCTCGTGGCACCACGTCCGACATTCCCACTCAGGCCCTTGCGCAGAACTCCTTTCAAGAAATTTCACAAAAAAGCAATGCATTCTATAGCGTTGAGATTGAAGATTTAGATGTGTCCAGGAAGTCGAGGGAGGGCTTTGTCCAAGATTTTTGACTTAGCTCAATGTTACGAACATTTGTAACTTAGCAGCACATTGATTTCCTCGACATGCTATTGATTATTTGTTCCATAGAGATGGTGTTAATAAGGTATTGAAAGCATTGGATTGCATTAAGGGGATATCAAATTGCAATAGAAATGAAGTGGATTCACTACCGGCACCTCAGTCAGGTTGCAAGGGGAATGAAGAGTTTAGAGACACGATCAGGGTTTGATTCCCAAAAATGGGAAGAAAGTTGCCATAACCAAAAAAAAAAAAAGGATTTGAATGACACGAAAATTCATAAGTGATGCCATGTTTACCGGAAGTGACTGCGAGATCCTCTAAAATACCAATTGCGCGTATCCTGCAAATATAAAGCGATATTGTGCAATGGCACCTTGCAAACTTCAAATAGAGAAATTGTATTGACTGGCTCCAGGGCGATGTCCTTTGAGAAGAAGAGTATAGTAGACAATGAATCCTTAGACCCCGTCTGTGGTGTATTTTGTATTCATATTTTACTCGTATTCGTGTGTTCCCTTGATTGTTACATCATTGACATGAGCTTGTTAAGTGCCTATATGAAATTAGAATCAAAATGAAGTCATATTGATCAGTGATGTATGAGTTATCGTAATAATCAAAGTAGAGCAGAGTTGCAACTATTTAATTGACCGATTGTTTATGTTTTAACAAATTTATGTTTCATTGATATAACGAAGGAGTAAGATCTTATTGTGTTAAAGAATACTTTGGAGCATTTAAACGTCTATTTATTTCTCAATAGTTTGAGACATAACAGAATTTTATTAATTAAAAAATAACTTATACCCAGTTCATCAAATTAAATTAATTGTCGAATACCCAACTTCAAACTTTTGTGTTAATTTTAGCCAAACTAGTTACCCAATTTGAATTCGCACTTAATTTAATCACAACTACTGATGTGGCTAATTAACACCAATGACCTGTAGTTGCCATCATTTAAACAAGTATTCAACACATTAAACAAAGGGGAAACAACAAAGATATTGGAGGGAGACAATGGGGGCCAACCAACAAGGGCAATGGCCATTGCTAGTTGTGATTGACAATAGTCAGAACCAAACCGAACTCCCGATCATCGGTATCGACAGCCATGACCCTCGCCAACTAACATGGAAAGACTTGGGACCATCATCACCACCCTAGGCAACGGCTGCCCAACCCTCGCCTTGCCAAAAGGTGAGGTCGGATAATGGGGGATGGGTTCCACATTCTCTTGTTGGCCGAAAAGTGCTGTGCAAGTACATGAATTCCCATACAATATGATAGAATTAAAGAGGGAAATAAGAGAACACATTTTACCATGTCCCCTGATAGAAAAGTATCCGTATATGATAGGACTGAAGACCGTTTAATGAACAATTTTACAAAGTAGGCGAAAAAAATAAATAGACTGGTCGTTCACCAACTGGGACCAGTTTCTTTCGATGAAGCAGCCTACAACAGAGCCACCTAATTCACTTCGACGAAGAGGCTTCAACCCTCAGTCTCAATTGTCAAGTCTGCCAAAAGGAAAAAAGAGTAAAGCTACAGGCGAAAAATTGAATGGTAGGCTTTCTTCTTGAATGTAATTATGTGAACATAAATTGCAATCTCAAACTAACAATGTGTTTTACAGGCGAGGAAATGCACTTGCTATGAGGTCAAATTGAATGGCATCTCGAATCTCATCTTTAACAATTCTTATATAAGATTCTTGATCCAACTCAGGAACAAGGTGTAAATGAAATTTAACCCAGAAAACATTGCATTGCCACAAAAATGCAGCACAGTGCTAAACATTACATGAAATGGTGAGTTATGATTGGCACTATGATGCATGCCTTCTGAAGCAGAAAGCATCCACACAACTTGCATGCTTACCATTCAACAGTATAGATGCAGTTCCTGGAACATAATCAGATGTTTTCTCCCAGAGAGGGAAGCTTTGCCCACATTTCACATTTTGTCTAGACTCGGCACAGTAAATGATCAGTTGATTTGCTAAAATGTCATTGTTCCAAACCCTTTCTTATTCCTAATGAAATATCGTCCCCTCATGAATTCACAGAAGCAGCAAGTACAAGATTATTAGGAATAGTTCACATTGATGCACCAAGCTGAGTTTGTTACTAACATCTATTCCGAATAGAAACATCAACGTCCTGAATGAAGATGTGGTATATACAAGATCACACATATAGCTCACCTACTTTATTTTTGGTGCTGCTCCCCAATTAGCTATACGGTCAAAGTGCTTCCAGACGCCATCTACCAGTAGAGGAAGGCACTTGAGTTAGTCATTGCCTAATCATCTGCCTCTATTTTGTTGTCATTCAGTCAGATGCATTAATTTGTGTTTCAAAACAGAGGTATGATTGTTGAGAGAAACATCATCTCAAACAATACAAGGTTTTAGAAAGCAATTCCAAACCAAGAATTTTTGGATGGTTAGAAGGCATGAGGATAATGCCCATCCTCTCCACAATGGTTTGGCCAAGGATTCCTCTCAATATTCGTGTTGCCATATCACTGACCTTGCAATTCCTTGTCCAGTTCTGTTAGATAAATATCATACCGCCCATCTTAGCAGATGCAACCCAAAACAACAAGAAAAGAAAAGAAAGCCAGAATTGGCATCTTGGCAAAGTGAGATAATCAATTTGAAGGAAAGTACCTGCCAGCCCAAAAAACGCAGTGCCTGTACTAGATGCATCAACATCAGGTCCATCACCCTGCTAGTATCTCTGGAACCATGCAATATGAGCTTCCAACTATTTCACCAAAACACTCACCAGCCAACAAATGCATGTTTCAGATCTCTAAATGTATTTGTAGGGAATAATCTACAAACAATGACAAGAACATACATCATCAGGAGATAAACCCGGTCGGAATAACATAGAGAGACCAAAATCAATTTCAAAGGATATGCTCAACTTTAATTCTGTCAGCTTCAAAAGCAGAAAACCAATTCACTTTAACATTTTATCTTTCAGGTACAGCTATTCAATTTGAAGTGGGATTTCAAAAATAATTAAAGTAAAACTAGAAATCATCAGACAATTAACTTGCATCCTGTGAAAAGAAAAAGAAAATGATCTTCTAATGACAAATGCAACTGTGGGTCAGAAAAGACTTTCAATTGAATGAATCCACCATGAGTAAGGTGGATTCTACAAAGCATTTAGAATCCACCCAGTCAACTTCACAGATAAGTATAATAAGAGATTCTACTATAATACCCTGTCGAAAGGAAAAAGATTAGGACTTACTCAGAACTAATCACGCTTAAGATAAGGCTCCATAATTGTTGTTTCCATGACATCATCCGGCACTATCCCGTCTCTTAACATACGCTCATACCACATCTGGCCTTCCGCTACATTTCCAACTTTGCAATAGCCAAGAATCAAAATCGCATATGCTATTACATCAGGCACTACACGCCTGTCTTTAGCACAATGAAATGCAAGCGATGCTTCCGTCATGAGTCCCCTTTTACAAAGACCATCAATGAGAATGCTATAGCAAACTATATTTGGAGAAATCTTCCTATTCAGCATCTCCTCATAAAGCTCAAAGGCATTTTCAAGGTTTTGAGATTTAAAATACCCATCAATTAGACAACTGTAAGAGATGAGATTAGGTTCTGGACCTTTTTCCAACATTTTCCTGAACAAAGTCATTGCTCCATCCATTTTACCTTCTTTGCAATAAGCATCAATAAGAATTGTAAATGTTATGGTATTCGGTTTTAGTTGACCATAATTAAGGTTCTCATAAAGGTGAACTGCCTCATCAAGCATTCTCAAAGAGCAATACCCACAGATCATGGTATTGTATGTCACAATATCAGGCTCTAAGCCTCTTTCTTTAACTTGATCTAAAAGCCGAAGAGCGTCTCCTAGACGAGCTTCCTTCAACAAAATGTTAATGAGAACATTATATATTGCAATGTCTGCCATCACTCCATTCCACCGCATCATCTTGAAAATTTCAAACCCAAGAGTTGAGTTATGCTGCTTGCATGCACCATCAATTAGAGTGCAATAAGTTACAACATCTGGGGAGACACCCTTCTTCAATAATTGGAAAAAGAGCAGCAAAGCGTAGTCCAGTCTTCCCAACTTGATAACCGCGCTTATGAGTGTGGTTTGAGTCACAATATCAGGTCTTACACCATAATGACTCATCTGGCTATACACCTTTAAAGCATTTCTTATACATTCTATTTTACACCAGCCATTTATCAAGGAGTTGAAAATAAAGACATTCTGATTAAGCCCATGGCCAATGTTCTGATAAAAGAATCTGAGAGCATCAACCATCAAGCCTTGCTTACAAAGACCATTTATTAGCACATTATAGACAACGGTATCAGGCTCTTCACCACTCTTCATTATATCATCATACAACCGAAAACTATCTCTTAAGTATCCAAATTTGCACAAGCCTCCAAGAAGACTGCTATAGGTCAAGAGAGAAGGCACATAACCAAGCTTCAATATATGACCAAATATCCCACATGCCTCCATAATCTGATCATTCAGACACATTCCATTGATAAGAATGCCATATGTGATCATATTTGGTTTGATCCCCACCTTCAAACATCTTCGATACAACACAGCAGCCCTTCTCAAATCTCCAATTTTCAAAAATGCATCCATAACTGAACTATAAGTCACTACATCAAACTCAATACCTTTATTCAATGCCTCTGAGAGAAGAGCACAACCCTTATCCAACTTTTTCGCTTTTAGAAGACCACCAATGAGAATAGTATAAGACACAACATCCGGATTGACACCTTCCTTTGCCATGAGCTCATACACCTTACATGCCTCATCCAATCTACGCTCCTTACAGAAACCATTAACCAAAATACTGAAAGATGCTACTGATGGCTTTGGACCAGTTACCTGTAACATATTCAGATATTGAAGAGCCAAGTTGTTTTGACTCCTCTCACAGAGAGCTCTCATGATCTTGTTACACGCTATGATATCAAGAACAGCACCACCATCAATCACAGCAAGATGAAAATTCCAACTTTTTTCAATTTCCCCCCTCTTCAAGAACCTATCCATGACATGCTCATATATAGCTCTATGACACTGACTTCCAAATGATTTGCACATAGACTTGTAAATACCAATAACTTCATCAGCACGATTCAAATCAACCAAAAATCCAACATCCCCGATAACGATGAATGTGATACCATAATGCGCGATTTGCACATATAGTGAAAGGTACTCATGCATTGATCGACCATCCTATATCTGCAGTAACTATCAAGCAAGAAGCTACATGCCACTCCTAATTTTCCAATAGCACCATACCTCCTCAGACCTTCACAAATTGGAACAGATAAATCAGAAGAATTCACAATGCAATAACCAATCATTTTGTCAAAAGCTCTGTTGGCAGGGGCAAACATATTCCTGGAAAGCAACATATGGAGGAGAGCACAAAAAGAATGTATATCATGGTAAGATCCCATCAACTGCTCTGATCACTCACAGAACTGAATTACAGGACCCAGTTTGGAGCAGAGACTTATAGGTCCAAGTCCCATCATTTCGATCCTCATGCTTAGGCACACACTGGATATTGAGAAATTGCCTCAACATTTCACAGCATTAACCAACTTTTTCTTCGATTCAACCGGAGTCCAGCTCAACATAGAAACCTTGATTTTTAATTTGGGGATAGAAGACCTGCACGCTCTTCCTCTCCATCATAAAGAATGCCAAACCTGCAAATACAATGATAGAAGAGGAAAAAAGCTAGTTTAATCGAAATCTTTCCAGAGCGCAATATCGGAGAATTGGAAGCAAAAGGAGTTCAAAAGGGGAATATCCGAGAAAGTTCAGAGAGTGGAAGGTGAAAAGAGCATGTGGAATAAATAGCTTCACTGGGGTTATAATTCCAACCGAGTATAAAGAACAAAAAGAATCATCTCGGTGCAGAAACCACGAGGCCCATCATTGAACTCCTGCCAAGAAGACAGGAGACTGAAAAAAACAAGGAGGGAAGCTTTCCGCCGCAATGAACAGCAACACCCTTCTCGGGAATTTCATCAAGCATCTGGTGTGCAGCGTGTTCTAATCAATTTTCTTCCCTTGGGTGACGTTTCGTGGTCACAACATGGAAGACCCAAGTTCTAATTTCAACCATTCTCAAACCAGGTTTCACTTTTTTTCCATCCGCAATGCGAAAAAAATAACAATCACGCATACATATCGAGTGTGAGAAAACGCGATAAGGACAGCCTCTCGAAGGCAAACCTGAGTTGGACGAACATAGAGCAACTCCAGCTGAGTTGGATAGAAGAGATTTCTTCCCCCGCCAACTTCAATGCCTTCTCGCCGGAATGCCTTCGGGAAATACCGAAAAAATAAATGCTTCTTGTCTGCTCCAGCCGAACAGCGTGTAAAGTGACAGCCCGGTGAGAAAAGGCAGCGGCTCAACGGCAGCCACGTCACGCTGCTCGAGACCCCTACCGTTTGTTAGAACCAGGCTTCCAAGTATCAAGATTTTTCGTTTTGGTCAAAAAAGAACTTCGTTCATGATCACATCAAGTGGGCTTTGGAACATAACAAAGCCCAAAAGGATTTAGGGTCAGTTGGAGATCCAATTAGAAGGGAGGGTGTTTCGAATTTGGACTTTAACGATCCAATCCACAATTTTATTTTGGTTCCGTAAGTAATGGGCTAACTAAAAGCCTTGAATATTGATAAGGAGCTGGAGGCATTCGTCGATAAGCATGTGAACTTGTCGGGGTAACTAATTTGCTCCTTGAAGGACTTTTTCGTAATCATCATGTTTTTCTATTAATTTGTAGAATAAAAATTCATTTGATATCATCAATTAATTTTTCTATTTCTTGAAATAAAATAAAATAGAAAAGGCGGCCAATGAATGGATTTGTAACGAAAACAAAAAATTTTAAAAATTCTACTTTTTGTACTCAAGAATAAAAATGAAAAAAATTATTTTTAAATATAAATTATTCTCGAAAAAATAAATGTTATCAAATGCATCCGAATTTTACTTACAAGAGTTAAACAGTGAAACTTCACTATCACTCTTACTAACTCATGGCAGGACATGGCTTAAATCCACACTAGGGTTTTGGCATGAAGAGCCGATCAAACCCAAATACAACTCGCATGGCCATCGATGAGCCTCCCGATGGGAACTCGGTACACTCACTAAGGCCCTATATGGTAATGCTTCTGTTCTCGGGAACAATTTCTACTCAGAAATGATTTTTTTTTATTCTATTTCCGAGAACAATTTCTAAGTATTTAAAAGCGTTTGGTAACTATCCAAAAATTTTATTTTCGGGAGAGAAATGCGTTTGATAAAACCTTAAAATTTCTAGTCTAAAATATTTTCTTTTAAATTTTTAATGATTTAAAAACATTTTTCTTTTTCTTTTGTATTTTTCCTTTCCTCCATTGTGGCCGGTCGCCACCACCAGTGGTAGCCGGCAACTAATTAGGTGAGGTTCAGCGAGCTTGCCAAAGGCTCGCTTGGCCATTGATAAACTTAGCCTTGCAAATCTGGGCAAAGCTGAGCCTCACTGATGGCCAAGCGAGCCTCACCCAACTCAGCGAGGGTCGACCTCACCCAGGCAGGCGAGCCTCGCCAGGCCACTGGTGAGGGTTGACCTCTCCCAAGAGGCGCAAGATCAGCCTCGCCCTAACTTAGCGAGGATCTGGGCGAGGCTTGCCAGTGGCCAACCGAGCTCGTCGAACCTTGCTCAGCCACTTGCTGGCGCCGACGACAATGGTCGGTGGACGGCGATGGGGCGACAATAGACTAAGGGAGGAAGAAGAAAAGGAAAGAGAAAGAGAAGAGAATAAAAAGAAATGGAAAAAAAAACTGATTTTTGAAATTGTTTCCGAAAACAAGAAGTGATTCTTTTTTCTTCTCGATTCTACTCCAAATCTATTCTCATAAACAAATTTTTTTTCTGGAAACAAAAATTTTAATAAACAAATTTTTGTTCCAAATCTACACTTGTGAATAAAAGAACAAAATCAATTACTCTCGGGAGTGTTAATAAATAGGCCCTAAACGGGCATGATTGCTTCACCCTCCCAAAACGAGCCATCTACATTGATTGTGTGGGCAGTCGCGCTCGGTAGAGTCCATGATCCCAATAAAGTCATTCCTCTTTACTCTTTTGTTTTCATTCATCCAAGCCATCAGATATAACCAATCTTGGATTCGGCTTCCTCCCCCTCCTTAAGACAAAATCGTTTCGTGCCTTCCATATTTGCCGCAAGATCACCGTGACAATATCTATATCTAGCTTCGTCACTTATGAGTTTCTATAATATAAGATCCATCGTTCGATTTTGTTCAGTCCGTAGCTCGATGCCTTGATGTTTAATGTAAAAAATAGTTTTTATTATTGGTAATTTTTGGAGTCAAAATCAATTGTGAGTAATTTTTTTTCCTTTTAGCAATTTTGCAATTCTGATGAAAACTAACTTTAAAGCTTAGGGCAATAGATTTCGGCGTTAATTTTGCATTTATTTGATCGGACGGCTATCCGTCTTCCTTCCTCAACGGGCGAGCCCTGAGCAAGCGGGGGCGAGCATAGATTGGCCAAGTCGCACAGGGGTCTGACTCGCGCGAGTTGACTCAGGGTCGGAGGATGCGCTTCGGAGCGATGTCGTCGGCGCGTGGTTATGGCCTGGTGGTGGTGCTCGCGATCGTCGCGTCGTCCTCGCTGGTGTCGTCGCGAGAGCAGCTGAGCACCCGGCAGTGCGAGGATCTAGGGTTCTCGGGCCTCGCCCTTTGCTCCGACTGCAACGCCTTCGCCGAGTACGTCAAGGACCAAGGTTCGTGCCCTTTCGTGTCGATTCGCATCGAGGGTCGAGCCCATTTCGATCCGAGTCATGGGCTGAGATGCGATTAGATGCTCCTTTTTGAATCACGAGTTGAAAGAACAGAGCTGATCGGATTGAGTGTAACTGGGGCGGCGGGTGAACCGAACGAATGGGAGAAATATGAAACTGAGCTTTACATGATGATTCTAGGATTCGGGTGTTTTGAACTGAAAGCTACCCTGCATTTGTTCATGAACAATGAGATAACTTGACGACTTCACCGGCTCGTTACTAACAGGAATCAAAGCATGTGATGGATAGTTTTGAGTCTGAATTTGTGGGATGGGATAGTTTTTCGACTCCGTGACTGCCCCTAGAAATTATTTTGTGATCTTCTTGTGCAGAGCTTGTATCCGACTGCTTGAAGTGTTGCTCCGAAGATTCCGATGACGAGACTAGCAAGGTATGATGGATATGATGCCGGGCTTGTATCTAAATATATGCTTTATAATTTTCATTCACAGTTATATTCATGTGTAAAGACAATGCTATTCTATATGTGTCCTTTGGATGAGTAAAAGGAGGCGGCGGTGGCCCAATCTTGTAAGAAGAATATGGTTGCAATGTGTCATTTGAAAAAAGATTTATGATGATGCAGATCAAAGGATGGAGGGAATAGTTTGTGGAATGAGCACTTAGAACCTTTCCTATAATTGATCTTAAGAGACTTTTTAGTTTTTACATGATCCTTTCGATTCCCTATCATTGTCATGGGACTTCAGTCTTGGGCTTCCTATGCACATCTGACCCTTCCTATTTCTTCTAGAGGCAGTTCTTGTGCTCCGGATACTCTCAAGCCTCTATTGTCTACTTGTTGCTTAATTTTTTCTCTCTGCCTCCATTATAATCTCAGGAGTCTTTGCTTATTGAAAAAAATTGCGAAACAAAACCATAAGCAGAAACCATTTTAGCAATGATAGATGGATGCAAAGGGGTGTTGAGTTGCATCTTTCTAAAAGGTTGAGAAGGGGCAAGAAGAAAAAAAGGTAAAGTTTGGCAAAAAGCAGGAGGAAAGGAAACTCAGTACTAGATCTTATGAGTTAGACCAAGCAATTGCGGGCTGTACATGGACTTTAGATTGTAGTATTAGTCACAGCTTCTGATTGGATATTTAATCTTATACCTCAACGGAAGTTCATTAGTGAATTTCCTTCCTGAATTGTCTTGATCCTCCTTGATACCTGAGCCTTTAAATATCAGAAATATCTCTAAGTAAACTAACTGATCATCATCAAAATTTCTTGAAGTACACTCGCCGCATAGAATCCCTACATTTATAGACTTCATCATCCACAAGCCTTTTCTCCTTATCCTAAATTATGCCCTTTAGGTTCCATTTGGCGTGCTCCCCAAAGGGAGAGCTGCATAGGTGCCAAAGCCCTATCTGCTGTTTTAGTTCACCTTTTGAGGAGAACTCTTCACAGACAGTACTTTGGACATTTGACAATAATTGTCTCTCGACCTTTTTTACATCAATTCCTGACATCCTGCTTCTTCTGGTCCTCTCTCCTGCATTGTCATTAGTTTTTGTTCCACTAAGAACGGTGGAACTTAAGGAATCATCTACATTTCACTTGCTTCCCAAGTGGGCAATTTGATATTGCTGTCTTTTTCTGGAAAAATATGTTAACTGTTTCCAGTATGCCTTGTTTACTAATTATTTTCTTAAAATTGTGTTCGAAACTCAAATGAAATAATGAGGCATTAATTCTGCTGGATGTGATGCTTGTATTTTACAAAGTTCAGTTTTGTTTTGACTGCAGATCACTTACTCTGGGGCACTACTGGAAGTTTGTATGAGGAAATTAGTCTTCTATCCTGAAATTGTCAGTTTTATTGAAGAAGAGAAGGACAAGTTTCCTTCTGTTAAAGTCCAGTATGTTTTCAACTCACCACCAAAGTTGATCATGCTGGATGAGGATGGCCAATCCAAAGACACGATAAGGTAACTCTCTTCTCCTAATATTGATGGCTGTTTCCATGTGGTGGTGTATACTTGGGGTTGAATGGAGAAGGTTTTCGACCTCTCTCAATATGTGGATGTTAGTGGCAGGCGAATGTCATGCTTTCTTGGTTGGGTTATTTTCACCTTAAAGGCCATGTAGGATCCTCACCCCTGAGTAGGATAAATTTTTTTATATTCTGGATGGATGATGATGAGATTTGAGATGCTAGCTCATCTGATGTTGAAGCAAACGTTTATTACTTACCAATCAACAAATGCATTAATCTATGGCCACTTTGTACATTGCTGGACATGATAGATTGATAGGCCTGCTTCTAGTTTAAAATGGTTTCATATATTTACATAGCATTAAGCAGCTAGCTAAATGTTTCTTTCCGGTGGTTTTACCCTTTTTCGCTTTCGGCAGGATCGACAACTGGAAACGTGAACATGTCTTGCAGTTTCTGAGAGAGAAGGTCAAACCTGCTTCGCCAAAATAAAAAGAGTCAGGTTTGGCTGGAGGCAATGTTGTAGATTAGACATGATGTTGTTTTTGAACTTATTGAAGCAGTCTTAACAATTCTGGTTTGGAAAGTAGATGCTTGATATTTATCTCTCCATAATTCTGACGGCTGGTTATGTTAGAGTCTCATGTGATAAAGTTCTCTCATTTATCTCTCTATAATCCTGGCGATTGGTCATGTTAGAATCTCATGTGATTGAGGTTTCTCATTTTAATCCTTTCTTTTCCTTAAATATCAGTTTCCCATTTCAGTATCAAACTTAGGTATTCTCTTAGAAGCAACTAGAACTATCCATTTTGTGTTTTTCCCCTCAAAGAAAAATACGATGAGTTGGAGAGATGCAGGGTGATATTTGTTTATGAAATTTGCCCATCTTTCTCTGGCATGCATGCTTGTGTGCCTCTCATGCTGCTAATAGAATGCCATTATGCTCCACCACAAACAGTGTAAGTTGAAGTTGTTTGAGATATAGTGTCCTGTTATCGATATGGTGAACTCTTTATTGAGAAAACTGGACTTAATTGAAAAAATTGGATGAGTTGGAGGACTCAGTTGCAAGATTTTGAAGTGTGAGGATCGTATTGAAAAGCTTATGCAAGTTGAACGACCTATGTCGTATATTATGTGTGGCGGATGGATCCATTTTGATTGCCCTCTTCACGGGTAGAGGATAATTAAGCCAATGAACCAGTAGGCCATGTTATTGTGCCTAGAACTGGAGCAACTTTGGTCAGGCGATCATGATCACTGCCTCTTATTTTTGGCACTTTGTATATGTATTCAAGTAGGGCTTACTTTCTGAAGTTTTGATCTCAATGATTCCAAGATAGGTTCTGTCATGCACCAAGTCACAAACAGGAAACATCTGCATCACAAACCTCTGTCTCCTCTTTGTTACCATGAAAAAAAAATCCAGTCACAGAAATTGCTGATTCTTCTTTTCTTTCTCCCCTTGCAAAACAGCCATATAAAGGGGGAAAAATCGAAGTAGCCCTAGAACAAAATGAGGATGAAAATGCTCACACATCTTCGGTTACAACTAGTGGAGACTCTGGAGGGGAAGAAACTGGGTGGATTTAACAAGACGTCAATGAAAACTATAAGGTTTTGACGGAATTGAACGAGCGAACTTAGATATTCGTGTGAAAGCCGATTGAATAACGGCGCTAAATCTAATACAAAAGCTACTGAAATAAGTTTGAAAGACAGTGACATGGAAGATGTCTTGCATCAATCAACTTCAGCAAGAACTATGCTTTCTGTTTGACCCTACAGAACATTAGCATCATTGATTAAGGAAAACCTATTTCTTATCGCTTGCAAATGCAATGTACAATGGAAACAAACTAGCCAGTCCATACAGAAGTGTCCGAAAGCTGCACACCTCCGTTCGGCCCATACTTTTGTCTAATTCTAATCTCAATCTTTTAGTGGCCTGATGTCACATCAATTGGTGTCTTCACTACGGGACACCACACGTGGCAAATTAAAATGAGAAATAATGAATAAATAAATTATCTTAGCCATTATTTCTTGTAGAGATGGCGAAGTCTGACCTGGCTCTCCACCAATTACAGTTCACTTGCTCCGCCAAGGATGTTTGCAAATTTGTTGACTTTTAATGATGCGTTTATTTTTTTTAAAATTAATGATTTTAAAATATAATTATTTCCGTCCACACAAGCAATCAGTTTTAAGAAGTATTTTCGAAATTATTCATATTCTATTAAATAAACAAAGCTTTAGTTTGATTAGGACCCCACCTTAAAAGGAGTTTTATACTTCTTTTTTTTGTGTGCCCAAATTTAAGAGGAATTACTGGCTCCACTTATGAGGATAATCTTTAGGCATGATTTGTTTATAGATTTCCTTTAAAATGTATTCCTTTAATGTGTCTTGGTTTATGCCACATCGATAAGAGAATGAAGTGTCATTAAAATTTTAGAAAAATTGACATCAAGAGCACATGTATCTCGATCGTACGTATGAGATACAAATTGAGATACCGTGAGATTACAAGATTAATAATATCCCAACACACAAGGCTTATCATTATTTTTTTCATGAAATAATTTGTGAGGATTTACATGCTCCACTTAAATTTACATTTTTTTCCCCTCTTTCCCATTTCGATTAAGATGAAATCGATGTTAGTTACCTGTTTAATGCCTAGTTTCTCTGCTCAATACAGATTGCTTTTTCCCTTTCCAATTTCCGACATCCGGAAAATGCATGCTTTTGCTGTCGTATTATTTGTTCCATGCATGCATACACAGAGCCAACGACCATCCATGAACTCTGTTAACATACGTTGCCAAAAATGAAATTCAGTTAAACTATATGCCCATTAAGCAAGAGCAAGACTTGATGGCAAAACAAAAAATTATCTCCAGATTGCAAGCAGGAAAAAAAAAATACACTTAATTTTATTTTTTAGAAATTGGATTAATTTAACTGGTAAGGACATGTTTCCTTTTAAAACCAAGAATATCTTTATCAACACGTATGGTCGATTGATCAACCCCTAATCTGTTCCGATCTTGTCCAACCCTAATGATCAATTGGTCGGCCCTCAACTTTTTTATTGATTTAAATTCCTAATCAATTGTACCATGTCGTCAGAAGGAAGGCCCATCAAATGATTTGGAGAGCAAAATAGATACTCCAGCAGCTTCCAAACCATGTAACTCTATTTTAATATTTGTTGATTATGGTAGGACTACATGCCAAACTTTAAATTGGTCACTGTATATTAACAACTGTTAGAAATACCTATAGAATACCTACTAAAATAAGAATGTGAAATGTGGATGTTACCTTAAGACAAGGTGCGTGGAGATGGGCCACACGAATGGGAAAATAAGAAAAGAGGGGGCTGCAACAAGGACATCTCATCCAATTATATCAAGATGGATTAATTTAATATATAATTAAAAAAATTTATTAAAAAGAGTAGAGATCTGAACTCCTTGTCTTGTTGTTTAATCAACTTTAGGAATAAAGCATCCTTTCGATGCCAATCATTACATGATTTGTGTGCCATTTGCTTAGACCCCTATGTCGATTATTAAGACTATAGGAGCTACATTAATTAATTAATTATTAATTAAATTGTAGTCATACATAATTATATAGGTTGAGACATCTATTCGTGCACGTTCAAATTGATTTTTGGCACTAAAGCCATAGCCGCCGACATGCTCTTGTTAGTTTAGAGAAATTAGCCTGGTAATAACAGCCATTTCATGCTCATAATCCAATAATAAGGTGGAAAAAGATTGCGCGCAAATAGTCGAGTTTCGACATCTTATTTCCCAAGAAGCTGTCGTTGTGCTGTCGGCTTCAATTGAGGGAGGAAGTCGAGACTTGAGATCCCAACTATATGGGTGGTGGAAAAGGGCATCTTAGAAGAGGGACCGTGTTGATCCCTGTTGATACAGGGCCTAAAAGGAGAGCACCTTTCGCATCTTTTGTAATTAATAAGTAAGGATCTTGTTTACGAAATAGGCATCTGAATTGAATCGTAAGATGAGATAGCTGATTGATTTACACCAATCTTGATTGATATCGGCGGATTTAAGATCCTCAAAACAAATACAGGAGAAAGACTCAATAATCAGCTAATTTGCACGATCATTACCACTTGCAAAGCAAAAGTATAGTAACTACTCTATCACAATGGAAATCGAAAGTGATGTTGAATTTAACATCAAGAGTAACATCAACTACATATAAACATACAAAGCATATTGATTTTTTGCACAAATATTGAAAAGGATCATGAGCAGTAGTTTTTTTTTTTTAGCTAGTACAAATATATGTCTTTAAAAAAATAATATATTATGATCGGTGAACAAGAAATTACCTCTTTTAAAAAGAATTTTTCTAAAATTAGCTGAAGTTGAAACTTGATTGACTATTGGAATCATTTCATGAATAGATTTTTGTTGGGCTTCTCTAATCTATGGACAGTGAATTCTTTATTGTTATCTCTCCGTTCTTGTTACGAAAAATATGTTCTTTGTAATCTTCTTTTTGCCTCGACCTAGCTGTCCATTAAATTAAATAGATTCCGAGAGCATAGTATAGTATAGTATTTCCGAGGATAAATGTTTTATTCCTTTGCCAACCATATAATAACTATTAAACGTATTACATGACGCTGATCTCCAATTGGAAGCGGTATGGAGATATTTCATGCAACAATTAACAAGGAAAAACTATTATCATCATCATCATTATTATTTGGTAAGCCAAGGGACAACGACCCACCCTATTAAAATAGACGCAGCCTCTAGTTTAATCATGATTTCACTTTCTTGGGCACTTCAAGAGCTCATCGTGTGAAATGAATTAATACACCTTTGGAAGAGAATTGTCTCAAAGAGTCAAAGAGGGGCTCCAATCCCTCCTTCCCCTCATGGACATATCCCTCTTCACTCCCAAAGGAACCTCGCCACACCTGATCGGTTGTGACCCCCAAATTATCATCGGCTATGGTCAACTAGACATGCAATTCAACAGCAACAACCAGCCTCAGAACAGCCACACGACGACGACCTCGACAAGCCGGTCGTCAGACTCGAGCGAGCCATCGGCTACGGGTAACAAATGGGCTCCCAGGCTTCTCAGGGAGTGCGCGAGGGCGATCTCGGACAAGGATTCTAGCAAGATCCATCAACTCCTGTGGATGTTGAATGAGCTGGCCTCTCCATATGGGGATTGCGATCAGAAATTGGCTTCCTACTTCTTGCAAGCCCTCTTCTGCAAGGCGACGGACTCCGGGCACCGGTGCTACAAAACGCTAGTCTCAGTCGCCGAGAAGAGCCATGGATTCGATGTGGCTAGGAAATTGATCCTCAAGTTCCAGGAGGTGAGTCCGTGGACGACTTTCGGTCATGTCGCTTCAAACGGTGCAATATTGGAAGCCCTAGAAGGAGAGAGCAAGCTTCACATAATCGATATAAGCAACACGCTTTGCACTCAATGGCCTACTTTGTTAGAGTCTTTGGCCACGAGGAACGACGAGACTCCAAGGTTGAAGCTCACCGTGGTGATAACTGCTAGCGTCGTCGGATCAGTAATGAAGGAAATAGGTCAAAGAATGGAGAAATTCGCGAGGCTCATGGGAGTGCCCTTTGAGATGAACGTGATTAGCGGACTAAACAACCTGGGAGAGCTGACCCAGGATAAATTAGGCATCAAAGAGGAGGAAGCCATCGCAGTCAATTGCATCGGAGCATTGAGGAGGGTCGAAGTAGAGGAAAGAGGGGAGATAATAAGGATGTTCCAATCGCTCAAACCGAGGATCGTGACCGTCGTTGAAGAAGAAGCTGACTTTTCGAGCACGAGGGATGATTTCGTCAAGTGCTTCGAAGAGTGCCTCAAGTTCTACACGATGTACTTCGAGATGTTGGAAGAGAGCTTTGCGCCGACGAGCAATGAGAGGTTGATGTTGGAGAGGGAGTGCTCAAGGAGCATAGTTAGGGTTTTGGCATGTGATGACGGGCATCGCGACGGCGGCGAGTGCGAGAGAAGGGAGAGAGGGAGTCAATGGTCCGAGAGGCTCAAGGAGGCCGGTTTTTCAGCCGTCGGGTTTAGCGACGACGTGGTCGATGACGTCAAGGCGCTCCTCAAGAGGTATCGGGCTGGCTGGTCACTGGTGGTGCCGCCACAAGGACAGGAAGATGACTCATCAGCTGGGATTTATCTGGCTTGGAAGGAGGAGCCTCTAGTTTGGGCTTCAGCATGGAAACCCTAGAAGAGGGAGAGGGATGATGATCTCAGTAATATCTTCTTTGCATGCACCGTAGATTGTTATGGCTTATGAATACCAATATCCTACTAGGGTTTTTATCATGGCAAATTCTGATGATCACTAGCATAGTCTCTTCTCTTTGAAATCTTTCATGGAGGGGACTCATATAATTCATCATCTCATGACCATGTTCAGCTTTTTTCTTTTCTGTTTCTCTATGCTTTGTGCTTGGGAGCTTGTGATGTTGTCTATCTCTATCTCTCTCTCTCTCTCTCTCTCTCTCTGGTTATGTTTCTTATGAGGTTGTTCTTGTTTGAAGGTGATTGAACTTATGCAACTTCTTCTTTACTTTATCGGTAGTACTCTACTTGGATTGATTTGCTTTATTGGCTTCCTTTTCTCTTTTATCCCTTTGTGGTATTTTGTCAGGAAAAAGCTTCTTTGGTACTTGCAAAGTTGCAATGTTTTCCTATTTATCATTGAGTCGTCATTCACATGCTTTTCCCTAGTGGAACCACTCTTTTTCTTCTTTTCCTCTTGTCATTCATGAAGAGGGACGTCTTATATGTGCACGTTTGGAGATGCAAAATTCATGAATTTATATATATTCAATTAATTCATGAAAGAGGTGATGTAAGGAATCAACAAGAAATGAAAGAATAATGATAATCAATCTGGATCACCTACTGACATGCTCTTTAGAACAGTTGATAGATAAGTTATGATTAAAAAAAAAAATACCCTTCTTCTCTGATTATAACTCACAAGACAAGAATCATATAAGGTGAATGTTGTTTAAATTAAGCAGCTTATTTCTCGAACTACTCTTTTGTAGCCTCCCTTTGTCCATTTTCTATACTTTCACTTAGGTTGATGATTGATGTTGTCGCTTTCCAAGCTATGGTGGTTGTGAACAAGGTCCGTCCTTAGTCTTTAGCTTTTATAAAAAGCTGAACTCTTTTAGCCAATCGAGTCATTCTGGGACATGTACTATGTTCGATGTCTCAATAAATCTTAACTATTAAGTTGTGAGATGTTTACCATCAATTGAGAATTGTGGAGACGTCAGGGGAGCACCACATGTAATAGAGAATCTTCACCTTGAAATCCTTTGTGAGATCATGTCGGCTCACTTATCTCCGACTTCGAATGTTGCGAGCACAATGAATCCAGTAGGCAAGAGTTAGAAAAGATAATTGTTTGCTAAAAATTTATATTTACATGATTATTTACAGAAAACAGTCGACAACTTTGTTCTATATTATCTCTCCTCTCTTTTAATGAAACTCTTGGGTGTTATCAGATAGATTAATAATTTATAACCCGATTAAGTAGTGAAAACTGAAAAGCCAGCACTTAATGAAATTAAGCTTATTTGATAATTTTAGATAAAATATACTTGAATTATTCAATTAAGTCAAATATGCACTTAATCTGGTAAGTAAGGAAGGGGTTGCATAATTCGTGCTATAGAAAAAAAAATGATGGTAATTGGGTTCTTGCTAAATATATTGACAAATGATTTTTTATGTTTTTTGGAAAAATTTCAGCTGTCAATTTTCAAATATCAACAAATAAATTTTTATTTTTATTTTTAATATTAAAGATTGTCAACACTTCAGCACTTAATTTTCAATTTCACCAGACAGGCCCTGATGTTTTCATCTATTTCAAGGGAATGATCTCTAAATCTGTACTGCTCTAGGTTTTAAGTAAATTATGATTCACCAACTTCTGGATCCCTCCTTTATTCCCCCTGCTCCAAATGTGGATGGACCCATTAATCGATCATCCAAAGATCCCCTTTTAATAATTAATTTCGTCTATTGTTGCTGAGGTTATATTAATATTGTTGTTATTTCGTCCCCATCAAGCAAAGTTAAAGGCGTTCTCTTCGCCTATTTCTTTGGGCTTTAATTATGACTCAAATTCGAAACAAAATTCTAATGACTAGTGTTTCGTGTTTAGAGTTTAAAAGGAAAAAAAAATTGATTTGTAAGTATATATATAATATTTTGGCTAAATAATTTAATTCACTCATTTGCTTCCTCACTCTATAGTCTCTCCATCCCACGCACTCTGCAATTTTCTCTCTATTTTCAAGCAAGTATATTTTCACAATTAACATAAACGATAAAGGAACCAATATCTGAGTTGAGGATGCAAAGTATAATTACGTCTATTAGAAAAAATGTTACACTTTTTTCCCAAAGTTATAATAAATAGAGTCACTAAACTAAGTTAAGGGTCTACTTTACATGACACACCTCGTGGACCTAATGACCAAATCTAATCAAGTACTTGAAAGGGTCTTGAAACAAATTATCAATATACTTCTGGAAATGCCCTTGTGTGTAATGATTGGACAAAAAGATTTGAATGCTATTCTTGTGAAGAAAAAAAAGGACTTATGTTTGATAATATCGGTTCTAGATCATATTTTCATAAAACAGTCTTATTTCAAATTCTTATGTAAACTTTTTCCAAACGCCACATGAAGGGTTTATATAATAAAGGGGGTAGGAAGGCGCAGGAGGAGACCTCAGTGGCCAGCACAAGCCTAACAACCAGATCCCATTTTTGCATTTTTGTCTCTTGATGATTTGACCAGCATAATTCCATCAACATCAATGAAAACCAGCAATTTTTCTTTTTTGCCCTCATTCTGTGACTATCAATAGATTTCAGACCCCATCTGTTTATTGTATTACATGTTTGTCGGTCACTCCATGATGGGGATTAATTGATAGCGCACTTGCTCGTCAAGCGCGAAGTATGTATAACTCTGCGCTTCCATGTGGATGCATCATGTCCACTACTAGAAGTTTTATCAATTGGGTTCCAAAACTTAGCAACAACAACGGAATCTAACTTGTTAGGCCCTATCGATTATGCATCAGTTTTATCACAATTCATGAAAACTTGAGATAACTTGCAGAAACCACTGCTGAAATTTTTTTAAATCATCAGGAAAGCAAGATATGAACAGCTAATTCCCAGCCTCTATGTTTATGCTTCTTTTAGTGGGTCAAGTGACATTTCACATATCTAAGTCTGCCTCTCAAGTCTTGGCAAATGTAGGTCGATGGCACGGAAAATATGGGAGTCACCCAATCTCCGACCCTTAGATCCTCCTCCTCAATGTCTTCTTCTCATATGATTAAGCATGTCAAAATAAGTTATGAACCCCTTTCTTAACTCATATTTGATGGACTGAGTTGTTATATAAATTAGTTATATTTAGCAAATGATTCAAAAATAGGTTTAACATGGTAAAGTCTAAAATAATATGAATATTAAATGAGTTCACATCTTATTTAAACCAAATTCACCCCTATGATTCTCTTCATTCTTGTTCACCCTCACCAATGCTTGTTTACTCTATGCTCTTACCTTAGTTTAGGTATGAGTTTTCTTATATTAGATTAAGTATGAAAGTTTTTAAGCAATATGGGCCACGTCAGATATGTGTTGGGCATCGGTTGAGTCAAATATTGGTCAATAGATTTACTTTACATGGAAATTGATCAAAACGGACTAAATGAACCTTCTTCTTTTTTTGGTCAGAAAATGGGTCAATATGGGTAAGATCATTTTTTACCCAGCCTAACCCACAAATTTGACGAGTCTACACATGATCAATCCATCAAAAATCAATCAACAACATTTGAGCCCAAGAAGTCTAGTTGATGGGCATGGGCTAAGATGTTGAGGTTGGTTCTTATTCATCATCAACAAGAAGACATAGGGATCTTGCTCTTGGGTGAGTGGACAAGGGTTCAAGGGCCACCCCAGTAGTGATTTAGAGGCAGCACCCTTGGCTATTAGAAGACTTTTATAGTTTAAATCCAAATTTTATTAGTAGTTTAGGTTTAGGCCTGTGAATAGTATGCATTTGTATAACATCTTCTTCTTTTTTTTGTAATCGAGAGTTGTAATAGAGTGGTGAAATGTGACAATTATAATGGAATTCTCTGCTGGATATAGCTTAGTTTAAGGGTAAATTAGAATAAATCTTGTGTTTCACTTTTTCTTTCTAACCTTTGCTCTCTATTATGTTGTGTTTGTGCCCATAATCCTCGTACAAGAAGCCCTGAGACCATTGCCTTGAACCCAACAAATCAAAGCTTGATTCTGGATTTTTAGGTTTTTGTTCTTGTGAATGAATGGATATAAAAGAGAACCCAAAGACTAAGGATTTGAGTGTGCCAACTTCTCCCCCGAAACTTTTCACAATTAAGGTAACAAACATGAATCAATGTTTGAGTTGAGGAAGCAAAGTATAACTGCATATACAGAAAAAAAAAGTACATTTTTTCTTAGAATTTTCATAAATGCATCCATTATGCTTAATTAGGAAACAACTTTAGATGATGACGTTTCATGGACCCGATGACCAAATGGATGTATTTAAAAGGATCTCGATCCAAATTATAAATATTTGTTTGGAAATAATTTTTTGTATAATTATTCGAGGAGAAGATCTACTTTGGACCATCTTTTGCAAATACAACCTTATTTTGGATTTTATTTGTGTTACATGAACGATGTAATAAAATTGATGTAGGGAAGGCCCAGGATGAGACCTCAGTGGCAAGCACAGGCCTACCAGCCAGATCCCATTTTTGCCTTTTTGTCTCTGGATGATTTGAATGAACAGCATGAAAATATTAATATTTATATAACTCCAATATCACATAATGGGGAAAAATTCCACCTTTTTTTTTTGTAATTTTTGTTTTTATTTTACCCACAATCTGTTCCCTATCAATAAATTTCAGACCTTATGTTTTTTATTTTACATGTTTGTCGCCCACTCCTTGATAATTATTTATTGAGAGCCCACTTGCTCATCAGGCAAAACACTGTATAAATCTGCGCTTCCATGTGGATGTATCATGCTCACTCAAAAAAAGAGGCCTTTTTTTCTATTTGAGTTAATTCCATCGAAAATTTCGAAAAGGTACCTTACAACATATTCATCAATAAAATAATATTCGTTTCACAAGAAATCCAAAATGTAGCCTTCTTTAAAATCATATTTGTCAACACATTAGAATTTTCTACACCAGATCTACCATTCTCCAAATTAAATTTATCTTGCAGTCATTTGCCTCATGTCTTGATGTGTATGCATTTTAACATTATATTGGACCATGCTAACAATTGATAGATTTGGCCAAGGGCACTGGTTGAAATGAAAATTAGCCAAGCTTAAACATGTCAGAGTATTGGTTTGGGATTTTAATGGTATTAAACAAATTTGTTGTGGCAAATAACATATGTTGACAAGTATGTATTTTTAACAGAGTGTACATTTAGTTCAAGGGTACCGATTTGGGTTTCAAGAACATTAATTAGGTTTGCTCATGAGACATAAATTAGTTTGCGTTAAAAAAGTCATAGGGTACCAGTTTGAAATTTTTAATAGCATGAACCCTTTTTGTTTTTTTTCTAATTGGGGTTTGAAAACCTAGCAATAGTACCGAAATCTAACTTGTCAAATCATGTCGATCATGTGACTTATTTATGATTATGCCGTACATGGAGGCTTTGAGCTAATTAGTTGAGAACCACTATTGTAAGAAGTTTTAAATTATCGAGAAAGTGAGCTACTATTCCATACTCTCTGCGTCAATCCTTCTTTTTGTTAGATAATATCCATTGAGCTGATGTTCGCGTATTTGATTCTACCTCTCGAGTCCTAGCAAATGCAAGCCACTGGCGCTTAGATTAAAGGAAACCACCAAATTCACGGTCGTTCTACCTCAGTCAACCCAATACATTCTCTTCCTCAATGTCTTTTTCGCGCATGATCAATCTCTTCCTTTTTCTTTCATCCTCAAATAAGAAACCCATAAACGAATCATAGGAGAGATCAACAGTATTTGGGCCCAAAAAGTTGAGCTTATGGGCCTGGCCCAAGAATCTTGAGACCATTGTCTTGAGCCCAACAATTCAAAACATAAACTTTCGGGGATTTCTAGGGTTTTGTTCTTGTGAGTATAAAACCACAATCTCGACTCGACGCTTCCAGTGTGCCGTCGGCTTCTCTCCGAGGATTCGCTGTCTTCCTCCCTCTGCTCAGACATGGTACTTCGGTTCTCTCTCCTTTGTTCCTCCGTCGTTCGATTGTGCTTGTTGTCCGAACGGAATTTGTCGAGTATCTGCTCTGTGATGTGTTTGAAGAGGCGTTGACGATTCGTGCAGTTCTTGTTTTGAAATGTTAGGTTAGATTCAAATCTTGTCATCTGTTTGAGCAGGGTTGTGAAGTTTGAAAAGTAGATAATTTGAGATTGGAGCTTCGAATGTCAAGACTGGAGGGTGGTCGAAAGTATGCCTTTAAGCCATGGGAGTTGTTCGTACTTACTCAGATTTAACACGATGGGTAGAACTGTTTCTTGATCGAAGGAAAAATGTAGTGGATAGCGGGCGATGTGGTGTTGTTGACATGTCATATTTAGGATATAGATGTAGAATTCATAGGTAGCGAGAATTGTCTTGGACTGTCTCCGCGGATATGGATGGTGATCGTGATTGTGATCGTGATCAAGAACTCTTCCTCGATGCTCTGTTTCTCCTCCCATGAGGTTTAGATGTTTGTCGGCACTTGTGAGATTGTGTCCGGGAAGGAGTGCGAGCTTATGCCGCCTAGGATCACTGGTCTTTGAACTGTGCAGGAATTTAGTGGCGCTAGATATTGCCTCGGTCAACTGAATGCTGCAGATGCAAGAGTCGATTCACTAGAGAGCCTTTTTTTATTTGGTAGATGTGAAACATGAATCCAGGTTCAGTAATAATGGTGCTAAGTGGGTTCATTCTGAGTTGAACATCAATGACCTGAAGCATTGACTTTTAGCCCATAGTGCCAAATCTACTTCATAAGTAGGATCTTAGATGATGAATGGTGGAGTTTTAGAAAGGTGTTGGGTAGGTACTGTCAATCTAAACTAAATTCTGTTCTGAGTTATGCTTGTCAGTTCTTACATGCATTCAATTTTTACCGACTGTAACATGTCGCTAATATACTGAGAGGGTTTTCATGTTGATTGGAACTCCGTGTTGTGGTGTGCAGCCGAAGCAAATCCACGAGATCAAGGATTTCCTCCTCACCGCTAGGAGGAAGGATGCACGCTCTGTGAAGATCAAGAGGAGCAGGGATGTGGTGAAGTTCAAGGTCCGCTGCTCCAAGTACCTCTACACTCTTTGTGTCTTCGACTCCGAGAAGGCCGACAAGTTGAAGCAATCTCTTCCTCCAGGTTAGCTGCCACAGCAACATAAAATTTTGTTAATCTCAGATGTCAAAAGAAATCTCATTTTGAGCACAGTCGTAGTTTCCGTTTTTCCCAAACAAAAGTGCATTGCAGCTGATTTCTTTCCATTCATTCATACAGGTTTGAGCGTGCAAGACCTGTGAGAAGATGGCTTTGTTTCATAGCCAGTAGAGTCGTTAGCGAGAGAGATGCACTTCCAGTTTTTGAAGATTTATTTTCTTACCAGGTTGTCCTGGTTGACCTGGATCTCGTTATTATTTCTTATGTTGTGAGGAAAATATGGCTTACGCTGCATTATATGATATGTTACCTGTGAACCTTTCTTGCCATCATCTTATTTGGGATTGAGTAAGAATCTAAGCTTATTGTTCTTGATATGGAATCAATAGGGTTTTCCTTTTTCTAATAGAAGATGATGCTCCGTCAATCGGAATATTCATCGTAATTTTAATGACTTTTCATTTCCGGGATAGTTAAATTGCAACTCCAATGTCATAGAAACACGGGAATCATGTTAAAGGTTTTAATGTCAATTGTTAGAATCAATAGGTCTTCGATTACACGAAAAGTTCATCAATTTGTGCTTGAAATATAATGAACTCTCTTTTGGTTGGTATGCTTGTCCACTTGCTACTGTCACAAGGTGTATCTGATGTCTCGGGAGACCAGAGTTTGCTATGGTTCAATTTGTAACAGTTGAACTAATAATCACTGTCTCTAATTTGATAGGGAAACAAATAAGAATTTACCTTACTATGTCATCAGTTCTAGTTCCAATCCCTGACAATATATGCAGTCCCTCGGATGACTTCATCTGAGGCTTCTTTCTTAAGATTAACGCCATTTCAGGCTCTCTAAAGTCCAAGCAAGTATGAATTGCAGGCAAGCTTGCTGAAAACTCAGAAGAGATTTGCCTTAATCATTTGTTCCAATGAAGGGGTTGCGAGTGCCACTGGATTATGCTCCAGGTGAACTTCGGATTGCATTCTGGAAGCAACTTCTTAATGTCAAGACGTTTTGCTGGAGAATCTCCGAATAGGCTGTGGTTTTGACTTTGGAATTGTAGCTCTTGCAGAAGACAGCTAAAAGAAAAAACCAATGACTATTCTCAAGGAGTAAACAATCCAACTACTCCCGTAGGTCAGTTAACAACAACCTCAGCCCCCACTTGGTCTTCACTTTGTCTCAACGAATGCTACCATGGCCAGAAAGGTCATCAGGATGGTCTCATGACATAAAATTGAAATACAGAGAGTAAGAGAGTGAAGGAAGGTTAAGAGGTTAAAGAGCCGACCCCTCCTTACGGTTCCATGAGGAAACACTTGCAAGAACTGAACCAGAGTTGATTCTATTAGATTTCAATAGTTGCAAGGATAGAACATCACTTTGAGATGGTCACTCTGTACTTCCCCAGCATCCAGAACTACACGTAATGCCGACTAGGATTTTACTGGGTCGCCAGCCAGAGATGTGATGCCCAATCGATGGTGTCGGTGTCCCTATTGAAGCTGAATCAAGTGACGGTCTCCTTCATGGAGTCAAGTCGCGGACAACATTGGTTTGTTTTCGGTAGCTTTAGCAGTCGGCGTTGGGCCTCGCTCAATTAGGCAAGACGGTCATGGCAGGAGCCCATACGACTAGGGCGAGTAGCATACTCCGGGTAGTTATAGTTTTTCTTATAACGAATTAGAAAAATCAAAAACCACCTTTCCAAAAATCATTATTGGGAATTAATTCAATTCCTATGGTGTAGAAAATAAGTTGTCTGGTGCTTAGGTCATCGAGGCTAGCTAACAGAGGAGGCACAGTTAGTTACTTCATCTATTACACACATCGTCGATACATTGAAAACTCTTAAATTCGCATGTTAAGTGTTATAAGAAGAAATGGTGGAAATCCACATTTTCTTGATTATATTATAAATTAAGAAGTGCAATATATTGAGTTCAAACCCCCCCTTCCCTCCTGAATCAAGACAATTCAAAATTATTTACGTAACCATGGTACTTAAGTAAAAAAGTAACTTTGTTGCCTGTATGGATCAACTTTTATTTTTTATTTTTTGCTTAATTTAAATATTACAGTTCACACATTTTAACTTGTTATAAATTTTAGGAATAATTGGAATGAGTTGTTTTGAGAGAAAATCATCTGAATAAGTATATTTTAAATTGGTATCAGGAATAGAATGAAGGCAAAGGAGGAGATTTGCTGTGATCCATTGTGTTCCATGAACAGACAACACTGAATCTGAAAAGAAGTCTTCTTGGTTGAGGGACTGTTATCCATTGTGTTCCACCTGATTTCTACTATGACGAGCTTTGAAAATCGAAGACAGGGAAAGGGGCATATTTCTCTCATGCAAGAGCACCCTGCTCCGATAATTCGAAGACTTAGAAAACACTCTTTAAATTTCATGAACCATTTAGATTTAGGTCTTCGTAGGTTGTACAAGTAACTCTCAATTTAGAGCAATCTACATGCGTCTGGTGAATTTGGACCAATTCTCCTCAAAGCTTGGCTCGCGACATAGTTTATAATTCGTCAATGATTGCTAGTGATTTCACTTTCTCATTACTTATTTCGGGGCTCGTCATTTTTCTCCTTGAACTAATCTCATGCAAATGCATTTGTCGTGTGTAGATCTTCGATTATTTTCTCATAATATAAGGTATTTGAAATTTCTTCGATTCAATTGACTTTCACAGATGCATGCGCATCTCCCCACCACCTCATACACATATTTTAATTAATTAGCGTGATCCATTGGACAATTCGAGGGGTAACTCGATTTTTCCTTCAAAATCAAAAATCTAAGTTGCTTATCACTTCTATAAGAGAGCTCAATCCTATATAGAATCTGCATGGTTCCAGCGTACTTGCTTCCCTTCTAAAAGGCATTGTCCTTTGGAAAAATAATTTCGAGGTAAATTTGAAATTAAATAATAGCAAAATTAGACCCAAATACACACAACCACTACTTCTCAACAGTGTGTGTTGCTTTGGTGACATGATGACTCGAAGTCCTCCAATGTCATAATAATGTGCGACTATGGACATGAGGCTCTTAAAAGACTAAAGGAAGAAGAAGTAGGTGAGAAATCCACACTGAGATCCTATAATGTCATCTTTCATATTTTCTTATTAGTGGGGACAAAAAATAAACACCCACCAAAGAGAGGTGCAAGACATGCGTATACCGGTATGTTAAAATAAGAAATACAATCTAACTAGGTGCCTTGCATATGGACTACCCTTCAAAATCAAAAGGAAAATGCCAGCCCTTTATGTGTTACAACACCAAATGGTAAATTCTAGAATCGTGTTAAGATGCTTTTGCATAATTAGTTACCGGAAAGTCATAAGAAACTCCTCAACTACCTCTATCTACACTTGGGAGAAAACTGTTGCCTAAGAGAAAGATGGGGTACAGTTTGAAGGAGTTGCTAACTTAGTCAAAGACTCCTGTGACTAAGGGGCTAGGGAGTAAAGTAAATGCATGCAAAATCGGCGAATCCCGTTTCAAGACGTCCAAGCACGACTCCCACGCCAACATATCCAAGCGTGTTCTAGATTCTTGATCAAGTGGCAGATCAACACCATTTCGTTCTCCATTGGGCTACGGCCACCAAATACATGCAGTAATTTTGGTTTGCGGGTGTGATACCTCAAATCTTCTATCAGATGGGCAAGATCTTGTGATGTTATTCATAAGTAAAATTCACCTCAAATAATCAATGCATTAGACGTTTAATCTCTATGTAGATGGCTATATCAGGTTTAAGAACATTTAGGCTCAAAATTAATCATTTTGATAATATTCAAGAGTGAGATGTCTTGTCACCTTGAAATAGGGTTACCCCTATTTGGTAATATTTGGTAACTTCATTGGTTTAATTGGAGATTTGAGGCATCGTCCCAAAATAAGGGAAAATCATAGAAGTCGAAAATCATAAAAGTCACGTGTTTATAAATCTTATAACTAGATGAAAGAAAACATGGACTCATTTTGACTAAAAATACTATTCCATTTGACGTCCCATTAACTTGATTTTTACCCCAACGGTAAACGAGTGACCCATTAATTTCAAGTAGTACAAAAAGCTTCCAATGAATTAAAGAAAATCTTGTAAACACCATATCATTTGGGTAGACCAAATATCATTTCATTTCTAGTTTCTTTAGTTTGAACTCAAGCCGAACATATGTGTCTCATATCTATTGTTTGTGGAAAAACATTTGATAAAGTGTTTAGATCCAAGGTACTACAAGATGTTTTTATTGAGAAATCATAATTTATTTAGAGCACCCTTTATGACTACATCACGTGATAGTTTTTTTTTTTTTAATGTGAGAGTGGAATTCAGTTATAGATATGTATAAATATGACATATTGATAGATGAGATACTTATTAGATACTTTGTAGATTTGTATTATTTTATACGATCAAGCAAGTTCAAAGAAAACCTATTGGGTGAACATGACTCTACAATCAGATTCGGTCCCTAAGGTCTAATGGCCCGGTCTCTTTACTTCATCACAAATCCATTTGCCATGACTGAATAAAATTAATTTAGATAAGTAGAAAACTTTAAATATCACAAGGTCAAGCATTTCAAATATCTAATTGAAATAAATTACAAAAAGTGGTATTTATATATTCTTTATTGAATTTAGCTAAATTTTGATCAAGAATAACATCCTATTAACTCAATTTCTGCATCAACAGTGAGCCAATGACCCATTAACTTTTGAGTAGTACAAAATACTTCCAATGAGTCAGAGAAAATCTTGTAAACATCATATAATTTTGGCAGACCAAATAGAGTTAAATGCTGTATATTTCTTATGACCGTATATATTTCTAGTTTCTTTATCTTGACATGAAACATAACATAAATGTCTCATATCTATTCATTTTATAACAATATGGACAAAAATATTATAAATTTACCCTTCGTAGGGGGAATTTAAGTCTCAGGAAGGGAAACAGTTGATGCCATGTGCTCTGGAACAAATATATCAGACGATTCTAACTATTTTGACATAGGGGTTGGAGTATACGTTAAAAGTAAATTTCTGTTTTTCCTTTTGTTCTTTGTTGCACAATAGCTAAAATGGCAATGCAATTCAGGTTTCAATATTTGAGATATATAATGGGGCAATTCGTGATTTGTTGTCGTTGCGTGATAATCCAAGACAAATTTTGCATGATGCAAAGGTAGTTGGCCTCATCGGACTTCTTATAAGCAGTCATCAATGAAATTACTCGGCATTTGGATCTTGCTTTACAAGAAGTGTATATAAAGAACTCATATTGTTCTTGTTGATTTTGTAAATGAAGTGGCATGTTTACTTTGTTTACAGATTTGCTTCCCTCTTGAGTCTTTCAAGTTTTATTATTTCCACTTTCATGCATAATTCATCCAAGTATTTTCTGTTAGGTGGTGAAAAATTGAACAATCAATTGATTGTAGTTGATGTTTTTTCTAGTTTGTAGTAAATGTTAATTCTTTCTAGTGGGGAGAAATACATTGTGATGCGGAAATGATTAAGGAGGCAAACCTTCATGAGCATTTTTTTCTCAGTGTCTCACGATGCCTGATTTGTATTATTGCAGTCTAGTGGCTTATGGCTTTCATCACACCTCATTTTATATCTGCCTCTGCCTTCCATTGTCAGTATTATCTTTGGCATTTTGTGCCCATGATAAAACGACTTTAGCTGATGGCTATTAAACATGGTCTGTATTGTGGCCTATAGCATTGTCAAATAGTGCAACAATTACATCTAATTGTAGTGACAATGATGATATCTCATTTTGCTGGATGATAACCACAGAACCTCAATTTCATGGCACATAGCTCTACTTTCATGCCAACTAGGATTTTATGAGGTCTCCAGCCAAAGATATGATGCACTATCAGTTGTGTACCCATCGAAGCTGAATCAAGCGACAGTCTCATTCATGGAATCAAGTCACGGATGACATTGTTTTGGTTTTGGTCACTTTAGTGGTTGGCAATGGCCAACTCAATTAGGCAAGATGATCAAGGCGGGAGCCCATGCAATTAGGGGAGCAGCATAGTGCTGGTAGTTATAGTTGTTCTTGCAGCCCGTGCTACCCTGCCCTTTTCCTCTGTGTTTCAGCAGCACCCGGCTGCAACTCAGTCAGTTGTCAAGTCTTGAGGCCATTGCCTAAGCTGAGGAGAGAGAGAGAAGGTGGGGATGTGAGTGGCAGCACCCAAGTAAGAACGAAGATGAGCACAGCAGTGATAGAGACAGAAAGGAGGGAGCAATGCAGAAGATCGACATCCGTCTATGGGGTCACTGTAGCCATAACACTCGGAATTTCCACGCTGGAATGGAATGAATCGTTACTTCAACACAACGAAAATTAGAATAAGGAAGACTCATCGGTCAATCAAAATCTACAAAAAGCCCACAATTCTATTTGTGCATTTGTCCAGGTCTTCATTTTTCTCCCAAAACGAGCTACAATCCCCAAAATCCCATCCTTAGCTTGTCAGTGGTCATAGATATCCAGATGCTCAGCACTTTTGTTTTATATGAAGCCTCAGAAGACAAACAAAATGACGGTGAACCTGTTTGCCCAATGATCAAAAATCAAAAACTCAAGATCAAACTTCCGCTTGGAACATACTAAGGGCATTACTAGTAATAGGATAACATGCAAAAATGTAGCAATTGTCAGGAACTGCACAAAGGTAACTTGAATAATCAAATGAACTCCAAAACCTAAGTCCAGAATAATGGACACTCTGTTTTGGTCTTCCAGGACAAGATACTAGGACAAATACCTAAAACTTGGTATCATGGACCAAGCCAATGATATTACAAAAGATAAGAGGGACTTCCACCAAATAACACAGATCCCCAAGTAGTTTCTAAGTTCCAATTGACTGTCCACCCCATTGTGCCAGAATCAGAGCAGCATCATATAAATAGCATTCCTCCTCCAATTCCAATAGAGGTACTTGATTGCTCTTGGAGATAGTAATAAGTGCATAATCTTTTCGCTTTTGATGGTTGGAACTTTTTCGTTTCTTCAGATAAGAGACTGAGTTAAAACAGATATATAAAAGTATGGTGGGGAAAGTGGCAAAGGAAACAAGGAACAACAAGATCAGAATCTAGAGCTATCACTTCCATCTCTAATCAAAACAAACGAAAATGTTCTGACCATTACCGGTTGCTCTGATTCTGATTCTGCGGTCCCTAGTCTCTTTCACCAGTTCTACCAACATACTCTTCCATATCGATCTTCACTTCATCTTGAATATGAGGAAACGAAAAAGCCCAACCACAAGCGAAAAGATTGCCTATATGGACTGCCATATTTAAGAACAATCAAGTACCTTGAGAGAATTGTGCTGATTCTGCTCTTGAAGTCCCTCATCTCCTTTACGACTTCCATGATCAAACTTGTTTAGAGACTATTCATGTCATTTTCCCATATATGAGAACTAAGGATGACCAAGAAAATACAATCTCAACAACATAAGCATAATCTGCTCCATCAAAATGCTTCACATATGCATAAAGAAACTCAAAGACATGGCAATTGGGGTGTGAAGACAGGCATGATCATAGGATCATAGAACAGCAGTCCCATTCAGCAACAGGAAAGGGTGTTTTCCTAGGTCAACGGCTCCCCAGATTATACATACAGTCTCAACTGCCAAACCGTGATCCAGTAATGAGTTCCGAATCAGAAGAAGATGGTTTAGATGATACTCATTGTCTACAAAGTGATAACATTGCATAGAACTTATTACTTTGACATCGTATAAGCACCCCCCAACAGTCCAAAAGACATCCATTGGTTGCACCATGAACACAAATCCTGCTTTTAACTAGCTGCCTGTTTCAAGAATATATACTAGTAAATAAAATGTCAAATGAAAAATGAAATCTTAAAAAGCACCCACACACAAGGAAATGCAACAAAGGGTCGCGGACTAATTATTTTAAAGCAATGTGGCAAATTTCTAAAGTCAGCCATAAGATAAGAATCCCAACATCATAAGTTGATGAAAGATTTAAACAACACAAGAAACTCAAAGGCCACGTTTGACAAGGTAATCAAAATATTCGATAGACATTGTAAATTATCTCTTGTAGATTAAAATTCAACTAGTTACTTATTACTTATAAGGTTTGGACTTAACTTTTAGCACATGGCTCCTCATGTTATATCTTATTAAAATCATCCACTTTTAACAAGCCAAAGCCCACATTCTTTCCACATTGAAAAAACTTCATTTCATCCAAGAACCACCTACATATGACTTCACTGAAAATTATAGTGATATGTCCAGAAAGAATGGTAAGTTATGTATAACTATACCAGCCAACATAAGAAATCCACTTAAGAAGCAAAAAGTACCTACCAAGCAAAACTAATGACTAGCATCAGGAGCTTTAGAATTGGGATTAAAACTGTCAAAGCTGCCACTATTTGGTCCTGCAGGATTTGTTTGATAGGCAGGAAGTGGTGCCATTGAGGAGGCGCTGCCAGAAGAGGGTGGGGTTGGTCCACTCCCAGGAAATGTAGGAGGCATGTTGAATGTAGGAGGCCTTGGCATGCCATTCATTTGAGGGATAGAGGGAGCACCAGGGGGTGGCACCATTGATTGCATTGCTGGAGGAGGATTATAGCCTGCTAAAAGAAGAAAAAATAATTAAAATAAGATCCATGTTTCTCCTTTGATAGCCATTTCAAACATGGGCAAAAAGAAACATCAGTAGGAGGGTGCAGGCTCTCTTTATAAGTAGATGTAGATGATACAAGCTTACTGAAATGATATCAAACTATTGATGAGCCCATATATGGAACAACTGCTTGCTTGTCAAAAGATCTCCCACATCAATGAGTCAAACCATTATACTAAAATGGTGTTGCATGGAAAAGTAAAAAGAGAAAAGAAAACTATAACTCAAAAACATATACAAATGAGTACCCAGAACACAATGTTTTTTAATCCACTGAGATAAGTCACGTTGGTTTGGAAAACAGATAGAGGACTAGTGAAATAGATTCTTTTTGCCTCTTAAGAACCATGAGTATCCATTTGAATGTTTAAGTAAAACAAAAACAATGAAACAAGCAACATAAAAGGTCAGCATTATATTCCCTTCTATGTTACTACATTTTTCATCTTACCATGTCTTATAGATCCAACTTCATCTATTTTAATGTAAACACCTCCATAGAAGTACATTTATCCAGCTCCTAGCAGGCATCGACACTGTCAATGCCCTATCCAACTCACTTTAAAGGAGCTTTTAATGAATTTATTTTTCATATGTACAGATAAAAATAATGAAGAATTTACAGTTTGACTTAATCTCCATAAACAAACAGAGGAAAAAAAGACAAGTTTCAGCCTCCAATACTGTATATGTTTCATCAGGAACATTTATGAAGAAGATAAGGCATTCTAGGAAGTGATAGCGGGCATCAACACTGTCAATGCCCTATCCAACTCACTCTAAAGGAGCTTTACTCAATTTCTTTTTCATATATTCAGATAAAAAAACCAAAGAATTTATGGTTTGACTTAATCTCCATAAACAAACAGAGGGAAAAAAAAGAGTCAGTCTCCAAAACTGTATATGTTTCATCTGGAACCTTTCTGGAGAAGATAAGGCATTCTAGGAAGTGATCCTGATGATTCCATGAAAGACACTCCATAAGATTGACAAATGGATACTGAAAGTTTAATACGTCATCAGCCAATGCATGTTCCAACAAAGCACCTACAAAGGACAGGCATTTTGTACTATCCACAAAATTGAGATAATGAAATACATATGCACACACACCGAGCACATACCCCTTCTTTCAATGAAGCTTTGCTTTGAAATGGCAGTGGATATTTGAAGTGGAGAAAGACAGTTTATGAAGGAGGCTACTGATTGAAAATTTTGATTTGGAAGATGCACAGTGTTAGCAATGTCTAATCTAGGAGCACACAGAATAGGGTTTTGGAAGAAAGTAAGGTCGGGGTGGGACAACTTCAGAAGAAAAATTACTATTATAGCAGGAAATGGTATCTAAACTTTGTTGCCGGATGGTGAATGGTGCAGAGACACCGCCTTAGAAGATAATTTCCTGTTTCTTTGCATTAGAAAGGACCAAAAGAGTTCAGGTGGTGGAAGGCTGATGACAGAGAAGTGGTGTGGGCAACAAACCTTTTTATATTAGGGCTAAACATTGGGAGCTTAAAGCTTTCTCTTTTTCTGAGCTGTTGTAGCAGATAATGCTTGATGTGTATGAGGACAATAATGAACAGTGGAATTCTTGTACTTCTAAAGATTTTGGTATCCAATCCAACTGCATTAATCTTGTTACCACAAAACTGGAAGTACAACAAAACATGCTTTTTCCTTGGGAATCTATTTGGAAAGTGAAGGTTCCTTTGAAGGTTTCTTTTTTCTCTAGAGAAGCAGCCCAGGGATGCAGTATCACTTTTGACAATCTCCAAATGAAAATGAAAACACTGGTAAAAAATAAATTTTTTGTGCAATAACTATTGTTACAACTTACATTGTCACTAAACTACATAGATCTGAAGTCCAGTTTTTGCAATTTTAGGAGTAATGTGAGTTGCATCAGGCACAATACAAACCTTGAAGAGAGGCCTTAAATTAGTGTGTTGGACAGAAGAAAGTTACTAAGATAATCCCTCTCTGTCTCTCAGTTCAATGAAAAAGAAACAATATGCATTTGAAAAATTTGAATCTTCTTGGGGTTCTTTTTGGAATAATTGATTATACACCCTTCATTCTTGGTATATTCAATTTTCGTACTTGTGGATAATGGTAGAAACAATATCTCTTGCATAATGTTATATATGGGTGGCTTCCCTTGTGGTCATTCCACATAGGGGTGCACCATCGCATCTTCATGGAATTCTATTTATCACTCAAAGAAAATGATATGCTCATCTCCGCTCTAACTATATCAAGATAAACCCTCATCAGTTGCAATAGGTTGAGAGCATTAACAGATAGTTAAGGTAAAATTCTATAATAATCCCATGTCATAATGTCCCACCAATAAAATTCAATACCTTATAAATATATATATATATTGGTTGCAATAGGTTGAGAGCATTAACATATGGTTAAGCTAAAATTGTATGATAATCTCAGGTCAAAATTTCCCATCGATAAAATTCAATACCTTAACAAAGCCTAGACAATGAAACAAAAATATTGTGGCCACCAGTCAATCAATAAAGGAAAGCTCCACATAGCCACATTTTAAGTGTACGTATAAAAATTCATGTATGAGCCAGTGCAATAATCAACATGGTACCTGGAGCACCAGGGGGTGGCCTGGGCAAAACAGGTGGCCTCATTCCAGGGGCTAAAGGAGAACTCATAGGCATCTGCGCATTCGCTCCCATGGGCATTAAAGGTGTTGGCAGTATAGGTAATCGAGGCCTCTGAGCCATAAGATGCTGATTATAAGCGGCGCCAACTTGTTGGAAAGCCGCTGCTTGCCCCAAGTGTTCCTTAATCCTTTGGTCAATCAAACTTTGAGTTTGCTGCTCCTCAAATTGCTGATAGTAAATACGCACGTTTGCCTAAAACCAGTTACAGATTCAAGCTCAAGAAGCTTAAAGGCCCACTATAAATAATAAAGCAAACAAACAAAGAAGGGAAGCAAAACAGACGCAGATGAGAAAAAAGTACCTTGTGCTTGTATCCTGCATTGTGCTGCTTTCTGACTGATGGCTGAGGCATCAAAAACAATAAATGGTGATTAAAAAAGCTGAGGGATCCAAAGTTTTAAAGGTCAAAATGTCAGTGCATGGGAATGATAATCAATAGTTCGTCAGGACATCCAGAAAGAAACACGAAATGGAATTATCATAAGCAAAATTAGCTCGATCTCAAGAAGAAAAGGGCAAAAGACAAATGCCCATTAAACACCTTGGAAAAGATAGCTACTGCCCAGAGCTAACAACCAATCCCTGAGCAACTTCAAGAAGCAAGCAGCGTTTTCGCATATCGTTTTGGACGACTTGAAGATTGCAATATCGGACGCAGCAAATGCCCAACGGGATGGAAAACTTAACATGACGACTTGCAAAAAGAGAAACAGTAAACCGATCCCATCGATCATCGACTCTGACCCATTCACCAGGGCCGATCAACGAAGGCGAGGAGAGCAAATGTCGAGGGGAAGAAGGAAGGCTTACCGAGTCGTGCGTCAGGTAAGTGTCGCAGTAGTCGCAGTAATACCTGCGAACGACGGATGATTCGAGTCAGCAGAGATCAGGCAAACGCGATGACAATCGGAAACAAAGACGATGTCGAAGGAAATCACACAAGCCGGAAAGTTACCGAGGCATGACGGCTTCGAGCTCCGGCGGAGGAGAGCGAGGAGAAACCCTAGGAGAGAGAAAATCGGAGGCTTTCTTCGGGACAGGGACGAAAGTGTATGAAAACGCCGAGACCGTCTTCTCTTTCGCTTCGGGCGGTTTCAGAGGCGTTGCTCGCGCGCACGAGCAGGGGCGGTCCAGCCGGAATCCTGTCGGTCCAACCGGAATCGAGCCGGTTGGGATCAGATTAAACGGTTTCCTTAGTCGATTCGAAAATCGGGCCCCTCATTGGGGAAAATAAACTTTAAATTAATGATTTAAAAAATATAATTTCTTTCGTTTATAAAAATAAATAAACAGAAATTATTTAAATGTTAATTATTGTTGATAGTAAAATCATTTTTCAAATGGCTTATGTCACATGAAATAATTAGTCATGGAATGCTTGAATATTTTCATGAATGATGAAAATAATTTTTATTCATTCATGTTTGTATCACAAGAAATTTCTAGTAAAATGGATTTTTCAAATCATTTTCATTTTTTGTAAATAAATGAATATAACTAACATCTTTAAAAAAAGGCATGCCTAAAGCATAGTGACTTTCTTGGGTTTCTTGTATTTAAAACCCATTTCCAACGTATCTAAATTTATTGGAAGTCTACTCTTGAGTTAAGCAAACTAACTACTTACCGCTACATGAGGTGAGAGAGAAATTAAGAGCTAGTAAGTGCATCCAGTGGTTTAAGGCTTGCACATATCTAAGTAGCATTTGCATCACAATCCAGATTCATGAAGAATTCTTTTCAAGAAAAGTGCTATCACAACAACCTTAGACAAACTAAAAAGAAAAGTACTGAAATTTTCAATTCACTAATGATATGCATAATCAATACTTTGAAATTGAGTTATTCATTATTAAATATGTTGAACAGGTGCTCTAAAAAAACTTGTTAGCAAGACTCTTTTTGTGTTCCTAAGCATTGCATGTAACAATTACACAATTGCTCCCCAAAATGTACAACAGGATTCTAAGGTGATCTTAGGATATTTTGAGCACCCATTATAGTTCAATGATGTCATATTATGATATGTGAGAATATCACAAAATTTGTCACAATTCTGCTAATAAGACTTCTAAAAACAATGGAAAAAGACAAATGTTGATCATATATTATTAAAAATTTCGATTATGAGGCATGACACGCCTTGGAATCGAGACTAGAATTCCATACTTGTCCAAAATCCGAATTAAATTCTCCATTTTAATTTTGTTAGAAAAAGGTCAATGGAGATTCCCAAAAGGCAGCCCCCCGCAACTGAGTCGAAGCCTCGTCAGGATTGGTCTCCTACTGGGCCGGGCTCGGGCGGGAAAAGATGGGCCGGTGCTGCTTCGAGAAGCATCGGCCCGGCCCGGCCCGATATGGAGCCTTTCCCAAGGTGGCACAAGCGTAATTCAGCTGAAAACGGGGGGCAATGACCTGTCTCGACTTTCCAGTCAAGGACGTCGTCAAAGTCGTCGCGACCCGTGGGAGACGCTCAACCCGAAGGCCACTCCTAACTGTCTGAACGAGCTGAGATTCTCTGCACAGTAATGGAGAAGGAGGAGGAGCAGAAGACGATGATGGGAGTATAAAAAGGAGGCGAGGGGGCTTGCTCGGAGCGAAGCTCGTTCGTGGAGCGTTCTCATGGCGTCGCTGCTGCTGCTGCTGTTTCTGCTGTTCTCCGTCTCCTCCCTCTCCCTCTCCCGCTTCGCCGTCGCGGAGATCTTCTTCGAAGAGCGCTTCGAAGGTAAGCTCGATCTTCCTAAGAGACCGTGTTGTTAAGCGTCGGACGCGGATTTCCTTTGCGTTCTCTGCTTCGTTCTAGCTCATGTTTCTGGTCGGTCGGTCGGTCGGTCGGTCGGTTTGTTTAGTTACTAATGTTGGACGAGCGTGCTGGAACTTGTGTGCGGGGTCACGATCTTGGAGAAGCGAGGAAACAGCGTCGTGCGAGGGATCGATTGTTGTGTATTGTTGGGAGAGGTGTTGGAGGATCGACTGAGCTCGCTGAAGCGGATTCAAGTCATTTGGTCTTCGTGCGGAAGTTAGGATCCAACTAATGCGTTTTTTTCCGTAGATTCCATTGGACAGGGAGATAATACTTTATCCAGAAAATGTTGATTCGCCGAAGAATAATCCTCACAGAGTTCACATGCTTTCATCTCCGTTATCGTATGGAAAGAAACTGGAGTTCCTTTAGTTTTTCGTGTCAAGTTTTGAAGTGAATAAAAAGTATTAAGTGGTTGTGAGGGCACTTACTGTTTGGGTGTTATAGTGTTGAAATATCGGGTTGGTCTAGCCACGATGGCAACTCTCTGGTCACATCTGTTGCAATTTTAGGATTTGAGTCTCTTCCTTAGTATTTACGATCCAGCAAGAGCTTTGGGGGGCGGTCCCAGTTTGTGTCCAAGTGTCTTCATGGGGTCTTCTTTATTTTTAAGGTTGTTGTTGACATTTTCATTTGATCCTTTTCAAAAGATGGGTGGAAAGATCGGTGGGTGTTGTCTGACTGGAAGCGGGCTGAAGGGAAAGCTGGTACTTTTAAACATACAGCTGGGAAATGGTCTGGAGATCCCGACGATAAAGGTAAAGTATCAATCTATCTTCTACAGAATTATTTAGCTTTAGTTCACCAGGAAAAAGGAAATAGATGCATATAATTCAGTTGGATCTGGATAACTTGATGTGTTTGCTTACTAGCTTGTTTAGATGTCCGTGAGTTCCATCTTTCTTCCTGTCAGTAAAGGGTATAAGCCTATGTTTTCATTACAGTTCCCAACCCCTGCCCATGAGGAATGAATGAAAGCAAGTTGCAGTGTGCAATCCATGTGTGCAGTCCATGTTATCTGCTAGTCTGCATTTGTGCAATGCATGCCATTAGCTAGTGTGCATCCTTTTGAATCTGCATCTAGATAGTCGTATTGGCACCCACGATCTCAATAGATCTTTCTACATCTCTTTTACTATATTCTGTTGATTTGTCCTTTTCAACGGAACTCTTTAATATAGTGTAGATCATGCAGACTGTCTTGTCATGGGCCTGAATTAAATTATCCTAGAAACAGCTCTTCCTTCCAGAATTACCACTAAATCTATTTTTTCCTGTTGCTACGCTTCATTGAACTCCTTTTGCTGTAACTCAGTTAAATCTTTCTCATAATATCGTCCTTTTGACAATCTGCTTCTGCTGGCAGGTATCCAGACTTACTATGATGCAAAGCATTATGCAATATCGGCAAAGATACCAGAATTCAGCAACAAAGATCGGACTCTAGTCGTCCAATATTCAATTAAGTTGGAACAGGACATTGAATGCGGTGGTGGTTACATCAAGCTTCTATCCGGTTATGTCAATCAGAAGAAATTTGGTGGTGATACTCCATATAGGTTCGTAGTTAATTTTCCCCACAGTCCACTTTCTGTTAAGTATACTTGTCAATGTCCTTGAGGAAGGGTGTCAAAGGAGCCCAAATTCATTTGATTTCCTTCTAGTGTCCCACCTTGTGACTTTGAATATAAGCATTTGTCCCAATGGTCAAGGAGTTTTTCTTAAAATGTGTCACTGAAATCTGCTTAATAAAGAACTTGTTTGTTGACTAATAAAATTCATTTTCAATCATCAAATTAAACAGATTTGATCAGACTTGATTTCTATCACCCTGCTTGAACAAGAGTTACTTGAACCAAAAGGATCCATTTTTGTTGAAAAGCTACCATTAGGACTCGTACTCCTCTTAAAAGAATGAATGTAAGGTGCCTTTGTGGTGATCTTTGGGGAAACAGTTATTCACTAAAGCTGCACTCTTGTGTGGCTTTATAGCAGTTATGAATACTAGCTACTCTTTCAGATGAAAGATAAGACTTTCTACTATCAACTTCCTTGAGGTGAATCTCTTCTAAAGTGAAGAAATTCAAACAAAAGCAGTCTTTTATGTTTATATAATCAGGTAACTTTTCTTTATAATTCTAGTGGAAGACAAAAACTGATAAATAAGTGTTAAGACAGAAGCTGAGCAATCGAAATGGTTTATAATGGCTCGGTTATTTTCTCTTGTGGGCTTTACTGCGCTTGTAGCTTTTCTGGAATAAAAGTTGTTCAAAGTTACACTCTTGATGTAGTTCTCTTAGACCCGCTATCTTTCAAATGGGTTATCATTAATCATTTGAAGTACAGAAATTTCTTTTGTTTTTTTATGCCATGAGTTCACTTCAAACTGTATTGACTTTCTGCTCTAAATATGCCTACTCTGAAGCATTCATCAGTAGTTAACTATTCCTAAGCTGCATATATTAATTTCGACTTTCTCCTTGCAGTTTGATGTTTGGGCCAGATATTTGTGGCTCACAGACGAAGAAGATTCATCTTATACTTTCCTACCAGGGGCAGAATTATCCAATCAAAAAGGACCTGCAATGTGAAACCGACAAGTTGACTCATTTCTACACCTTTATACTTAGGCCAGATGCTACATACAGTCTGTTGGTTGATAATCGCGAGAGGGAAAAAGGAAGTTTGTATACAGATTGGGATATCCTCCCCCCGCCAAAAATTAAGGCTGTGAAAGCAACAAAGGTAATATCACTGGTTTAGACATGGCTAATAATTTGGTAAAAACACCCTTCTCTTTAACGCTGAACATCAATTTGTGCTGGAAACTGATTCATAATTTCAAGACCAGTTTCTTCTGATAACTGTGCACGCTAACAAACAAGCAATGTTGATGTTGTGATGATATATGTTGTGCTTTATATGGTTGAATTGGACTTTAATTAGTTATTATGCTCCTATGTTGCTACTCGTGGTAACATTCATTACTGATGCCATCCATGCAGCCAGCAGATTGGGATGACAGGGAATACATCGATGACCCTAATGGTGTCAAACCAGAGGTAGAAGTTCTGCACTAAATCAGTTGGAGGACTTGTTGGGATCATTATATTTTCCTCATGTTTGAACATTGCAGGGATACGATTCAATTCCTAAGGAGATTCCTGATCCAAAAGCTAAAAAGGTTAGTGCTCAACAAAATCGTTTTGCCATGTCTACTTCACATTTAAACTAATGCAGCTCTTGCTTTTATAGATTCTAGATTGAATATGGCATTCCAATATTTACTCTTTGCTTTCTATGCTTTCTATTCCTTTTCCCGTACTTCTCCACCGGCATAAAATGCATATATGTTGAAATGACTATACCGTTTCTTCTATTGAGATGTAATATACAGAGTTCTTCTTTCTTTATGAAATGCTGATTTCTGGAGCCACTTTCTGTCACTGTAGCCCACTGACTGGGATGAGGAAGATGATGGCATATGGAGACCACCTAAAATCCCAAATCCTGCGTATAAAGGACCATGGAAAAGAAAGGTGCTTAAGTTTCTATATAGGAGATTTAGTCCCTTTCCACTTTTCCAAATTTATAATTACTTATTTCTGAACTGCAGAAAGTAAAAAATCCTAACTACAAGGGTAAATGGAAGATTCCTTGGATAGATAACCCAGGTAACTTCCTTGTTTGGCTAGAAATTATTGCCGGCTTGGTCCATTTGTCTCTGAAATCTAAATCTAGAAGAGACAGGAGAATGTCAGCATGTGTTAGATTATCCTAATCAGCCACTTAAACATTGGATCCTGCTAGTCATATTGTGGATATTCTTTCTACCTTTCTAAAATGTGTATGTCTCATTTAGGGATCCTAATTTGAGAAATATGTGCTGAGCATAGTTCTAAATCCCGCCCCTATTGCCATAATAGTCACAGGTACTTTTGCAGCTGTAGCACGTCCTAATAATTCAAACAAAAAAGGAAAAAGAAAAGTATGAAGAAGAAGGGGGAGGAGTGCGAGAAGATGTGAAGTTCCCATTAGAGAGAGAGAGAGAGAGAGAGTTACATCAACTGTCTTCCCATGAAACTTTCAAGCCTTGTGTCCATCTAATTATAACACTTAGTTTTCCACTTCACTTCTCTCCGTCAACTTGAAATATAGAAGATCTTTCCTTCAATTTGAACTTATTTAATGAATAATAAAAAACCCAAGGGTCAAGTCGTCAGCCCATCTCATTTGAAGTTGAAATTCGAGGAAAAAAAAGAAGCATTGATTGTCTCAAGTTAAAGAAAATCAGTTCAATTACCATATAAAAAAGTTGAACATGCTCAAAGATTTGTCTAGCCTAATTAATATTTGATATATAAAGTTTCAAATCCATATAATTCAACTTTTGGCACTCTTATATGCTTTGAAAAACACTCTAATATTCCTATAAATCACAAATATAGTTATATCAAAGCTACAAAAGTTATTTTTGATTCTATGATAATTGTGTGCACCTTATGAAAATTCATGCCTGCTATGACCACAATCTGATATTGGGCAGCCACTATGCCTGCATCCATGACCATCGCAGCATGACCACGACTGGAATTTAAAACTTTGGTTCGGAGCATCTCTTGTTTTGCGTTGACTTCTGAGCTATTCTTTTATGAACAGCTGTATACATGGATCCTTCTAGTCCATGTAGCTTTATCTTCTAAAATAAAGGACACAATAATTTATAATTTATTCTATATATCGTGATTCACTGTTGTTTACTGCTGCAGAGTTTGAAGATGATCCTGACCTTTATGTAATGAAGCCAATCAAGTATGTAGGAATAGAAGTTTGGCAGGTAAACATGGCTACTTACCTTGACGGGTTTTGTTTTGCTCTTTATCATCTCATAGCTTATGACTAAGTATAACGATTAACCTGTTGCAATAATTCTGTTGCGAATTCGCTGTAGATTAGCTGTCCGTCATAAATCTTCTTTCATTTAGCAGATAATGTATCCGTGCTCTCTGAATCTAAGTTATGTCCAAAACCCAGTTTCCAAGATCTTGGATCTGGAATAATTGAATGGAGAGTCACCTATTAAATCAACCTTTAATGGACATCATCAGAGATTGATCGAGCAAATTTTGTCGCAGGTGAAAGCTGGTTCTGTTTATGATAATATATTGGTCTGCGATGACCCACAGTATGCAAAGCAAGTTGTAGAAGATTATTATGAAAGGAATAGAGAGGTGAGCTGTTGATCTTTCTCGAACATGGCATTGTGCAGCTCTATAAATTAACCTATTTCTCTATTTCAGGTTGAGAAGGATGCCTTTGAGGAAGCTGAGAAAGTGAGGAGAGCTCGGGAAGAAGAGGTGGCATCTATACTTGGCTTTGTCATCTGAGAGGCATACTTTACTAAAGTTTAGCCACATGTTTGTAATATTGATCATTACTTGCAGGATGCTGAAAAAGCCAAAGTGGAAGGTGAAAAGAGAAAGAAAGCAAGGGATAGACGTGGGAGGCACTCCAGACGGGTATTAGTCTTGTTAATTGTCTCATGCACTTTAAATACTTTGGTAAAAAGATCTTTAAGCTTGAGATATGCAATCTATACATCTTCCCACGATTTCTTCTACTTTGAGCAATGAAGTGTACTTTTAAGGTCTTCAACTATTGTGGGACGTGTTCATGTGGACAAGGGTCACTTACCTCTTTAGCAACATATTCAAATTGTGCATCTGTTGCGGCTTTAACCAGTCAGTGTTAATCTCTGTTTTCCTGATCTGATGTGCAAGTGGGCCTCAATTAACTTTGGGTGCTTCAGAAAGCGAAAGTCTATTTATGAACAGATTTATGTTGTTAGGAACAGTGGATATTAAACTACATCTTCATTACATTTTAGATACTTTGTGAATGATTTCTCTATTTCTTTATGGCATTAGAGCCGCTAGGACCCTGCTTTGTCAGTCTTGAAAATCTCATCTTTGTTTATTAAGTGCTTTAGATTATATAGGCTTCTGAAATCCAAAGATGTGAATCTCTCTGGGCAAATAGAAGAGGAAGCATATTTTGGATGTGCATTTAGATCCTGAGTAGGTCAGGCTGTCTGGTCGATAGAAAAGAAAGCCTAAATTCCCATCCTTGAAAAATTAGGTGGATTTCTTTTTTTTCACGGACGATACCATTCATCGAATGTTGTCTCAACCTCGTAATATGGAAGAAGTTATTGCTATATTTGCCTTAGGAGAGGTTCCTTTTCTCCCCTCAGAAAAGGTTATGGGCACTGATTGGTGCTCAACATGGGATGCCCTCTTTTCTGGGGTCGAGCATCTGATGAGAAAACAAAATCTCAATATATACTGAAGTTCCGGGGATAAGAAAAGACATCCCTTTTCTGATCCAAAAGTGGAAGCGCAGCCTAAAGACCAAAGACAATCAATTAGAAGGAAAAAATTGAAGACGCCTCCATTTCCTGCATGAAAGATGTGCCTGTATAATGGTCCTACTATTTGTTTATTATTGAAAGGAGCAGAGAGGCTTTGAGATTTTACTTTTTGCTTGTAAGTTGCAGCTATTTTCGTTTGGGATCTGATCTGATTATTGTCCTTTTGCAGCATGACCCGCACGATTACTTGGATGATTACCATGTGAGCACTCTCCTTCCGACTACTCTCCTTTACTGTTCTCAAAATCATAATTTGCATCGTAGGAGTCGATTGCTAATTAGCCAAATCGCAGTAGTATCTGTTGTATAATGTGAATGCCAAATACTGAGTTCAACGGGACCATGCAGCAGCTTGGGTTGCCTGTGGTTTATTCATGAGGAGCACTAAATCCTCTAAGTTTTAGCTGGTCTATTTTATGGAGCAGATAGATCAGTTTGGGCCATTTACTCTGTGCTTTTGGGATTGGGATTAATTCAGTGCTCTGGCCTCTGGGGTTTCAAAATTGTGGATGCTCATAAACCACTTTACCATGAAAAAGAAAGAGAGGAAAAAAAACAATGGAGAAAATAAGAATGGCGAAGGCCAAGTTGCACACTTGAGTGTCTAATAGTTTCTCTGCTATGTATAGAATCTGTTCAGCATTCTTGAATGATGCTTTTGCCCCTGTTGTGGATTGCAGGATGAGCTGTGATGACGTGCAGTTTTCCTCAGTCGTTTTTGCACTCATAAAGGAGATGAGAGATGTTTTCGTGCTGAGACAGGTTATGGGTTTATATCCTGTCCTTGATGTGAGAAACTGCAACAAACGTGAAGGTTTATTTACCAGTTCTCTGTTTGTGCGATAGCTTATGTTTGAGGAGCACAATTGCTTCCATTTTCGAGTATGGATCCTGGAAAGAAATCCCGTCATACATTGGGCTTATATATGAAGATTGTTGGAGGCTTGTACTACGAAGTTCTTTCTTCATTACCTACATATGATTCTTCCGGGTGTGTTGTTATGGTTACTAAAGATATTTGAGTTGCGTTTCCTATTTAACATTCAGTCTTTTGAGAGTGTGTCAAAAATCTGCTGCTTTAGGAACTTCAAAACTGTTAGCCGATTTGCTGTTGTCTGTGCTAATATTTTAGGGTGAGAAGTCATTGTACTCTCGCTCGACATCATCCCTTCACTTTCCCTTTTTTGTTTTAAATGGTCTGAGTACATTTTAAAAAGTTATCACCATTCGTCCTTGAATCGGGTCGACGATGGATTTCTCTGACGAGCATTTATACCACTGAAAAAAGTTGACTTGGATTTTTTATGGCTGATCGATGGAGTGATGCTCTCTTGCCCAACTACCCACTTGGCTAAGACTTGAGAGCCTGCTCCACGGCCACTTCGCAGTGGTTGTAGGCCTTGATGTCACCTTGCAATTTGCTCCTTCTCTCTCTCCTTTAAGATCCAAGAGTGCGCTACCCCAACTTCAACGTGCTGTTCTCCCTAAGTGATCATCATGAGGTCTTCAAGGATAGGCCTGTCAACGGTTCCGGTTTGGTTTACATGATACCCGAACCGAAGAAGCTGTGTGGTTTGGATCTTGGGTTTGCTTTTCTTTTTTCTTTTGGTAATTTCAAAAGTATGCCCCCATTGGGACATGGAGGGTTTGTTTGGAATCCATTCTCTTTATCTATTTTTCTGTTCTTTTGTTCCTTAAAATAGAAAAAAAAACATAAATACTTTTGGTGATGCCAATTGATTTTTTTATTTCCGGGAATAGAAAGTTGTTCTTGGAAATAGATTTGAAGTAGAAAAACGTAGTTTCTTATTCCTGAAAACAATTTCTAGAAATAATTTCTTGAAGACCATTTATTGCCTATTGCACGCTACCACCCGCCCACTGCCACCCATCACCTGTTGTCGGCCGGGATTGTTGAATGATGGCCACTGGCCATTGGTCCCTGGATGCCGGCCGTCGCTACCAGTTGTTGATCGCTACCACCTGTCGCCGGCCACCCCCACTCGCTCGCCACCGACCAACCGCCAGTCGACGGCCTCTTGCCGTCGTCCTTTGCCCTACGGTCGGCGGGCAGGGCAACGGCATCCACGTGGGCGGTGGCGTCTAGCGCCGACGCCGTGACCGGTGATGGTGGGGTGTGGACGGCAACCGGCGATCGGTGGGTGGGGGCCACCAGCAACCGGCTGCCGGTCGGTGGTCGCCGGTCGTTGATCGCCGTCCACACCCCACCACCGCCGGTTGTCGCCCTCGCCCACTGGTCTTTGCCGCTGTTAGGAAAGAAATTTAAAAAAAAAATGGGTATTTAATGTATTTTTATTCTTTTTCTATTCTGAGAACAAGAAAATTTTATAGTTTTCAAACGTCATATTTTACTCAAAAATTGTTCTAGGGAGTAGAAATAGAAAATAACTATTTCTTAAAAGAAACTAGTTTTAAGAGTATAAATGTTACTAAATGCACCCGAAGTTCCCTAGCTTTGCTTAAATGAACAAAGTCGGAAAAAGGTGAAATGACAAAAACAACAAAAGAAAATGTTTGGAAGGGGAATTAATTTCTTTTCAAGGACTTGATGGTGCAGAGCGATGAATCATCAAGTCACCATCATCAACATGATGTGGTTCCCACCACGGAAGAGAGAGAGAGAGAGAGGGGATGGGGTATGGTTACCTCTGGCTTCTCAAGTCAATCAATGGCGGGTTTCCCGGGACAGCGATGAAGGAGACGACTCGTGAGGCCAATTCTGGGTTTTGAGACTTTGAATTCAGGGCCACGTGCAGGTAGGTAAGGTGCTTCAGCTGTTTGATTCGGGTTATGACCCGATCGACCCAAACGGTCAAAATAGATAGATCGTTTTTCCCATTTACTTGAATCGATTCTCGAAATTTGGGGTTCGGTTTTGGCACCCTTAACTCGTAGGTCAAGTGCCCGCATTGGCCATCATTGCTTTATAGCTCCCTCTCTCTTCTTTTTGTAAGTTTCTTTTATTTTTTGGGTAAATTGGCACGGATAGTCCTTATCAAAATGGTTCATCACCACTAGCCGTTCTCTTAAAATGCTTCATATGAATGATGAGGTATACGCATGAATGTTGACTTGGATATCAATATGCTCGAATTTCATATGTCACTTCAAGTCGGCAAATAAATAAGTGTAAAAATTAATCATTAAGAAAACAAACGAGAGAACAGAAAGAGTGAGGGTGATGACATTATTGCGGCGGCTGCCATCTCCCACCTAAGTGGTGGTGGTGGTGGCTATCTCAACGACAGTCATCGTGTGAAAGGCGATGCGATGGCCGCCTCAACAACAATCATTGCTTCGGAGGTGAGCAACCGCCATACGCTGATTGCTTTAGGGATAGCAATGGAGGAGAACCCCCCAAGGCATTTGGCGGCAATTGCTTGATGACGCCAATGACGAACGAGGCAGCAGATCTCAAATTGAACAATATCGAAAAGCAAAGGAAAAATAAAAGAATGAAATGACAATTTTGAATCTCGAGAAAAATAGTATAAGGATCATCTGTGACATGATCCGAGAAATTAAGAGTAAGAGTGCCCATGTTCTTTAGCCAAATGATTGTAAAATATTTTCACAAAGATAATTTCTTATAAAAATGATGAATGAAAAAAAATGTCATCACTCATGAAACTATTTAGATATAAAATTGAAAAAAGTATTTAAAAAATCATAAACCTATCATATCGATATCAATTTAGTTAAAAATCTTTTAATAATATTAATTTAGTCAATAAATCTTTTGATTCGATGCCTATTCAGTCATTTTGATATTGCTAACATGCATGTAGACGGCTTACATGTCACTGTTAGCAATATTTAGCCAAAATTAGTTAAAAATACCAAGTTTGCAAAAAATTAAAAGATTATGATTAAATTGGTACTAATGCAATATTTTTGTAACTTTTCTGATAGTTTTTCTCATAAATTGGTATTTTTTTGGGGTCATACTCATAAATTGATATTAATAATAGAAATATTTTATCATTAATTATAAATCCAATTTAACAAATTGTTTTACATTGATCAATAATCATAACGCCTTAATCGTGCGACAATGACGTTGTTCCAAATGGCCATAAAATAAAATAAGTAGAGCGTGGTATATTCTTGCATATCCTTTTATTGTTGCAGTAACTAAAATCAAAATAAAAGGATATTCAGTGGAATATCTTCGAAACAAATTTATGTGGACGGTTTTTCCTATTAACATTTAAAAATCCTGTTTATTTATGCGGTGGAATGTGGGGTGAGTGCGACCTGGTCGTGTGTTTGCTATAGAAAACACGAGAGAAAATAAAAAGAAAACAATATAAATCATTTTTAAATTTTGGTTCAATACGTAAATTATATTTGAATTTTTAATTTGTTTAGTGGTGTGTTCAATTTGGTCCATAAATTATATGAAAACATTTAATATTGTTTATGATCTTGAATTAATGCAAGGATTACATTTGATATCTTCATAAAGTGTAAGGACATAATTGAATATTCATAAAAAAGTTGAGAGGTCACATCGAATAAGTTAAAGTTACAAGGCAATATTGCATATTAAGCCAATATTCAATGATCACATTAAACCATTTAAAAATCTAGGAATGATATTGTAAATTAGGCTAAAATTCATATATTATTTATATCATTTTCTTGAAAGTGAATAAAGAGAGAGCACATGCATGTCACGTGGCTCAAGGAGCATCTTGGAAAAGAATATAATAAAGTTAGGCGAGCATATTATTTTTTTTCCTCTTCTAAGCATCTTTGAACCAGAAAAAATAAAATAGAAAAAGGCCGTTTATACAGCAACATCTCGGTCCCATTCCACCTCAAAAAATTAAAAATTAATTTCCCATATTTTAAAATTTAGTGGTCACTGCTCGATGAGCAAATTTTTTGATATTTATAATTATTTCTTTATACTCATTGGTGGCATTCATGGTCCGAACATCGAATTTTAGAGTACTAACCATTATTGAATTTTTAACTTTTCTAAAAGCTCGAATACAAATACTTTTCATTTTGATTTTATGATTGGGGTGAAATCAAGCCAAGCTATTCATGCCTATAACTTTGGCTCGGTTTAATAGCTACTCGAGGTCGACTCAAATTGAGACTTGACTCGATATATACATAACTTCAATTGAATTCCCATTATTTTTTCTATATTCAAAAACATTTTACAACTATGAAAATAGATATACTTAAATTGAAGCTTGAATTTTTTGTTTGAAAATTTATTATAGTTAAGTTGAGCTCGAATATCCTAATGTCTTCGTTTGATAGAAAAAAATCAATACTTGATCGAGCTCAAGTTTGAGTCTCGACCCTTGAACTTGCAAGTCGAGTTGGGTTGGGTCAGGATTTGAGAGCGTACCAATTTCACTCGACTTGATTATATCGAAAATTTCAATAGAAATTTTTTTGTTGAAAATAAGTGCGAGCTGTTATTTTTAAAAAAAAAATTAATTAGTTAGAGAGAATTTAATTTGTCACTGCAGATCTTTCTTTCTTTTTAAATTTTTTTCTAATAAAACAACAAATAAATGAAGTACTACACGAGCGAGTGCCATCTGCCCAAAAAGCGCCAGCCTACTGATCTCTCTCTCTCTAAAGCAGTCCTCTGTCTGTCTGTCTGTCTGTCTCTCTCTCTAGAACCAGGAGAATTTCGCAAGGAAGAAGAAAGTGATGCAAACGATCTCCAAAGCTTCCTGCACCATGGCTTCCTTCCCTTGCACTAGGGTTCTCTCTCTCTAACACTTCTCTCTCTCTGTGTGTCTGGATTTACATGGTTGGATTTCGCGTGCATTCTCTCTTCCTCCTGCGGGGTCTTGGGTGTCGTGGAGCGAATCGTGTTCCGCACGGTGACTCGGATTGCACGGGCGAATATCATATGATTACTTTTTCTGGGTTGCTTCTCGATTGCGCGTTTGCTTTGGAAATCTGGGGACCCGAATGGATGCAAGGTTCATGCGGACTGAGTTTATCATCCATTTCTTTATTTTCTTTTTCCGCCACTTTGGAGCTTTTAGCCTTTTCGAGTGACGGTGGTGGATTCGGGTTGGCTTTCGATTTCGACCGTGCTTAGTCTACTGTCTGTATCGCTGTGTCCTTATCGAAGATTTTCTGTTCTTGTCCTGTTAGGCAATGCGTGGCTGCGACTCTGCAAAAGAGACAGTAATCGCGGGACTTGGATTTCTTTTTTCTTTTTTCACTCGGGCATTAGCTTGGGTCTCCTGTGTCGTTGGATCCGGCACTAAGTTGAGTACCCATTTTGTTGGCACATAGGAATTTGCTGAATCTATTTGTTGGGTTTTGTTTTCCACTTTAACCGTGATCCCGGTGTCCCGAATCTTTGGTTGGGTTCTTGATCTTCTTCAGGAGCTATGTCTGTTTGCTTTGTCCTTGATCTTACCTACAGAAGTTGCTGACTTCTTCTTAGAATTGGTATCCACCGGGTTAACAGTTGTGATTGTCGCTGTGCTTGTCTATTGCTGTATCTTACCCCATCTCTTAGTCGATTTGGTGCTTTTGGGTCCCTAAGAATGTACTTTCTCAAGCTATATTCGCTGACCTTTTCTTATAAAACTTTTCATGATCTTGCTTTGTTTACTTCAGGTGAAGAGCGGGCTATGCTTGTGGCCAGGCATGAAACAGCTTTGTTTGAGGAAAGGACTTCCGTATGGGTTGTTGCGTTTCCTGTCTATTCCTTTCAAGACCTTGTGGGGTGCCAGTAGATCTCTCAAAGTTACTCAGTTTTGCAATGTGTATAACATGTCCTCCTCTTTACAGATTGAATTGGTGAGTCTTGTCTGGGTTAGACAGGGCAGACAGGCGTGCTGTCACATTCTTTCTCTTTAGCTTTTTCTTTTGTTTCACACAGTCCAAGTAACTAATAGAAATGCAAAGAATTACAACTTGAATTTGCTATTTCTTCTGGGCTTTTTTCTGAGCTGTGAATTATGTAGTTCAGCTGAGGATGGTCAGCTAATGATGCTTGGATGGTGAAGGCTTTGTTTGTGCAGATGCTTATATGCTGCACAGAGTAGAAAATTATTGTGGGAGACTTATCCAACATAAATTCTTGAATTGATGCTGGAATTTTCCTTAGTGAAATAGAATAGCTCAATAATTATGGAGAAAATTAGGAGCTTCTTTAATGAAAAGGAACTTATGCAGCCGAGGTTAAGATAATTGACAACTTAGAAAGGGTAGATTCTTAAGGGTCTGCCCCTATCTAATGTTGTTGCATATTTCTCAGAGGGAATTTTTTGTCTCTACCGTTTGTAGTTGTATTCGTTTTTATTCAGTGGATGTTCTCATCGAATCGGTGTCATTAACTTTGTAAAATATGGAAGATGGAGGACAACATAGATGATTGAGTCTTGTTGGAATAGTTGTTGAGTGCAACTTCATGAAAGACATTGAAGTTACTTCTGTTGTTCTATTCATCCCTGTTGTGAGTAACTTTATGATCATCAAAAGGTGACTAGTGGCTTCACTGTTTATTGTTCTAAGTCTGATTTCTACTTGAGAGGCTCTTGGATAATCATATCTAATCATATGTTCTTTTCCCATGACATGATTTTAAGTCATACTTTTAGGTACATTAACAGATGCTTATTTATCTGGTGCATTCTGAAGTATCTAAATTAAAACTAGCATTTGGTGTATCTGTTTGGTCATTCAGAAATTTTGTTTGTATTTTGTTGTGTGGAAACATAATTCTTTTTACCTTTCCACAGGTACCATGTCTTAAGGACAACTACGCTTATCTTTTACATGACGTGGATACTGGGACAGTTGGAGTGGTTGATCCTTCTGAATCTCGACCTATAATTGATGCCTTGAGTAGGAAAAACCGAAATCTTACCTACATATTAAATACCCATCATCATTATGATCATACTGGAGGCAATGTAGAGCTAAAAGCAAGGTATGGTGCTAAGGTATGATGCATCCTCTTGTTAATTGAGTACATTTATTGCTACTCTTCTTCTAAACTTTTTAGACACACGTGTAAAAAAGTCAAGGGTGGAAATTTGTGTGTAAGTAAAAGCTTTTTTCTGTTATGTGTATATTTTTTTATAAGGATGATATGAATATCTGATTTCTTAAGATTATGTAGCTGAATCTTTTTTTCATGCATTTGTTGTTTTCTGACCAAGGGTTTAGACAATGTTTAGTTGGAGCATAATGAACTGTGTTGCACATAAGCAATCATAAATACACATGTTCTGTACAGAGAGAGAACAGTTTGTTTGGAAACTTTATGATGAGACTTATACTGAATGCACTTATAAATTGCTCTCCTTGCGGGACTAGATCCATTATGGGTTTGTAATTGACACTTACCAAGGAAAGAAAATTATATAGGACATCATAGTGCGACCTGCTGTCTGAAGTAGCCTACTGCTGGATTCTTTTATTTAGATTGGATTGAATGTTCCGGTTGTGATTGCCTAGTTTTGCACAGTTGGCAACTTGTTTTCTGGTCATGTTGATGTAACCCAGTGTTTTTCATGTTATATAGCCTCCTAAAATTGTTGGCCTCTACTGTGATCCTTTGTTAGAGTCAACGAGCTATTTGCTCTTATATTCATAATGGGAATAAGAAACACACAAAAATAGTCTCCCAACTTTTAAAAATTGATTTGAGGTAGATTAGGATATTTCTTAAGCTGCAACCAATATATTTGTCGTTTAATGACAATTGAAACTTATGATCATTCTGTACCTTTCTTAAGCTTCAGTGTCTGCAATTTGTGTCCTGTGTCTTTTCCAAGCACAGAAGAAATTTTTTTTTGTTCTAAGTCCAGCTCATGCGTTTTTGCTGTAATCAACTTCTGCATTAGCTCATATTACCTTTGCTTCTTATAGGTGATTGGTTCAGGAATAGACAGGGACAGAATACCTGGCATAGATATAGCCCTCAATGGTGGGGATAAATGGATGTTCGCTGGACATGAGGTGCTCGTGATTGAAACTCCAGGACATACTCGAGGTTGAGTTCTTATTCATTTCGAGAAACTTTGGCTGCTAGTCTCTGTGGTAGAATCACATTCTTTGAATTAACTATTTAATATTTCAGGCCATGAGGAGACTGAAATTTTTTTAAGTATTTCAAGGCTAACACAAACTAGTATGGACACCTATACAATCGTGGTTTTCATTAGCTTTTTAAACCATACTCTGATTTGCTTGAGACCTTTTCAGTAGGTGTATGTCAGACTTTGTTGGTTTTGCCTACTTTTGGGAGATTTGTAGTAAACTTTTTGTGTCTATTGAGAATTTACATTCCCCAAGGGATGCCTTTTTTGGGAGATTTATACTTGACTCACATGACTGCCTATTGAAAATAGCTTTTTATCCAATTCCTATTGCTTTATTTAAAGGCTTTTGGGGCAAATTGGTCTAGTTTGTTAGCTTTGGATATTTCAATTAGCATCAAATTGCATGATTGTGTTTTGATCTTTTCTCCTTCTCTCTAATGCATCAAAATGATTTTGTGTGGCAGGCCACATTAGTTTCTATTTTCCTGGATCTGGAGTAATTTTCACTGGAGATACATTGTTTAGCCTATCATGTGGCAAGCTCTTTGAAGGGACTCCTGAACAGGTAATATTGCTTTGAAATAACTTTTTTTTTTTTTTCTTCTTTCAATATTGAAAATGATGTTATGTGAGACAAATGCCGGGGAAAATTTAGAAATGACTGTTTAAGTCATGGTTAGAGATCATGATGGTGTTAACTTCTGGAAGTATGGAAATTAAATGTTAAAAATTTTCTTGTCCTATCGTCAAAATATATGGCAGTTCAGTTAGGTAGTAGATGAGTTTTTATTTGTTGCTATGAGTAATAGATATTCAAATTCAACTAGTGAAGTTTCCAGAAGTCAGAAAACTTGGTTATTTATGGTTCTGCTGAAGGGGAATAACAAGTCATGGCCCAAAAGAATATAAGAGAACTACCAGTTTAGAGGGATATGCCTCCCCGCGTAGGCCCAAAAAAAGAGTTTTACACCAAATCCCCTATTACTGTTGCCTTTTGATGGTGGAGAAGATTTCCAGTTTTGTCTTAAGGAGAGATGGATCTAGCTTTTACATTTCCAGGTGAATACATTATAAGGCTGAGAGTGAACTTTCATCTTCCTCACATCCAACTGAGGTTTGGAACATTAATCTTTAATGCTTGGAAGTGTTGAATGTCTTTTTGTGACACTTAAATGATTACTGCTCTTATTCCAATAACCATGCTTTCACTGCTACTATCTCCTGCTTGTTCTGCTTATTTGGGCAAGCTTATGCTAGTAGTCAGTTTGCAGCTTTTAACTTTTGATTTTTTTGGCAGATGTTTTCATCCCTCAAAAAGATCACAGCTTTGCCAGATGATACAAACATTTATTGTGGTCATGAATATACATTGGTGAGTCAACTTATCTTATGTTGCTGAGCCTTACTAAGCTCGATTTATGAAAGCTCTAATTGGGTGTCGTTTTTTGGCAGAGTAATTCAAAGTTTGCATTGTCTATAGAACCCAACAATGAAGCACTTAAAAACTATGCAGCGCAAGTTGCTCATCTTTGCAGCAAAGGCGTGGCAACGGTACTTTTGGACTAGTTTTTATTTGCCAGTAACTTTGAAGAATTCATTGAACATTTTATTTATGGTGCAGTGAGTACTGCTGATGGTTTTAGCTGAGATTTCATATAGCAAGAGACTTGTTATTTTCAAAGCATTGTGCATTTGAGGTCCTGAAATGATCTCTTTATATCATGATGCAAAGCAACAGTGTTTTTTCTGTTTCCTCAGAAAGGGCCTTTGATTTATAAAATCTTTTCTTGGTAACATGTCTAGGATGTCTTCATGTTCGGTCAGTCATATTTTCCTATATTAGATTTGAGGTATATAGCAATTTTAGGCCTCTTTACCTAGATGTCATATATCAGCAGATGGTGATGAGAGTGTCTTTAGGGCACTATCTCAGCTAATTATATATAGGGAATCTTTTATGGTCATCATCTCGAAAATGAGTAACATGTAATGATTTATGTCATACGTGGAAACATGAAAAGCTTACTTTTATTTTCCTGAAGTGCATTAAATGTAGTTTGAAAAAATGCTTAGCAAGCTATTGGTTTTTTAATTGTGTCCCGTCTAATAAGCTTATGATAGTTTCTTCAATTAACTTAGTGTTTTGGGTTGCTTAATTAAGTTCAGGGAAATATTCAGGGTAAATAGTATATCTGTAGTCATATTTGACTGTGGTTTTCCTCCTATCAAACTAATTCTCTGGGCATTGAAAAGTTCTTAGGGTGGGGAGATGTATAATTCAGGACTGACTTGTTTGGTTCTCTTAACTCAGTCAAACTTCTGAATTGCATGAGTTATGTAGCATAACGCTTTTATTCAGATGTAGTGGTTGGTTCAGAGTAATTTATGATTACACAATTTCTGTTTGAGTCAGACATTAATATAAATCAAGATATGTCTACAGCACAGTTTTCTCTGTTAGAATGGTGAACATATGGCTGATGTGTAGTTAGAAGTTTAATGTGAGTTTTTTTTTTTTTTTTCAGATCCCGACGACTTTAAAGATGGAGAAAATGTGTAATCCATTCCTTCGGACTTCAAGCATGGAAATTAGACAGTCGCTGAGTATTCCGGCCGCAGCAGATGATGCCGAGGCATTGCGTGTTATTAGACAGGCAAAGGATAATTTTTGAGTTTGTTGATAGCAGTTTCCACTTTTGTATAGAGTGAGCATGTGAAGGCATCCATAAGTGGTCGTTAACCCTACGATTGTAGCTTCGGTATTGTGAGATCTAATGCTGGATTGATTCTTCGGGCAATTGCTTGGTAAAAAGAGGCATATTGCTATTGTGAAGAATACTCTCTTATGCTTGAAGGTATTACAAGATTTGCTTTCACGAATGAGCCGCAGAAAAAGGCTGTTGCACTGCACCTCTCTGAACTGCCATTGCATCATGTACCCATGTATAGGTGAAGATTGACCACTGAAGTGACTTGATCAAATGTCAAGGATGGCAGGCTTTTAAATGAGCTTGAAAATAACACGTTTTGCGATTGTGTGAACTATTAAGATTCGGTTCCTTTAAATCTGTTGGGTTATGGGGTTCTGTCAAGTTAGTTGAGAATGTTACTGTGGACTTAGCTTAGAAATGACACTTTTGCATGGAGAAAGTAGCATTTTTTGGCATCATGCGATATAGGCAGAATAACATTTTTCTTAACTACGTATTGTCTATGTATCATGTCAACTTGTGGTGTGAAAGCTTGTTGGTCCATACTCAGAGAAATAGTAAATATAGTTTACTTAATTTTATTACTCAACGTATTCAATTGATTTCTACCAACTTCACTAATGTAATTTCAAACTTCCCCCACTTAGTATGCACTTTAATTTAGCATGTCGGGATCTGTTATTTTCTATACACATTATTGTTACTCGAGTATTGCATATCATGCGTGTGCTTCAGTTCCAATGCTTGTATTGGACGAGAGAGAGATAACTTAGATGAGAAGATGCCAGTGTATGACCACACTTCAGAGCTTGAGAAGTCCCTAAGTAAAGCAAAGGCAGGGGATGGCGCCAGTTTGGTTGTGGTGACTGAAGTGAGCACTTCAACGGCAATTTGATATTTGGGAATTTGGGAAACCCTTTTGTTGATGATGTGTGGGTTTACCAAACTCCTTTGCTTTCTCTCTCTCTCTCTCGCCCTCTCTCACTTTTTGGGCATTCACTCATAGGGACCTAATGGAACTTTTAATCACTCTCAACCAACCCCACTTTCTTTCTTCTGCCTTCTTCCAAAGGACCGACATCAGCTTCCATGAAGTTGAGAGGCACTTCTTCAGCTTCTACCCTTTGTGATCTTCATATGCAATTGGCATGACCACTTTTCATCGTTTATTTTTTCGGGACTATTGATGATCAGTTCACCAACCGTGCGTGTTAAAGCATGTTCTGTCCTTTCGAACGAGCGGTGTTGTTGGGAGTCAGACACCTCTTGAATCCGAGGATTGAAATATCCGTCCAAGTAGGTAAGTTTGAGGCCATGTTTAGGAAAGAAGAGAAGGTGGGGAGAATGAAAATTTGGCCGAACAATTATGGAAAATTTGACAATGTTTGTGAGGGAATAAATTTCCTTTTTGTCAATATCGTATCCCACTTTTCTTTTTCCACTCATCCAGATAAAGGCATTAGAGCTGATGGGATGTTTCTTGCCATTACTTATTCCATAAGGAAAGGAAAATCTTCTCCGGACTCCAATTTTTAGCCGAATCTGCCCACCGATTCAGCGCAATGAGATCCCTGATTCACCTTCCCTAACTTTTCACGGGTGGAAGGAGGTGTAAAAGGAGGGGGAAGGAGAGAACTCGATTGTTTCCATCTACCAACCGGCGAGTGTCCTCAACACTAAAGGCGATGTCCTTATGGGAAGGCGTCGGTCACAATTCTCACTCACCAAAAAATCCTTACCACATCGTGCCAAGCTGTGTTGGTTACGATGAATACCTTACCTACTGTCGTCTCCCTTATCACTCTCCTCCTCTCTCCTCTCTTGTCACTTATCGTGTTTATTATGTTAAATAATGCCACATTTATAACTTGGCGATGTTACTACCGATGAATGATGGATAACTTTATTTCATTGATTGTAAAGAAATTGGTGGGTGAAATTAAAAAAGAAAAAAGTTAATATTCCCGAAAAATCTCAAATTGATATATCTATGATAAATTTACTTTAAAATAATTTATATCTTTAAGAAATTTATCCTAAATTGGTACATTAGTGATAAATTTACCTTTTATTAGTTTCCGTTAAATTTTATTATCAAATTATTGAGTTAGATGACATATAACAATTAACTGATATATTAGTTTGGGATTTTGTTCTTCGTTTATCACAATTGTACCGATTTTGTAATTTTTGATGATATTAATTCAATTTAACGGATAATATATTTGTCACAAATTATTAGTATTGAGATTTTAATGGTCAACAAAATTAGTTTAAGGTAAATTTCTCACAAACATATTTATTTGGAGTAAATTTATTATAGGTATATCAATTTAGGGCTTTTTAGAGTATTGACCCAAAAGAAAATATAATATATAAGTGAAACAGAAAGAATGAAAAAAGAATATGAGAAAATGACACAAATGGTTTTTGAATTTTGACTTAATGTGTAATATGGTATTTAAAGTTCTAATTGCTCAATGTAATCTTCTAAACTGTAACTCAATGTGCAATATGATTTATGAATTTTTGATTTAATTAATGTGACTATGTGAAAATATTTAATATTATCTCTAATTTCAAGGATCATATTGTAAATTGGGCTAAATTACAAGGATTGTACTGAATAAATTAAAATTTAGAGATGCATTGCACGATAGGATAATGTCGAGAGAAAATTAATGTCAATATCCCGAAAAAGAAAAAGGAAACACGGGGCCCAGCCCCCGTCCCATTAAACTTCGCGATCATCTCTCTCTCTCTCTCTCTCTGTGCATCTCCTTTCCTCTCTTCATATTATTATTTCCCCGCCATCGTCACCCCCGCACGTACCACCGAGTTCGATTCGATTCCGCGCGACGGAAGATGGCGGTGATCGGCGACAGCTGGTCGGCCAGCTCGAGCCCTAGGCGGCGGACCTGCGTCGTGATCGGCGGCCGCGGCTTCGTCGGGCGGTGGCTCGTCCTCAGGCTCCTCGAGCTCGGCGAGTGGGTTGTCCGCGTCGCCGACTCCGATGACTCCCTCCGGCTCGATCCGTCGGCGGAGCCGGACGCGGCTCTCTCGCGGGCTATCTCCTCCGGCATGGCTTCCTATCACCACCTCGACGTCCGTGACCGATCATCGGTTCTCAGAGGTGAGCAGTCTGATTCGCGTCTGTGCATGTGATTGGACGTGAAAAATGTGGACGGCGACGTTATGCGGAAAAGAAAGTGTGAGGTCGGAATTGTTTGCTGTATGGTGTTTCGGCTGTCGTTCTGCGTATTGCGTATGGTGACGAGGCTACTTTAGCATTTGGAAAGGGAAAATGGTCGGAAAAATTAGGGGAGATTGCTGCTGATCGAGCTGTTTACCATTGCCGGGCTATGTTCGTTTGAAATCTAGGAGAACCCCGGAGAGATTGCTGGGGGTTCATACTGTCGTGTTTATTGAGTATTCTGCAGCTGATCCGCAAATTTGACCCTGCAGTTCCATTCCACGACGCGGTTACTTACGTGTCATGTGGGAACCAGAATTTTCTCCTTGCCATGTGGCAATAATCGTGGTTATTCTTGCGTACTGTCATGAAGAAACCTTGCATTTCGATTTTATCTCAAATTCGGGAAATGAGCGGCACTCCCTTCTCAGGGTTGAAGTTGTTTGACCGCAAAATTGGCAGGCTATTGAATGATATGGATCACGAAATATGAGTATGAACTGCCACAATAAAACAAAAGCAACCAGAGAAATGATTGGTGTAGAATAATAATTTGAATGGCTGTTAACTCCATGGTAGTTAACTGGCTTGAGTAAGTATCGGTTGTGCTTGTTCACCTGGTGTTGGAAATTTCATGTTGCTCAATTTGCAATCTGGTGGGTTGCTTTGGTTGAACGTCAAAATAAATTTCTGAGTATTCTATTCTTACAATGTGTTATAGATGCAATCTTTCTGGTTCAGGGTCGAGAGTGACAGAGAGGTACCAACTGTGTGTTTAGCATGAAATGTAACTTGTCACATTTTTTTTTCCCCTTTTATCCCTACTTTTTGCGCTTCATGATCTTATTCTTCGAACATAAAATAGGAATGACTGATCCATTTTGGTTTTGATATTACCTTCACAGTTATTAAAGGTTCACAGGCTGTGTTCTATACGGATGTTACGGATTTATTCGGTCAAGATTTCTACAACTCTTATATGATCATGGTTCAAGGTTAGTAATTGCTCCATCAGCAATAGCAATACCATTTAGATCATACTTTTGGAATTGATTCGGTTGGGTGGTTAGCTGTTTTAACCTCTTCCTATGTTGATGCAGGTGTAAAAAATGTCATAAACGCTTGTAGAGAGTGCAAAGTTAAACGGCTAATTTACAACAGCTCTGCGGACGTTGTTTTCAATGGTTCAAGGGACATAATTGGTGGAAATGAATCATTGCCATATCCTTGGAAGGCATGTATCTTTCTTTAGCAGAGCCATTTTCACAATTTACGAAGATTTCTTTCATTCATCCTTTCATGCACTAGTTCCTTTTGTGATCTTATCTGTATGGTGAAGCAGTATGCAGATATGTTAAGTGACCTCAGGGCTCAAGCGGAGGCGCTTGTTTTGTTTGCAAACGATATTGACGGTCTCTTGACATGTGCCCTTCGTCCTAGCAACATTTTTGGTCCTGGAGATACACTGCTTGTGCCAGCAATGGTAAAGCTAGCACAATCTGGCTGGATGAAGGTTTGAGAAATTCCCGTGCACTTCCTCAATTAATATATTCCGCCACATCTTTTATTACTGAAGTTGTAAAAGATCTGTATATGTTATTGACTTTTATGCCAGTCTGCATTTTATTACAACAATTGTTTAGTAGTATGATTGGAGTAACTCATTCTTATTCTTGTGTTTATTTTCCCCATCTCTTTTTGTTCCCTTACATGATTGTTGACCAAATTGAATGGTTATGCTACCAAATATTTTTGATAATGTAGTGAATTTACTCTGTGATAATGTTAGTTTAGTTCGTCCCTGATTTGTGAAATTTGAGTGATCTTATTGTGATTGCATATTGATTTTTAACTCCATCAAGAATCATTTTTAAGGTAACAGAATTTCTCATTTCAGTTTATTATAGGAGGTGGAGAAAATATGTGCGACTTCACCTATATTGAGAATGTAGCTCATGCCCATATTCGTGCAGAAGAAGCTTTATGTTCTCGGATTGTCTCTGTAGCGGGAAAGGTATTGCTTTGGTTACATCATTGGCTACTGATCTCTTTGCTGTCATGATTTTATCATTGCTGATCTTGGGGCTGTTTTTAGGCATTCTTCATCACCAACGATGAACCAGTGAAGTTCTGGGAATTCATCTCTCTCTTATTGGAAGGCTTGGGATATCAAAGGTGAAGGGAAATCTTGATTGCACTATCACCATCTATTGTAAATGTGGAGTTAGTATGTAAACCACTGTTTCTGAAGTCTGAAAGACTATTAGAAATGCATTTATACTGTGCCTATTCCGTGGATTATTTTCTTAAGAGCAGTCGTTTGAGTTTCTTGTACTACTTAGTTGAATTATTTAGTGTTGAACTTACTTGCTAAAGTGGTGGCTCTTCTCTGTTGTTTTCTTTTGGGTTTGGAGGATGGGTTGGAGGAGGTAATCAGGTATTAGGTGGGATAGATGCTAGTTAAGCCTTTTTTTTGGGTCAAAAGTACAGGTTTGCTCGTATAATAGCTTTAATAAATAACTATGATATTGAGCTTTATATTTCAGATACATTGCATTACTTTTATATTTATGATTTTGGATTTGGTTATCTGGTTGGTATTTGGTTGTTTTTATCCTAGAAGTGTTGTACACTGGTGATCTTGTAATTTTGACCCTTTTAAAACTGACTGTTCCCAGTAATAATCACTTCTCCTTGCTCACTGAATATCAGTTTCTTGATTGCAGGCCTTTCATAAAGCTGCCTGTTAGGATGGTCTACTATTTTTTCTTGCTTATTGAAGGGATATTTGAGTCATTGGGCATCACAAAGAATAGTTATATGCTGTCAGCTTGCCATTATGTTCAAATAGCCTCCCGAAATAGAACCTTTGATTGCAGTGCAGCCCGGAAGCAACTTGAATACTCGCCGATTATTTCCCTAGAAGTGAGCATCTACTCTTAAGCCGTCGCTTTTAGTGCTTTGCACATTATAGAGTAGGTTGTGCCGGATTATTTACCCTTATCCACCGTCAATGGTCCTGGCACCCGTGAGCTTCATCAAATCTTATTTTGGGATTTCCTTTTAGGTGGAAGAGCTTGTTAGCTTATGATGCAAAATGTCAATCTTTTTGTCTTTTAAGTTTTGACAATGATATGTAGTTTCTCAGGCTCTGGTAGTTTTCCAGATTCAGTGGAACACATGTTTTTTTTTTTCCCCTTATAAACTTATATTTTGTTTCTGTCGAGTAATTCTTGTGAGCATTAGCAGTGTCAAGCAGTTCTCTATCACTTTGCATATTTTGTACTCAATCCCTAAGTAGCAAACAGGAAATGCTACATTTTTGGTCCTCGTCTTGGTTATTATTGCAGCATGTTTCTCTTACTTTTATACTTTGCAATGTCATTCTCAACTTGGATGTTTGCTTCATTGATATGCTGCCAGTCACCTTTTGTTCCCTTGATTTACTTTCATTGGGACACTATGAATGCTTGATCAAATCATTGTGCAGTTAGGGCTGTTTGTGGCAATGCCAGCTGTACTTTTTGAGCTTTCCTGCTACAACATGGTTGTCCTTGCTCACTCTCAAATGCAAGTCTGAATGTGGGTATTAACTTGTTATTGCTTAAACAGGGTGGCATCGCAAGAACGATTGCATCATTCTCTCATTATTCCAGAGACTCATCTTACGAGGGACAAGGTGAATTCCCTGAACGGTCAAAAGCCGATTGGATGCTTGGCGGTGGAAAAGGTTGTGTTTTCTTTTTATTCCATAATATATAATTTAGGTAGTGATACCACTCTTTACTGCAAAAATTTGTCTTTGTAGATTCATAGTCATGCTTTGCTGAAGGTTTTTATTAAATTAATGAATTAACCTTATTTCTCTACCAGAAGAAATGGAAACAACCTTATTTCTCATTGAGCTTCTCCCTGTGCTATTTTTTATTTTTATTTTCTATTTATTTTATGCTGGAGAATCCTCCTTAGGCTGGTAAACCCCAGGCCATGAAATACCTGTGCTAAAGTTCATTATCTCATGTTATGGTGCGAGTGCTAACTATGTTGTTTTCAAGTGGGGGATTTAACTAAGTTTACAAATCTATAAATCAATGTTTTGAATTTACCATCCATGGTGAAAAGCTATGTTATCAGTCTTCTTCTGAAGATGATTCTGTTCAGACTAAATTGCCCTTTGGTCAGTAAAGCTCTTTAGATATATGAATCTACAACATAGATTTACCTTTTCCATATGCCTTCTCCAAGTTGCTGAATACTGTTTAATGTAAAGTGACCATTACTCAATTGAGTTGTTTGCACAAATTGAATAATGTCGTGACTGTTTCTTGATAAAAATTCTATGTCCTAATGGAACTGTAACATAACCTAAATATTTAGTACATCCATTCTGCCATCGCTCTTTGTGGAGTAACAAAGTGCAGTCAATTGTTGTGGTGACATATAATGGTGAGATGTTTTCAAGAACATACGTTGTTTGTCTCTGATCTTTGATGGCTTTTTTATCCTTCACCGTCATTATTATTGCAAAAAGAGCCTAATTGACCAAAAATCAATTAGCTTGGTTGAAGAAAATATGCGGACTGGACCTCAGTACAGCTGCCATTTCTACTCATTGAATAGGCCAGTCTGGTCTCACTATGAAAGTCTTTTTAGTTTTTCTTGTTATATAGTGTCGTGCAGGTGACAAATACATGCTTCATTACGAAAAACTTCACTGTCTAAATTCTCTGACATGTCATGCTACTGCAGTAGCGGACATTTTGCTTTGGAGAGATGAGAAGGAGACATTTGCCTACTTTCTGGTTTCGGTGGTGTTGTTTTACTGGTTCTTCATTAGTGGAAGAAGTTTCATCTCATCTACTGCTTATCTACTACTCATGATGACGGTGGCTCTCTTTGGTTACGGTTATCTGACATCAAGCCTGTAAGTATAAATGCTTGTTACTGCTACAAGTAAGAACTTTCTTTGTCTGCCATCCTTTTCCAAGTCTTCTATCAAAAGTTTCTCTTAAGCGAAGGTGTTTATGTGTCCCTGCAAAAGTTGACTAATTCATGTTCTCCCTCTGCTTAGTTCCTGTTGGCCTCTCTTTTATGCCTAAATATAGTCAAACTTTTTCTTTTGGAGGTTAGAATTGTGCTAAGGCTTGTCAGGTGCTTTGCTTTTGCATATCAGCATGAAATATTCTTTGTTTACTATTTGAGCAGTGACTGTGTGGCAGCCTTTTCTTTTTCCTTTTTCCTGTAGTACTATGCATATAATAATCATTGTAGAAACAGCATTTGTTATCCTCACAGACAGGAATGCAATTAAAACTTTCCTTTAGTAGATCTCTAGGGTAAACTTGTTGGCTTTATCAGCAAGAGCAATCGTTTATACCTATTTTTTAAATGTCTCACTCTGTATAAAGGCCTGGGATCCCTTTTGCATTTGAAATATTTTCTTGTCCATAAGTACTCGGAAGACTTTTATACTTCCTCTAGAATACTGGCTATCTTCTGGTGTGTTTTAGTGTTGACTCACTGAAATGATAGATTGTATGCTTGATTGTCTGTAACAGGTTCAATTCTAATATCAAAACAGCACCTTTCCCTTGTTTTATGCAAAAAAGCATAGTGGAAGAGTCACTTGGGAGGATCATCTCATTGTGGAACAGAGGGGTCCATATTATGAGATCATTGGCACAAGGAGAGGATTGGAACATCTTCTTTGAGGTATGACCATTGATGTCATGTAATTTCTTCTTAAAGCATAATGCACTAGAACTGCCAACTTTTGCAAATAGTATCACCATGTTGGACATGTGCATTCTTATGTATTTTCTCTTGAGAGAGGGAGGGAGGGAGTAGGATATGCCTTGTGTATCAGGTAGAGTTTTATACTTTTTTGTCATTCAATCTTCTGGTTTCTTTTGGCCAAAAACAAAATCTTCTAGTGTCTACGAGGGCCCTGCTCTTTGTACCTATGGATTCAGATCAGCAGCCCTTAGTTCTGTAAGGGTCATTTATCCGTCAATTTTTATATTATCACCCCCAAAAATCAAACTGTGCCTTTCTTAATATTGCTGGATTAGAAATCACTGCTGCCACAGTTCACTGGAAAATTTGTTGTCTTAGTTAGAGGGGGGATGAGTTAAGGATTTACCCTGAAGAGAAGATATCACCTTTGTTTGAGGAATCATAGATGTGTTGGATTAAAGGATTGTCAATGAGGGTTTTCTAGTGCCTGTAGAATCATGATATGTTTAAGGGGTTTCCCATCCCATTAAGTAGATATCAGTGTGAAATGTGAGTGACTATACTACTATGGGTGCTTTCACCAGAAAGCAACAAAGTTTTTGGCTGACTTTTTCTACTTGTATTGCTGCGATAAAATATGTCTACATAACTTGATGATAATCAAACTTTTAATTGAGTAAACACTGACGTTTCAACTTTTACAAGGCTGGGGGGTGAAGGTTTTGAGATCACATATCTTATCATAGTAATTGGAGACTTCAGGAATAATGTCTTCTGTATTGTCATAGCACTATCCACTCATAATTACAGTGTACTACCCCTGCTTTGCCCTTTCTGGTTGTAGTGGTGCATCACACACCGCTTAACTGCTTGCTGAAGAAAAGATTTAGTTTTTCTTTGCTTTCTTTTCTGGGCCAGGAAGAAAACATCTAGGTTATCTCATGAACAAGCAACTTGATACATTGCCAAGTAACAACTTGAATTGTTCAGGAATATTGGCACTCTTATCATTTTTTTTCTCAGTGAACCTCCTATGTTGCGAAATAACATCCCGATGTATGAAGGAGTGGACAGATGCATTCCTCTTGCATTTTCAAGTTGCTGATGCTCAATTAGCTCTATATCCTTTGGGTCTAAGTCGCAATCTAATGATGCATTTAGAGTGATGAAGTCTATTTACATGATTTTTCCAACTAATGCAGACTGCAGTCGCTATGTATTTCTTGAAGCTGATCGTATCATATTATCTGACTTTCGCAGTTGGTGCAGGTAAGAATTAGTGGCTATACACAAGTACAGATTAAAGCAGTCCAAGATTTGTTATTTAATTATCCTAATTGATGTTGGTTGTGATTGCAGCTCTTGTCTGTTCGTTCACATGCTTCTTCATCTATGAACAATACGAATCGGAGATTGATACACTTGAAAGGGTTCTGGTAAGCGGAATGAAAACCTTGAAGGGATGTTTGGTGAGTTTCTTGCCTCTTTCCATGACGCCACATAGCCGCAAGCAAGATTTGTAGCACAGAGACTCGTCCAAATGCGAGAGAACTGTCTGCGACATAGACCCCTGATCACCAACCTGAGCTTGATAGCATTGTCACTCAAATGTAATTAGTAAATTAGCAATCTCATTCGGGGATCTGTATCCAGGTACAGTGATTGATCGTAGAATTAAGCAACAAGCTCTTCTTTTGAGTCTCTAACCAGGTCTCACTAACGTTGAGAAGTTCCGGAAATAGATTGTCCCTGTCCTTTACAACACATTGAATCTGATGCAATTAAGCACACTTGGCGGTATAGACACTGTCGACATGTAAACAGCAACTGTTCAATGGAACACGGTGGTCAACTTTTCAATGGAACACAGTGGTCTCTCTCTCTCTCTCTCTCTCTCTCTACTTGTACTGCTGAACCAGCCTCAAAGCAAAGAATAAGTTTTACAACATTGTCGGACATTTGGCTCTCTGCACACAAAGTAGATTCTGACAACAATGAATCAACAGATAATGCCTTAGAGCTTCATCAGCTCGTGACTTTGAGAGTCTCGGGTTGAGATCGTCGGATCCAATCAGGCGCGCTGGCTCTGATCCTGGATACATTGTCGAACCGTGCAAAATCATAGCATGCTTCCTCCATTTACTTTTTTACGCCTTGGAGAATTAAGTCATCAATGTCCGTCTAGGTCAAACTCCTCCTTAACGGATTGCCCCGCCGAATTTCGGATTATAAAGTCGGATTCAATATGTTCTTGGATTTCGTGATGCGGTCTTTCTTTATATCTTTCTTAACGTCCGGGTTAGCTCCGAAGAGGAAGGCACGACCGAGCGCCCTAGATAAATAAGAAGAACGTTCTCGTTTCAAAGGAAGGGCCCCGTGCACGGCGCTCCAAACCCGTCCACCTCGATCCTTTCTTTTTCTTCTTCTTGTTTATTTTTTTTATTTTATTTACCCAATGAAATCCTAATTGACGTTGGCAATGTTCTTGCGTTGTGTTGGAACCACGCTATTTCATGAAGGTTTCAAGTACATGCGATAGGAAGATGTTTACAACAAATTTCAAATCAATATGTATTTTAAAGGATTTCTCATTTCACGTGAAATAATATTCTCAATTATATAAACATAAAATAAAAATATATAATATTAAAATACTTACTTGAATGGATATGAGTAATCACAAAATTTTAGTATAGGATTTTGAGTTTAAAATTACATCACAAATTATCCGTTCCTTATATACAATAGGTCTAAGTAAGTGTAACCTCAATTTTCTTTCATAATTTTTCAATAATTAAAAATATTGTAAACGAGAATTTTTAAATGTGGCTTATTTAGTGGTGGATTTATTTAGACTCATCTGTCTAGCTTTTCTAGAATCTCCCTTTGCTTCCGCTATATAATTAGTATAAATAAATAAACAAATATAATATAGAATACAAATATACATATTATATATTGTATATTTTATATGCATCGTCCTCCGTCTCTCTCGAGGAGACAACACTCAGCGCAATTTCCAGGGTTGTCTTTCAGTCCCTCCTTTTCTCCTCTCCCGCAAACTCTTCTTATCCGGTCGGCAAATCTCTCATATCCCCGGCCTCTCTCCCCTCTCCCCTCTCCTCTAGGGTTTCCCCTTTGCCCCTCTCCGGCGATCAATGCCGCCTCCGAGCAAGTCCATCCGGCCCTCCCACCACGGCGCCGCCAAGGAGTCGTCGGGCGGCGGCGGCGGCGATCACGAGACGCCGCCCTCGAACAACCTCTGGATCGGCAACCTCTCCAGCGACGTCACCGACGCGGACCTGATGGACGTGTTCGGCAAGTACGGCGCCCTCGACGCCACCTCCTACGCCTCCCGCAGCTTCGCCTTCGTCTTCTTCAAGCGCCCCGACGACGCCGCCGCCGCCAAGGACGCCCTCCAGGGGACCTCCGTCAAGGGGAACCCGATCAAGATCGAGTTCGCTCGACCGGTTTGTGCTGCTCTCTCGTCGTGTAGATTTATTCGGCCTTCGCGGGTGTTTGTGTTTCCGTTTTGTATTCGTTTCTCTCTAGGTGGAATGTTTGATGTCCTGTCTGGAACAGCAATTTCGTGGTTTCAATCATCAATTGCTGTGCTTTTATGCGATCTTCAGGTCTGGGAGGTTTGCCTTAACATCGCGCTTGATTGACCTGGCTTAAGATACGATTACAAAGACTACGACCGAGCTCATATCCTGCAAATTGAATTTCGTATGCGCTTGGAATGAGAATTAGGTTTAGTTTTGAGACGCGGGATTGGTTAAATCATAGGAAATTGGAAATATAAAATCTTTTAGTGGCAAGGGTTGCAAATGATGGGCCCTCCACTCCTCCTCTTCCTATTATCGTTCGGTAATTAATATGTTATGGCTTAGGAATCCATGTTTGCTTTGATCATCATGTGTGTATGATCACATTTGAAACTTATAATTCAAAAATCGAAAAGGAGACTGAATAGAATCAAGGAACGGTAAAGGAGAAAACCAAAGGTTGTGTAACTGGCCATTAGAATTTGAGACTGTCAAAGCTACACGTGATACTATGAGAGGGTCAAATTCTGGACTTTACAGGCTACGCTTTTGGATTAAGCCCCCCTCTCCCCCCCAAAGTGGCGTAATATGACAATTTTCACGTATATAAAAGGGGGACACTAGATTGTGGTCTTACCTATTCTCTACTGAAGCCATTTTGATGTTTCTACAAGGTCTCTTGGTGGCTACACCTTCTTGGACGAAGGCTTTGCATATTGAGGGTGCTCTTTATAAACTTACGCTTTAGTTTATGTGGTGAAATGCAATTAGCATTGCATATTCAATTGGATCAAACATAATACCTTTTGCCAGTCTAGCAATAATTGAAATATGAAAAATACAGTTGATATTTTGGCAAAAGGAAGAAAGTAGTACATTGCAGGACTTATATTTTTTTTCTTGCTTTGACACTTGTATAACACTAGTTGGAGTAATCGAACCATAAGAATCTGATGCGATGAATTGCTCACTTATGAGGGAGACTCAATTGATTGCCAAGATCTACTTCTGGGTTCCCAACTCCTGTCTCATGCGCAGTTTGCATCAAGCTTTTAATTTTTTCTTTACAATAATTTTCTTTCTGGGTCATGGTTTATGGACCTTTTAGGAAGTATGATGAACTTTTCAATCAAGATGTTGCATGGCGTCTGGCCTCAACTTATTGAAGGTGGACTACTCCACTCCTCTCTATTGCCTCATCGCTATGAAATTATTTATGCTTTGAAACATAATCTCGGGAATATAAATGGGTCGCTAACTGAAATGTACATTGTCACAATGCGAACCGCAAACCGGGTAATTGTTTCAATTTTGGTTATTCTTATGCTTGGGATTGTCAAAACTGCTGATCTGGTTGACCCACAAGATACACTACTGCTAAAAGACACCAATAAGATATCCATGTTGTTTACTTTTCTCTTTTAGGCTTCTAACAAGATAACTCATGGTTTTACATAATTGAAGAAATTGAAAACTGGCACTTTCAAAAAATGTGAAGATGACTGATAAACTACTACATGCCTATACTACACAGTTTATGATCTCCAAGGAAAGCTTCAAAATACAGATTGAGGAGCAATTGAAACCTACCGTTGCTTATGACATTCTTGACGATTAGCCGCCTTCATTCAATTCCTATACAATGGCCTCTAGTTTTCCTCACGGTCTCGGTTATTATAAAATATACATCTTGATTTTTGCGTATCTCATGTAAATTTCATTTTGGCTGAGCCTTTTTCACCATTGACATGTTGTCAATTTAGAATTCCCACAGTTCTGTCACCAGTGAATGTATTCCAACTCAACTTGGTTTGTCCCGTTGGAGGTCTACTGTGAGTTTCACATGATTAGGGAACTTATATCGTCTACATAATTGACGTTTTCTTACCTCCCATCTTCCCTCAAGAAGAAGGCATGTAGGATGGTCTAAGAGATAGAGTGGTAGTATCCTATCTTATGTGTTCTTTCTCAGTACTGAGGGCGTAACCTTGAGCTCTGCATTTGAAGATGTAGCTTAAGTTTTGGCAAAGTGATAATGCTTATATATGGGGGAAATCTGTTTTCTTTTTCTTCCCTCCCCAATTCTAGACAGGATCATTGGAGAAATGAGCTCCACACAGCTGCTAGGCTTGCGATCATTTGGCAGGCAATTCATCAACTTGTAGGGAACTTTGTTGATGATTCTCGACTTTTGAATACGCAAACCTATAGTTCAACCAATATCTGAGTTCTTCCAGAATTACTGTCTGAGGAACAAACATGGGTTTATATTTTTTAAAAATTTGGCTGTTAAAAAGGTAAATTGTCAGATGATACATAATCCTTTTAGAGGAGAACAGGAAGCTTCTTACAAGCTTGGTTATTTTCTTCCTTTAATTTTGAATCATCACATAATGCCTCAATAGGGGGTTTTCGACAACAACGTTATTATTTTTTTTCACACGGCTTTCTGCTATGCATCTTGATGCGAAGTTGTGACGACGTGATGATATCTATGATCTGAACATCTTGTCTATTGCAATGTGGCTATAGGCTTCCCGTCCTGACCATGTCCCTTAAGGACTTATCTGGCATGATGAGTAGTATAGGGAATGTCAGAGCAATTCTCGCCAGTTGTGGGACTCAGAATTTACAAATCCTTTTTGTGAGAAAAATCTATGTAGTTTTGATGATCAATGTATAGAATAATTTGAAAGCCATCCTGGGAAGCATATTACTGCAAAATGGTGTAGATTTTACTCCACGCAATGATATGTAAAGTCCTTCATTCCTATAACAATTTAAGATATCAAGAAATGATGAAGTGAAGCTATGAGTAGCAAGTTGCTGAATCATCGTTACCTCCTGCTGTAGCTATAGACAAATTTTTTATGATAAAAGGAAGTTTGACTATAACATCATTCTACAGGTGACCATCCATATTGGCGAACCTCCATATCGATCATAGTGCATGCCGTTATTTTGTTTGATTTATATTTGTCTCTTATGATCATAAAATAGGTAGTTTGTTGGAAGCTTTCAAATGTTATGTAACTTCTTTCTCTTCGTGTAATCCAAAAAATTAGGCAAGTGACCATTCTCTCAAGTTTCTCCTTCTCACATATCAGTGAAACGATTTTGCTATTTGTGAAGCTTGTTGACATACCCTTTAGTCCTAGTCATGGTGCTAACTATAGTTTATTTAGTATGTTGTCCCTTTGCACTTTGCACAAATGAACTATGATCAACCAGGGACTGCCCCACATTTCTTGAAACATCTCTTAAGATTTTCTAAGCAAGTAGTGGTTGTAGGCAGAGCTTTACAGGATATGGTTTTACACCCTTGCATGTGCAAAGGTGTGACTGTTGTCAAAGAAGTAATTAACAGTTCTTGCTCACATGATTGAGCATTTCTTTGGAAGTTTTCTTTCCATGAAAATACAGAGCCAAATACCTGGAAATCTAAAAGTTACATTTAGCGTGTTGGTCTTTGCCACTCAGACTATTGGGCCACACAAGGGCACCATTTGTCATCATTAGTGTTCTTGATGGTGCTTAACCCAACAAATGTAAGATTGCTTAAGTTTATGGCTAAGTTAATCTGAAATCAAGCTGGAGATATGCCAATAGAAGGCCTATATGAATATATGAACCGTGATTCTTTGCTTTTGTTTTTAGGTGATACTTATTTAATTGTGATAATGTAGATTTGTAGTACCATTGACCATATTGGTGCCTCATGAATTTCTTTATATGGCTGTTTCATCTTTTAAAGAGTTATAGAATTATTGGTCCATCTCTGAAAGCACAGAGGCAAAGTTCGGAAAACTTTGCCCATACTTCCCAGTTTTTCATTGACTTATATCAAATTTGTGTTGATATAGCTGTAGCATAAACCTTCAAATGGTTTGTCTAGTTTATTGTTAGAACTTTTAGCTCTTGAGTATCGTTGCATATATTCAAGAATTTAAAAATTTCTTTAGTCTCAAATCTTGAAGAATTTACTTGAAATGTGTTTATTTTTGGTGAATAGATGGTTATGTCTGTTTTTATTACAAGTTTCTAGTTCAGGTGTTGATAATCAATGAATCTCTCCTCATATATTTCTGGCCATGAATAATGTCGAGGCATGCATTACCACCTGCTTCTTGTTCTTGTTCTTCTTTTAATCTCATCTTCTTTTTCCAGTTATCAATTGGAGTTCCTTGTCATTCTTATAAGTAACTTTTCCACTGTTAGTGTTATCTGATGAGAGAATGATGCTAAATTGCTAATGCTTAGATAGCTTCAATCATTTTTCATGTCTGGGAATAATAGGTGTAGGCAATGGATGATGGTATACAAAGAAAAGATCAAAATTGTGTATTTGTATGCTTGTTCATTTCAATGTCCACTGCTTTGTTTGAACCTCTTTGTATGTGATGTCGTTCTTATTCTAAGAATATGATGGATTGGATGCTGTGCTGGTTGCTGCTTTTGGCAATACCTTGTTTGTGTTGAAAACTCTCTTTGGTTTTATTCTTTCTTTCTCCCTTTATATAATTTGCTAGCATGGTATCCTCACTTGGTGTTGCTTTTAGGCTAAACCTTGCAAGCAATTGTGGGTTGGAGGTATCAACCCAGCTGTTCCAAAGGAAGAGCTAGAAGAGGAATTTCTTAAGTTTGGAAAAGTTGACGATTTTAAGTTGTTTAGAGACCGCAATACTGCATTAGTGGAGTATCTTCGAGTGGAAGATGCTATTCAAGCTATGAGAAACATGAATGGAAAGCAATTAGGTGGTGATCAAATACGTGTGGATTTCCTGCGATCTCAGCCCTCAAGAAGAGTAAGCTATTCTATTTTAGAATTGTGGGATTGGACAAGTTTAAGTTATGTTGCATGAGCCGTAGTTTTTTTTTTTTTTATGTTTGCACCTTTTTAGGAGTGGAGTGCTTCTTCAACTGAAGTGCATGCTATTTTAAACTTATGCAACTGGCTTATCATTACTATAAATCCACTATATGTGTTGCACTTTGTTTGGATGGAGTAATTATGAGGGATTAGAGAGGAAGAGAAAAGTTTAAAAATGAATTTATTGCTTGGTAGGAGGGATTGAAATCAAGGGATTCAAGGAATTGCTATATCAACATTTCTCGTTTAAGTGGTGAAGCAACTGGTTTATCATTACTATAAATCCACTATATGTGTTACAATTCTGTTGTGGATTTTCATTTTTCTCATGGATTTTCGTTTTTCTCATATATTTTCCTTCAGATATTTGTAACCTTGTCTGATTAAGATGTTATAGCTATTAGAAAAGTCTTCTTGTTTAAGTGATTTAACAGTTTCTGGTTTTTCTTTCTAATTAGGATCATTGGGCTGATACTCATGACTCTAGGGAGTTTGTTGGTAGGGGCGTAGGGCCTGCTGATGTTCATGCAGGTTCTAAAAGGCAACAGGTGAGTCAAAAAGTTCATCTTGTGGCCTTGGATGCCTGAGTTTCTTTGACAGTCCCATGTCTCTTCAGTTGGTTGCATCTGGAAGGCTCCCCCTTTTGGTTTCCTGCATGTAATTTTATTTCAAGTTTTTAATTGTTTGCTGATCCAGATACATAAAATAGGTTGTTTCTTGTGTATAAATGGCACTTTTGTCATATTGTTTTATGAGAAACTCAATTCAAACTCTGACAATTAGATTCCTTATTGCTACATATTATTTAATTGGTTCTGATGTTGTGACTTCTCTCTTGCAGCCTTCTCATTCTTCAGGGTCTAGAAGAGGAGATGGGCAACCTAGTAAAGTTTTGTGGATAGGTTACCCTCCTTCTGTCCAGATTGATGAACAAATGCTGCATAATGCAATGATATTATTTGGAGAGATTGAGAGAATTAAAAGTTTTCCTTCAAGGCATTATTCATTTGTGGAGTTTAGAAGCGTGGATGAAGCCCGTCGTGCCAAGGAAGGATTACAGGGCCGTCTATTTAATGATCCTAGAATAACCATAATGTTCTCCAGTAGTGACCTGGCACCTGGCAGAGATTACCCTGCATTTCATCCAGGAGCTAGAGGGCAAAGGACAGAAATGGAACATCCATTCCGGACCCCGCAAATGGATATGTTCAGTCACAATCATCCAGTGGGTCCGGGTTCACTTACACATGGTGTTGGTCAAAATATTGCGGCGAGGCCTTTTGGTGCTTCAGAATATGATGATGTTGACCTGCCTTATGGCATGCAAGATGTCAATGCAAAAAATCTGATGGGCCAAAGCTGGAGAAGGTCGTCTCCTCCCTCTTCTGGTTTGTTGCCTTCTCCTGCTTCAGGTGTTAGGACTCCTGTGAGGGCCGCTGGCTCATGGGATGTTTATGATGCTGGTCATTACCCTAGGGATTCCAAGCGGTCAAGGATTGAATCTTCTTTACCTGCGGATGAGGCATCTTTTCCTTCGAGGAAAATAGATGATCGTGGCTTGAGGATGGACCATGGGCCTGGTTCAGCAATTGATGTAGGTATTCCCGGACCTTTTGCAAATTCCCATGGAAATGGTCGTTTGAGTCCAATGGGTGCAAGGTTTGCATCTGGACCTAGTCAAGGCCCTGATGATGATTACATCTGGCGGGGCCTTATTGCAAAGGGCGGAACACCTGTCTGTCACGCTCGATGTGTGCCTGTTGGTGAGGGGCTTGCTGCAGAGATGTAAGTGTCTGCTCTTATATGTAAAGTTATGAGCCCATTTTTGTGTATATGTATGTGTTGATATAAGGTGCCCCGGGAAATGGGCTATTATTTTATATTCAGGTGAAGTCTTGGAACCTGTTGTAAAACTAGCTATTTCACTGACTGCTTCATTAATAGCAAATTCTTTCTTTACAGCCACCTTTGTTGTTATTTAGTAAATCTTTTGATGTTATTGTGAAGAATAGACTATGATTATTCAAGCAAATCCAATCCTACAACTGAAGTATAAAACTAGTTATTGAACTGGCTGCTGTGGCAATTGCTAATTCTTTATGTTACTGTGGCAGCAGCTCAGTATTGCGATTAATGCATTTTCTAAAATTTAGGGGTTGTAGATGCTTGAGTAGTTGCCTGAATTAACTCCTAGGATTTGTTGTGTTGTAAAATTTCTACTTTGTTTGGATACTGTATCCTACCTCAGATGTTTATTTAAGTTAAACTGAGATGAGTCTCTCAATCCCTGCTTTGTCTATTTTGCAGTCCTGAAGTTGTCAACTGCTCAGCTAGAACAAGTTTGGATTTGCTAGCAACACATTATAAGGAAGCTCTTGGTTTCGACATTGTTTTCTTCTTGCCAGACAGCGAAGAGGAGTTTGGTTCCTACACTGAATTCCTCAGGTACTTGGGCTCCAAAGATCGTGCTGGTGTTGCGAAACTTGATGATGGTACCACGCTATTTCTTGTCCCTCCATCAGAATTTTTGAGGAAGGTATTAAGGGTAACTGGTCCTGAGCGTCTGTATGGAGTGGTCCTCAAGTTTGCTCAGGTTCCTGGCAATGCATCTATGCAGCATCAATCCCATGAGTCGTTGGCTCTTTCCCACTTTGCTGATGCACAGAGGATGCCTGCTCTCCAACCTGAGTATGGATATTTATCCCCTAAGCAGGAACAGGTTCTTCGAAATGCACCAGAGGATGCAAAACTCCCACAGCAACTGCTGTATCAACACATGGGTGAGTCTTCTGCAATGCGTTCAGTTTCTCATGAACAGGCACATAGCAATGCTGCCGCAGCATCCCAGGCAGGAGTTGCTTTGACACCTGAGCTTATTGCAACTCTAGCTTCATTACTTCCTGCCAGTGCACGGACATCATCTACAGAAAGTTCTCAGCAAAACTCGAGGCCAATGTTTCCCCCTGTAGTGCCTAACAATGAACCTTCATTACAAGCATGGAAGCAAGAGCATCAAGCATCTGATAGTGGTGGCTATTCAGTGCAACAACCTGGGAGTCAGTTGAATGCTCCAATGTCATCAGTCTCCCAATTTCAGCCATATACATCCATACCAAGCACAGCTAGCCAGTCCATGCAAGTGCCAGCCATCCTTCCTTCCACCCAAATGCAAGAATCTGTGCATAATGCTTCACAATATGCTGCAGTTTCTAGATCATTCACTAATATCCCTTCCCAGGGTGGACAGTTTGCAGCTTCCATCCAGCAGTATCCAGTTGAAGTTCCTCCCACTTCTTCTGGGCTATACAGTTCACCACTTCTACACCAGCACAGTTCTTCTGGCTTGCCAAGCCAGGTTCAAGGTCCCCCTTTTTCTCAGCTACAAACTGCTGTTCCCACAACATATACCGATGTCTCCAATCAATCACAGCAGATTCAGTCTTCTGCTTCTGGAGCTGCTCAGGGCATACAAGATGAGGTTGATAAGAACCAGCGCTATCAGTCAACATTGCAATTTGCTGCAAACCTCCTCCAGCAGATACAGCAGCAGCAGCAGCAGCAGCAGCAGCAGCAACAGCAGCAACAGCCAACAACGAGCACACATCATGGGCAAGGGTATGGTGCTGGCCAATAGAAAATTGAGTCATGGTTGCAGGTAATTTCTCTCTGTATCTGATGTCTAAGTTCGTTAATTCGTTTTAAATGATATTGCTGACATCCTCAAAGTTAAACTGATTAGCATGAAGATAGCTCTCTCTGTGTATGTGTACCGTGTGTTTGAGGGCTCATTTTTGTCTTACTGCTTTTCAATCTTAAGCGCATGTCTTTGCACTTCCTTTATGATTTCAGAAGTGGAAATGTGCATTGTGTGATGATAGTTGCTGGGTGCATGAGCTACCTAATAGGTATTTAAGTTGCTGGCTTCTGACAATGGTATGAGCTTTGTGAGATTCTTATTGGTTGATGCATGTTTCATGATTGTCACTCTCAAGTGCCTTAGTCATCCTATCTCCTCATTCTGTTCCCTTTGAAACAATCATCTACTGTTACATTGATATTAACTAAATGAAGCATTCATTTTGTTCATTTCTGTACAATGTGCTGCAACATGCTTTTGTGTTGCTCTATCTTTTTATATCCGGATTTCTGCCTTTGTTTTATCTAAGGAAGTCAGTTGCATAATTTTCAAAATGATTTGAGAGCTTGATTGGCTCAGTTTAGATAAATGATACTTTAACTGATTTTTTTAAAGAAAAAGCAAAACAGAAGTTTGACCTGTTGTAAATACAAATTCTTCCTCGGATTAGAGGTTGTCTTGATATGTTGTTCTAGGATAAAAGATTTCTTCTTCAAAATCTGTGCATGGTTGTGATGTTTGTCTCTTTGTTGTCATCCTTTTGAACATACTCAAGAATTTGCCTTGTGCCTGTAGTCTTAGGAAAGTGAAAGTTGAGCTTCAGATAACGTGATTTTTGCTCAGTTATCTGCTTGTCCTTTTTTGCAAGCTTCTTTCTTGTCGTTATGCTCGATCAACTTTTTTCCTCTGCTTTACCGTGCATTGGCGGGTACCTATCCTTTTTCCCCCTTAGATGCTTTGCATTATCTTGGTGCCTTGACCTTCTGTTGTTTAGTGTCATGCACTGTTGTTGCAAGTCACTTGTCTGTATCTGCTGTGGTGTGTTAGTTGGTATTTCTGAAATTTACTCACCATTTCCTTGGACTACTTGAAACTTCCTATAATGTAACCAATGATTTTTGATTCCTACTGGCATATTTAGTTTGTCTAGATCGTGGATCTTTAGAAATATTTTAAGATGACAAATATCAACATGGACCATTCTAATCTGTCTGAATTATTCTAGGATTTAATTATAATCATCGATGAAACAAGTAGTGCTGTTGGACTATCAATACCCAAAGAGATGCAATCATGTGTGCAAATTTGCAGACTTTCTAAAATTGGTAGGACGACTGTCTTTAACCTGAGGTCCATAGTTCAGAGTGTTCCTACTTTTTCTCACTTTAACTCTGGGTTGAGAAGAAAACCTTTGGGAAACAAAGAACGACCTGTGTTCATCTGTCAAATTCAGTTTGGTGGCTTGGGTGTCTACCAACAAAAAATATGGTTCTCAAACCTTGCTTGAATATATCGTTTATCATCTCCATATAGAGATTATTTCATCAGGAAGCACGATACAAATTGCCCAAGGCGAGTGCTTCGATGAACCTCTTCGTATAGTTTCTCCGTTCAATAATCTTCTCTGTCCCTTTCCCTTCTTTCAATCATCGAAAAATCCGCGTGCCTATATTGAGAACCTGAATTCTCTGGTAGGGTAGCCACTTCACAAGATTTTGCACCTTATCGCAACATTTTTCGAGATAGTGAATCTTCTTGGGACCCTGAACCATCATCAAGCTACTTGATCGCGATCGCTCATTGCTTGCTTACTGTCGTGCTGTCATACCTAACCACTTACAAATTCATGATTATAAACTCAGTAGAATAATCTGGAGTGTGAATCGATTGCCAAAGCAGTCCACAAACTAGCGGTAGTAATTGGAATCACGAATTTTTCATGCACCTGTGATGATTTGTAGACTGATCAGTTAGTGCAGCTGATTCTGAAAACTTATAAATCAAGATATATCATTTGGCCGAAATTGATAATGACAATAAAACATAGTGTTCTTTTGATCTTCATGCCATGATAACTAGCCAATCGTAGACACCATCCATTGCTATGGATGGGTTTCTGTTTACAAGACTCTGTTAGTTAGTCATTCACAGAGATTACTGGAAATCAAATGGCAAACTCCTGCACGCGCTGTTACACCACTTGTGCCAAAAATAATATACATGTTACCGCTACTGTTTGGCGATTCGAAGCAGATGTTGGTTAATTGAGGAGGTCCATAGGAGTCTTGAGTGTTATAACGAGCTACAGGTTTGTAACTTTTGGTTATGTCACAATGTCTACATCTAGTTTAATGTGTCATAGTTGGATATGCACGTATGACTACTAGTCTTTTGGACATAGAACCCTTAGAACTTAAATATATGGGCGCGCAACACGACCTATTCTAGTGTCTTATCCTATTTTCTATTGGAGATTTATCAGAATCTTAATCACATTTGTCTCCATTCGTAATACTAAAGGGATGGTTCTCTGAGTTCGATTGCAATCGCTGCCTGTTGCTAACGGTGTTTCCTCTTATGAGATTAATTGAATTCTGGTGTGGGGTGCGCTGCAAATTTATCAGGAATAGTTAGAAGCGATGACTTTTGTTACCTTAGTCATTCGGGACTAAGGGGAGCCTGTGAGTTCACGTTAATTAATCGAGGTCAGTCTCTGCAGCTAGTTGGTGCCCTAATTTTCGTAAGAAATCGTTCTCCTGGAAATTCTTGTTGAAAATCCTTATTTGCGGAATCTCTTAGTGCCGCTGCAATGATTGTTAGTCCCTGTGCTCGAGTTGCGCATCGTTACTTCGTAATTGCATTTGTCACACTGACCGTTTACTACTTCGAGTTCGAGTTGCATGACATGACTGCATAGTATCGTGATCATGCCAACACTCTGCAACTTTGACAGGGGGCCTGTCCCTAAGAACTCAAGGGCCCTCTGCAACACTTTCCAGATAGGCGTACTACGTTATGTTTTCTTCCCGATCTTAAGGTTGCGTTGCCATCTTTAAACTTCTATTGAGGATTCTGCGATCCAATGGGATGGTAGAACTTTCTAATTAGGGTGGCGTGACTCAAACATGGATCGTTTTGAACCTTTGATGAACCTGTTGGAGTAGTGGGTGCAATTGAGTATTGTCATAAAAAAAGGGGATGATGATGGAGGTTTGTTTGGGGGTACTTCTGTAGATCTGTCGTAGCGATGTCAAAGCAAGGGGACTTACTCAAGGATGCCATGATTATATAGTACCCTACAAATTGAGCTGTGAAGGGATGAGCATTTTTTATTGGATTGTATTGTTGTCAGACACCACACACGGTAGAATCTTCCACCATTCGCTTCTATCTCTATCACTATCGTTGTTCAAACACCCACCATCAAGCCTCGGTTGCTAGTGACCTTGGGTCGATCAATCAATTCGATAGTGTCAGCTGTCATTGCAGATCGATTGAAAGTAGTAACTCTTGGTCCTTAGTTGAAATTGATACGGTTCATTGATAATTCTGATCAGTCTTTTCTCGTAATAGATGGTTTGAGCGATTAATACTCAGACCGGGTCATTGGATTCGGGTCAAAATCTACCTGACTCGACTCTATTGAACTTAGGTAGCTGCCCTGGAGCTTTGGTTGTTGGATGTTGGCTTCTTGGGTTGCTACCAATGTTTTGGTCAAACTCATCGGTTGGATCTTGGTTGCCAACTGAATCATGTTGTCGCTAGTCATCTCTATCGTTTCCATCGCGATCCACGGCCCGGCCCCCAAACATGGGCAATCTATCCTGATTACTCCTGTTGGCCTCCGGTGACAATTTACTAGTTTTAAATGTCAAATCAAGATTTCCTGATATGCACACGCTGGAAGATAGACAATTGGATCTTGTTAATTTGTACGAGAATTTCTTTCAAATGAACGGATAAGCTGATACATTTGATTGTTCCTAGGTGTCGAGGCAATCGAATAAATTAGAGGGTTGGTTAGGGTTTGACAGCTGCTGGGTCTTCATTCCTACGACTAAATCTCCCATGGAAATGGCGTATCTACCTTTCTGTTTTCTGGGCAGATCTCTATATAGGGAATCATGGACGGGCGAACACGTGTTGGGGGAAGGTTTTTCTTTTGTGGGCATTTCCAACTACCAAGAAATCGAATGGAACATTGCATGAACTTCGCATGAACTTCGTTTCTCGTTTGCTCCTTACCAGATGTCCGAATAAGCTTGTACTTTTTATAGACGGTCCATTTCGCCTAAAACTGATACACGGTCTGCCTTTTTGCCATCTTTGGCGAATTTCAGGTGCGTAGATTAGCCGCCGTAGCTGTCGTGGGCTCTTGAACCAATTGGAAAGAGACGAGCCATCGCTCCTTACGAACGCCACTCAAACTAGCCGCGGCTTGTAGTCTTCTCTTCTTCTTCTCATCTTCGGTTTCTTCAATGATCTCTCTCTCTCTCTCTCTCTCTCTCGTTACTTTTTGTTTTATGGGCTTTTAACAGTTGAGGTTTTTTTTTTTAATGACATCTAGTTTTGTGGTAAGTGGACATGGAGTTGTAGCGTTAAATTTTAATCCCTAACGTTGTACTTATAAAGATGCTTTGCTTTAGCTTAATGGTCCTTTGTTTAATTTATAAATATATTTATAGTGGCACCATAGCAGTATTTATTATTTTCTCTACTCGACCAGTATTATTAAACAAAAGTCGCCTCCGTTTGACATTAAAATACGTGCATCCAAACTCCAACATTCCCAATGTATTAAAAAGGGGAAACAAAAGAACAAACACCATCTGATACCTTTGCAATATTCCTCTTCCTCTTACGCATGGATGGACGTACTGACTTTTCGGATAAGTGCAACACGAGGAGGAGGAGGAGGAGGAGGAGGAGGAGGAGGAGAGAAGGATCACGGTGACGTACGTATTCATCTGGTGATTTTTAGTGGTGAAAGTCATAATAACCATCGCAAGAGTTTCCCTATGGTAGCTCCTCGCCCTTTACGGTGATTCGCCCTCTCTCGTCTACTGCTCGCTCTACTGTTGCCCGTTAGTTGTCAGGTAGCCAACATCGGCAATCGATCTAGCTAGTCACCAAGCTTTCGATGAAAGTAATTAGGTGGTTGTTGGTTCCCTAAAAGTTGAATAGTTTGTGTGTTCGGTAGATCAAGAAATTATTCGGTTCCATCAGATAAAGCGTGCCCTAAGTGCATACTGGTCGGATGTGAACATGTTGGAAACCAGAAAGTCGGAGAGAGACATGGAACGAGCAATTAGTGCATTGATTCTCTCTATCCTTTGTCGATCAATTAGCAAGTCAAATGTGACGAAAATGTCCAGGCTTCCTTTTCTTTTATCAGCAATATCTTCTCGGTCATGGGATCTACCGAGTTCCACGTGAATTTACCATAATCTAACGATAGGAAGTGCATCAGGTGCGATTCACCCGTGCACTTAATATTTACTCTTGCTCAATAACTGAGAAAGAGCTCATGGTAAAGAACGAGTAGTAAACGACCATAAAATGAATTAGTGAGAATTGGGAAAAGTATCCGAAAAATCATAAATTTATTGCATTAGCATCAATATAGTTATAAACTTTTTATTAGTTTTAACTTAGTTATAAACATTTTGGCTTAGTACCAGTTTAATCCTCCCAGCTAAATTTTGGGAGTTTATTGACGTGGATGATGATCGGCTTACATGGCACGACTGATATTAACGTAGATAACTTTTAATGATATTTTAATATTTATTTTCAAAATTTTTATTTCCCTTTTCCTTTTTTTCCCCATTCCATTCCTTGTTTCTCTAGATAGGCAATTAACGAGAGGTGAGGGCTGGCAAGGTTGACCACGACTCAACGACACTCATGAAGGGTCATGAGGGCGATCTCGTGCTGCACTAGTGAGGGTCGAGCCTCACCGCCCATGGACAAGGCTCAACCTCACCAGATTCGTTAACGTTGTGCCTTGCCCAGCCATTGGCGAGGCTCGAGCCCTTGTAGCCTTTGGCAAGGTTGGGACTTGCCCATAGTCGGCGAGGCTCCACTCTTACTAGATCCGGCGAGGGCGAGCCTTACTAGCCCAGCACAAGGCCGCCCTTGTGACCCCTAGTGAGCTCACTAGAGGTTGCCTCGCTAGGGGTCGCAAGGCAAGACTTTGTTAGGTTTGGCAAGGTTGAGCCTCGTTAGTGGTTGATCGTCTCTGGCTGGTCACTGATTGACAACTAGCTAGAGGAAGAAGGAAGGGAAGGGAGAAAAAAGGAGAGAGAGAGAGAGGAAATAAAAAATATTAAATTATTATTAAAAGTTATTCATGTTAACATTGACGTGCCATGTAGGCCAACTAGTGTCCATGTCCGGCCTTTAGAACAAATTGGCACTAATAAAAAATTTAGGACTAAATTAATATCAATACAATAAATTTGCGACTTTTTTTACACTTTTCTCGGCTAGAATTTGATGATAGATTTTTAATATTTTTTTTGCCTCATAAGCTTACTCCTCATTATAAAACTGCATAGGATCATTGACTTTACAAATCTACGATAGAAGAACTTTAAATATAATCTATTTATTTTTTCCTTTTCCCTAAACTTGAAATAGAGAATATTTCCTTAAACTTGCAATAGAGAATATTGACCGCATTAATCCTAGCATTAGTCTAATTGTATTTTATTCTACGTATGTACGCGCACTTCTTTCCAAAGTGATTGGTCCAAGAAGTCAGGAGCCACGTGGCAAACGCTAGTGCTGCGTCTTGTTTTACTCCAATTGGATGAGAATGTATAAAGAAAATTGGAAATGATGTCACAAGTGGGCAGTCGTCTAATTACTTAAACTTTGGTTTATAATACTGTCATTGTAATTGAATAAAATATTCCGAATTTTATTTGGCGGCTTGGGTTAGGTCGTTGAGAACATATGGTGTAGGTGCGGCTCGAATGCTGAGGTCTTCAAATATGCGAACATTTTTTCTTTGTTTATTAAGATTCTAATTGGTCTTAACCTTAAGGGTGAGATCTAAATCAGTTAGTGGAAGATCAAAGGGCAAGTTAAGCCTACAAATCCTTGTCCATGATTGATCGTGATTGAAGAAATATCGATCTTTAAATATAAAATCATGTTAGGATTTGACATACAATCACAAAAAAAAAAAAAAAAAAATAGACAACAAAAGCAATATAAAGAAAATCAAGATACAATGTTTTTATCCTCATTCATTCTTAAAGTTGGGTTATGTCCAGCAGAGAATTTTCTTTAATTAGCACCTTACATTCCTCTTTTACATCCTCCATTTAAAAAAAAAAACGGGAGGTTATACATATGTAGTGGTTATTCATGGACACAAGCCCAAATTATTATTAAAATATTTGCTCAAACTTTAAAACTCCTTTGGCGACTTGGGAGCATAGGACTCCCATGCCATACCGTCGATTTGGATTATGAACCACACCCCCAACAACCAATCGAGCCTAGACATGCCGAGACCAAGAAAGGAACCACAAAACCCAGACTTGTGCATTTGCACCTTCAGCTTGGGAGAGTCTAGGAGGCTTACTTACAATTTTCTCATGAGGTAATGGCAAGAGGAAATTGAATTTGAGACACGTCACATGACTCTTTTTATAGGATCTTGTTAATAAGTGTCCAGTAGTGATGATTGTTTCTAGGGTTGGCCAATGCCAGAGCTAGTCTCGAACCAATTCAGCAAGTTTCATTTTGAAAAACTGGAATCATGAACCGAACTAATTAGATTCCAGAACAAAGATGGATTTGGTACGTTAGTAGTTTCTCATCGACTAATCTTTACATTTCAACCAAGATCTAGGTCGGTTCCCGGATAAAACCGCCGGTTCGAAGCTTAGAACCGGCGCCCTACCCGAGGTGGACCGGGTCAAAATCCTAAAATTTTTCTACCGTGCGGTGTCGGCAGTCGCTGTCCAAAGAGACAGCGACGTCGAAAGGCAGTGCACGAAATGCATGTGCAAGTCTCTCTCTCTCTTTCTCCACTTTTGTTTCTGGCAACCAATAGCAGTTCCTCTCTCTAGAACATCTCACGCTCTCGCCATTTGTCAGTTAGGCTTTTTCTCCAATCAGTTTTTCTCACCCAAGTTACATTGAATCGTTCACCAAACCGGTCAGAAGTTCTGACTTTTGGGCAAGGCATCGGCTCCAGATGCGACCTCTTTTCTGAGGTTGCGTCTCCTTCTTTACTTATCATCATCATCATCGACGTTGGACTTCGTCTGGTCCGGCCGCGCACGAGCTTTCGTCTGCGCATTTCGTGCATCTAAACTCGGGTCTACATTGATGGTCTTGCATTTTAGTCAGTTGACCCGAATATGTAATGGGATTATTATTCCATGAGATGCTAGATCTCGTTAGGTTGGTGATGGATGGTTTGTATTACATTCTTCTCTCAGATTCTTCTGCTTTACACAACGGATCTCGAATTAAGGTTTTCTAAATGAGCTGGAGGTGCTCGATAAATATTTGTGTGAAGGGTTCTTGCCATTTCCAAAATATTGTTGTTCTTGTGTTTTGTATAATCGGTGCAGTGAAAATGAAAATATTATTTCTATTAGATATGACTAATAGGCATTTTGAAGACATTAGTTAAGGAGACCCTTAAATTTTATCGTATATTCTCCTGATTAGACAATGTACACAACACAAAGATGATTGACTCGTGATAATGAAGTCAACCGTAGTGCAAACTTTTACCACCTAGGCAATCAAGAGGTTGAACGATGAGCAAAATGCTTGTTTGGATATGATCCATAATGGTTTTATCATTGATCACATAATCTCGTTTGAGTTTCTTAAAATTAGGAGGACATTAATTTTATTCGATTTGGACCGTGGTCAATGCACGAATTTCACTAAGGATGGGATTTCATCGTGGGCTTGTGCTCGTAAGGAAGGGCGCCGGCTATAAAATCAAGGGATGAACGGTATGTTCTTCATTTACTATACCTGTTTACTATCTTTGTCCATTACTCAACACTCGACATGAACACCTTTAGATTCTGGTTGGTGTTCACCTAATGCTCAAACCCCCTCCCCCCCTCTCTCACATTGTCGCTTACGACCTCTAATCAAGGCCGACCACCTCAAATCAGCGCGAATTGGACCGCCTTTAAGATGGCGATAGTATAAATTTCATGTACGATTTACATGATTTACACACCATTCAATACTTTTCCGGCGGCAATAGATGGTAATAAAGCATGGAACAAAGGGGGAGACAAGGCTCCTTCCCTCTCTCCCCGCAAAGATTTGGCAAACTTCATGTACACAAACTTACATGGGCGTTTGATTCCCCCAGCAGATGGGGATTCTTGAGGTCTCACTTTTGGAACCATTATCACTAACCACCACCACTATATTCCCTCTCTTTATTATTCACATATGTATAGAGTGGCCTCACTTTTGGAACCATCATCACCAAGCACCATCACTATATTCCCTCTTTTATATGGAATTTCCACAATTTTTTCCTTGTCTTTTCCCTGTTCATGTTGTGTCGGTTGGTCATTCCAGTTGACTTCGACATCCTCAGGGGCCAGCAAGCTTTCTTCCCTCCCCCACCTTCTTTCCATTCCAAACCACCCCCCCTTCCCCTTCTCTCTCTCTGGGAAAATGATGCTGAGGAAGCTGCCGTGGACGGCGGAGGACAGGCCCAAATCGTCCAGACACCACAAGGATCAGACCTCCAAGCTCAAGCCCGCTCTCTTCCTCTCTTCCTTCTTCGCCCTCTGGTTCCTCCTCCTCTACTTCCGCTTCGATCCCCTCCGCCTGAGCGCTACAGTAAGATCCCCCGCCATCAACCTCACCCTTGACGTCGCCGCCGGAACCCCTCCCGACGCCCCCGCCTGCCGCTCGCGCGCCGCCGTGTACGTCCACCCCCTCCCCACCAAATTCAACTCCGACCTCCTCCTCCGCTGCCGCTCCTCAACATCTACACCGACATGTGCCCCCACGTCTCCAACCGCGGCCTCGGCCGCCCCATCCCCTCCGTCGCCGGCATTGGCGACGGCGGCAGCTGGTTCGCCACCCACCAGTTCATCGCCGAGATGATCTTCCACGCCCGCCTCGAGAACCACGCGTGCCGCGTCCTCGACCCCACCCGCGCCAATCTCTTCTATGTTCCCTTCTACGCTGGCCTATACGCGTCCAGCATGTTCCGCGAGCGCAGCCTCCCGGCCCGAGACGCCCTCGCCGTGGACCTCGCCGAGCACGTGCAGTCCCTCCCCTCATGGCAGCGGCGCGGCGGGCGGGACCACTTCCTGGTCCTGGGCCGGACCGCGTGGGACTTCCTCCGGCTCTCGAACCAGGGCCCGGACTTCGGGGCGAACTCTCTCCTTGACCTCCCGGCCGTCAGGAACATGTCGGTCCTGACGGTGGAGAGGCAGCCCTGGAACGGCTCCAACCAGCACGGCATCCCGTACCCGTCCTACTTCCATCCCGCCACATCGGCCGAGATGCTGGCGTGGCATAAGCACGTGAGCCAGTCCGATCGGCCCCACCTGTTCTCCTTCATCGGCGGGCCGCGGAAGGGCCCGGGCAAGGCGGCGATAAGGGACGAGCTCATCCGACAATGCCGCGAGTCGACCCGGTGCGAGCTCGTGGTGTGCGAGCCGGCGTCCCCCGCCTCATGCCACGAGCCGGGCCGAGTCCTCAGCACCATGGCGGCGTCGCAGTTCTGCCTGCAGGCCCCCGGGGACTCGTTCACGCGGCGGTCCACGTTCGACGCGGTGCTGGCGGGGTGCGTGCCCGTGTTCTTCTCGCCGCACACGGCGTACACGCAGTACCGGTGGTACCTCCCGGGGGACCCGACCGAGTACTCGGTGCTCATCGACGTCCGGGAGGGAGAGAAGCGGCTGGGGGTGGAGATCGAGAAGGTGCTGGCGGCGATCCCGCCGGAGAAGGCGGAGGCGATGCGGCGGAGGGTGATCGAGCTGATACCTGAGATCACGTACGCGCATCCGAACGCGACGGAGCTAGGGTTCCGGGATGCGGTCGACGTCGCGCTCGACGCTTTGCTCGAGCACATGGAGTCCCAAGCTCGGAGAGCAGACTCGAAATTTTAATTTTAATTTCCGATTTTTTCTTTCCTTTCTGTGAAAAAGAAAAGTCCTACCTTTAATTTTTTTAATTTTTGTAATTTGTTTTTGACATTGCGTTGATGTTGAGTGACGTGATGACATTTGTCGCGATCGCACCGTCAAATTTTGTGTTGATAGAATTTGAGATTTGCCATGCATCGCTATTTGGCATTTCTCACGAACCAATGCAGGCCTTCGGTTGCCTTCAAAAATATTAATTGTCGACCTAAATTTTACATCGCCGCCCTTGAGTTCTTTTAATTTCACTTGACATCTCCTAAATTTGAAAGCTTATACTTCCTACCCTCTAATTTGGAAAAATCTTACTTTTCGGTCCTGTCCTTCCATTTTCTTTTTCAAATTAAACCTCTATTTTTTGTTATTTTTCTAATTAAGTCCTTTCACTTGCATAAAATTGTCTAATCAAACGCTCGCCATCTGGCTCTAATAAATTCAATTGACATGGCCAACGTCCACGTGGCTAATGGGGGTTGTCGCCGTTCCCCGCGAATTGCAAGTCGGACACGTTATTTAGGTTTAGTCATCAATCTTTTCCTATATGGTCGCTAGGCTTGGGATACATTTTGCATACTTCGGGTGTAGCGAGCTTAATTCAGATATTCACCGTTAGATCAGGTGGAGCCCACGTGGATCCCACCTCAGACGGTCCAGATTTTTCCCCGAGGTTGGGGGTGCGAAAAGGACGAACGGAGTAAAAGAACCTGCTACCTGGACAGCAGGTAATTTTGGTCCTTTTTGGGAGTATAACGTACGTAACCCCGATCATGGACTTTCGAGCCCGTACCTGGTCCCCTTCGCATGGAATTGACTAATTCTATCGAGACACCAAAGCAACCCGACCCTGGTTCTTGATTTTAAACGAGGATGGAATTTGTCAAGAAATCGAAACCAATAACTAATTTTGTCCGTAATTGATTAGAAATGAAGTATGCATCGCACTACCGACACAAAAAGACAAATTTAAATATGTGAAATATGACTCTAACGCGACAGCATGACCGAGATTTTTACAATCTCTTGAGGAACAATTCTTTATGGATATTGCATTTGTTAGATTACAAATAAATAGATCTTGATCGTTCATTGGAAGCTTTTTGGATACATGTATTTGAGGGATAAGGATGTAAATGATTTTCGAATTTTACCTTAACATGCAATATAGTTTTTGAACTTTTAATTTGTTTAATATAGTCCATGAATAATGAGTATACATGCATGTGATTCCTAAATTTTTATTTTTGTTTAATATGACTTGTGTATTTTAACCAAATGTAGAAGCATGCTTTTAAATTATTTAATATGATTCCCGAACTGGAATAAATAGAAGGATAATATTAAATATTCTCATATAATTTAAGAATTAAACTGAATATGCATCAAAATTTCAGAATTCATATTAAACAAATCAAAAGTTCATAAATTATATTAGATATGGAATAAGAACTTAAGAATTATTCGCATTATCATTATATAAGAAATATCGAAAGCGATGCATGTGGGTCATTCATGGAGGGATCGGATATGGCTCGTGGCATATAATGGGCAACATAATCAAAAAGTGTCGAAACTCTAGATGGTAATGGAAGCCCAAGAAATGCAAGAAATATCTAAAATCGCCATGCAAGGCAGAGATGCAATATGCCATGGGAATCTTGCAATTAGACCTTTCCTTACTGAAAGCTAAGGAACCAAGAAGGAAGGAAGGCCCAACCCAAAGAAGGAGAGGAGAACCGGCCTCTTCCTCTCCCTCTCTCTCTCTCTCCTTCCTGTCTTCTCCGGGAAGCCTCGTCTTCTTCCTCAGATCTCTGTCTATTCTTCGTTCTTACAAGCAACAGTCTCTCTTTCTCTCTCTCTCTCTATCTTTTCCTGTTCCGACAACCATCTGTCTCTCCCCATGTGATTCGCCTTCTTCCTCTGTGAAAAGAAAGACCAAAAAGCTGTTCCTTTCTCTCCTCTTTTACACCCCCCTTCCCTCGCTTTTATTCCCCCCCGCCCCATTTCACATGAAGATCTGATCTCTCTCTCTCTCTCTCTGACTTCGCCTGCAAGAATTTGTGTCCCTCTTGCAATCCCAAGGCTAGGCAGAGAGGTGGAAAAAAGGAGAAACTTTGATTCGTCCCTCCTCCTCCCTGCCCACCTGCTCCTTCGTTTCCGTCCAATCTCGGGTCTCCCTGCTCTCCTCCGATCTTCGTCGCTCTAGGGTTTTTTGTCCCCCCTCCCCCTCCCTTGATCAAGCTGCTCCCTTGCGCTTGCCTTTCCCTTGTAAAGGCGGGTTTTTTAGCTGCAGAAGTTGACCTCCGGTGGGGCTTCTTGATTGGGTCCAACGTCGGCTTCAAGGTGGATTGAGGATTGGGGATTGAGTGCGATTCCGGGGGATTTTCTTTTGGTGCCATGGATAAGGATAAGTTGTCCGGTCACAGTAGCGGGTTGCCGCCTCCCTCGGGTCGTTTCACGGGGTTCTCGCCCAATGCGAATGCCTTCTCCGTGAAGCCGGAGCCGCCTCCGCCGGCGGGGGCGACGGCGAGCTCCGCGTCGTTCCCTCCCATGGCTCAGCAGAGCCTGGTGCCCGACTTCAGCCACGATATTAGCCAGATGCCTGATAACCCGCCCAGGAATCGCGGCCACCGCCGCGCGCATTCTGAGATTCTCACTCTTCCTGATGATATTAGCTTCGACAGTGATCTCGGTGTCGTGGGGGCCGCGGACGGTCCTTCGTTCTCGGATGATACGGAGGAGGATTTGTTCTCCATGTACCTTGACATGGATAAGTTCAATTCATCCTCGGCGACTTCCTCATTTCAGATGGGAGAGCCTTCTTCTGCTCCTTTGGCTATGCCGGCTGCTGGGGAGTTCGGTTCGGGTGCTGCCCCATCTTCTGCGGAGAACGTGGCTTCTGGGTCGACCGAGAGGCCTAGAATTAGACATCAGCATAGCCAGTCTATGGACGGGTCAACGAGTATTAAACCTGAGATGCTCATGTCGGGTTCGGAGGAAGCATCTCATGCAGATGCCAAGAAGGCTATGTCTGCTGCGAAGCTTGCTGAGCTTGCACTGATTGATCCCAAGCGTGCAAAGAGGTACACGGTGGCCCAAGAAAGTTTTTCGATACTTGCTAACTCTAGCAAGTCGCTGGAGTCAGCATTTGATATCGTCCATGCCTCGCATATATAGCATAAATCCGTCTTTGATTGTGCTTAAATAAATGCTTCAATCGTTTAGTGTTTAGTATGCAGATCACAAGTATTGACTGCACTGTCTAGACATTAGTTGTACATCTTGGCTCATGGTTCATGATAGATAGTCATGTGGTTGTTGTTTGGATGATTATAGACAATTTCGGGACCATTCCTGCCTGCAAAATAGTGGCATGGCTTGCTGAATTTTTGATTCGGTATATAATGTGGTATATGTTCGCAAGTTTTTTCTTTGACTTGATTTGTCTGGTTTTAGGAAAAAAAAGCTGACTGAGGTTTGGTTTGCTAATTCATTTGAACTCTTTGTACTGACATAAAATGTGTTCTCTCTCTCGTGCTTCGACTTTTACTTGTGTTATTTTGGTGATCGTCGATATGTATACATGGAGGGCAGTGGTTTTGATAGGTCATAAGTTTGAATGTATGCAGCTTGTCTCTTCTTCTCAGGACAGTACGTGTGCTACACCTCTTGTGTACGCTAGGCAGTCTGTGTATGGCCTATGCTGGTTTTGCTTCTAAAGGTGTCAGTTTGACTTTTGTGACACTGTGTTGACCTCTTTCCTCATGTAGTAGTAGTCTTAAAATGATGTGATAGAGTGCACTTCTATCTGCATGGTGCCTGTACAGGCATAAAATTAATTGAGGTGTGTAGTAACAAACTAAACAGTTTACATTTAGGCATTGTACATGGAGAGGGAGAGGTTTTAGGTTTTGAGTTCAGCTGCTCATGTACTTCTATGTGTATTCTGCCTTGTTACCATGTCTGTTGTTTTTCATGAAGATGTGCTCTCTTATAGTTAGTTGTCTTTGGTAGTACGTGATCAAAGGTTGAAGGTTGCTTGAACTAATCAGTCAATTGGATGATATTGTAAATTTTTGCAAGAGGATTTCAAACCAGCACGGGATTTTACTTTGCTGCATTTTTTACCTTTTATTCAAAAGTACTTATAAAAGCTGGGTGCACCTAGAGTAAAGATTTACAAGTTAGGACATGTTCCACTTCCCTTGCAATAATGTGTGGCTAGAGATGCTCGTCCCTGTTGCCTCTTTGCAAGATTTTTTCTCTGAGGATGTGTTAAGAACCTTGATTAGATAATTGATGAAAGAGAGGTTGCTTTCTTAATAAACAGGAAGGTAGAAACATGAAAATGGACTGAAGTTGGACTTATGTCTGCCTTGTTAACTTTCCTGGCTGTGAGTTTCAGTTACACTTTGATTTTATTCGGGATGTTTGTTTATACTAAGACTTTCTGCTTGTGAAATTCAGAAGCGAGCATTAGTTTTCTCCTTTTTTTTTCCTTTCATAGTAAATCTCAGGCGTGAGCTATGCAACACCATATGTCTTTGAATAACTATGGACTTTACATAATTATACAAATGACACAGTGGAGTGCTTTAAGAAATTATGACTCAGTTGCAGAGTAAGATTTCGTGTGTATCTACTTTTGTTTATGCTTTCAGTAATGTTGTATGCTTTGCTATTTTCTCACTCTTAATGAGGTTTCCCGCAAGTGGGGTTTCCATGATGTGCTTAAATTTGCTATAGAGTGTGCAATTGAGGTGAAAGTTCTATTGTTTTTTGGTCTTACAATTTGCCCTTTTGTCTCCCTTTCTAGAAATCATTATGGTAACTTCTTTTAATCTTTGTACTGTGATTATGTGATATTGACATCATATCTACCTTCAACACCATCCTTTTGGTGATTCAATAGGATCTGGGCAAACAGACAGTCAGCTGCAAGGTCCAAGGAAAGGAAGATGCGATACATAGCTGAGCTTGAAAGGAAAGTACAAACTTTACAAACTGAAGCAACAACTCTGTCTGCACAGCTGACTCTGCTGCAGGTAAATCATGTCTAATTGGGTGGTGTGAATGTGAGCTCATTTGGTATGTTCATTGCTCAAATGCTACAAAAGCTCTCACTGAGATTTTGTTCTCCTTTTGCTTTTCTTGTGTTATTGTTCTTGAAAAGTGATGTTGCTTGCATATTGGTATTGTTATCAAATGTATTCCTTGTTTGGATTATGCAGAGAGACACAAATGGTTTGACTGCTGAGAATAGTGAATTGAAACTACGGTTGCAAACAATGGAGCAACAGGTTCATTTGCAAGATGGTAAGGCTTGTTATTTGATATGTCCCTCAGTAGTATAGTAACTATCATTATATTGTTTGCACTTCAACTTGTCTAGGCCTTTTCATAAGTTCACATGAGTTAGTATGACATCATTATAGAACTGTAGTGTTTCATTGCTTCTGCATATAAAAGAAAGATGCAGCTGTTTGTTATTAGTTGTGTCTTTGGACTGCTGGTTCTTATGTTCTGGTGCATGGATGCAACACAAACAACTGCAGAATTTTCTTCTTTTGGGTAAGTACAAATAACTCAGATGTATTTGGTCTTTGATTGGTTTCTTTAAGATGAAGAAAAGGTATTGAGCCTGTAGTAACTCTCTCTACAATTGAAGTGTTTATTGTGAAAGGGAATTTGCTCTTAAAGTGCTCTACTTGAAAGCTGTTTTTTAATTCCAGGATTGGCTTTGAGAAATGTGATAAATTCAGAAAGTAGGAAGTCAACATGGTGAAAGCTAGTCGAAAGAGAGTTCTTTCTTTACCTTTAGAATTACCTTCAGAAAAATCTGGTATGATGCTATGCTCAGTAAATACAGTGAACTTATATGCAAACATCCTGGTGCCTGATCCAAAATAGTGAAACAAGCCCTATTTGGTGTTCTTGCTGTGGTGCACAGATTAACAGACTAGATACTATTAATTAATTCTCTTTAATGCTTCCAATTATGAAAAGAATTGTCGTGATGTTTTGCAATGAAAATAATTTGTATTAAATTTTAATCTAGATTAAGGAATTTCCTGAATTGTTACATAATTCCTAAAACATGAAGTTTTAAATTAGGAAACTTGAATGGATGCAATCTAACCTTAAATGCAATGCAATTTTCTTGATATTTTTCATGCGTGTGCCTAATCTAATGATGTTGACTGTTATTACCTGATGTGTACTGCATGGCTAATCGAGCATCTTCCATAGTTGTGTGGTTGAAGGATTCGAGAAAAAACAGAATTTTCATAAGATGGAAGTTGACTGTTTTGGTGGAAATTAATAAAGTTGTAGTGCCAGTGGTCCTGCTAGGATGAAGATGATCAGGGGAAATGATATGATCATCCAAGCTTGATGAATTGATACACCTGTTTGTTAGTTATAGTTTTCTTATGGACTGCAAATGAAGTAATGTCCATTGATCTGACTCCTGTTCCACATTATGTTTTAGAATCTTTTGTTTGAAAAAATCTTGCGATTTCCTCCAATGTTTGCTGTCTCACATAATATCACAGTATGTGTATATCACGGTAATATGGAACTTTTAAATTAGTCAACGGAGAATTTTGTGGGAGTAGATTGCATTGCATGCTCTTCAGCGATCCTCATGTTAGTCAGATACTGTCTTACCATTGTCTTTAGCAATACTTATAAAGTAGGTGATTAGGTGCAAGATGGTATGGATATGGGGAATCACTGTGAATCTGGTATGCAAGATATGCTAGATGCTGCATGATGATTACTTTGGAATATATGTTTGGTACATTTTCCCTTCTCTTGCTCACCCTTTTTAGATGCTCTTTCATCATTTTTTTTTTTTTTGGGATATTGTCACAATGATAAGTTTTTCTGTTTTGCTCTATTTTCTGATATAATGGTTTGGTTTGTTTGGAGTAATGGTATTTATTTGGACTCTTTGCATGGCAATCTGAAGTGCTTTACTGCAATGATTATGTCTAGTTGCAGTGCTGTCTGGTTCTTGCAGAAGTCATTTCCAGAGATTTGTCTAAGGGTGTCTCTGAGCATTGTTTTATTCTGTTTATAATTGTTACTGCAAAGTGTCATTTGTTTTTACTACTTTCACTCTGAGATTCCCCACATACGGTTCTGTAGCATGAAACTGCACCTTGATTTTAATTTGGTAGGAGGTTTGATGAGGCTTACCCCTTGTCTTCTTTGCAGCTTTGAATGAAGCACTCAAAGAGGAAATACAACATCTGAAGGTATTAACTGGCCAAGGTATACCCAATGGTGGTGGACCCATGATGAACTATGCTTCTTTTGGAAGTGGCCAGCAGTTCTATCCCAACAACCATTCGATGCACACTCTTCTGGCTGCACAGCAGTTTCAACACTTGCAGATTCAATCACAGAAGCAGCAACACCAGTTTCAACAACATCAACTGCATCACCAACTTCAGCAGCAGCAGTTACAGCATGAACAGCAGCAACCAGCTGGGGACTTGAAATTCAGAGCATCTATTCCTTCTCTAAATCAGAAAGATGGTAATGCAGCAGAGTCAAATTCTTCTAAAATGGAATGAGTAGCTGCCTTTGGGCTTGTATCGAAAACAGCCATCTCCTCTTAGTCAGTCACTAGCAGTTTTAATTACCATCTGTCATCAGTTTAGGTGCATACCCTCCCTTTGAAAATTTCAAAAAAAAAAAAAAGTAGGACCAGATTTAGACTTTTCATGGGACGCATACTGTCGAATGCGTTTATTTGTTAATTTTTTGTTGCCGTGTTGTTTAAATCTTTGATCTGGATTGAAGTTTCTCTTAGTAGGTTTGCTTTGTGTATTAGTTACTTGTTGGGTCCCTGTAGTGATTTGGTATAACTGAGAATTTTAGTTTAAACTGCCTTCTTCTGAATTGCCCTTTACCTTTTTTGCTGTGAAGTTTGCGGAAGGGGAATCCAGATTTACTAAGTGTGGACTCAGCTGACTGTATCTACTCTTGGTCTTAAAATTTCTTCATTTTTTCTTCACAAACTGTAACTGCATTTTGGAAATTGCACATGGAATGAAAATCAGATCTCTACCTGATTTTCTGATGAGTAACTCAATATCACGGCAATGAAGAATATTTCTATGAGCATGCCATTCTTTTATGGAAAAAGAGTAGAGAGGTTTCTGTTCCTAGATAAGTGTTAAACTATGAGGCGGACTACATCCATAGTTCCCTTGTTTAACCTTATAGCTATTCTTTCCTCTTACATATAGGGGAAGGTCATACATGCTGAAGGGCCAAGTAAGAAATACTTGGAAAGAGACGATAGTTGATAAGCACTCTGCAGTTTTTCTTTATCCATACACTATGAATGCGTTGTTTTTTCCTTATTGGTTTCTCTACGCTCATCTATCTAGTGGGAGTTGGTTTTGCGAATCAAGGAGAGAACTTCTCTATTCAGAGAATATGAATCGTCTTTAGTGTATTGTTTTATCTTTGTACTTCTGAGTGCAAATGTAGTTTCATTTACAGATCAAAAGATGAGAAGGTGGGGAGTTATGTGTCTACAATGTTCAGATATTACTTGAACAAGCTTTCTTTTTTTTCTCATCAAAATGCAGAATCAAGCGGCAATGCCATTGCGTCCCCTGATTATAACTTTTAAGACATTGAGAATCCAAGAAAATAGCATGCTAAGGGTTTCCCTAGGCCGGGGTAACTAATTGTTTTGTAGTAGCACAATTAAGTTTGACAGGGCGTGCCCCAAAAGTACCGTAATTGTGACCAGAGGGAGGCACTGAAAATGCAAGAAAAAGCAAAGAAAGTAGACTCTCAAGGATAAGGTAGAGTGGCTATGTGATTATGAGCCACGGTTCCAATCCAAAGCTTCCCATCAGTTTCTCTTACTTCACTCACTAACTTCATCACCGCACCCTTCCGATCCTCAAGAACTTCCAAGATATCTCCTTCCTCGTTGAACAGCGAGATGACCGTGTACATCCGCATCCCCATCGGCCTCGCCAGAATGCTCATTTTTATTGGCAATCTGAAGTAGATGCTCTTAAACCACGGATTGTGACTGAGAAGCTCTTGTGCTGGCGTCCTGCAACAATCTATGGCCACCCAGAATTGCCCCTTCTCGTTAATCCTCACATTGTCCGGATAGCCCGGAAGATCCGCAAAGACTTCAGTTGTCCCGGTTTTTGGACCCTCCAGCCAGTACTTAATCAACCTGAGATGCAACTCCAAATTTAATCAGTCTAGGTGACATGATGCATCAACCAATCCGTTTCACAATTATATTTTTCATAAATTCCACACAAGCGTACATATTTAATCTAACGGGGAAGCAAACTGAAATCATCAGAAGCAAAATCTAGAACTTCTCATGGAAAATGGTGGTTGAACAGATGGTACATGTTACACCTGCCACTGGGGTAGCAATGGATTACCTGCAATTGGTGGTCTCAGTGAAGAGGAGGAAGTTTTGGCTCCTGGACAATTGGACTCCATTGGGGAAGGCCAAGCCTTCCAAAACGATATGAGTTGTATTAGTGGGAGGGTCGTACCTGAGGAGCCTCCCAGTTGCTTCTCCTTCCAGCAGTATATAGAAATGGTTCCTTCACATAAACAGTCACATTTCCACGCTTGAGAAGAAAAATTTGAAAGCAAAATGACCTTAAAGGTCCTCGTGCAGAACCATTACTTCTTTGAACAAAATGCTTATGGCGATGGTAGTGTATGTTGTCCCCCAAATTGAAAATGAAAATGCAAAAAGAGAGAATGTGGGTACACTGATTTTCAAAGAAATTATGTTGTAAAAGAAAAAAGAGATGAGTACATGGGACTGCATTATGCATTTCACTTACACCCTGTCATATCTGGTGCTAGTATCAGTGAAGAAGATGGAGCCATTGCTGTGGAGGTCAAGGTCATTTGCAAAGAGAATGGGTTGACCATGCACATGCGTGGCCAAAGGAGTGGCATATCCTCCTTCTGGTCCAACCACCAGCAGCCCAAAATAGGCATCTGCTATGTAAAGCTGTCCAGTCTCCTTGTCGAACCTCAGCCCTAGAGGCCTCCCACACTTCTTCTCCACCTTCCATTGCTTTGGTGTGGTTGAGTCCACCCCTTTTGCGCACACTTTCTCTGACCTAATAATTCTCATCAATGTCACTCCCAAATCACATGTTAGCTTGTTGACGTGACATGAAATGTTGCATGCTAGAGAAGAATTTGATGGCATTTAGCATATGTCTATGTTGGCATGATGATGATTGTATCTAATCGTGTCTCTTCAGTTGTAAAGTGGTGCATTCTAAATTAATCTGTTTTTGGATCTTTACATGTCAAGATCGAATCATTTGCACCTTTTTCTTCGGTTAATTATTTGGATACATGCTCAAATATGGAGCCGTTGTTCTGTGGATGCCCTCTGTTGTCAATGAGCAGTAATAAAACTTGAGAGCACTCACCAATTTGGAGTTACAAAAGCAAATGTCTCCCACCCAACGCCTTCCCCCATCCACCTGACGACCCGCCCGTCAGCTAGGCCGGTGTAAGGCCCGCGTCCTGAAGGGTCAAACTCCAAGGACTCAGGCCCAAAAACCTGGTCTGCAAACTCCAACTTACCAAACCGCAGCTTGCTCTGGTTGTCTCTAGGCCAACTCTCCATGACCCTCTTGTAAGGTGCAATGGCATGCCTCACAGGCCTGAACTCATGCCCTCCCACTGGCCCCATGTTGAATGGGTCCACCATGCAAAACCCTAATAACGCTACTGCAACAGCATATGCTACCAATTGTTGCAGTGAAGTCTCATCTTTGAGTGAACCCTTCTTCTCCATCTTTCTTCAAAGGGCTCCAAATGCAAAAGGACAAAGGGGTTTCCACTCTTTGTGGGTGTTATTCAATATGAGGGTTGTGATGTGAAGCTGTGGAGTTGATTGTGGTGATTGGTAGGGATTGATATGATAAAGAGAAGGGTGAGCATGGGCATTAACATGCATTGTATGTGAGGTGATTGAAAGTGTCTGGCGTGGGAGTAGGTGGTCTGTCGGTTGGTCATGCTCATGGATTTTGTGTTCATCTGTTTTCCCTATTTGTAGAGAAACCAACATGAAACCAACTTTTCCATTCGAGAAAGTGGCCAAGATTAGCCTAATTTGGTGTGACATGGAATCTTGGCTGGCCGAAAGGATAACTAACGCATTTGCACGAAACATTCATTTTTCTTTCCTTTTCTCTTTTTTTAAGAAAATATGGATAATTCATTTTTGACTTGACTAATCCTTGATAATGCATGTGATCCATCACATCCACATGCATATGCAAAGCTCCATCCATAGGGTGACACTTAAAGGTTTTAAGATTACTCTAAATGAGAAACGCTGTAATTTGAATATGAAATCGGCAACACCTAAATCGAATGCTTCACCATTTCACCATTCCACCAAACCTTTGGAAGTTACTTGGTGTGTAATACCATTTGTTTGTTAGCTATTGAATCATGCTGATATATGCACTTTTTAGTTGATTCTATGTACGGAATAATCTCTTTATGGCTAGATATTAGTTTCTTCAGCAAAAAATCACTGGTGGGGCGACTCTAATGAATGAGGATGCTAGAGGTTGTTGCGCGTAAACGTTCTCGCATTAAAAGCACTGCAAGAAGAACATTGCCAAAAGAAATTTCGGTTGAGTGATCAATCATGAAGTGTCTTGCAACAAAGCACCCTACAAGCCTAGAACTATTGTGGGTTTTAATAATAAAGGCTAAAAGATCCAATAGAGGCCTGGGAGTCAATGGAAACATGGCTAAGATGTGACTTGTGACTTGCATCTATCTATTTATGGTGTTAATGCGTTCATTTGAAGTTAAAACAGCGATTTCTTTAGCCTATTTATTCTTGTGCTAGATAGAAATATTATACACAAGGGAAGATAGAGATGATCCTATAGAAAGGCCGGCCCAGAAATCTAGCTTGAACGGAGCAAGAATAAAGAAATTACATTTTACAATACTTATCTAGGGTTTGATCTGATGAAACTTTGCATGCTATTTCATGGATGAAATAATTTTAATGAAAATTGTACGGAGCACCATGCAGCCAAAGGGCAAGGGCCCTAGCCGGCTTCCTCAATTTATCATTGGTTCGTCGGAAAGTACAATGCACATATCGTCAATGGGAACCCATGAAGAGTAAAATATATATCGGCCACAATCAAGATGAATAATTTATCTATATTGAGATTAGGGTTTATTTCAAAAAAAAAAAATTTGATAAATTAGAGATGCCGGCAAAGGTTTGACCATCCAAAGGCGGTTATATATATAGAGAGAACATCTTGCAAGTTTTAGGATCATATTAAGTGCATACTCCTATTTCAAATCAGCTTTTTTTTGTATGTATGGATGGAACTTTTAAATGAGCTTAATTTTAAAAATAAAAGGAAAAATATCACCAAAAATTTCAAACTATGGCATTTGGGATAATTTTACTCTGAACTTTTTTTTTTTGCCATAAAAAATCCCAAACTATGTCACTTGAGACAATTTTACCCTAAATTTTTTTTATAGCACCAAAAACCCCAAACTATGTCAATTGAGACAATTTTACTTTAAAATTTTTCTTGTGCCATAAAAAACCTTTAACTATGCTATTTGGAATACATTTATCATAAACTTTTTAATTAAAGGATATTTTCATTTTTTTACATTTTTTCTTTTTTCTTTTTTCTTCCTCTTCCCTCTGCCATGGTCGATAAAGGGAAGCCGGCGAGAGTGGCCCTCGCCGACGGTGGCATCTAGTGAGGGCAACCCTCGCCGGATTTGGCAAGGGCAACCCTCCCCGGTGTCGGGCAAAGATGACCCTGCCTGAGTTGGGCGAGGGTCATCCCCGCCAAAAGGTGAGGGTCTCCCCCGCCAGCCCTCGATCAATTGGGGGTGACCCACCCTAGTGAGGGCCACCCTTCTCCGACTTCAAAGGGGGAAGAAAGGAAAAAGTAAAAAGACGAAAATGTCATTTAGTTAAAGAGTTTGGAGTAAGTGTATTCCAAGTGGCATAATTTAAGTTTTTTGTGACAAAAAAAAAAAATTTAAGGTAAAATTGTCCTAAATTGCATAGTTTGAGATTTTTGGTAGCATGAAAAAAATTTAGGGTAAAATTGTCCAAAGTGATATAGTTTGGGATTTTTGATAGCATAAAAAAAAATAATGGTAAAATTGTTCCAAAGAATATTGTTTGGGATTTTTTATGGCATTTTTCCTCAAATAAAAATAAAAATGAAGCAAGATAACAAAAATGCCAGCCAAAGCTTTATTAAACATGAGGAGAGACGTTCAGATGTCTAAAGATCCATGCGAACTCTTTTTGGAGAATCTTTGTGACATCTTTTGCAATAAGTATTTGAGAATGATGTGATGGGGCAACTAATTCCTAATCATAATCTAACAAGAGATAAAGATATCATCACGGCTCAAAGAGAGCGCACATCATCAACTAAATCAAACTTAGAGCCACCATCTTGTTGATTTCTGTGTTGGAGTTCCCACTAGTACATTCATATAAGAAAATTTGCTTCGCATTTCAAACGATCTTAGTTGTCTAAGAGCAAAGGACCAAGCTGGCGCTGGTCCATCATTGCAATTCATGTGCCGTGATCATGCTCACTTGATCTTCTCTTTGGCCATATAATGACGTACTCAAGTGGGATCAATCTCCTTGCTCCTTTCCAAATTCTATAGTAGTTACTTTAAAAAACAAGACACTTCTTACACTTGCATGTGCACCTAATTCATATCGACACGTCACACTAAATAGGCTAAATATGAATTAACAATCAGTATGATTTTGGCCTACATGAAATGGGTGCACTGATTTGTCAAAAATTCATGATAATCACCTTTTCAATTCATCTTCCTCATGTATGTCAATAGGAAAAAAAAGAAGAAAAAGGCAACATCCCTTCAATGCACAAATATTTATGATCCAAAATGATGACATAATACCTAATGGATTCAGAGCATTTGTGGTCAAATATATCAAAACTTCATCTCCAAGCTTCTTCACCATAATTGTTAAGGGTGTTTAAGTGATTGCCATCTCAAATAAAATAGAAAAAACATACTTATTGTGCTAAATCTTTTCAAAGTATAAACAAATGAAATTAGGACTTGACCAAGTCCAAAAAAACACACTCTTTCTTCTTTTGCACTTCAAAATTCACAATTCTCGTGTGCAAAATCCATAGAAAAAGCTAGAAGAAACAACAATCAAAATAGGTCATGAAAGGTTCAAAACTAGGTCAATTCCCAAACACCTTCTCATCCCCGGCCAGTAGGACAGAGACACGACGACCCACAGAAGCAATCTTTACATTCTCTCTCTAATGGTCTTCTAACGTGAGAATCTTCTTCTGCCTTGGTCGGTCGGTCTTCTGCCCCAAAAAGCTAAGACCAATAAAGATCGTTTCTTTATGCTTCTACACTCTGTAAAAATTGCTGGCGAAATAGAACTACAATTCTTGGTAAAGTAAAAGGAGTCTCCTTTAATAGGGAGGAAGAATGACAGCAAATACAATGGGAGAGATCTCACCTCGACCTGTCGATGAAGCTTCCCGTCTTGACTAGGCTAAATTATCACCAAAACCCAAAATGAGCCCTTGACCGTGTGATCTGTTTACCTTCTCAGGAGACAGACCCGGGTTCTGAAATCTCTCCTCAACGGCTAAAGGTTCGATTTTTCCTTCTTTTTCCCTACTTCCTCGTTTAATAGATTCGGACAGCTCAAGATAATTTAACTTATGCGTCTTGATCCTCATTTTCATGGTTTCTTGAAGCATGCCTTTTGTCCTTTTGCGGTGTGAGCGCTCGGCTTTCTGCGTATGTTACGCATTTTCTGTCGATTTTGGTTTGCATTTCCGCGCGCGGGCGATTCTTTTTCTGGGTCGGGATGATTATTAATCTTGATTCGCGGCCGAGCCCTGATATTGAAATTGGATAGTCCGTATGGTTGTGGTGGTGGTGGTAGATTAACCCGCTTTCTTATGTTGATTTTTTCTGCTTATTGTTTAGCTGGATTTCGGGCGTTTGATCTGCTCCTTTCTCCATGTGATTTCATTCGTGCGCACAAGCTGTGGTTTTTGTGTTTTTGGCTTCATAATCTTGTTTTAATGTTCAAAATATCAGCAGAGCTTCAGGTTGCTTTTTTGGGTATTGGCTGTTGATTCTTTTCTGTTGAAATGGGTGCACGTCTTAACTTTTCTTCTTAGATATCTGTTCTCTCTTGTCTGGGTAAAAAATTTCGAAAAACATAGGAAGACACTGAGGTAGATGTCCAGCATGTTCTGTAAAGACTTTTCTTTTCTTCAATGCAGTGTAGATCATTATATGCCAAAGAAACCTTATCAAGATTTTGCACGAAAAGGTTTGGTTTACTGATGTGCTTTTGGGTTCTTCATATTATGGAAGAAGTAATGGTAATTGACTAATATGTACATGGGAATCTGTTTCTGGTAAGCTCTTTTTGTTGATAATAAGTTGCTCAAGTGTTCATAAGTTTCTTCTTGAGCACTTGGCTCGGTCATCAGATGTACTCTAAAGATTGATCTGTTCCTTTATGTCATCATTGGATCAATTTGCATCTCCATTGATAATTAGGTTGGTAAATTTGTTAGAACATGGAAGTGGCTATTGCCCTCCATATTCTTGATTAGGTATAAGTAAGCAAAGAATGAAGATCAGTTCACCAATATACTCTTGAGCACACATATACTTATATTCTATATTCCTACTTTGAGAGGTGTGGACACTTTGCAAAGTGGTCTCTTTTTACTGTCTCTGTTTCTCCCTCCTGCTATTATGATATTATGAGTAAAGTAAAATTGATTTACAAAAGGAACATGCTTGTATTTGACAGCAGGACCTTTCTGCCCTCTATGCAAGATTGGGTGAAGTGAATGAAACAATAGATATAGAGTATCAGTGGATTTTCGGTGTTTCTCACTTCCTCACCTCAGTGGTGAAACAACATATTCATCATTTGTGATCTTTCTTAATGTCCTTTGTAATCTTGAATTATTTGATGGTGCAGTCAATCAGTGGAAATGGGCAGCCATGCTGATGCAAATGAACCTCAGTGGATAGAGAAAGTCAAGTCAGAGGGGGCTGTTCCATGCCTTGATCCTGATAACTGTCCAAACGGATGGGCTTCTCCACCTGGAGACAAATTTATGGTTAGAGGTCCAGAATATTTTGCAAACAGGGTCAAAATTCCTGCTGGCGAGTATCTCTTGAAGCCTCTTGCATTCGATTGGATTAAAAGCTCTTCAAAAGTTTGGGAGGTCATGAACCATCCAAATAGCCGTGTGAGGAAGGCCATCGAAACTGAATTTCCTGATGGGGACAGACCTTTTGTATGGGCTTTCAATCTCCAAGTGCCGAGCAAGGATAACTATAGTGCTGTTGCGTATTTTGTAGCCAAGGAACCTATTCAAGAGGGTTCCCTGATGGACCAGTTCTTAAAAGGTGATGATGTATATAAGAACTCACGTCTCAAAATGATTGCAAACATTGTGAAGGGTCCTTGGATAGTTAAAAAGGCGGTTGGAGAGCAGGCTATTTGCATAATTGGACGTGCCCTTACCTGTAAATATGTTGTGTCAGACAATTTTATAGAAGTAGATGTGGATATTGGGTCCTCAATGGTTGCCAGTGCGATCGTTCACTTGGCATTTGGCTACATCACAACGTTGACAGTTGATTTGGCTTTCCTTATTGAGAGCCGGACAGAGTTGGAGCTACCAGAAAGAATCTTGGGTGCAGTTAGATTCTCAGAGCTGGACCCTGCTTCAGCGAGGCCAATGGAACCGTTTGATGGTACTGACATAAATTTACAGTCCACTCTTTCCACTAGATGGTGGAGGTCCATTGGTCAAGGGTTTTCCAGTTTAATTCATCAAAGCTCCCTGGAAAACAGCTCTACTTCTGGGTCAGTGCACAGTAATGGTATTGGCGGCGATAACAAGAATGATAAATTAGAAAAATGGTAAGCTGTTCGAGCATATTTGAATGCGTGATACTGGTCTAATAGCTTGTTCTTTCTTTGTTTTATTTCTTATGCATTTCCACTTTCCAGGGAGAATCAATTGCTCAGATAAGATTCAGTACACCTTCTCGTTAGCACTCTTCTTTAGCACTTCACTGCTTTTTACCAACTAAAGGAGATCTTTGACACAAGAAATTTAACAAAAACTAGTCAAGAAGCTCTTTTGCGGGGAGATCATCACTTCTGTTGAAAAAATCAGAAAATTGTGCAAGGACAATTGCTTAGATATCACCCTTAGGACTGCCACCAGAAAAGAGTTCACCTTGGGTCCAACTTCTGGACCTGACTAGAAGGCCTTCAAGTTTGTAATTGGAATTACATTTGTGCTTCTGTGGTTGTATCTGATGCTTGCCGATGCCACAATATTTGTGGTGGGAGTCAATTTAGATGTTCAGGCTCTTGATACATCATCCATCTGTCACTCAGATTCTTTGTTTTTAAATTAACTAAGACATATTCTGCTATTTACTGGTCTTGGCCCACGCTGCATTCAACAAAACTGCTAAATTGGTGATCGATTTGTTCGAAACTTTCTTTCCTTTCTCCAACAAACTAAATTGCTGAAAATAGTGCATGTCTGAGAGAAAGAGAGAGATGCATCGCTGCCCTTTTCTGTTTATTAATGATATGTCGGCTTTTGGTGTATATTGGTTTCATGCAGATTATATATGCCACACGCAGAGTTGACGTCGATTTCTGGAAGCATTTCTTGCTATCAAAGACTATGTACACTTATAAAGAATTTGGGGACGTTTGCACTGACATCTACTGCTTTCCACTTGCTTGTGCTGTCCAATATTTTGTTCATCTGTAGAGTTGATCATATGGCTGAGGACTGACAACGATTCTTTTGTCTACCCATCTTCGACGTCTGCAAGGGCCTTGTATTTATGTGTTGCCAACTATATTGAATGAAAACTGATTTGCCATACAGTTCGTGAATATGATGCAGCAATGCATATCGAGTGTTTATTTTTTCAATAGAGGTTTTGTTCTGAGTAGATGGATTGGTGTAGGTGATGGCTAGCATTCGGTTTTTAAAAATGTACCCCCTTTATTATGCCCTTCTTGTGAATTCCATCTAGTTGTCAATCACCTCATACTACCTACTTATGAAGTAATGCTAGGAAATGGAAAGATTTAGATTATGAAATTGATTTATAAAGTCACGGCCAGTTTTCATAGATACTCAAACCAGCATGATACATTCTAAGAATTCTAAATTTTTATTTTATTCAATTTAGTCGTAAAATTTTCGGTAAATATTCCAGTCAGCCTTTTCTGTAAAGAATGGATGTATTCACGTAAGTGGCGGTGTAATGTCAGGATTCCTGTCAAATTCAAGTGATGAAGTTAATAAAAGAGATTGATTGGACGTTGGTACGATGAGTTCGATGCATCCCTTCATCAGTCAATTTTTTAGTTCAGACCAATCTTTCCCAAGTGTTAAGGGGTGCCGCTACGCTTCAAGCCCTTTTCAAGAACCGTCAAGATTTTAACCAACACTATGACAAAATTTCTTGTACATCTTAAACGATATATCAACATTGAAGAAAGAAACCAATGGTTCAAGAAAGCCTGAAAAAGACCATTCAGAATTTTCTGTCTCTCATCAAGAAGTCTAATCTTCTAATTGCGTCACTTTTGATCAAAACTGAAACAGAGAACTACTCAAGATGTCAAAACAAAGTCTCTGTAGATGGCTTCGTATCCTTGCAAAGCGCGAATCAGAAAAGGCTGACCTAAGCCGATATGCTGCAACTAACAAATCGTGAATTTGCTGCTTGGATTGTTAAGTGCAAGAGCCCATGAAAGTCTTCTGCTAAATCGGTAGTTAGATGAAGCACAAACATTTTCAAATGTGAAAAACACTAGATCTGGACAACATCTTCCCAGGAGCATAGATGGAGCTAGCTAGGCTAAAAACTGAGCCATGCACCCGCAAGATATCTTACTCGCATCAACTACAGAGGCTCAAGAAAGGCCATGATTTCCTTTTTGTTTACACACTCCTCTGTATTGCCAATGGACCATAGTTGCAGAGAGAGAAATATCGTGCAGAATCTCAAGGTTCATTAGACCATTTGACACTAAAACAGTGGAGAAAGAGAACGAAAGCATTGCAAATGATCTTGATAACTCGCTGGACTACATCAAAATGCAGGAGAACCAGAAGGAAAACCCTGATGATCAAAATGATAAAAAAGTTGCGTCCATGCTTAATGCAAAGACAGAAGGTGTCACGTATGCTTGCTTATTGTTAGCATCATGCATATTGCAAAATAGTCACCGACTATCCAATTTAAAAGTTTCCGATCATTGCCCACAACTTTAGAAGCAAGCAATTGACTGTATGAAGAGGGGAGACACAGCAGACAGAAGCAAGGAATCCCAAGCATAAAAAGCATGAACTTTAACAAATTCTGGAAATAGTTATACAAGTAATGCAGCCTACAAAGCTGTTAAAAAACCTTTTACAACTATTACTAATTCATTAGAACGGTTTCATGAGGTTGTAGGTGAGATATTTGACGTGCCACCATGACAGGAGAAAAAAGTAGTGCCACTGCGACAAAAGAATAAAGCAATTTCATCATGGAAAGTACTCTACTTGATCCAGAAAGGAAACAAGCAAATAAAGAAACTCAAGCATATACTATAAGGTTAATGATACATAGTATCTGATCAAGCTCCAAGAGTTGATCCATTTTAAGTTCACCATGATCCTCCTACCTACAAAAGTGGCTTACTTTGATTTCGGTCAAGTGCTATGTGGAATAAAGAGGTACAGGACTTGAAAAATCTGGCAAGAGTAGACTTTTGGGATCTTAATTCACCAATCAAGAAAACCTCTTAAGAGGTCTAATGCGACTATAAGCATGGCGATACTGAAATAAGCCAACATAAAACCTAATATTTCACAGCTTTCTTTCTGGAGAGGCTGCACAACTCCATAAAGAATCAATATTTCATAACAAAGCTTCATGGTGCGATAGCTACTTTAATCGGGTGTTGATCAGTCAGGTTGCAAGAGAATCACCTAGATCATGGTTCAATAGCTACTTTAATCAGGTTGGTCAAGCTAGCAAGAGAATCACCATCTAAGTGATCCACTTCATAAAGTATCACCTGAAGACCATTATCTGCTAAATGATTAATGTTCTTAGAACAACTTGCCAAATGAATGAATTCGAATGTTTCAAACAACCAAGCCACAAAATATCAAGATCATGATATACATTTTCCAACTAAATATTGTCATAGAGAATAAGAAAGCTTCCTCATTGGACAGCTACTTCTGTATAATATGCACCACAAAAAGGAAGGAATGAAAACCATCTGCTAATGTAATAATGCAGACAAATGGTATCAGTACCATACAACAGAGTGATTTAGCTAAACACATTTACAGAATAGTGGAATCTTTGTGAAGCGAATAAAAATCTCGGCAAGAAAATATCACTGTTATATTGTGCATCATGAAAAATCTCAAGTGAGTCAAGCCCCAAGCCACCTCCCATCCTTATAAGAGAAGGAAGCCAGGCTAAAGGTCACACAAGTTCAACACCTCCAACTGGAAGCGCAGTCATTTGCAAAGTTCTACCATTCCCGGTTGCGACAAATCGCAGAGAAGGCAAGGAGGGATCAGTAACAGATTCAATCTCAAGAAAGTTCAAATCATAGGCGCCCGATCGCTTCAAACTATATATGAACACAACCACAACCCATCCCAGCATTGAAATAGCCCAATAACTATTCATTCCATGAATCACACCCCAAGCAATCGCATACCCGACAATGATTCCTGATAAATGCCCAAGAAAACTTGCCTGGGGGACAATGATAGAAGTGAAAATTAGGGACTCAAAAGGTGCAAAACTGATGGGAAGCGAAAGGAATCCAAAAGGTTGAGCTTCGATGAGGGCTGCTTCACAGCAAGAATGGTCATCCACCCAAAAACAACACAGGAATACCCAACAGCCGTGACTCTCCGAAAATACTCGAGCTTGAATCGATGGATCAATACATGGTAAATGCCCAACACAAGCACCCCTGACAAGATGACCAGAACAAGGGTGTACTCTAGATAATACGCCACGCCAAGACCCATGACCCCCAGCTGTTCTACTACTCCGAGACTCCAAAGCGCACTCATATTGAAAACAAGATGCAAGACGCTGATGTGAGAAAACGCCGAGGTAATTATCCGCCAGTAATGCCCTTCGACGGCGGCGTCATAGCTCAGCCCAACATGCGAATAACCAATCCCTTTCTTCTGAATGAAGAACCATACCGCACAGCACAAACCTACGACACAGCTCGTCGCGGGTTTCTCCAAGATCTCGTAAAACAAAGGCTTCCCCATCTACAGAAACCTCAAATTACCTCCTCATCGCGCACGCATTGGAACTTCCGCGACTGCAAACAGCACGAGATTCCGCTCAATTCCGCTCTCGAATTATTCGGCAATATCAAGACACCCCAGATCAAAACACCCCAGAAAAACTGCCAGGAGAGGCACCGAACTAGGAACTTGGCTCTCCAGAACCGATCAAAGAGACGTTCTTCTGTGGAGAGATCCCTCTCAATATCTTGGGCTCAAGAAAGGAATCCAAGCCGGCTCTATATGAATTCTCGCTTTCGAAAGACCGAGAAAAAGCGGATTGAATCTCGAGAATTCGCAGCAGTAACTTCTCAGTAATAAATCTTCCAAATTTTAGATTTAACTGGGTCACCGACCGGGTCGCCGCGCGCCGTCTCGCTGAGCCTCGCTTGCGTGCGCAATGTATATACGAACTCCGTAGACAGCGACTTCTTCATTTTGCCTTTGTACTTCTGGTTTCTTGCCTCGGAGCAAGACCGGCTCCAGGAGCAGACAGCGTTGGCCCAAGATCTCAAATGGGCTTTTAGTTTTCTTCCTCGAATCCTATCGAAAGTACATCGAGACAAGCCGATTCTAGGACACGAACTCACGAGAACTAGAAAAGAAAAGGGGTTGCAGCCCAATCCAGGACTGCTGCAGGGCCCTCGGGAGTTTTTGGCATATCCTAAGGTCATGTTATCTCTGCATAGATTCCTGAAGTCTTCTTTGTCATATGTTCATGCCATCGACCAAAATGATTTAACTTCTTAAACTGAAGCAATTGTCATCATCGATGTACTTTTCTTAGGTGGAATGGAAACCTAAAATACTAGGCATTAAGGAAAAAAGACGATTGCTTAAAAGGATCATTTTCAAGTCATTTATGTTTATTTTTGTTAACAATTAAAGGGATAGAGCCCGAAAATTACATCGTTTAGTCCTCTAATAAAATATGATTCAATCCGATTCCCTAACAACAAAGGAAGCAAGCCTATTGGTGGCTTATTTAATACATAATTATCACCCGCATGGTTGGGTTGGATAATGCAATTTGCTAGCCAATCTATACATCCATTTCCCTTCCTAAAATTATGAAGAATCTTGGCTTGTTGAAATTACTTAGGTACACTTTCAATTTGAGAAATGAGTGTGTTACCAAAACGAAGCAACAAAATAAATTTTTGAGGCAAAGAAATAAATTCCTGTAAGTCTGCCTCCACGATAAGTTTAGTAGTACCAAAAAAAATTGCCAATTTGAGTCCCAAGAAAATGCTCTACAGTTTTGCTTTGAGTGAATAACACACTCCTACTATTTACGTGAATTTGGAAGCCAATCACCTTAGTCATCACGATTAAATCCACCTACTAAAGCTGGACAATCTATTTTCTGCTAATCAAGCAGACAGGATATTGTTACATATCCTAAGACCAAATTCATAGGTGTACTTGAAAAGGAAAAGTTTGTTTGAAATAATTTTTCATTACTCCAATTCCACAAATGCCAACAATAGGTTTGCTAACAACTGTTTAAGCAAATCAAGAGTAAAGGAATGACCCTTAAATCTATAGGTAAAATTTTCAGCCAAATAGCCTTTGGAAACTCACAATCCTAGAATACATGTATGGTGGTCTTAGAAGACTGGGACAAGAAGTGCAATAGGAATCTTCTGTGATTTTATGATGAAATCTTTTGTTATTAGTAAGTAGAGGCTGGTATGAAACCAATCACAGGAAACTTTTGATCATTTGCGGTCCATCCCATTTCCATATGAAGCTCCATAAGTTATTCATGGGCAAATGTTGTTTCGGTGATATTAGTTCATAAGGAAGACATCTATTGATTGAAGTTGAGGTTCAATAATGTATAGAAAAGGATTAACACTACGATACTCTTTTGGTGAAATGGCAATAATGATTGGAACTTTGATTTAATATAGAAGAGATCGTGTATTGACAACATGATACAATAATGACATGGCACTGTGGTATGGCATGAAAGATAAAACATGATTGAAAACCAAAAATACTAAGTGATAAGGAAAACATGGTTGCTTAAAGGGGTCATTTTGAAGTCTATCTATCTATTGAAAATTGAGGTGAGGTTAGGTAATGTATAGAGAAAGATTAACACTCAAATATACTCTTTTGATGGAGTGGAAACAATGATCAAAACTATAATTTAATATGAAGCATATCGCCTATTGCAACGTAATACAATATTACGGTATGTTATGGATTGTGTTATATAATAACAAGATGTCAATGGTATAATAGTATAATGTCATGACATGATCGAAGCGTTTGACTTTTTGATTCAGTGACGACGTCACTGGAGAGCAGAAGATACATAAGGAATGATCATTAGTCAATATTAAACATTCTCATTTCTATGGGGTGGATATGTCTTGGTTGCAACAGAAGCTGCCAACCCTCATTGCACATTCTTCTTTGTGGTTCACCCACTCAGTAGTACATTCATTTTCTTAATTTCTACAACCACCAGTCTTTTTCTTCTGTCATTTTTTTCTTACTTCGAGTCTATATAAAGCCATGACAAATCAACGAAACTTGGTATCACTCGCACCAAAACGTCATGCGAAGCACCAAAAGACAGAACCACGCATGAGTAGTGAAACGGAACCGCTTCAAGATGATTTCCATCATCAACTCAACGACGGCCATTACAGTTTGCAAGCTGATGGTCACGACAAGGGAATCATAATTAGCACATATGAGTATCCCCGAGGCCGCGAATACTGGCATGCGAGGCAAGCCTTCCTAAAGAGCTACCGTTTCTCCTCATCATCGCCGCCTCTAGAAGAAGAAGAAGATGATGATGATGATGATGATACTTGTGATCATGACCGTCCTGATGATCATGATCAGGTCAGTGGGTTTAAGGGGAAGCTCAAGAGGTCGATGAAGAGTTTTAATGAGTCCGCCGCAGGAATTGTAATGGAGGTCCGTCGAGGAATGACGCCCCAGAGGAGGCTCAAAATTAGGGTTTTCAGGGTCAAGCTCAATCTGCATTCTTCTTTGCTTGTCTTGACCATGAGATGTTTCATTCCTTGGTTTAGCAAAGTTGAGCATGTGCCGTGATCCACAGTTCAATTGGGTTTCACTCCAAAAGTTCTCTATGTGAATATAATTTGAGGTTCAAAGGTTGCAACCACTCTCCTTCCAAACTCCGTATGCGCCTATCAATATTGATTGAACTCTTGTGAGTTTAGCAAGAAGTACACATATCCACAGAATTTCTTGAAATTTATAAAAAATTAACACTTTATGTCATAAAGAACAAAGGGTAAAAGAAAAAATTCTACTTCTCGACGTCTCACTTTTACTTTATCAGAATTACATGATTAATATCACATGATATGAACTTGCGGTCCTGTCTCGCATGGCAAATGTTCCTCTCAAAGATACGTTTTTGATTTTTCAACGATCAAAGCAACATCTGTTCCATTCAAGATTTGATGTTGATGGACACCGTGGATCGCGGTACCATAAAAGATCTATTCTCTCTGAGAACAGCTCTCATACATACATGGAGTGTCTGACCCCACCAAAGCCTTAGTGGATGTTGTAGATTTCGTCCTTTTGATTCGGGCCAAAACTCATATCTCCTTATCCTCTCAGCCCCTCGACTGTCCACCAAACACTCTCGTGTAGTTTGCACTCATCAATCATCCACGCGCACACACCGACGAACGCAACAATATCTCTCTGAGCCTCCTCTTTCGTTCATTCTCTCTCCACCTCTTGATACTCTATTTCTCTTGTTCTTTTAATTTCGAAAACTGCTTTTGAACTTGTCTGTTTCTCTCTCAGCTTGGCCTGAAATGGGCAATTTTCAAAAGTAAATATTGCTGCTCGGCTCAGAGACTTCGCTTGTTGAGGTTGATAGGTGAAGAAGAAGAAGAAGATGAAGATACAGTGTGATGCGTGCGAGAGAGCGCCGGCGACAGTGATATGTTGCGCGGATGAAGCTGCGCTGTGTGAGAAATGTGATGTGGAGATTCACGCAGCAAATAAACTCGCGAACAAGCACCAGAGGCTTCTCCTCAACTGCCTCTCCAACAGCCTCCCTCCCTGTGACATTTGCCGGGTACTTCCCTTATCTGATGTGTCGGTCGAAGTTGATTTACCTTTTAATTTGTTCTTGTGTTCTGTGTTCTTAATGGGCAATCTGGTTCGAAACAAATCTTGTTCCAGAGCAATTTGATGCTCATAATATAAATTTAGAGATGGTTGCAGACTCAACTATTTATCTTGTTCGAAGTAACTAGTTGGTTTTCTATTAGCTTAAGCTTCTAATTCATAAAGAAAGTTGCTTATCATCGCTGTTGATGATTCTTTTCTCTGTCCTGTTAAATTATTCACGGATAAATCTCTCTGGCTAAATGTAGTGGCTGCTTATCGCTCAATTTTGCAGATTCAATCCTTATCTTTTTGTCTGAAGTGCATGATAACCCTGATGGCAAATCCTTATAGTTAGCTGACTGACCATGTTTGTTATTAAATCATAAACAAAGCGATTAACAATTTTACACCCTATCATGGCCACAATTTAGCTCCTTGGGGGCACTGTGAATTTTGCTGAATTGCAGATTCTCTGGTAATTTTATGATGATACAAGGTACAGACATTGTTTTCCACTCCAATTCGTCATCTCATGATAACTTTGACATACAGGAGAAGGCCGCGTTCATCTTCTGTGTCGAGGACCGGGCTCTCTTCTGTCAGGACTGTGATGAACCGATCCATTCAGCAGGGAGCCTCTCTGCAAACCACCAGAGGTTCCTAGCCACTGGCATTAGGGTGGCTCTTAGATCCAGATGTGCCAAGGACACCGACAAAACCCTCTCAGAGCCACCGAACCAGAGCTCTCAACCAGTTAAAACACCCCACCAACAGCTTTCTGTCTCGACTTCGCCATGGGGCGTTGATGATCTGTTGCAGTTAACGGATTTCGAATCTCCTGACAAGGTGATAAAGTGTGACCACTTTGGATTATTTATAGGCGAATAATGTTCTGTACTTGGGTTTCTGGTGATTGTTGCACTCCCAAAAATGTGACACAATGTCCTGTTATTTCTAGAGCTCGTTTTGATTTGTAATTTTCTTGCAGAAAGAGCAGCTAGAGTTTGGAGGGCTAGAGTGGCTCGCAGACATGGGGCTTTTAGGTGATCACATCCCTCAAGAGGTGGCTGAAGTTCCCCAGCTGCCGATGCCACAGTTGAGCAACGTCACATCCTCCAAGACCTCCAAATTCAATGTCTCACACAAGAAGCCAAGGATTGAAATCCCGGACGATGATGAGGAGCACTTCACTGTCCCCGATCTTGGATGAGAACGGAGGAGTTCACTTTCGAGGGTAGTGGTTGATAGGTTTGTTCATAGTCTGGTGTGTTAGTACTTAGTTACATATATATATGTGCGTGCATGATGCATCTACGTCTTGAAGTTACTCCATGAACTGCTTATAAAGTCGTCCTCAGTATCATGGGTTAGAAGACATAGCCAGGTACTTCTACTAGATTTCCTTTCTTTTTCTTTGTTAGAATTACACTTAAATTTTGTGGTTCTGTATTAAAAGTATCTGCTTATGCATTACTTTGTGACGACGATGAGTCGAGCTCATGCATGGATGAAATATACGGCAGGGTCGCCATAACCATCTTCTGAGTGAGTCTGCAGGTGAGTTCAGACACTATGGCCACTTTGTGTGTCCGCTCATCGCACTTTACGAAAATTACATTGGATGGAGAAACAGTTACCATATGCTCACTCACCCTAAGGCATGTCCTTGGAACAAGAGGAGGAATCATCAACAGCAATGAAGCTTGGTTTCATGCAATGTCTATCTAATTTTTTTCCAAAAATTACGGCAGATCACTTCTCCTTTGATCGATTTCTATGAATTTTGAGGGAAAATGGAAACAATAATTTAGGACAGGAAAAGTAAAATCAAATCTATCTTACTTTCAAATACTGAACTTAACAAAGTGTTCACCTCATTCAGCAGCTTTGTACGACGGAAACTCCGTAATGTTTACTAGTTTGTAATATTGTCATGTCATTAGGAACTTTCCAAATAAAAAAGTAACTTTAGATCTATGAATTTAACGGCAGCTCTTACACGAAGTTAGAAATTGTGCATACAGAAATGTAAGTTGCATGTATAATGTGATCAACAGCTTTTCAATGTGAAAAGTAACTTTAAACCCATTATACACCAGTAATTTCTAAGAATCGTTGGTGTCAAAAGTAACAGTAACAAGTACATTTTCAATTTGTTTGGTGACATCCAAGAACATTTTCAACACCTTAATTGCTAGTAACTTAGCATGAAAAGTTATTAACCGGTTAAGAAGATTACTTGCCAATCAGTGAAAAAAAGTTGTCTGTTCTTGTGGCTTTATCTGATCCAACGGTCTACATAATGGAGAAGGATTGAATCTTTTTCATTTACTGTGATTGAAGTGAGGAAAAGGCCCAAAATAGCAAGATAATAAATAATCCTCAGGACCTCAGACCAGGCCAGGCAATATTAGTGGTTTATAGATACAATGTTAATCAAGTAAATATCCTTCTTATTCCACCATCTTTGTGAATCAGTACTGACAAGAAGTCAGAACCACCAGTCCAGGTAAAAAGAAAAAAGAGATGAAACATCATAATCGCCGAGTTCTGAGAAGTCATTTTTCATTTAGTCTTTTCGCCAACACTAATAAATCTTGCACGATCAGTAACCAACTTCAAAGAAGTAAATTTAAGAGGGGAATTAAAGAAGCTAACTGTACAATAATCTTCAAAAATCCTACACAACGGACTCTTTCCAGTTCAAACATTACATGATTCAGTTCAGAAAAGCCAGTTGAGACTAATATTGCCAAGCCATGAGAAAAGTGGGAACTGTGCGAAAGCAATGAAGAGCAAGAGGTAGTGCAGCCTACTCGTATCGTAACTTCTCACCTCCGCAGAAAGGACTCTCTTCATCGTCTTCACCAAGAAAATACCCATACACAAGCAGGCCAATGGCATCATAACAAAGTACATGTATCTTAAGATGATTTTCCCGATAATGGCCAAGCACAACCCCGTGAATGTGTACCCACCATATGCCACAATATCCAACAAAGGTGGGTCGACACCACCCAGAGAAAGCAATGTGACCTTCAGCAACATTACTTGCAGGGACCAGCCAAGCAATCCTTTGACAAACAGCCATTGCAATGCTTCGGGACTAAACCTGAGAATAATTCCTTATTAAAATCTACCGAGAAGCTTGGGCAATGCGAATTTTCAGTGCAAAGCAAGCTGAAATGCTGGCATTATTTGCATGAAAGCAATTATGAGAGATCTGGAAAAGAATTTGTCTCCAAGGACAAATTGAGGATGTCTAACAAACAGAGGCATGCAAACTTCAACATCAGAAAAGGCAATACTTACTGGCCCTGAAGTCCCAACAATAAGCCAGCAAGAACAACATAGGTGCCAAAAGCCATGAATGGGATGTACAAGTCTGGCGCGTTGATATCATAAATAGGGGGTTTGTATGAGAGCCTTCCTCCCACAGGTTCAGTTATTCGTGTCCAGTGACCCTGAAGAAAGGAATACACAAAGCAGATTGATGAAAGAATGAACAAGAGTTACTAATAATTACTGCCCAGTGACAACATCACTTACTCTGTGAAGGAATGGGAATAAAACCACCTTCAACTTGTTCCTCACGTATTGATCATTTACTTGAAAATAGTACTGGGGATCAGAAAGGTACCTACTAATCTGCTCGTGCAGAAAGCAAAATCCAAAAGATGCCAAATGATACTCATCAGACGAAAACATATATAGAGGTTCCAGAATAATAATTTAGTACGTCAAGAATTTCATCTCAGCTATGCATAAGTCTACATACTATATCGTGTGATAGAGAACAGAAGACCTGTCCAATTCATAAAGTCAACTGTCCTTCAAATCAACAATAAACAACTAAAAGTTTGATTTGAGCAACTCATGAGCTTCCTTCTTGCCATTATTGGAATCCACTTAAAACACAGGACTACCAGGCGTCATTCTATGAAAAGAAAAAAAAATTGAGATGTAGCTCAAAAGGCAAGCAACAACTAAACAGGTATAACTTATCAGTACAATACTCACGTTGCTTTGTACATACTCAGAGCTTGATCCCAAAAATTTCTCTCCATATGCACCAAGGCCCCCTCGAATAAGTCCAGAACCAGCTCCATAAAGTCCATCTTCAAATGGGTTAGGCTTAGAGTGTGTCGGTGGCCTAGGTGCCCCAGGCTGCCGGTGTGGATTGACGTACATAACTGCAGAAGAGGCAGCCATACTGCACAACCACAAAAACTTCTGTCAACCCGTGCCATGCAAATGCCTTAGGTAAACAATCGCTAAGAGTCAAATCCACATAAAGAGGTTATCTATTTCTTTTGGGTACAAGTTATTCGTTTTCCTAATTCATACCAAAAGTCGAATCCACTTCCTAAACCAGTTTGCCGAATATGCGAATCATTAAAATGCAGCGACCTTTTTCCCCTTAGGCCTACATGTAACGAGATTTTGCAGACTAATGAGCAAAGACGCAGTCCGTGTGATTTACCATCACGCAAGCATTGCTGCGTTGAATCCGTCAACTGACTAGAAATAATTCGAGCATGGAAATGACACATCCCTCATTGACTAGACTAACAAGAAAGGATCATACCAAACAGTCAAATGAACCCCTATGAGCACGACGAACAAATGCTCTCGACAGCTTCCATAGGCTAAAAGACTTTCGCCATTACCAGAACCCACTCTGGCCTAAGCCATAGCTAACCATGCAAACAAAGCGGACATGAATCCAGCCGAACAAAAAGATACCAAACCCGTCCCTAAAAAAGCAACAGAAACAGGACCACCAATCCACCGAACTCAAGGCCCCCGTCCAAGCTACTCGATTCCACCCTAATCGAGCGAAAGACACACAACAACACAGCTGATCCGGCGGGAACGAAGACCAAACCGAACTGCGCTAGACGCGGGAAAAATCACTCAGAGACGAGGGAGCAGGAAGCGACCTGGATCCGGAACTCGGGCCTCGGAGAATCGACCGACGCGGGAACTTCGAACGACGATCGATGCGGGGTCGTCCGATTCGCCGGCGGGAAAACCTCGAACGAGAGGAGAACAAACGCGTCTAAGGGACGAAGAAGAAGAAGAAGAGGAGGCAGGAGAGGGAAATTGCCGGGAAGCTTGCACGAGCCATGCACGTGCCCGCACCGCCAATGATTGTTTTCTTTTTTTTTGTACCATCATCATCCACCCAATCGGAGGCTGACAGGTGGACCTGAACGCTCCTTCTTATGGGAACGATGAAGAAAAAGAAAATGTGAATGCCGCCGCCGACACTTAGAAAAAAAAGAGGTGCTTTTCTTTTCGATTTTTTATATTCTTTCTAAAATGAGAAAATGAGAAAATAAATATCCAAAATGTTATATGTGATTTCACCCCCAACAAAAAGATCTAGAATAAAAGTGCAATAAATTTATAATTATTTTGGTAATTTTCCTAAATTAAGGTAATTGATGTAAATTAATTACATTGGGATCTTATTAAATTAAATGAAAACAAAATCCTCGAGCACTGCTTACATGACAGGTGCATTTGTTATGACATGCATAAATCTATATTGTCAAAATAAATAAATAAATTGCTATAGTGAAAATTCCCATGAAATTAATATACAATTTGATGACTAATATACAAAATTAAAAAATTAAGGATGGTAAATTAAATATATTTTTTACAATATTTCTTTTGATAGTGCTCACAATCTCTATTATTTAATTACTTTTGTCACTTAATTTACGATTTGGATTCAAGGAGCCTGAGATCTCTTTCCTTCCTTAAGCTGCCTCTACCAGCTCAGCTTCATTGTGTACAAATTCCTGTCCATTCTCATCTTCCTCCTCTATAACAAGTTTTCATTTTCAAAAAAAAAAAAAAATCTCGAATGGAGGTTTTAAGTTTTAAGAGGCTGGCAGCCACGGCAGTGGCAGTGTCGATCCTTTGCGCGATGTTCGTGGTGCAAACGGTGCGGAGTGATCCTTGCAATGGCTACATCATCCGCATGTGCAATACAGAATGCGCCGGCATCAAGCCTTTTTATCCGTGTTACAAGCAATGCTTGAAACGCCAAACATGTCCTCCCGCCACTGCCGACACCCACAAGTCCAATGCCTTAAAGCCCGGTAATACACCAATCTCATATCTCAAAAGGACTTTACTAGATCAAGCTTACTCGTTACTATATTAGTATTTGGCTTGACATTGCCAATTTTACAATATGATTGCACTAGGATTTTTTTATCTGATTCTTCTATTTTTTGTATCAATCCGATTCTTTTTTATTATAAATTTGGTCTTCTATAAAATTTGGTATATTTATATTTTCATCTCTCTTGAATCACCAACAATTGAACCTTTTGCTTTATTTCCGACAAAAGGTTTGTTTTTTTCTATCTACTAGAGATTAGGAAGCTCTCAAACTGTAGATGCCTGAACAGTTGGAGGTAGGCAAGTTCTTTGTTCGTATTTTAGTTCTTTGATTTATTGGAATAACATTATTTGAGTTAATATTTTAATATTCTGATCTTTATTGTAAATCTGACTTGAATATCCTCAATAATTTTGATGATGTGTCGTATCTGTTATGTTGAGTCAAGAAGTTTTGAGTACACCAAACTTTTCCCTTATTGATTATGTTCTCGGGATCATTCATTGATAGAACATCAAGACAATCAAGTGCAGAAATTCTAATAGTGCTATGATATTGCTCTATCTAGCTGCTATATCTAGGATTTTGCAATGTTTGAGGTTGGGTGCTCCTGAGTCCTTTAGTATAATGTATGCCTTCTTACTGCCAGTGAGCAAAGATACAAATGATTTCAACTTTCTCCAAAGGCAAAGTTATGGATGTATCCTGTTTGCAATAATCTAAAGCATGTTTAAGCTAATTTCAGTACATTTGATGTTACCAAGAGCAGAAAGAGCTAGAGCTAAAGATGGATCCATTACTTAACCGCGCAAAGGAGATGGTCGAAAAGCAAAAGAGAATTCTTGAATATAAATTAGGCTTAGGCGTCTTGGACCATGAATTAAATCACTTGTGCATAATTGATGATAGATGCATTCACAATGGAACATGAATTTGATAGTTGAACTCACGCCAGTGGAGCTAATACCTAAAGTCAGCTGTCAACTCCACAAATGCATGTATCATCAATTACATACAAGTAATCTCATCCACGGTCCGCAACCTCTGAACCTGAACAATGTTCAAGAATTCTCTTTTGCTTTTCGACCATCTGCTTCGCGTGGTTAAATAGTGCATCAATCTCCAACTCCTGCTATTTCCGCTCCCGATATATAGATAGCATCAAGCTCACCACGATTGAATTAACCAAGCCCAGCCCGAGGAACTCAATCACCTCCCATTCTACATTCCCAGAACTCCTGCGACCCCCGACCTCTTCATTGCATCGTTCCCAAACATCAAAAACTCCCTTCCCTTCTTCTCTGTAATATTCAATATTAAGGCGGCGACCGGAGAACTCCTTCTCGATCTCAGTCGCTTGCTCTTACAATTTCTCTCTCTCGAAGAAGAAGAATGAAGAATGAAGAATGAAGAATGAAGCTTTTTCTCTCGTTTCCCCATCAAATGAGATGACCCCTCTCGCTTTTAAGGGCAACCGGCGAGTCGCGCACGGTGGCTTCTGCCATGCCATTTTTGAGTCTGCCTCCTCCTCCTCCTTCTCTGGCTTTGTTTGGCTTGTTGTACGTTGCTTTTTTCTGCAGAGAAGAAGCGTGACCGGGGCGTGAGGTGGAGAAGAAGACCAGCTTATGAATGCATTTAATCGTTTCCACCTACTACCTTCTCATCTAAACAATGATGGGGGATCCCTCCAAGTTCCAACACATCTTCAACAATGAGGTCCGTGTTGAAGCTCGTCGTGGTTGCCTTCTTCGCGTTCTTGGCATCGGCTATCCCCGGCGCATCCGATCTGTTGCGCCTGGGACAAAGAATGCTGCCACCGAGCTCAACAGCCGGCCTTCGAGAAATGAAGGAGGAGGCACTTATCTCTACAAAACTAAATAAGGGGCCTTGCCTGACTTTTATCGTAATCCCTTTAAGCATGTCCCTCTAATCATGTCTCTTTAATAATAACTGGTTCGAAACTCATAGCATTGCGCAGGCTTGGAACTTCAATTATTCTCGGTTTGATTTTGATGCTATGATTCAATAAAGTTAATGAAATTGTGATGGATATATATATTTTGTCGGAATTCACACGGTCAAGAAATATATGGTAATTTGAAATACATCAGTGTTCCCTTAACACGTTCTTTTGATTTTCCTAGAATATACTCAACAATTATTTTGTTCACAAACATTATTCCTAAGGATAGAATCATAACTTATAAATACAAAGAAGGAAATCAAAATATCCTTTCTAAACTCAACTACTCAGAACCCACCAACTTGCTTGGCGTAAAACATCAAGAATTTTCTTGGCTTACGTTATCTCTCTACCTCTCAAATTCCCAGTCGAATCCAACTTAGTGATTTATCATAAGTACGTACGTCATTGGTCGATGGAAACAATTTTTTCGAAACAAGTAGACAAAAACCCCAGAAATGAGCATATGCTTCGGTCACAATATATTTTACATCACGTCGCATATCTTTAACATTTACACGGGAATGAGAACGAGAACGAGAATGAATAAATCATACATAATATTAACCAATCCAAACATCTGCTTCCAAGATAGATAATGCACAAAGCCGTCCAATAGAGCGGCCCGCGAGCTACAGTCAGAACTAGAAGCGCTCCGGCGTGCGCTCGAACATGATTAATTTCTTGGAACGGCAACCAACTATACTCATGCAACTTTACTTTGGTAAAGGCATTATTGGTAACTTTCTATTTTTTGGGTAAAACCAAAGAGACTGAATTCAAATTTAATAGATAAAAGAGAGTAGGCCAACGTGTAGATGACGGGGCGTGGGGTTGAAGTTGGGGTAGGTGGGCACGTTCGGCGATGCAGGTGACTGTTAAATGCTTTCTTCGTTTTCAAGCCAAAAACCAAAACCAAAACCAAAACCATCACGGGGTCCCTACTCTCTCCCCTAGTTGTCTCCTGCCCACCCACTTGACATGTAATAAAACTCACGTTTTAGCTTTCCCATGTGATCTCTCCCCAGACGCCACATTAGGTAGCTGATTTCAACAAGACTACACCAGTAGCCAGCCAACCTCATTCGAATTTGAGTAAAAAGTAAAGCCAAAGCGAGGAAAGACCAGCGACATCAATGATGATGGCTATGCGCCACTTAGAGAAACAAAAGGCAAAAGTTAGACAAAACGACCAGGGCGCATACTTGCCCCAACAAGCCCAAAAATTTATTAGGATCATTTATATATCTTAAGAAAGTAAAAGAGTCTGATGAGACCATATGCAGCAGGGGAGGGAGAGAAATACAGAATTAGAAAAGTTAACCGGACCCTCTCCAATTGAAAATGGAAGCAAAGCAGCAACGACTAGTCCTACGGGAAAATCAGAGAATCGAAGAATTGGAGCTTGTTCCAATGTGCGCTTTCATTCCGTGCCTTTGATCAAGCTGAGGACGTCTTCCTCAGTCGGGAGGGCGGGAATCGCTCCCTTCTTGGTGGTAGTGATGGCTCCGCATGCATTCGCAAACTTCAGGACTTTCCTCAGTTTCCCTTCATCCTGCAAATCGACATTCCATACGTTATCTGACAAATCCCAATGATTATAAAGGAGAGCATCAGAATAGCAAGCGATCATTATTCCGGAAATGTAAGTCCGATACGTACTTCGAGAATGGAGTGGTCCTCAACAACGTTGCAGAGGAGTGCTCCAACGAAGGAATCACCAGCCCCGGTTGTGTCAATCGTGTCGACATGGAATGCTTCCACTTGTCCATGAAAATTCTGAATTTTGGCAGAGACAAAAGGAAATGTTAGTGGTCCAGTGATTTTTAATTTTCCCAGAACAGATCAATTTCCTTTCCCTTAGCCAAGGAACATTTAAATAAGACTTGATAGCTCCCGCAACAATTCATGCTTCGGCAACTTGTTATTCTTTTTTCTATGAGACTCAGCAGAATATATATCAGAGTGGAGAGGAGAAAGACAGATACAAAGCCGTATTCACACAACAGACAGCGAGGGCACGGCTTCAATCCACAGTTGGCTGCATGAGACATAATAAATTCAAGCCGACACTGAACTAATCCAAGAATGGTCATACCAACCGATCCACGCACCTCAACAATAGAATAGGACATCCAAGTAAAGCGTTGTATCACATAAGGACATTACTTTTCATATAACTCTCACTTTAAAAATATCAGTTGGAAACAAAATAATCCTGCATCACCGAGCAAGATTGCCAACAGCAACTGCTAAAATAAAGTTGTCCGCACATTAATAACATAGAAAGAAGAACTCCCCATTTTTCCTGTTGGCATATTCCAATGCTGCTATTGCAAAATGTGACCGAAAGAAAATGACCCAATTTAGATTTAATATTAGTGTTGAACCATTTCTAACAGGATAATTTGTTAAAGTATGCGCTTGATCTACTTCTTCAATTCCTAGACTGTCTGTTTACCCTCTCTACACCAGACCAACCTCCCACATAAAGAGGTGCATAGCACCATAGTTAGTTGTAGCTGCCACACTAGGGACTACAACAAAAAGTCAACAGTTTCACAAAAAGAAGACAAGTAGGAATTTCAGATCCACTGACCTTGGTATAGTATCTACAACCCTTCTCCCCCAAAGTGACAAGGAGAAGTGTCAAGCTGGGGCGCCACAATGACATTGCAGATTCATCATCAATCTTGTCGCTCCCTGTGAGGAACTCCAATTCAACATCACTCACTTTAATGATATCTGCCATGTCCCAAATGCTCATGATCTGCTCACGAGCCTCCTCAGGTGATGGCCACAATGGAAGTCTGAGGTTTGGATCATAGGAGAGCAGAGCCCCAGCGTCTTTGGCAACTTGCATTGCTCTAAGATGGGCAGATCTGCATGGCTCCACAATCAAACTGATGGATCCATAATGGAAGATTTTCCCCTGTTAAGGGACACACATAATTGAGAAAAACACGTTAGATTGAGGATTTCTGGTCAATCAAAATTACCTCACTAAACTTTTCCAATGTTGTAATACAAATATATAAAGACAAGTGATATATGAGTCTGATACATTAAGTATGCCAATCTCATCTTCAAGAAAATTTTCAATAAGCTAGTTTTGCCAAGTGAAGTTATGTTTATTAAACTTCCATCTTTTGCATAGTCTAAGAACTGGAAGTGAAGTAAGCGGAAGTCACTGGCAAAAGGCCAATGAACCCCAAATAAGTCAGATAACCAGTCCTAAGAATGGTGCCAACAGCAGGTAATCTTCAAGACTTATATTCCTTCATGGGCTCATCCAATCTCAACATTATATATCGTTTGGTATCACAATGACGATGCTGTTCATTAACGACAGTACTAATCCACCTGACCCATCACATCAATTTTTCAATTGAAACCAAATTTCTAGACCGCCAATTGAGCACACCTGGGCTGGGATAATCAGATCAGGGAGCCAAATCTCAAATATAAAGATCACCAAAAAACAAAAATCACGCCTTTACTCAATAATATAAGTTCCAAAAATCACCCCTTAGTTGATTATCAAGTTAGTTTTAACAACAACATTTAAAATAAAAGCTTTAACATTTATGACGATGAAGCAGTTTATTTACAGAAAACAAACGGGGGCGGGAGGCATGGTCAAAAAAGATCGCCTTCCGAAGTCAGGAAAAGCCAACCAAAAGTCAAAGCTTTGACCGAGAAGCGTGCGCGATCCGACGAACGAGGTTTTGCCGCACGCGCGACAAAATAAATCCCACCCCCCCGGGGAAAACTCGTGATCGACGATAAACAAATATCCAATCCCAATCCCAATCCGGGAGCAGATCATATCCCCCGGTGCATGTCCAGTTACCAACTGTTTATCGAAAAAAAGAAATCCCGATCTTTTATTTTATAAAAATTGACAGGCGATAATATCGGTTGTTGGGGGAGAAAAAAGAAAAAGAAATAGAACAAAAATCTCTCCAAAAGAATCATCCTGGGCCCACAGTGGACCCGGGAGGGATCATTCATCGAAGGGTCCCACCCAAAATGCCGTCACGCGCCTTGCACGTGAGATCGCAACAGTCAAAGACGAGAGCGACCTCGCGTGGCCACACTCGCTCACGCTTCCTCAACGAAGATCCACGCACACCCACGCGGAGATCTGATGGAATATCAAGGGAGGAAGAAGATGGAGAAAATCGGCAATGCGGAAGTCCCAATTCTAGCCGTCAGATCGGTTCGCGGGACGTAGTGACGTGTTCCGATCGCAAGGGTCGGGCCACGTGACGGTGGGTCCCGATACCGAAGCTCGAAGCTCGATCCCACCGCAATTCACGGCGAATGAACAACGGGAACGGAGGGGGCGCGCGACGAGAAAAGCAACAGAAGGACGACCGGATCGATCGATCGATCGATCGAGGGAGATGGAGTTCGAAGCACTTACAGATCTGATCAGCTCGAGATTGAGCTCCTCAGGCTGCAGCAGCATGTCAGCGCTCGGGTTCCGGTAGAACATGAACTCGCGCTCCCCGTCGGCGCGGAGCGTGACGAAGGCCAGCGCGGTCCTGGCCCCCTGGTCGAAGTTGATGCCGTCCCCGTTGACCCCGTTCTGCTTCAGGATCCCAGCGAGCATGTGCCCGAACTCGTCGTCGCCGAGCTTGCCGACGAACGCGGACCGGCCGCCGAGGCGGGTGACGGCGATCGCGACGTTAGCGGGGGCGCCGCCGGGGGCCTTGAGGAACCCGGGGGCCTCCGCCAGGGAGACGCCGGAGGCGGTCGGGACGAAGTCGATGAGCATCTCGCCGAAGCTCACGATGAGGCCCTTGCCGTCGCCGGAGATGCCATTGCCATGGGAAGCCATCGGGATCGCGGGGAAGGAAGGAGATGAGGGCGACCGTATATGTAGAGAGAGAAAGGAGAAGAGGAGAGAGAAGAGGAAGGAAAGATTTGAGGCTTATTTATAGGGGAGGAAAAGGAAGGAGTGGTTGGGTCCGACTTGGAGAGAGATAGACGACGGAACCAGAAGAACGAAAGTTCCGGTTTCAAGAAATTCAAAATATTATATTTGCTAAATATGGATAAATCGAGCTTATCTAATAAATCCAGGATAGGATTAATTGGCCCTTATCTTTGCAATTTTTTAGATAAAAAGGACTCCTTTATTTTATTTTTAGCCTCGATTTAAAAAAAAAATTGGCCGGAATTAAAGAATTTTTTTAGGAGGGATTTATTGAAAGGATGATTAATAGAAAAACAAGACTTATCCGATCATAACACGCTATAAGTAAGACTTCCGACGGAATAGGATGAACAAAACCCTAAATTAGATGTTTTCCGAGAATAGATCTCGCGGCTGTTGCGTTACACCACACGTGTCTTGATGGAGACATAAGAACCGCTGGATTGGGGAAAACAAAAAAAAGGAAAATTTGTTGATAAGCCAAAAGCAACCGCATTTCTAGGTTTAAATTAATTTGGGGTGGTTTTATCTTTTACTATTCTTTTTTTTTTTCTTTTCCAAATTTAGTGGGGCATGCATTTTGACATTTTTTTCAATATGCCGAATTTTAAAAACTCTAAAAATGGAAATTGCCATGATTTTTAGATCCGCATGTATGTTTTTTTTTTACTAATTTCTGGAAATTTGGATGACATGGTGAAGTTTGATGAGGAAAGGGGAAAAAACTGCTTATATGAATCTAGCTTCATTTGGTTATAAGATTGCCATGTGTGTCCTTGTATAGTTGTGACCGCCTAAAACTCAATAGTTTTAATTATTAAAATACAATCGAATAAAATCGATTGAGGGCAAGTGCTGAAATTAGGGAAGCCTAATGTAATTCGTATTTGAAATTGAAAACTTAAAGCAGAATCAAATCCAATCGGTCTCCTTCATAATCTAATGAACTCCTTCATTAATGTCGAATGAAGCGCATTGTTGGTGTTGAATGTCTTGAGGATAAGTTTGCACATCCTTTATTTTACTTTGATACGTCCCATGTATCTTTTAAACGAGTCATTCCATTTTAAATCACAATTTTTTTTTACCATAATCTATAACAGCCTTTTAAGTTGCACATCACTATGGAAATGATGAGTAATTACCTTTCAATTTTCCGTTACATACAATTATCCCTTGGCCAATGGGTCCTTCTCACACAATATTCAACTTCCTTTCTTGTTTCAAATCAATTGATTGTCATCGTGTGTCACGATCTCTACCAAAAAGCTCCCGATGACTAGCAACTTGCCTTCATTGGCTTGTGGGCTTTGTGGGCCAATCATGTTTTTCATGATATTTGTAAATGATGAATTTGTCGGGATATCCCATCAAGTGGGTTTTGAAAGTTAAGTGTGCGGTTATAGTTTGTCCAATGCCAATAGTTTCTTTATACAATTGAATAGGTCTATAATTGGAAAGAAGGGAGAGAGTTTTTTTAAGTTTCTCATTTCCTATGTTTCGTATGTTGGAATATCAACCGTCACATCATACCGTATACGGCTGTAGATTTAGCAAACTCAATTGGTACATGCTCAATTGGAATTCACTGCACAAGAGAGAGAGAGAGAGGGGGGTGATCGCCCGGAAACTCAGCACAACCACCACATCAGTGGTCGCTTCGCCGAGGTGCACCACCGGAACTCACCGCACAAGAGTGAGATTTTGATTGATCGTTAGGTGAGCATAGCACCTAATGGTGGTGGCAGCAACCGTCGGCCCATCGAGCAACAACTCAACCGCAACCCGTTCTGCTTTCTCTTTCTCACCGTAAACATCTCGGATTTTCTTCTTAATCCAACATAAAAAGAAAGGGAGGAAGGATTCCGATCCCATCATCGCCATCGCCATCGCCATCATCGCATTCCCCTTCCTCCCCAAAAGAAGGTTTCAGACAAGACGTGCAGAACGCTGTCTTCCAGACACCATCCCGAGCTTTATTCCATTCCAGTTCCATGGCCGAACGCGAACATCCAAGATAAGATTCATCGGAGCTGGATGCAAAAAGCCCCCCTCAGGAGATTCTCGCCCATGGAAAGAAAGCCTCTTTCCCATGCTTTTTTCCCCTCGGGGGAGAATCCAAGGTGCGACGTTGCTCGCGCGGAGAAGACGAACGAAGCTGAGACGCGAATCGAATCGGATGAATACCCCTTTTGTCGCAATCATCATGCAAAGAATCGAACGTCTCACTCCGTTTATCGCCCATCGAGTCGCGAAAGTTTCTCCTTTTCCCACTGCTTTATTGCTACTTGCTAGCATACGACACCTGCCCATAATTTCTATCTTACTGAACTGCATGAGCAAAAGACAAATGATTCCGAAATTCGTAAAGCATGGACGATGGAATGACTTGTTAAGGATTCACCTATTTCGCAAAAAAAATAAATGATTTGAAATTTATTTTCTTAAAACTTAATCGTTTGTATCCCTTCGAATAATTAGTCGATGAAAATTTACTTTTATTATCTATAGTAATTGAAGTCTAAAAATTTTCGTGGACAATGAAAACATTTTTTGCTCATTCGATTTTATAAACATTATAAGGGATTGTTATTAGGAAATTGAATTGGGATCCGAGCTAAAATTGGTCTTTTTTATGAGATAAAAAAAATAATTGGAACCAGAATTGAGACTCGAATTAAAGTCGATCCTCGTAAGGAAATTGAATCAATGTATGTGTTGTTTCCATAGTAATTATTTATTTCCACAGGAGGTATCATCCAATGAATCCCACTTTGCTTTGATAATGGAACAGGTTAGATTACGTTATCCAACGAATATGATGAATATTAGTAAGCAAGATTGCCAACAGCAACGGCTGAAACGCAGAAATAAGCAAGATCTGCATGGCTCCTCGATCCTGCTGATGCATCCATGATGCGAAAAACACGCGTCGGATTGAGTTGAGACCATCAATCTGCTGACGTGGCGCCACGTTTCGATCGCAGGGTGACCCAGATAACCTCCGTCCCACACGATTCCCAGAGAATGCACCACACGAACGAAGACGAGCGAAAAGAATATTAACAGAAGAAGGACGATCGATAACACTTAAGGCTCTGATCAGCTCGAGATTGAGCGAAAAGATGACAATAAAGTCTATTAAAGCAAAATTTTGGAAGATTCAAGGTAAGATAGCAATATAAGAAATATAAAGATATAGCATCCCACTGATATAGTAAGCATAATATTGATATATTATATATATAGAGTGAAAATAAAAATCTACTTAGTTTACTTGATTTAACAATGCGACATAATTAATTATGTATACTTAAACATTAAAATATTAACAATTGATTTAATCTTGTCCCAAACTTTTCTTTATTATGTACAAAATGCAATGTGTGTCCCAATCTTAGCCCAAACTTCGCTTGTCTCGTAAAGATGCATTAATTTTAGATGGAGCCTCAATTTTGGTCTCAACTTTTTGTTATATCATAAAAAAAAGTACCTCACTTTTAGTCGGTACCCAAAACTAGTTATAATTCAAGTTTAACCGGTTACTGATGAATTCTTTTATATATGTAAATACTTACTTTTATATTTGGAAAATTTAGGAAAAAGGTGACAGAAAAACTAAGTATCAACAGGAGAAAATTTACTCGAATATTACTTCATATAATATATGGGAATTTAAAAAGCCACTGACTCATATAAGATTGTTTGTTAGTTGCGGCTTTGAAAATTTATCAAAGATGTGGAAAAATTACACATGACTAATAGAGAAGATTTTGGTTCATAGATATAACCTTACTAACTTAGATTTTAGTTATTGGTTTTGTGAAAAATAATAATTTCCTTGAAGTCACTTGTTAAACAAGCTTAATTAATAAATATTCAATTTCCAATACATCGATTTTAAATATCGTAAAGACTTCTATATTAATCAAAAATACATTTCTATACGCATCCTCTCCACTTCGTTCTCCTCATTCGTAATGTTGGCACAAGCCCGCCACAAATACCACGGGAAGAAACCGGACACCTCCTCCCGATCCTCCAGCTTCATCTCCTGCTCAAGGAACCTGAGGGTACCCTCCTCTTCCATGGACCGCCGCGGATGGTGCCCATTAAACTTCTCGGTCGGGGGTTGCGCACGCCATGTTCGACCACTCGGGTCGCCCTCTTCCGGTGCAATACAAGGTTCTTGCTCTTGGCCGTCTGAGAGAAATGACGACCGGCGGCGCGTGCTCTCCTGCCAGTCCCCCGTGGTCACTCTGGTAGAATTACCTCATCGGCAAATCATCATTTAACATGGAGTGATGCTTCTTGGAAGCTGACGATTTTCGTGGAATCATCATAGTATCTGGATGCGTAGAAGATGATGCCATTGTTGAATCCGGAAGAAACCCGATTTCTCTCTCTAATTCTTCTTGTTAGTCTCACGACTTGCATTGAAAGCTTCTTGTTAGTCTCACGACTTGCATTGAAAGTTCGTACGTTGTTAGGAAGAGAGAGGACCGATTTTAGATAAGTCATCATTTTTTTTTGTATGCCCATCAAATAAGTATAATTTCAAAACTTGAGATTGTTATCCATTAATTTTTCCTTAATTTTTGCAATAATGTGTACGTGCCTATGTCTCCTGAAAAGCACTTGTTTTAGATCGGGTATCAGTTCTGATCCAAACATTCTTTTCTTTTGGTAAGGTAATATTTGTATAGATTTTCAACCAACCAAACTTTACAGCAGTAAAGACACTTAACACCAACTTGCACTCAGCTCACCACAAGTGAGTGAAAGGGTACCAAGCTCAAAAACCAAATAAACATAAGCTACAATACAGCAACTAACACAATGAACCAAGAGGAGGTGAACCCCTATTTACAATAAAAATAGCTGGATCCAAACCCCAGCAATGTTGTATTCTCCTATTCATAGGAGTATCTTGAACCACTTTGATGGGCATCGCCTTGTCCTTGACTGCCTTAATGATACGGAACTTCAAGGATGGAATGTACAAGGCACTACCACGGAAAATGATATTATTTCGGGTCTTCTAAATAACATAGCAAAGGGCTCTGAAGGAGAATTGGGCAATCTCCTTATAGAATTCCTTTCTAGAGAGGGATTACCTGGCCCACCAAAGTATATCCCTCCATGTGCCGTCCTGCCACAAAAGGTTGCACTTGCCAGACCAGAATAGAGCAAGGGATCTCATGACACTGCACCCAAAATAGAGGTGGTCTATAGAGTGCGAACCTATATGACAAAAAAACACATGCTACATCCGAAATTCTACCATAAGACAATAAGAATGTTTGAGTAGGAAGGCGGTTCCTTGTAATAAGCTAAAGAAGGAATTGATGCCTCAGAACCAAAGTCTTGTTCCAACCAAAGTCCAGTTCTAATCCAAACATTTTTTCTGTCTCAAAAAATAGAACAAATTTTAACTCGTGTAACAATTCTAACCAAAATTTTATAATAAAAAAAAAAAGCACAAAGTTTAGGTTGAGTTCCAATTTTATTGTTTCATAAAAGCACCAACTTTCAATCAATATTCAAATGTTGCCCCCATCATGTTTGCGTCCAATAATACCATTAAAAATTGGATGTTCCATCTCACATGTACTTGGTGGAAACTTGACAGGATTAGATTTGGGAATTAATTGAAAATCGGTGCCTTTTTTATAAGATCAAAAATAATTTGGACTAGAATTTGAAATCGAGCCAAAAGACAAACAAAAAAAATCGGAGCAAAATTGGACTTGACCTAAAATTGGTGGTCTTTTACGAGACAAAAAAGTTTCAGCCAAAATTGAAATTTGAACTAATGTTAGTGCTTTTTTAGAGAATTAGGCCTAAAATAATGTGGTCACATGCAAAGTACATTGCATAATTTTGTCTTGGCCACATTTAATTAATGATAGTTATTTTATCGATTTATCATCCTCAAACATCTATGTTTTATTGAGTTAAGATTTTTTAGAAAAGTGATAAAAAGAAAGTATTTCAAATATACCCGTAAAGGCTATAATTTGTTTTAAGCACAATTTCTTGATAAATTCTTAAATGAAATAATCTTTTTAACATGATGACATGCTTTCTGTTTAGCTAAATCAAGTATATTTATGAAATGAATCACATAATATATTTCATTCAACAAAACTATCAAATATCGAATAAAGTACATTTTTGAATGGTACAATTCTTAATTGTTTCCTTGATTCAACAAAATATAAGAATGAATGATATAGCTTATTTAATTCTACAAAATTTAAGGGAAAAAAGTTATAACTTGATTTATTTGGAACACGCATACTTACATTAGGTTGATTTTTAATTTTCTTCTTTGGAAATCCACATATATATAAGATTATGTCTGTTAAAACCAAATACATTTACGAGATATTAATATTGAAAATAATGTTATCCAAAATATACACAGTTTGATATTGATTTTAGACAATAAATAATAGGGGTGTGTAATAGGAATCGCCCAAACCGGATTAGACTGGCTGGTTTTTGGTAGTTCTCATAGCCGACGATCTGGTTCCCGGTTCCTATTGGAACCAATGGCCAGTTGGTCCAGTTCTTGATTCCAAGATGAGAACCAAACCGGCTAGATCGATTGGACCATACCAATAGTTTTTAATATCAATATTTTAAAATTTCTCAAGAATTTGAAAAAAAAAAATTCTTTAAAGTCTTAGGAAAATACAATTACATACAGATTAAAAGGACAAATCGATAAAGTAGTGTATAAACGAAGTAGATTATTTTTGAGAATATACTATAATCGTAACAATTTTTTCCAAAAAGAAAATTACCAGTTCCATCGGACCGGACCAAATCAATCGATCAGTTCAATTCTCGATTCCAAGATCGGCCGGTCTGGTCCAAGGTCCCAAAATCTAGGAACAAGGAACCGATCGCCCCTATTAAATAAGAGAGAAGTTCATAAGATTATTGTATTGTGCATTTTCTATTCTTTCGTCTTGTAGCCACGCGAGTCCTCTTAAAAGGGAGGTGTGCCTGCAAAAATGTCAACAAAGGTGATGCATGATTGTCATCAGCTCAAGCTAATTCCCTTTATTAAGACCGTGACTTCTATTTACCCAATTTGCCATGGGACAAATGGTGAGTCCGAAGTGGATCTTGACCTTGATTGACTCAAACTCCCTTCAATAGAGAAAGAGGCCGCCGGTAACCATGAATTAAGGCAAGGTACGGTTTGACCATGGGGGAAGAGATGACTTCGAGTTTTAAATTAGCCACTAAAAGGGAATGAAAATGCCATTTAAAGAACATATCTTAGATTAAAGAAATCCATTTAATATAAAAAAAAAATTAGATTTAATTTATGATGAAGCTAATTTTATTCTAATTTGTCTTTTCTAGTTTTTCTGTTATACGAGTACTGAAAAAATTCTATCAATGTCCATGTCAACAAAGTTTAAGACTTCTAGCTACATTTTGTACGTTCGATTTGACCAATAATTTGGCTTAGTAATTTGTATACTCAATGGATGATGGCCCCAAATAAGAGAATGTAAAAATTATCGACACCAATAAATAAATAAAAAGAAGACGGATTATCAATGTCCGTTTAACTTCACGAGAGTCTCGAAAGTTTAAGATTGTAATTGATTGTGGGTACCTACATGTGAACATATAAAGCTAGAATAGTCCCCCTGAAAGTTGGGGAATGTGCAATGAAAATCTTACTCAATCATTTCTGGACCCAAGAAAAGAAAAAAAGAAAAAAGAATTGCTCAACTATGTATCCAAAGCAGATGCATCGTGAGGGTCACATCGTAACTCGATTTCGCATTTAACCATACTAATTAGCTCGTCCCCCGGTGACTCTATCAATGCCTAACGTACTAATAATGAGTGACAAAATCATTCATTAGGATCGGGATGAAGGATGCTTGCCATCTTCTCCGATCGGACTTGAACCGCACGAACATCACAAGACGTCACTAGCAATCTATAAGCTAAAACAACCAAAAAAAAGAAACTAAGTAAATATTGATTTTAGACCCGATCAATGGGAGGACGGCCTGCCCCGAACGATGAAATGGGTGGATTTGGGCAAGTAATTCCCTTCATTGGACTCAACCCATTTACCGTATCTCGATAGCTGAGCCCAGTAAATTTTTTTTTTAAATCCAATATTTTTTTTTTTAAAAATATGGTCGGGCCTAAATAAGGACATGCAAGTGCCGTTCACGCCTATTGATGTGGTATTAGTCAGGGACACCCAATGTTTTTGCACATGGCATTTAGGGGTCCGTGAGAGGACGGTGGCCCCTAGTTTTTTCAACTTCCACCATTTCCTCGCTTTCCAACTAATTAAAGGTTTGGTTTTGGGCGATTTCCATTAGCAATTCAAGTTGGAAATCTCAGCTATCATTCCAACTTGCCCCTCCAAAAAAGAAATAATAAAATAACATAATTGACGACAAATCTGACTCATCATCCACTAAGTCATTCATTAATTTTAAATTTTTTAATTAAAGTTAGATTGCTTTATAAAGTGTGCTTTTTTTAAAATATCATATAAATCAAAATTATTACAATTTATCACACGAAAAATATTTTTAATTTAAAGTTGCTTGCATTTTTCCAAAAGTTTTACCTTTTTTTTTCTTTTTTGCTAAGACCCAACAAATTTTCCTTGAAAGCCAAATCTAGTGCACACGGCATGGACGCACGTGCGGGGCTTTTGGCAGTTTACGCAAGGATGGTCAAATGAATTGAAGAGTATCAATTTCCGCGGCCAATCGGAAAAAGAAAAAGGACAATTTCCTGTCAACTAAGCGTTGGATTTTTCAACGATCACCGGGCACTTAATATAAAATAATAATAAAAATCTCCAAGTTGGGGTTTTAACATTTTTATTTTTATTTTTGGAAAAACGGTGGTCCCCATGCCCAAATATTTTATGTTAAATACCATGAAAGTCTATGTCTGACTTATACAAACATATGCACACGCGTATCTCTTTAGATCCTCCAATGGCTAAAGAGTACTATTTTAATTTAATTTCCAAGTCACATGACTAGGTCCGACTAATAAGATAATTAGGTACTTGAAATTTAAAAAAAAAAAAGGTGCAATCTTTTTTTTTTATAACTCTTGTTTTTCTGCGCGTGCAAGTGGTCAAGACTCAAAACACCCATCTGACGTATGTCCGAGAACAATAAAAAGTCAGTACCTTGTCATGCTCGAAATCTGATATGTTTCCTGCTCGGAAAAAGAAAATCAATAATTTTATGGGCGTGCGATCATGTGTATGATAAGCACGCATGCGGTACACATAAATAGTCCTAATCATTTTGGTCATCGGAAAATTGAATCCAAGATGCCTAGTCTATGATTAAATGGGGGCCTAAATTGTCTTTCGATGTCTTGTGATTGAGGCCTAATTTTAATGCTACAGAAAAATTATCTAAAAATTCTAAAATTTATTGCGCTTTTGTCTAATTAGTCATAATTTTTTTTTTAATTTTGCCAGTTCAATTATACACTTTTCCTTTTTGCACATTTTACCAATTAAGTGATCATAATTCATTGACGTAGCTGTTGGCTATTTGATGTAGTACAACAAGTATTGACGTTGATAATTTTAATAATAATTTTAATATTTTTTTCAAATATTTTTGTTGACTTTTTATTTTTCTTTTTTTTCTTTCTTCTTCCTTTTGCTTTGGTGGTCGGACCTCACCTATTCGATTGACTTTGCCTGAATGTACTTAATTGACAAAAAGTGCAAACATTTAAGAATGAATTAGCTTTATAAATTTAGAACTTGTTTGGACAATTTTCGTTTAATGGCAGTGACATGAGCAGTTGGGTGGATCGACCACGCGAGCAATTTATACGTTGGGTGGGAGTTAATCCCGTTTTAAGTAGCTTTGCACATTGGTCGAATGGCAAACGCCGCGCGATCGAGTTCAAAACACGTGGTATGGTTAATAAACGTGTCGTGTTCGAGGGCCTGAAATCGAACGTCCGTCGCGACCATGTAGCCAGCGAGAAGGACAGCCTGCCATGGCCCAGTAGGGTCCCCAGACATGCAGGGATGCGGGGCCCCATGGATTGATGATGGGACCGTGACATTTCAAAGCGATGATGATGATGATAGATCTATCTTCCCTTGCCTTTGAAGGGACGGTACCATTACAATTACAACACCAACCTCTCTCTCTCTCTCTCTCTAAAATGTGTCTGTTGCAGTTGCACAATTTGCCGTGCGAACCACCCGACAGGCGACAGCTAAGTTGAGGTAGAGAGTCCCAACTCTTTTGTTGACCGGACGGGTGATCCGTTTACATGCACGGCCTGCTAAGCAGAGATTATTGAAGTAGAATCTTGGTTGAAAGGCCAATCGAATTAGCTATACAGAGGACTACTCTCTCTAGTTTTCCTTTTTGTGTCTGGATGACAGTGCATAAATGATACGATGAACCATGATGAACGCGGAAAGATCCTATAGATCATATTCTCTTAGATTGAATCGATATGAGGAGTGATTTTACGTGATGAATTTAAATTTTCTAGTATCTGCAAGGCAATAAGGCTTTGCAATCAGGCCAATTCTACCCAGAAATTGAATCGATCCCAGGTTCCCGTTAAAACCAGTTCGGTTTCATAAAGTCAAAATTATAGTTTTTCTCTGGATATCTCCTTTATATATATATCATAAGGGGTTGGGATCGTTGGATCTATAGAGAGAGATGAAGGAAGATAGAAGAAAACAGACAGATCTGGAGATATGGAGGGGAAACCCTAGTGTTTATGGAAGTGCTTGATATAATATAGAACGTCGTATAGTGTACACGTAAGGTAGTACAATATTTCGAAGGTTAGGGTTATGGTGTATAGGAATTTTACTAAGTAAAGAAATGAGATATAAGTAAATATTAAGCTAAGCAAAATCTCGAACATTAAAGATTATGTGTAAAGCAAAGAATATGTAAAGTATGAAGAGCAGAAGTATGCAAAAACACCAAGATAAGAAGAAACCGACCATATAGGTGGTAATATGAAGATAATATGGAAGTATATGTTACAGATCTGGAAAACTGTAAATTACAAGTGCATAAACGAAAGAAAGTAAAGTACTATTGCAGGAATTAAATCAACTGCAGAAAGAAACAGAAACCAGTTTCAGATCTGGGGCGGTAATCCACTCTCCGTCACTGAACTGTTATGGAATATGAAAGCAGATCTACCGACTATGGGTGAGTCAGGATCTGATATGAAGAAACTATGGTGTATTTTCGAAAACTTACTCGAAACCAGAGGGATACTTCTGGGTGAAGAGGGTTTCCGAGGATTTCTGGGTATCAAGGTGAGGAGCTGTGGAGAGGGTTTCGAGGGTTTCGAAGAGCTCTCAGATGTGTTACACAAATGCCTCCTCTTCTACTGAAGATGGGGTTTCTTTTTATAGTGCTCGTGCTACAGTGTTTACTATTGACAGAACAGTACATGAACAGTAAAAGTAAACAGTATTCTTTAAAGTATAGATAAACAGTAAAAATGAACAGTATTTTTGAAGTATAGATGAATAGTACAACAAAATTTATGAGGACGCCAAGTGGTATGTTGAAGTAGCTTCATGACTTCCTTCTTGGCTATCTCATGAGTCGCGAATTATGCTTTCAATTTGGCCGACCTGGTGTAGTTGGCTGATTATGGCATAACATTCTTCTTTTGTTTTTGCTTTGCAGCAAGAGTTGCCATGATTTGTGATTTTTCTTGGAGATATGATGTTTGTTTTGATGGGTTTTGGGTTTTTGGGAATTTAACCATCTTCGAACCATTTCTTCGTACCCCAATCTTGGATTTTGAATTTGTCCCACCATTTTGTTTTATCTTTGGCGTATGAGTATGGGTATTTTTTTCGGTGTGTGGGAATATGCAAATTCCCATGCTGTTACCCATGATATCTTGCATATGGCAAAATAATGGAGTAGGCATGGAAAACGTATGTCATGCTGGGATGGGTTAAATTCTTTCTTGAATAGTTGCCATCCTGGTATGAGTGTGGGAGGGATAATTGATTCGGTTGGTCCAAAGTATGACCACCATTGGTTAAACCAATTCGGGAGGTTTTGTCTGGTGAATTTGTCTTTGAAGTATAGCAACCAGGTGTGTTTCATTTGGTTATTTTGGTATTGGATGATGATGATTCATCAGCTATGGTTTTGCCGGTGTCACGTTTCTTGGATCGTGATCGTGGCATGGTTGTATCCCCCGTAAAAATTCTCGTGTGAGGAAATCGGGCGGGCAATTTGATGAACCATTTATAAATTGTATATCAAAATCAAAAACGAAAGAATGGCCTGCCATCTTGCAAAAATTTGTTTTGATGCAATATTTAAAACATCCTTTTGTAAAACATCTTTAGCCGATTTGCAATCTATTCTTAATAAGAATTTTTGGTTTAAAAGATCTCCTTGGAATTTGGAGATGGAAAGGACTATAGCAAGTATTTCTTTTTTGATAGTGGAGTAATTTTGCTGAGTTGGATTCCAATGCTTGGATATGAATTGTACGATTGATTCTTTGTCATTATGAGTTTGTTTGAGTATTCCTCCATATCCTATTTCGAGGCATCCGTTTCAACAATTTTGAATGCATTTGGGTCAGCTAAGTGAAGAATTGGTATGGTTTTGATATGGGTTTTGATGGTCCTAATTGTATTGGTATGAACATCTGTCCATGGTGAAGGATTCTTTTGTAACCTTTGATGTAAAGGTTTACAAATAATACTAATATTGGGGAAGAAATCGAGGACATAATTGAGACTTCCTAGAAATCGTTGTAATTGGGTTTTATCTTTAATTTCATCCGGGAATTTTTCAGCAAACGAAATTGATCTTTCAATAGGGAAAATAGTACCAGAATGGATATTATGTCATAGGAACCTAATCTTAGTTTGAAATAAAGAAACTTTAGAGGGGGAAATTGCAATACCACTTTTTACCATGATTTTTATGAATGTCGAAATATGCTTGAAATGTTGTTCTATTCCTGAAGAGAAAATTAGGACATCATCTATGTATGTTATGATAAATTCTGAATAAGGATTGAAGATATCATTCATGATTCTTTGGAATTCTGAAGGGGCATTTTTCAGGCCGAAAGGCATAACATTCCATTCATATTGACCAAAAGGGACAAGTAAAAAGCAGTTTTATATTTGTCTTGTTCCTTAATTTGTATTTGCCAAAATCCTGATTTCATATCAAATTTGGAAAATATTTTTGCTCTACAGAGTCTATTTAATAGGTCTTTTTTATTAGGAATGGGGTATCTTATCCATCTAAGGGCTGTGTTAAGAGGTTTATAATTTATAACAAGACGTGGGACTCCTCTTTCTAATTCCGCATTCTTGTTAACATAGAAAGCGGAACAACTCCATGGTGACTGGCTTTTTCTTATGAGTTTCTTCCCTAGGAGGTCTTTAATTTCTTTTTGACAAAAGTTGAGGACTTCATGATTCATTTGGGTTGGACGAGCTTTTGTTGGTATATCAGTTTCAACAAATCCTTATTCGTAAGGAAGTGAAATGATATGGTTTTTTCTTTCCCAGAAGGCGTTGGGTAAAGTGGAGCATATGGTTTTTTCTATCTGGAATTGGAGATTATTTATTTTTTCTTTAATCTTTGGTTTTGTAAGGTTTTCTTCTAATCTTTTGAATTCTAAGTCTTCTTTTAAAAATTCAAGTTGCGTTTCTTTATCTTTAATGAGAGAATTGATTTCTAAAATAGATTTTTCTTGTAAAGAATTTAAGACCCGATTTTGTGGTTTGGTGATGAAATTGAATCTTATTTTCTTATTAAGAAAGTTGGTTTCAATTCCTTCATTATCAACAGTGAAAGGTTGGATTAATTGAATGAAGGGAGTTCCTAAGATGACTTCCTGTCGCATATTTTTAACAAGGAGGAAGGAAGTTTTATAAGAAACTTGGTTTTTTATCACAAGGGCTTCTGGTAATTTATAATTGATATTAAGTTTATCCCCAGAGGCTGATTTCAAAGTCTCAGAGGTTTTATCAAAATATTTTGTTGGGACAAGGCCTTCTTTGATGCAATTAAGGTCTGCACCTGTATCAAAGAGGGCCGTTGTTTCAATCATATATTCATTATTAATTTTTATAGAAATATTTATTATCCATTTTCTGGATGTAATTTCTGTTAATAACATTAGAAAACCCGGGTCAGTTGTTTGGTTTGTTGTTTCTCTTTCTGGATAAACAACAGTATTGGTTTCTTCAGGTTTACTTGTACTAGACTTTGAAATGGCTAATTGGATTCTGTATATATCATTTGACATATTCTTTTGAGCATTTTTTAAAGCTTGAATTTCCACCTTTTGTGCTTTAATTTCATTCTGGAGGTCATTTATATTGACAGGTCTAGTTTGAGTTTTATTTCTGCTAAGGATTTCTTTGAGATTGTAGGAAGAACTTCCTTTGGAAACTATATTCATGGAGGAATGGAGTCGGTCAAGGCATACTTGTCTATCTTCTGGGTTTTCTATTTGGTCACCGTGTGCTAAGGAGGAATTCTTCTTGTTTAGTGAGCATATTTAGTTGTGGAGAAGTATCTTTATAATCGAATCGAAGATGTATCTAATTCATTGGCTTGTAAACCTTCTTCTATTGATTCACTAGAAGTATAACTAGTATCGGTTTGGGCGTATATCCTTTAATGTATGTAATGTGTTTTCTTCTAGACATAACTCATTCAATTTTTTGCTAATTCTGCAGTATTTAGCAAGGTATGTCCTTTGTTACCGCAAGAGTAACATTTGACGTCTTTGTAATTTTTCTTGTATTATTATGTTGTCCTTTGTGTCTGTAATTTTCTTTGTGAGTTTTGGTATTTTTTTCAGATTTTGGTCTCTTGTGATAAGACCTCCGGTTCTTGTAGTCTTTGTCTTTGGGGCAATCTCCTTTACACTTGGGTTTTGTCTTGCTATCATAAAAAGGATCATATTGGGCACAGAAATCTCCTAATGTTTTGTTGCCTAGTTTTTTCTCTTTTTTAAGTTGCTTTTGTAGCTTGATTGTATTACACATTAGAGTGCCTTGTTTGTAGACATGTGAGACTATTTCTCCATAGGAAAGGTGGTCATAAGGAATTTGACCATTATTATCTTCTCGTATTTTGTCTCGGACTTGGTCTCCTATAAGTTTCGGTATTCCATCTAAAAATTTTTTTTCCGAAAGGTTGATTACAATGCTGTCCGATTAGGACTCTATGAAGGAATAAATCTTTATATTCGCGAAATGTCCCTAATGATTTACATTTCATATTGGATAAAATTACCCCAAAACAAGATACCACACCTCAAAATCTACAAATACATAGAGAAATTCCAACAGCCCCTCTTGAGCCGGAAATCAATGGTCTAGACAATAGATCTGGAATAACCAGACCTATCTACCAACAATATGATATCTTGACCCGTTAGTTAGAGAAAAATGGACTCTCCCAATTTTTCTCAAATCAATAGTGAATTAGATAACGAACTAAATGTCTTAGAAAGAAAATTCGAACCAAATAAAGCTTTCCTCAACCAGGAATTTAATTCAACACAAAATACAACCATTAGAGAATGGTTTTTCAACATATTTGCGGATACAGCCCAAGATATTAAAAAACAATATTATGACTATATATACAAATATGAAACCCACATATTCTTCTTTGACTGGTTTGAAGAACAATTCCTGAAACCAAAAGAAATAATGGTATTAGACCATCATTACAAATGGAAACTTGAAAATGACGATGTTATAGAATCACTACATCCTCCACTTAGGAAAATAACAATCCTTTACGGAGAAAGCCGGTCACAAAGCAAAGCACCATTCAAAGTTGCTGATAAAATGGAAGAATCCATTAATATTCCCAAGATAATTGAACAAAATAATTATACCAACCAACACCTGTCTACAATAGGAAAACAATTAGTCGAATAGAATCCACAATCCAGTGCAATTCTCGCTCGACAAACCCTAAAGTAGATTCCACCAAACAACCCTTGTTCAAAACATTTGAATTACCAAAAAAATTCAGCCCCGAATTTACCAAAGCAATAGAACAAAGGAGACTTCTAATAAAACAAGAACCAAATCCCATAATAGAAACTCCTATGATTCAAGGATTAACTGTCAGAGACACTCTTGATAAATCCAAAGCCACCCATCATCAATCTCACACAATTACAAAACCTTTTGACTAGCATACTGCCACCAGGAACCAATCCAATGGCCCTCCAAACAATGATCCTAGCAAACAGGCAAAACCAAACTACCCAAACTCCAAAACCCATAGTAGAATGTAACAATCCTTCACCATTGGCCATACAAATGAAAAAAGAATGCCGCTTGATGGAGCAGAAAAATAAAATCACCGAAGTGGTCATTCGACCACCAGCATCCTCCTCACAAACAAGATCTATATTTTTTCAAAAGGAAAAACATTCTTTGATCCTCACAGTTGAGGATGGTTTCTATGATAGCAATCCAACGATCCTTCAAAACCATGCCGTTAACACCCTCATGTTATAGAATCACTACATCACTACGCAGAGAGAATTGTCAACCCCTTATGGTATCAGAGCCATGGGAAAGCCATAGATCGAGTATATAGTTCCGTACCCTGCGATAGATCGAGTACCCATTAGTTGGGATTCTTCTTAGCGGTAGACCGAGAACCATTCGTTGGTACTCTTCACGTTTCGACCAAGGGTTAGGTCATAAGTCCTAGAGAGGCAATAAATCTGTGTGGCTTGGTAAAGGCCCCTTTGTGGGGATACGAAGAGTTAGTACCGGTTCGCTTATAGAAGAAGTTGTTCCGATCCGTCAAGTATGGCCCTAGATACAACATCTATGTCTTCCTTTGATTCTCTTTTCGTTAGGGACCCGGATCTAGGTCCTATTCATAGAGAAGAAATAAAAATAGAAGACTTCAACAAATCCATTGATAACTGGGAAATACCCAAAGTTCAGCTTAAACAAATTTATAAACAGTCCAAATTTAAGGATCTTTTCAAAAAATCTGATTATATCATAGCTACTGAAGAAAGAGACATTCCGCTTTCCGACTCTTACCAAAAAGTTTACCTTCTTGACCCGAATTCCATTAAGAAACATAGACAAAAATACAACTACCTCCACATAGGCCTAGTCCAAGTAGGAGCAAAACCTCTTACAAAAGAAGGACTTAACACAGCCCTTCTTTTAGTTTTAAGAGATTCACGTCTCTTAGATTATGAGGAATCCATATTAGGAACTATAGAAACTAGCCTTTGCAAAGGTCCCATACACTTTGATTGTTACCCCAATTTCACGGTCTCGTTAAAAGATAAAAACATTCTCAAAGCCCTTACCTTACGGGTAAAAATCCATAATTATAAAGTTGCTGAAGGATCTATCCCTTTAGCCATAGTCTATAGAGTACAATATAAAGCCATGGCCTCTCGCCTTCGGAGAAAATGCTTTCAAAAGAAGCCCAAAAGGAGAAACCCTTCTCCTTCAAACCGATATTTCCGGGGCTAACACTACCATCCCAAGATCCATAAATTGGGATGAAGTAACCTTACCGACCAATGGGAATTAGAAAACAAGATTCTCCAACAAGTTGTCCAAAATTCTGAACCTACTAATATTGTCCAACATCCTGAAGGAAGAGTTACTATCCAATTTCCCAGACAATCTTTTGACTTGAGATCAAATCCTTCTTTTCATACAGCCACCGCTCGAACCTCAGTTGATCAACGTCCTAATCTTCCTAACATAATTAACATACCACCAAGTACGTCTGGTACTCATAAAATTACCCCAAAACAAGATACCACACCTCAAAATCTACAAATACATAGAGAAATTCCAACAGCCCCTCTTGAGCCGGAAATCAATGGTCTAGACAATAGATCTGGAATAACCAGACCTATCTACCAACAATATGATACTGAACCTGTTAGAGAAAAAATGGACTCTCCCAATTTTTCTCAAATCAATAGTGAATTAGATAACGAACTAAATGTCTTAGAAAGAAAATTCGAACCAAATAAAGCTTTCCTCAACCAGGAATTTAATTCAACACAAAATACAACCATTAGAGAATGGTTTTTCAACATATTTGCGGATACAGGCCCAAGATATTAAAAAACAATATTATGACTATATATACAAATATGAAACCCACATATTCTTCTTTGACTGGTTTGAAGAACAATTCTTGAAACCAAAAGAAATAATGGTATTAGACCATCATTACAAATGGAAACTTGAAAATGACGATGTTATAGAATCACTACATCCTCCACTTAGGAAAATAACAATCCTTTACGGAGAAAGCCGTGTCACAAAGGCACCATTCAAAGTTGCTGATAAAATGGAAGAATCCATTAATATTCCCAAGATAATTGAACAAAATAATTATACCAACCAACACCTGTCTACAATAGGAAAACAATTAGTCGAATAGAATCCACAATCCAGTGCAATTCTCGCTCGACAAACCCTAAAGTAGATTCCACCAAACAACCCTTGTTCAAAACATTTGAATTACCAAAAAAATTCAGCCCCGAATTTACCAAAGCAATAGAACAAAGGAGACTTCTAATAAAACAAGAACCAAATCCCATAATAGAAACTCCTATGATTCAAGGATTAACTGTCAAAGACACTCTTGATAAATCCAAAGCCACCATTAGCACCTTAGACAAAACCCCGTCTTCTGATGAGGAATCCCTCAATGAAATAAACAATTTTAACGGCGACGCCTCAAAAATTGTATCATCAAAGAGCCACTCCTCCGGACATAGCCCTAGAAGAATCCTCTTCCCAAAGACCACAACATAAGTACTCTCCTGATGCTATTTATGAATGGAACATTGATGGCATCGCCGAATCAAACCTTTTAAATATTCTTAATAATATGATAATGCTTGCTAATACTTATAAAACCCAACAAGATGTTTCTGACCAAGCCGTTGCTAACCTTTTAATAGCCGGATTCACCGGCCAATTAAAAGGATGGTGGGATAATTATCTTACCGAGGAACGTAAAACACAAATCCTTTTAGCCTACAAAAGAGATGATGTAGGTCAAATAATTTTTGACGATAATGGCCATTCCATCCCAGATGCCGTTAACACCCTCATCTATTCCATTTCCCAACATTTTATAGGAGATCCTTCACATCTTAAAGATAGAAATGAAGAACTTTTATCCAATATGAAATGTAAATCATTAGGGACATTTCGCGAATATAAAGATTTATTCCTTCATAGAGTCCTAATCAGACCAGATTGTAATCAACCTTTCTGGAAAGAAAAATGTTTAGATGGAATACCGAAACTTATAGGAGACCAAGTCCGAGACAAAATACGAGAAGATAATAATGGTCAAATTCCTTATGACCACCTTTCCTATGGAGAAATAGTCTCATATGTCTACAAACAAGGCACTCTAATGTGTAATACAATCAAGCTACAAAAGCAACTTAAAAAAGAGAAAAAACTAGGCAACAAAACATTAGGAGATTTCTGTGCCCAATATGATCCTTTTTATGATAGCAAGACAAAACCCAAGTGTAAAGGAGATTGCCCCAAAGACAAAGACTACAAGAACCGGAGGTCTTATCACAAGAGACCAAAATCTGAAAAAAATACCAAAACTCACAAAGAAAATTACAGACACAAAGGACAACATAATAATACAAGAAAAAATTACAAAGACGTCAAATGTTACTCTTGCGGTAACAAAGGACATACTGCTAAATACTGCAGAAATAGCAAAAAATTGAATGAGTTATGTCTAGAAGAAAACACATTACATACATTAAAGGATATACTTGCCCAAACCGATATCTAGTTATACTTCTAGTGAATCAATAGAAGAAGGTTTACAAGCCAATGAATTAGATACATCTTCTGATTCTGATTATAAAGATACTTCTCCACAACTAAATATGCTCACTAAACAAGAAGAATTCCTCCTTAGCACAGCTGACCAAATAGAAAACCCAGAAGATAGACAAGTATACCTTGACCAACTTACTCGAAACCAGAGGGATACTTCTGGGTGAAGAGGGTTTCCGAGGATTTCTGGGTATCAAGGTGAGGAGCTGTGGAGAGGGTTTCGAGGGTTTCGAAGAGCTCTCAGATGTGTTACACAAATGCCTCCTCTTCTACTGAAGATGGGGTTTCTTTTTATAGTGCTCGTGCTACCATCCTCAACTGTGAGGATCAAAGAATGTTTTTCCTTTTGAAAAAATATAGATCAAGCACTTCCATAAACACTAGGGTTTCCCCTCCATATCTCCAGATCTGTCTGTTTTCTTCTATCTTCCTTCATCTCTCTCTATAGATCCATTGATCCTTCACATCCAACGATCCTTCACATTTCCCAATCCGGATATATATATATATATATATATATATATATATATATATATATATATATATATATATCTTCTTCTCTATTCTCCAACCTTATTTCAAACACTTCACAATTCTCTCTCTTTCACAACTTACCCTCTTCCTCGCTCAACTCGTCCTTGCTTGTTCTTGGCTCCCTTTGCTTGCTAGCCCCATTCATCTTTTAGTTTGAACTATATTGTTGCCCTTATTATTTTACTGTTAAAAGTTAAGCAAAAAAAAAAACAAAAGAAAAACAAGTTCTCTAGTCTTGGAACCAAACTAGAGAGATAGGTAAGTTCTAAATTTAAAAAATTGAGAAATGATTCTAACACAATAGGTTTCAGATTTCAAATGTGAAACCTACCTACCTTGGAACTAATTGTTAGATGATCTTGGGCCTCTCTCCTAACTCAATCACACTTATAAACCAACATCTTGCCCCTTTTACAATCGATGTAGGATAACCTCAACAATCTCCCTCTCCTAACTCAATCACACTTATGAACCGACCATCATGCCCCCTTCTACAAGAGATGTAGGATAACCTCAACAATCTCCTTTCGAATGACTTTTGGATTTAAACTTATTGGTAACCTAAGCTTTGATACCAGTATTAGGTGGTCTTTAGCCCATCTTGGTGAGATTTTTCCTCATACTTGTAAACTGACAGCATGCCCCTTCCATAATCGATATGGGATAATCTCAATACTAATTACTCATATAGGGCAACTTATGCTACCATTACTAGGAGAGACTCATTCTACATAAGTATCTTTAATCTCACGATAAATTTAGTCCAAATGAGTGCATACCATCTGATCAAACATCTGCAAGCATCGCATTTCGTTTCTCCGGCAATATAGCACACGCATTAGTAAGGTACGGCTGTGAAAATTCTATGGGCATCCATCTATTGCATTTCCCCATCTTGGCAAGTTCATCCGCGCATTAATCAGCCACGAATCACGACTCTTGTGTAAAGAAAAGAATCTCCATCATCGACCACTCTAAAGCTCATTGTGCAAATAGATTCTTTTTAATCATCAATTCACAAACTAAGTAATGTGTAAGGCTGTTGTTGGTTATTAAATATGTCTCACTTGTTTAAAGGGTCAATAACAACCTGATATATCATTTAATAAATTGATCTTGTGAGTTAAGTCTAGCATTCTTGATTGGTGATTCATTGTCGATGATAACACCTTCAGCATTGGGTTGGGAACCCAATGTCATCATGGACCCGAGTGATGTGTTCAGTGAGGGTGTCAATGGGGTCAATTTTTTACGATGCCCGACCCGATGTAAAAACCATACAAGGGCACAATTGACTTGAGCCAGGATTCAAATCATATAATACAAGAGAGCAGGTTGGGTTGAGTTTTTACAATACCTGATCCGACTTGAAACTCTACATGAGTGCAATTGACTTAACTCAAGATTTGAATATCATATAACACAAAAGAACGGATAAGGTGGGATTGTATTTGAATATCATAAAATGATTCTACTAAAAGGGCAAAATCAGAAGCTTATTCAAAACTACTTTGTGTCAAAAAACCTGCACCTGCCCGACTCAGCCCAGCCCAATCCTACCCCACCCCAACCGTATTAATATCAATATCTAAGGCCCTAATATACCCTATATTTTAGATATGATCAGGTTGTCGGCTCGAGCACTTTTGACATCCCCTAGCTGAGAAGACTTGTTCACTGAAGGGCCCGACACTATCAAAATCCGAACTTGCATTGCGATTGGCCCAACCGCACAACACAGCCCACCTCCTTCGTTCTCTCTTCCTGCTATCATGCCCTAGCCCCCTCTCTCTCTCCCTGCACACGTGATCAATTGAAATGGTTAAGTTCCATCTTGGAAAGAGCAAAATTTGATTTCGAGCTCGTCGTTGCATGCGTGCTTCCGCATATGCATATAGCCCCAAGCTCTAGAAGCTGACGACAAGGTACATAACTTTACCCGCTTGCTTGCGCGCACCAGGTGTTCGACGAAATGCCTGTTCGCTAGAAACTTATGTTTTCTGAGCCATGATCTCCCTCTTTATGTTTCCTTTCTAGTTTCTTTTTAGGTTTGCGAATAAGGCTTAATTTATTCCGTAGACACCCAATTCTCACTCTCTTCCTTTTGAGCAGCCATGGCTACACCAAAGACAAGGGCCGGCAGTTTCTCGAGGAACGTACCATCTACAGCAGCGTCTCAGGTGCCAGGGGTGAAGAGTGGGCCGAACGGGACTCTCTTTTTGTCCTCTGGAATATCGGACCTCGACAGTGAGTTCCCAGTTTTTTATGTTATATTGGCGATATTACATTTAGAGTGTTGTAGCGGGTGCTCATAGTGTATAACTTTTTCTTGTGACCGAAACTCTCAGAAATATTAGGAGGCGGCTTTCCTCTTGGGAGTTTGGTTGTTGTCATGGAAGACCCAGAGGCACCGCATCATATGCTCTTGTTGAGGAATTTTATGTCCCAAGGACTTGTTCACAATCAACCCCTTTTGTACGCAAGTCCTGCCAAAGACCCGAGAGGGTTTCTGGGTACTTTGCCTAGTCCTGTTTCGTCTAAAGATGATAAGTCGCTTGACCGTGATTCAGAACAGGTGCCCCCCCCCGGCCCTTTTTTCTTACTCTTTGATAACCGACATGGATTGAAATTGTTCGCTGAGCTACTTCATCTGTAATTTGCAGGAGAAAGGCTTGCGGATTGCTTGGCAGTACAAGAAGTATTTTGGAGAAAATCAGCAGAATTCAAATAGCCAAAGAGGTAAAATCGTATCTTTGGGCTGCTCATGTCCTATTATTGGTCAGGACTAGACTAAGATTTTGATACACCTCTCACTTTGAAATAAGCATGGACCATTTCTTGATTCTTGATTTCATCTCCTGGGACCGTGGCTTCTTCACATAATTTTTTCATTCATTTATGAAAATCAAGTGATGGATATCAATTCCATACCATAGTCCTTGTTAAGTTGAAGTAATACAAGATTAAAGTTTTGGCTGTATGGTAATGGGCCTTTCGTTGCAATCTACCATGTGGAACCCAATGAAACATGACATCATTAGCTGTTCAATTGCAAGATACTCTTTTTGTTGGTATGGGGCCTATAGGCAATAGGTGACTAATTATGTGACTCCCTTTATTTAGAATTTAAAAAATCTTGTATCTTTGTTATAGGACAGATAAGTTAAATGAAGATGCTGTTTGATTACATTGAAGAAGAATAACTTAATCGGCTGGAGATAGATTGTTGAGAGTTCATTACGCTATAGCCATGCAGATAATAAGTTCGAGTTCTGCAATGAGTTTGATTTGCGGAAGCCCTTGCAAAGGCAGTTTCTCAGTGGACAACACATAGAGTGTATAAGCACTCAAGATTCTCCAGATCTTGCTTCTCTTCATGATCGTTGTGCAACTTTTCTAAAACAGTTTTTCAGGTACGTTTCCAAGTACTCTTATATATGCTTTTGCTTTTCAGGCCAACAGTATGTGGGTTCTATCAAGCAACACTTATTGATTTTTGTTTCATCCTAAAAAGTTGGTTCATTTTAATCAGTCTATCTCTAGCATTCTGTGTCTGGATACTGGAATTGAACCGTTCGAAGCATTTTTAACTTTCAAATTATCATGTTTGTGTGCCTTCTTCTACCAAAGCTTTGAATCCTCATGGTTATTGAACCTTTTTCTGCAGAACTGATGGCAACATTTCGGGTGCTGGCCGCATTGCAATCCAATCTTTTTGTGCCCCACAGTGTACCTATTTTGACCAGGTTAGTCAGAATTCAGAAGTGGTTCAGGATGGCCTTGATAGATTCCAGGGCAAATTTGGTCTATTTGTTTATATTGTATTCTGAAGCGTTTGCCTTGTTTTATTTGACACTGTCTATTGTTATTGTTATCATCATTTTTTTTCCAGGAATGGCATGTTCTTTCATTCATAAGATCGCTGAGAAGCATGATTAGGTCTTCAAATGCAGTCGTAATTCTGTCCTTCCCACCGTCCCTACTTTCTCCTTCTTTCTCTAAAAGATTGCAGCATATGGCAGACACATTGCTGTCAGTCAAAGCAATCCCAGGTTTAACATATGTTCTTGCCTCTCCTCTCCTGCTAGTTTTAGTTTAATCAAAGATGCAGATTAGAAAAGGCGCTTGTACTGCCTAACTTCTTTCCAAATTTTGGATTTCAGTTTTATACTGTTGATCCAATTGACTTTGGCTTGAACTATGTTCGTCAGATTGCAGACAACTGCTCCATTAGTTTTCTTCTTATAGTTCCTCTATCGGTATAGTGTTTCAGATTTAATTTACTGTAGTACTTTGAAAGTAAAATTGATTTTTTTGATAGTATGAGGAATTAAAATCAAACTTATAAGCTAGTCTAAGAAACAATGTTCATCACTGAACGCTTATTTTGATAAATGCCTTTTCAGATGAGGACAAAGACTTGGCAAAACTTCTCACAGGCTACCAAGACATGATTGGACTTCTCAGCATACACAAAGTAGCACGTATTAATACACAGGTATCAAACAAATTCTCCTGTCTTGTAGATTGTCACTTTACGAAATTTTTGTTCAGTAATAATGTGTACACAGAAAGAAATATCCTCTAAACCTACTTAATCAGTCTGTGTTGCCACATTGATTTCCATCCTTCTCTTTTTATTAAAATGTAACATGCATAATCATTATTCAGGTTCCTATCATTCTTGAGGCAGCTACGTTCTCCATAAAGTTGCAAAAGCGCAAGTTTTTGGTGCTTGAATGTCTGAATCAAGCTCCTGTTGATGGTTCAAGTGGCACGTCCTATGCTACTTCTGGGAGCTGTTCTGTTTCTTCTAAGGGCGGGTCCCTTGACTTTTAGCCTGTATTTAGCACATAGAGAAGCCACATAATGTTGAGTGATCGGCCGAATTCTAGTGTGTCCTGGAAGCAAAGACATCCATTTTTTTGCTGCACCAGCAGAGCAATTCATCCTTTGTGTTCACTTATTTTCTCTTTCCCATTGAAACATTCATCTATCGTTGCATAGTTGAATTATAAATTAGAAGCAAGATCATTGCAATGTTTTCTGCATAGTGGAATGAGTACTGTCGGGATATTTTTTTCCCAAGTTTTGTACTGTTATATGGCTAGATTCAATTCTAATTACCTCTCACGTACTAGTAGCGGATTATGTTAGACAAAAAAATGAACGTAAAATCCTCAGTGTCCTCAAACATTCTAAGTTATAAATTTCTCGAGTGATCCACGTGACATGCATCTTGATGACAGAATGCGAGAGAGGAAATGTGCTTTCTTCTCTATAGACAGTGGTTTCTGTAATTCGTTCAACCAAAGAGTGTATTTGCAAGTTGCAATGCTATCGAATCTCTCCAATTGTCTTTTCCTTTTCCTTCCGTAAATTCTCCCATCCAAATGGCAGAGAAGCTTCCGTATATATACCTTTCCCTGTTCGAGGGGCGACCTGTGAACTACCAAAGACAAAAGGGGAAATTGCACGACCCAACGATCAATTTATTGGGAGGAATCATCAACTTTATAGTGTTTTAATGACGGCTCATGCTTTTTTAATAATTTTTTTTTATGGTTATGCCAGCATTGATAGGTGGATCCATCCGGTAAATGGTCCGTTCCTTTGGCTACGCAGTAGGTAATGTTTCTACTGATACCTCCCACTAGGCTTACAACCACCAATGGCAACGATACTTTTGATTTCTGTATCAGACATCCACGAGAATCATAATTTCATGCACGCAGTTTTTCCTATCAGCTTGTCATGATCGCCGAACTTCAAACTATTTGCAGATGAAGAATGTGCCAAATCATGGGTAGAGTGGCCTCCTATGCCGGAACTATTTTCTACTCCTTCATCACTGATGTCATGAGTGTGGCCATATTCAGCATCTGTCTCTCTAATGGACATGTCATCTTCAGAACCATCCTCTGATTCAGTTTCAGATAGATCTGAAAAATCACTATCCAGTGGCGAGTAATCTCTTGAAAGGTTGTTGTCTGTTGCATATTGTCTTTCTTTCTTCGAGCTATCAACTTCCTTGGATCTGATTGTACCATTTACCGGACTGTCCAAGATTGCTATGGGATTTCTGCTATTTGGGTCTCCATAGAGTGCCGTGTGCCTGTAGTAAAGCTCCAGTTCCTTCTCTGCAATGGCAATGAAGCGCCTCACAGACTCAAGCGACTGCTCATACTTGGATTTTTCAAGAGCCTGCAAGAGGACATATACTCGGTTACCACTAGAGTAAAGAATCAATATTACCAGGCAACAATTATTTAAACATTAGACTAAGTTAGCACCTCTCTTAGGATGGGCTCCAAAATCATATACTCGGTCACAATTTTATAAGATTATAATGTATAATAGGTTGCAACAACTCTTCTGCTTTTTCTTAACAGAGTGAAAACCAGTTCATGGTAAGCCCCAAGATGAGAACAACTGCCAATATTCTAGAAATAAGTATACATATAAAACGTGCTCAAAGGTACTCCCCTAGACCAAACAAGCATCCTGACTATTACAAAAGTGAGAATGCTTGCAAGTACGCCTGCTTGATGTTTAACTAGTAAGAATGGCAAATGATAAGGCTTCCAAGTATTGTGCAATCTATAACAAACAAACATCTAAATCAAGTTCAGAAAACTCCATTCAAGCAGTTCCTAGTAAAGTCCTTTACTTCACAGCCTATATAGACTTTTACGCTATGGAGTCCACTGGGTAGCATCATAATGAGCTTTGAATTGGGTTTTTGGTATGGTTAACTGCTAGAGCCACAATACTTTCTAAATTCCATGATTAGTATGTAGCAAAAGAAAAAAATAAAAAGTGCCGAATCACTAAAAATTATTCCGAAACTCACATCATTCCGTTGGCTACTTCCCTATTGTATACTGTAAACTTCACTCCAACTGTAGCATGATCAATTTTGAGACCTCTCATATTGTCAATGTCCATCACGTTTTAGTTTCCCTCAATCATTTGTCTTGCTTTTACTTTGTATTGGACAATTGTTATTACAACAACTCTGTGCCTGCAGATCGCCTGCTTTTGCTTGCAACAGAAGGATTACATAATGGAAGATAAAATATTTCATCATTTTCAATGTCATAACAACACCAAACTGCAGGTGAGCTTTCCAGCTCATAGGAATATCTAATTAAGCAGGGTTAAGCCTTTTAGAATATTTTCCTCCAAAATGATGTAGGACAATGATTAGAAAGAATCAGTAGGTCAAGGAATACCTAGAACTGCCAAATGAGCAAACAGTGATGAAAACAGAAACAATACCATCAAGAGGACCGCTATAGTTAAAAAGAGAAGGTACAATATATGAGTTTAGCATATATACGTCGAGAACTGCCAAATGAGCAAATAGTGATGAAAACGGAAACAATACCATCAAGAGGACAGCTTTAGTTAAAAAGAGAAGGTACAATATATGAGTTTAGCATATATACGTCAATTACCTGTATAAGTCAAAAGGAAACGTAAAATATACAGGCAGTACAATCTCATAATCTAAACCACATCAAGAGCATCTTAATGGTTGGGTTGACAATGCTTAATGCAGTGGAAACTTTACATATTAAATGAAGAGAAATATCAAAGTCAGGAGACATACCCGTTTCTTGGATAATGTATCTATAGGTGACATAATTTCTGGCTGCACATAGTTCCTTCCCCTATAAAATATAATAGTGTCATCTCCGATGATGTGAATTGGAATCCCACCACTCAATCTGGCAATTTCCTGGGCATACTCATGAACTTGGCCTGGCTTGCAGGGTTTGCAAATGACCTTAACAGTTTCATGTTTCTTCCAGTGCATGTGCATATTAAGGATGACACCTCCAAATACTCCTCTTCTACCAAGAGGCGCGTAATTAGACTTTTTTTGGCCCATCTTTTTGAGAAAAAACCGTTCCTCACCTGTTAGATTATCTGGTTTGACCACTGGACCCTGGACTTTAGGAACTTCATACTTCTTGAGCTTCTCAATAAGCAAAGTTTCCTTAATTCTAGCCTGCAATTCAAAGAGAAAAACTATCATCTGATAAGTTTATGGAATCCAAATTAGCTTAAAACAAGGATTAAAAGATAATTGCAACTGTGTGAAATGCTAAAAAACTTCCAGGGTTGGGCTGGATGCAATATTCATGCCTGAAACATTTCCACTGCCATGACAAATCACTCTTCAGAAGAGTTGACAAACACAAAACAACAATGAGGAGACACCATGTGCACTATGATTCAAATTGAAGCACAATAGATACCAACCTATCATGCTAAACAAAGTATTAGAGGTATTGATAAGCACACGGATTTCCCTGACGAGGCAGCCAAAAAGTTTACTAAAAAAAATGCTTTTCATAAAAAAACCTAGGTAGGTCAGAAGAGATCATTGTGGGGAACTTGTGCCTAGCAAACCTACCATACTGAACAATATAACTGGATTTCATGTTCTTAGGTATCTTCAAGAAGAGAGATGTGCTATACTTTCAGATAGGGCAATGTCAAATAAAAGCAGGTGAAATGTGCCCATGGTACCGCAAGAAAATTATGGGAAAGACAGTCAGGTTAATCCCATTGTGGAAGAGCTTATGTAGAATTTCCACTTTGTTTGGGATACAGAGTTTGGAGGAAAATGATTTGCTCAAATTTTCTACACCCACCTTTGATTCCTTCCCCCCCCAACCCCCCACTGCCCGCCCTTTTCTCTTTCTCTCCCAAACAAAGCGGTAAGGTGATGACAAAGAAATATGGAAGAAAAGCAAGGGGTTTGTATGCGAATTGGAACATAGATTCGCTTCTGTCATCTACAATTGAAGAAGTGAGGGGATTATTTATAGCAAAATGAGAAAAGGAGTTGCTTTCATTCTCATGCACCATGTTAATGTAGATTAATCATGAGTCTGAATCAGTATAAGCAGTTCCATTGACAAGGTACTTCCAGCTGATTCACTAACAGTATGAATCGGCCAACTTTGTAGATGCTGCCCACATTATATAGCTACAACAAATATAAAACCCAGAAATGGAACCACGATGTAACAGCTCACATTCTCAAGCTTGTACTTGATCCTTTCCTCTGCATTTGCAAATTTTTGCTTCCTCTTCTTCTCAATGCGCCTTGGATCCTTCTTGTTGGCTGCCTTTCGCTTCTGCTTCTCTCTCTTCTTTTGTAGCTTGAACCTCTTCTTATTCTTCCACTTCTCCTTCTTTGGAGGATCAACCTCATGTGTCTCAAACTTAGGCTTCCCTTCAGATAAAACAAACTTCACAGATCCGTAGCTCAAGTTTCTAAACGACCATGAAGTATTTGCCAGGTTTCCCAGAAGCAAGTGCTTAGATGAAGAGAGAATTGGCCTTCCTGATAGTAGAATTTGCCTAACAAAGGGATCCAATCCAAGTCAACAATGAGAAAATCCAAAAAGAAAAAGGTCCTGGAGATTCAAGTCTAGTAATAGAAAATCCTTTCAACTTAAAATGTAGTACTAGTTCTTTGAGTTCAGCTCCACCTAAGCACCAACCTCGTTTTGTATAAGACCATAATTTACAGAAGAGCACCAGAAATCCAGAAAATTCAAAAGAATCAAACAGCCAAACGGGTAGGAATCAGTCTTTTCTTCTCTCTTTTTTCCGGAATGACACAACCAAGCATCTTTGGAGACATGCTGAAACACTAGAGCTGAATGCACACCGAAAACTCAACTGCCCGTAACATTTCGACAGTCAAGAAACCCAGCTGCTATGAATCATTCTCCAGGGTCATTGACCAATTTCCTCCTAAAATCATCAAAGAGCGCAAACACACTTCACCTACACATCCGAAAACCATCTGTCAAGCCACTCCAACACCAGACTTCAATGAAGTTGTGTTGTTTTCACTCGAACCAAGCTGAAAGAAGCTGAAGAACAGATGTTGGCAATGCATTCGCCTTTAATCCATCAAACTGGGGAGGCGAGTTGTTAGCCATACATCTGATACCTCTGATTTTGATACGCTAATTTCACTCATCAATCAAACTCACAAAAGAACCATCAAACGAAGCAGTATCAGCATTCCATTAGCTGAATAGTGTGAAAAAAACTCATACTTGTCACTCACTACATAAAAAAAGAGAAAGCTTGGTTCCTCTGAGTTACCTCCCGGAGTCACCCACTTCCTTCAATTCATCGCCATATCACAGACACACACCCAGAGAGAGAGAGAGAGAGAGAGAGAGAGAGGTACCTGAAGGAGGAGGAGGCGGATGCAGAAGATGGTCTGAGAAGAGAAGAAGCTCTGAGCAAATTGCGCAGCCAAGTGCTCGCCATCACGCCATTTCAAGTGTCACCACAGAGAGAGAGAGAGAGAGAGAGAGAGAGAAGGCGCTAAGAACGCTCGCGCTCCAAATGTTTGATGATTTGCGTCGATTAATGTTATTTCCGGTCCGGTTGCACGTCCGACTAGATTTCGCCAAAAAGAAAAAAGAAAACCAATACGTATTCCTGTTATTTTTTAATATACTAAATACCCGAAAAATATTATTCTTTCAAACATTTCTCAGAACTAAAAATAACATTTTTATTTCAAATTTCGCCGGGAGAAATATAACTGAGAGCTTGTCTATGACGTTTTTTTTATGCTTCTCTATTATTAATTTCAGTTGTTTGTTTCTCTGTTTTTCCCATATTGTAAGTCGATAAAATAATTCTTGTACTTAAGTTTTGTTTTACGAAGATTAATTTATAAATGAAAAACACTTATTTGTTATTTCTTTATCTGATGGTTTATAAATAGACAAGTAAGAATTTGTGCCTTTTTGATAAATCACAAAATTAAGCTTTTTAAGTGAAATACTAACAAGGATAATTAACTTTTGGCTCCTCAAGAAAAGATCAAACTTTTCATCAAGTAAGCATGAAATACTTCCATCAACAAAATTTTGTCCAATGTTGCTTCTTTTATAATTTTCACTTCAGATATAATTTTTTTTCAATTGTATCATTTTTTTTATGTGGAGATACAGTAAGGTATCCTTTCCCACCTATAATAATAAAATATTAAAAATTAATTTAAACCTCAAAGTCCAAAAAATTGAAAATTATGCTCCCTCTATCCCCGTCACGGTAGGGTTGGGTTGGGTCAGAATCGAAAAGGGCCCTAAGAAGTAGGGGTGTCAAAAAACTTGATTCAACTAGACTCGGGCATACGCCCGAACACGATCCAAATACGAAACAAATATGATATATATTTTAAATTTTAATAATGTTCGGGTTATAATTATAAAATAAATAAACAGCTATCTTTTGGGTCAGGTCAAACTCAGAACATTATTTGGCCCAAGAACAAATAAACAAACTCTTACTCAAACCTTCTCTCGAACACGAAGAGGGCGAAGAGAAAGGGACCAAGGGTCGGAAAAAGAGAGGGCGAGTGAGAGCAAGGGCGGAGAGCAAGAGAGAAGCCTCGTAGCCACGGCGCCTCAAACGCGGCCGACGAACCGCCGATGCATTTTCTCCACCTTCGCCAAAGCTCTTGGATCCGAGAGAGAAAAAAACCAACAGAAGAGAGAATGGGGGAAGAACAATAGAGAGACCGAGAGTTGAAAGGTAGAGAACTAGAGATCGAGAGAGCCAATCCGACCCATTTGTATTATAGTAAGAGCCTCTGTATGTCTTATATATACTTTTCATATGTATTGGTTTGGACACGCGATGAAATGAGGTAGGGTAACGCTTGCAATTGCTCATGTTCCGACTTATTTAGATGCATGAATGAACCAATATTGTAAGGGTACGTTGACTCTACTACAGACACGTAAGTGTTGTCCCGCACATGAAAATGAAGAAGCACTAACGTTGTAATGTACTTGGTACTGTAGTTGGCTCTGCGAACCGTTCGAGAGAATGAAACTAATGCATACAAACTGTCGATGAAGATGATGCACATGAGACTAGAGCCAAAGCAACAAACGGTCTTAACTTCCTAGCTCGAAACCCGATCCGACCCGTTTTTATTCTTCGTGTTTCATGTCTTTCAGGTCGGGCTAGAGCACGCGAGCCTTCTTATTCAGGTCGGGTCGGGTAACATCAAGACCCGACCCGACCCGACCCATCGACACCTTGAGAGGTTCCAATTTTGAGTGAGCAAGTCCCACGACACTCCACACGCGTCGGGACATCATCAGCTTGACGAAAACTGTTGACTTCTTCTCTCAATATCTCGCCAATGGATGTCCGCCACGTGTGCCCAGATGAGTCCCCATCCTCGCTACGTGAACCCTCTCCCCCTTTCTCTCTTTCCCGTCTCCCCATCTCGCTCGCTCGCTGGCGCGTCGATACGGACGGTGGCCATGCCCACCACCACGGCGATCGTTCAACCGGGGATTTGAAGATCAGTGTGTATATATACCCAGTAAGTTGGAGCAGTAATTGGATTTCATCTTGGACGTCTGCGTTGAACTGATTGCGACTATAGATTCTTCGTGGAATTGATTGCCCGTTTGATTCGAAAAGCTTCTAAAGGTCCTAGCTTTCTGGTCGGGGGTTCGTTGTCATGGGAACCCTTTTGAGGTTCTTAGGGCATGATGGGTTTGGCGTTGCCAGTCCTCAGCGACCCAAGTTGTATTGCTTCAGGAAGCGTGACATGAGCAAGAAGCCGAAGTCCATGAAATTTTCTTGAGTTTAGGTTTTGTTATTGCCTTTTTAATGGGGGGTAATTCAAATAAATATCATTGGGGAAGGGTTGTTCCATCCCCCCTAATCTTTTTCCAGATTAAGTCTATTAAGGGGGTTATGGCGATGCGGGTATGGTCATGTTCTTTGTTTGCGTGCGTCTACAGTTTTCAGGAAGCGAGTGAATGATGGAATTCTTTGTTGCATTTTGTCGATGCAACTTTTGTGTCTTATGTAATTTGTGCATATTATGGATTATAAGACTGTTTCCTTGTTTCGGCAGTGGATATGGCGGGCGATTTCAGTAGAGATGGGACAGTGAGTTCGGTTGGTGCTGAGAGTAGTAGTCGGGCAGTTGATGAGAATGAAGTGGGTGTAAGCGCTGTTGAAGGGGAGTATGAGCAGGTTGTGGAGGTAAAGATGAATGATGATCTTTTAGAGAGGGACGACATTCTTGGCGCCATGCCGCCAGTATCGATGACCTCAGCAGATGAGCCTTATGTGGGTCAGGAATTTGACTCTGAAGCGGCCGCACATGGGTTTTATAATGCATATGCTACCCGGGTAGGATTTATAATCCGGGTGAGCAAACTCTCTCGGTCGAGGCGTGATGGATCAGCTATTGGTCGGGCTTTTGTTTGCAACAAAGAGGGTTATAGGATGCCTGATAAACGCGAGAAAATTGTCAGGCAAAGGGCAGAGACGAGAGTTGGTTGTAGGGCCATGATACTGGTGCGGAAAATAAATACAGGCAAATGGGTCGTCACGAAGTTTGTGAAGGAACACACTCACTCCTTGTCGCCTGGCAAAGGCCGGAGGGACTGTATCTATGATCAATATCCTGTAAGTTCTTGCTTCTTTTTTATTTTAAGTTGTAAATGTTTTTTTGAAGCTATTGCCATGGACCTTAGAAAAAGAGACATGAGAAAGCTAGTCAATAGTTTTTTGCTCATTTTATGGTCCTCTCATAGTTGCATGGCATGAGGACTCTCTGGGACATGGGGGCGATAATCTGGTTATTTGTCAGCAGATCATGGGTATTTCTGAGGTCATTGGCTAGCATAGCAGCTGAGCATTTGTACCATAGGTTTCTATGTTTGGAGAGCAAAAGCTCTCCCATAAGAGTCCCTTCATTTGAAGCTTAGAAACGTGCTAACTGTTCTACGGCCTTTTCTGTCATACTTTATTTTACACGCCCTTAACTTATGAATCACGGTCAGCTGCGCCTCTGTTCCATTATTATTCTGTTGATTTAGCATTTTCTTTCTACTGATTGTTTTTATCCTTTTGAAAGTGCCTAGTGGCGTATTTGTTGCTACTTTCAGTTTTATGGCTGCTCTAAACCATATTCTAATAGCCTATCTGCTGTCAGCTAGGATCTAAAGTTCCTTTAGTCGATATGGCCCAAGTCTTTGTAGTCGTCCAACAATATGTCCTCAACTTGTATGTTGCCCAAAAATAGAGAATATCACTAGCCAATACCAACGGGTACATTAAGCTATCCAAAAGTAAAATATCTATAGTAAAGACTTATAGGTATTGATCTTGGCAGTGTAACCATTCTTGTCATGGAAAGCCCCTGTTTCATTCACTTGTCTCACTTTTTCTGAAAAGTTTGTTCAGATTTTACCTTCTTTTTAGTATTCAAACTCTTTGTTTTGTATAACCTCTCTCTAAGGAAGCTGGCCACTTTGATCTGACTTTGCTGACCTCATGACAGTGCTAACTATTTGATGACAAAAATAATGTTGTAAACTCAGTGATGGCCCCAAATAAGCATTGAAACTCTGGAATTTCCATATCTGGACATTCATTGCATCCTTTTAACTCTATTTTAGCAGTCAGAACATCATTCTATTGCTAATAGGAATCGTTGCTGTGATGATGGGTAAGTCCTACATCCCATCTGATTATAAATCATATACAGAGTTAAGGCATAACCAGACAAATTAATCACTTGTACCGTGATTCAGTGAAGCACTGCATCTCTAATAGGATACAGGTTGATTATTTTGCCTGCATTTGATATTGTAATTTGTCCCTCTCAGACTTCTCATTAATGAGAAGCTATTGGGAAGTTTGTTGAGCCTGTTTAACCACTTGACTGGGAGCTTTACACGGGATGAAGGTGGGCATTTGCTGAAAATAATAAAATTTTGTGGCTTTAGGGTTACATAAGGTGAGCCAATGGGAGTTCAGGTTGAAATATTGTGATATGTATGACTATAGAGGTTGAGAAAATTCTCAGTCTGCTTTTGGCTAGAAAATGATGATTTTGACAAAGTCATATGTCAATGGAATTGTCTTGGTAAAAGTGGTTGTCTCTAGGACTTTTCTTTTGAAGGTACTGATTCATAAAAGCATCATAATAGTTGAGATACCTTGTCACTTGCACTACAGTCTCAGTTCTCTGTTTTTGGATTATATTGTGTATGAGTCTACTTTTTGCTTGAAAAATTATGGCCTATCTTCTGTGTACCTGAATGCTAGCGATTATCTACTCCATTATACACTATGTGAAAGCTCGTCAGCACTGTTATGGTTTTTCTCTAAAACTCTATAGTTCACGTGTCTTATACAATGTGCATATTCCAATCTTCTCCCACAGAATGAACATGACAAGATTCGGGAGTTGTCGCAGCAGTTGGCAATAGAGAAAAAGCGAGCCGCAACATACAAAAGGCATCTCGAACTAATCTTCGAGCACATTGAGAATCACAATGAGAGTCTGGCAAGAAAGATCCAACACATAGTAGACAACGTGAAGGAAATCGAAAGCAGAGAGCAGCAAAGTTAGAGATAGATTGCGGCATCTCTTCCTTTTCTTTCCCCCTTTTTTTTTTTCTGTTGTCTGGTTCGAAATGTAAAATGACGGACTGCATGGCGAAAGATGATGTGATGAAATCCTTGTCAATATGTCTAGTTTTAAATAGATTACAGCAACCAATTTTTTTCCCTTTTTCATTTTATAGTTGGTCATGGTTCATATAGCATTCATTCATGTATCCGATTGATTGTTCTATTCCAGTTCAGGTATTCCTTAGTAACAGGATTTTGGTTCTTTTGTTGTTTCTTAGGTATGAGTAGAAAAATTTCAGGATTCAGTGCACTACATCCTGTTAAAGATGTCGTGTCGGATCACAGCAACTAAAATATTTTAACACCGAGCCAGCTTGTGGGACTTAATGATCATAATTTCAAGCATCTGTTCGATGTGATTAAATGAAATCCTTTTGAATCCCAGTCGCACTAAGTTCAGTTCAGTTCAAAGGCGACTGGAATTGATACATATTTTGGTTGCTATTATTGCTTTATGGCGGAGAAGGGACGTGATACCGAAAGCAACAATGTCTTATTCTATCAAATGAAGAAAAGGGGAAGAAGCAAAGGCTGGAACAAAAGAGTAATTGTGCTTTGCTATGGCCTTTTTGGTTCCCAAATGGACTAGGACATGAATAGAATGAATAACTATTTGATGATCATGGGATAAAGGATAATATTTAATAGATTTTCTGGAGCTTAATTCGCTCTATGAAATAAATATTACTCGTTAAAATTGACAAGCAATAATTTCAAAATAACATAGCATACTCAAAATGATATCTTGCCAGTTTTTATTTATATGACTATTAAAACCTCATTTTCTCCGATATAACCGCCCTATCAAATTTTAATTTTTAAAAGCATAAATTATACCTATGAGTATATTTATGATGTATAAATCACTCGCAATAATGTGAAGTTATATTTATGATGTATAAATCATTCGTAGTAATGTGAAGTGAAATAAATATGTTTATTTCATGAAAAATAAATAATTTAAAAAATATTTTTCGAAAAATAATTATTTATATTGTTTAGAAAAATGAGTTAGCAAAAAAAATTTCATCATAGATAACAATTTATTACTAATTATTTTCATGGACAATGAAAATTAAATTTCATTTATTTATTTTTTAAACAATACATATGATTATTTTTCGGACTCATTTTCTGGAAAAGGAAAGCCGATGCAAATAATTTTGCTAATTGGGAGTAAAGGAAGGGTTTTTGGCAACTGCTCCCTTCCGAAGGGAAAGAAAGGGGTTTTTAGCTTGAATTCAGACCGCACACCCAAACCTGAAGCGACACGCTTGACTCTCGACCGCCACTCTCTCTCCCTCCTGCAAAGGTTCTCTCTCGCGTCCATAGCAATTCGTTTTTGGTTGAATGAAAACCTACTAGAAGAGCGTTATGCGATCTTTTGAGGCGATTTTGGCTCAGTCTTTGAAGGTTGAGCTGAGAACTGTTGGGTCCATTTCATGAAACAATCTTTTGATATAGGACTAATACAATGTATACACAGTCCGGCTCTGCTTTAGAATCATGGGTAGTCGTCGGTTTTTGAATTTGTTCGTCAGAGAGATTAGTTTGTCATGTATCCTTCTTTAACTATTGAAATTTCTGTCATAGACAAAAGGAAAAGTTTATATCTTTTTTTAAGCTGAAATCAAGAGTTGACTATGTGCAAGTGTTCTGCAACTTCAGTTTGTCTTGTGAAATCAAGGCAAACCAAGTTTTCGGTTCATTTTTTCTCACGTGCCACTTTTTATTTATCAGCGAATTATCATATGGTAAAGAATGTGGCCATAGGCCTAACATTTGCCCTAGTTCTGAGCTCAAACTAGTCAACTCAAGAGTGAGCTTCCACTCTGGAACTACATGGATAAAAAATGTTTAGTCTCTTTCAGTTTCTTATAATTGGATTCAGAATCTATAATATAAGGAAATTAGAAGTCTTATTTCACTAAAGTAATAAAATAAGAATCTACCTCATCAATTTCTACATTGAATGCCACTATACCACCAAATGCACTGACTGGATCAGCTTTGACTGCTAATCTGTATGCTTCAAGAATATCACCGTGGGAAGCCACCCCACAAGGATTTATATGCTTTACAACGACACAAGTAGGGTCACTAAACTCGGATACACAATTCCAAGCAGCATCAGCATCCACATAGTTATTATACGACATTTCCTGCAGCATTGATACATAATTCACAGCAAATGAGAGATAGATCTGCTATTGCTATCATGATCTGTTGATGAAGAAAAAGAACTTTGTGGAACAAATGATTCCTGCAATTGCCCGGACACTGAGCATTTAATCTCATCTCAAAGACATATGGTTGAATAGTAAGAAAGGATGCCAATTAGTCCCCTGTAGTTCTGATCTCCTTTAAAAAACATATTACTTTAACTAAACAAATATTAGCGTTTTACTATAACTTAACAATTTGCACACTCAAATAAACAGATAGTTGACCTGGGAAAGAAAAGAAACTAGATGCTCCTTGAGAATGATTTGTAGAATTTTATCACACTGCCCACCAAACCAAAAGTTTGAGCTACCCTGTTAGATGGAGTAGTCTAGTATTTAAATGCTCCATATTTGCCATCACACACATGCTAGCATTTTACCAAAGATTAAAGGGTGGAAGATCTTTACATTGAAGGAGCAAATAAAATACCTAGAGATTTGAAATGAGGACATCTTGCTCTGATACCATTAATTTCATGAGACTTTTGTCAATTTGTCAAAAAGCTTCAGTTATTAGAAGAAAACATGGCCTGTTAATTTAGTTATCTAAAAAGATTCAGTTTTAGAAATTGCCTCCTCTATCTAATGAAATTATAAAAGCTAAATAATCACTAGATCCACTTCAATATCAACATCCTCAAAAGATTGATTTTGATTTAAACACATGACAATCAAGGACTCACCTTTCCAATGATGTTGGATTGCAGTCGCAATACCACCTCCATTAACCTCAGCAAGACTCTTGTCCACATAAAATGTAGCCTTCTGGTGGGGATTTTCACCATAGAGAACTTTTAAGAGATAGAGGCACTGTTAAGCTAGGAGGGAATTTCTCTATAAAAAAAAGAGTCGTCAACGTATACAGTCCAAAAACTAAGGAAACAAACTAAAGGATACCTCTGAACCAAGTCTCTAAAAAAGCCCCTCATTTGCATGTGTCTAGACCTACCTGCATTTTTAATTGCCCTAGTGGCTATGACATCAATTGAGAACACGAAACAAACGAATATCTCTAGCTGTTTGTCTGCAGAGCCACTCTGACACTGCAGAATCATAGGAAGCAACATGTTGAAAGGCCTTCCAAGCAAGTTTTCTACAGAATTGTTGATCGTCTCCGTTACTCTTCAATAACTCCAGCAGCACAGGGTAGTCATGTGAATCAACACAACAAGGACATCCTTATAATTTTATTTATTTATTATTTCTAATACCATAACAATTCGAATGTTCCGTTGTCTCTTTCAAATTGTGATCTTGAATTTGGTAGGGAAGTTACTCTCCCTTTTCATTTTTGAACTGGCACATGCCCAGGCCCAAGAAAAAAGAACAACGATGCCCAAGTAGCCCTTCATAATTCAAGGATCGTACAAAGATCTAGATTATGCTAAATAGTAGGGAGGATCGAGAGAAACATGACATTCACAATCTGTAATGATAAGATCAACGAAGAAGTTAAAAGACATGAGAAAAGAGGTGTATGAGGAGTAGAAAGGTGAGACTCTTGTCAGGCGCGGATAGAATAACTTCTAACTCGTTAGAAGTTATTTGTACTACCATAGGTCACTAATTTACCATTGGTGCAAAAATCAAGTTAATAAGTTCTCCGAAAAGTGGTGGCGGCGGGAGAACCCAACATGCTTTACTCTGCTCGGCTCACCATTGTGCTTTGCTTTGCTAGTGCGTGAGCAAGCGCATTAAGGTAAATTAGAAATATCTATAGCCATGAGAAATATACATTGTTCAACTCTATTTGGTCCGCCAAAATAATATAGTGTTTACAAGATCTTCTCTAACTCGTTAGGAGTATTTTGTACTATTTGAAAATTATTAGGTCACTAGTTTACATTTGGTGCAAAATTTGAGTTAATAAGATTTCCGGAAGAAAGCGTCGGCGGCGAGAGAACCCATGCTTTACTGTTTTGCTTTGCGAGGAAAGTTAATGGATCACTAGTTTACTGTTGGTGCACAAATCGAGTTAATAAGATCTCTGAAAAACGGGGACAATGACGAGTATTTTGTACTACTTGAAAGTTATTAGGTCACTAGTTTACATTTGGTGCAAAAATTGAGTTAATAAGATCTCCAGAAGAAAGCGGCGGCGGCGAGAGAACCTAACATGCTTTACTCTACTCAACTCACTATTGTGCTTTGTTTTGCGAGGAAAGTTAATGGGTCACTAGTTTACTGTTGGTGCAAAAATCGAGTTAATAAGATCTCTGAAAAACGGGGACAATGACGAGTATTTTGTACTACTTGAAAGTTATTAGGTCACTAGTTTACATTTGGTGTAAAAATTGAGTTAATAAGATTTCCAGAAGAAAGCGGCGGTAGCGAGAGAACAATATGCTTTACTCTACTCAGCTCACTATTGTGCTTTACTTAAATTTTTGGGTCACTAGTTGGTGCAAAAATCGAGTTAATAAGATCTCTAAAAAACATGGACGATGGGGGCGGTGGAGGCAACAAGAGAACCCAACATGCTATACTCTGAAGACACCAATACAATCATGTTCCAGCATACTTCCAAATTGATATGCAATGAAGCAAAAACGAAACATAAAAAAGTCTATAAACTAATAACAATGAACATGAACATATAATAGTGGAAAACCTTTGCAGCAGCTCAGATCGTGGCAGGACCACCAATATCAACATTCTCAATTCCATCTTCAAATTCAATATCAGCCGCGGAGGTAACTTTGTCGTACAAAGGATACAAATTAACCACCACTACATCAAAAGTACCTACAAAAGTTCCATCTTGCATTTAGTATAGTAAAATTATGCAGGAATGCTAAGAATATTATTTATTTGTCCTCAAATTTCTAAGTTGAAAAACTGTCAGAATGTTACTAAAAACATTAGGATGTACAAGCATATGAACATGTTTGTGGACACCTTAAATGCAGGTTGCATAAACCTACAAGACAACTCACCATTCCATGCATATCGAGGGACACCATGTGATGTTGTTGATCTCTCCTAGCAAGGATTCCTCCATGAATATGAGGATGCAAAGTCTTTACACGACCATCCAGCTGTTAAATAAAGTAACGTAACATTCCCAAGTTAAAATCTAAATCATAGTGCCAAAAGAAGACTCCTCTATGAGGTGTGCACCCGGTAGCAGAGAAAAAAAATGAAATTATCATATGCGAATGTTAAAAGAGGGAAATCTTCTGTCAAAGACTGGCACCATGACAAAAACTTGGAATGTACAAATTGTGATCTTGAATTTGATAGGGAAGTAATTATCCTTAGTGAATGGTGCTAGCATGCATCATGCATATCCACATCTGATTTCTCTGGAGAATCAAGATTGAAGTGCACTCACTTCCACTATTAATAAGACAAGGAGTATTAGCAGAGAAGAAGAATAAATATGCACTAGGTTTTAATGGTTCAATAAGTTTGTAAGCATGAATGGATCTCAATGAGGGACAGAAAAAAAGTTTGGGGTATCAGGTGCTCTATGTCGCTCAAGGAAAAATTCAGGATAGAATCTTGAAAATGCTCAGAAGAGGAACTCTTGAAAATCTTTGATGAGCATTAATGACTAGAAATTGATTTCTTTGTCATGAGCTGGAAAGTCTTCAGCTGTCCGAAGTGGTGAAGGTATCCGATTTATGCCACCATTGTTGAGAATAGATCCTAGATAAACCACTTGAAGCCAAGAGGGGTTTTTTTATGTCGCATGGCATCAGTGTAATGCCAATCTTGATTGTCATCATCACTCGTTACAATCAGCCTCCTAAGACAAGGCAACTAAAGAAAGAAAAAAATAAACTATGCAACTAAGGGACAAAGAAACCATCTCAGGGAAGCAAGTAAGCTGTTCCACTTTGGTAACAGACAACCCGGCATTTTCCAGAGCAGATGCAGTTCCTCCGGTTGAGACAACAGTATACCTAAACGTTTTAGTCGGTTAAGACTGCATGAACACTTGAATGTGCTGACCCGACAAGTACTTATACCATACCATGCGCACCCCTGTATAAAAATACTATCCTCAAACAATGAGATGTGTCTAAAATCCAACAAAAACGGTGAGGCTTCAGCACCTAAGCTACA